>CM068588.1:46198607-47398607 GCA_035048485.1 Pteria penguin | reverse complement strand
CCATCGGTTTGATCCACAGGCTATTACTATAGTACATTCGTATTTCAAATGTTATCTGACTGACTGTGTTACGGGTATTTACATTCAGTATCTATATTACTTGTCGTGTTACGGGTATTTATATTTAGTATTTATGTTACTAGTGTTATGGGTATCTATGTCTAGTATCTATGTTACGTGTCGTGTTACGGACATTTATATTTAGTATCAATGTTGATTGTGGTGTTATTGGTAGTTTACATTTAGTATTTAGGTTACGAATGGTGGTACGAGTATTTCTATTTAGTATTTATATTATTTGTCGTGTTACCAGTATTTATATTTCAAATTTATGTTACTTGTCGTGTGACGGGTATTTTTATTTAGTATTTATGTTACTTGTCGTGTTAAGCCGGCGAGGCCAAATGGTGTCGTCGAGTTTGTCCCCTGATCGGGAGGTCTCGGTTCGAGCCCCCTCTGGTCATGCTGGTGTCCTGTCTTTTGGATGAGACAGTAAAAACAGAGGCCCCCTTTATGACACGTTAAAGATCCCTCACTGCTTCGGGTGGGTCCGTTGCAAAGATCAAAATTTGTGTGCCCCGCATCAGGCAGATGTAAGTCACCATATACGTTAAATATTCATGGTGTGACGTTAAACAAAAATCAATCAATCAACTTGTCGTGTTACGGGTATTTACATTTAGTATCTATGTTAGATCTACTTGTCGCGTTACGGGTATTTATATCTAGTACTTATGTTATTTGTCGCGTTACGGGTATCTTTATTTAGTATTTATGTTACGTGTTGTGTTACGGGTATTCATATTTAGTATTTATATTACTTGCCGTGTTACAGGTAATTATATTTAATATTCATGTTCCTTGTCTTGTTAAGGGTGTATCTACACAATCTGTACAATGTTTTTTGTTATGTGATAGTTACCGATATATTTATGAAGTATTTGTGTGAAGATTTTTGCAGATCTATTGATTCTAATTTCGACACTGTTTTCGCTCTATATAGCACCGATTAGAAATGAGAATTAAGAATCTACAGAGTTCGGACTGAAAAATTAATAGTTTGATTATTATTTTGATGAAGTGATTTCGTTCTCAGTATGTATCCACATGGTCTGTCGGCGACGATGTGATATGACATTGTGAACAAATAGAAAAATTGTTTGTTGCTTTACTTAACGCCAGGGGTTTTTTTCACTTACATGCAAATGGTGACTGCATCTACCTGAAGCACTGCGCAGAAATTTAGACGCATGCGTTAACCTGCCCGTAGCAGTGAGGGATCTGTATTGCACGAGGTTTACAGTACCACCGAATCCGGGTTTTACAATCTCTTCTGAGAAACAGGAAACGAACTATCTCGATTATGCGGTCTCAGATTGGGGGCCATGGACTATGGTCCGGAATTCTGCATGGTACTGACATAGCTACGCTTATTCCATGTGGAATTATGAATTTTCTTAAGAGTCTTATCATAGAAGTACATGTTGCACGGCCTTCTTGTTTGCCACATCACTGGCTGCACGGTCCTCTGTTTGTCAAAGTGCATGCTGAACGACCTCTGTTTGCAAATGTTTGCCAGGGTACATGATGTACGACATCTGCCGAAGTGCATGCTGCACGATCTTCTGTTTGCCAAAGTGCATGCTGTACGGATTTCTATTAACCAAAGTGCATGCTTCACGATGTTCTGTATGCAGAATGCATGCTGTCTGATTTTCTGTTTGCCAAAGTGCGTGCTGCACAATCTTTTGTATGCAAAGGCACATGCTGCACGGACTTCTGTTTCCCAAAGCACATGCTACATGACCTTCTGTATGCCAATTTGCATGTTACACAGCGATCTGCTTGCTAAATTGCATGCTGCAATGTCACTCGACCTTCTGTTTGCAAAAGAAATATGAATGTTTGTATAAGACACATGGATACCTTTATAGATGGAACGTGGTCCATGAGATATAGGCTGTTCAAGAGTAAGTTCAGTATACGGGACGTGTTTATAGAGAAGTATGTTAAAGAAGATCATGTAAGCAGGAGGCGTTATGGTGTCGAGTTTTGTGTAGATATTTAGCTTAAAAGAAGTTAATATTCATGGAAGTTATCAAGAATAAAATGACAATTAGACATAAACAAAAATAAAGGAAGCATGTAAATCGAAATAGCTACTATGTGATAACATCGGACGTTATAGGTCAACAGGAGATGGTATATCAACAACCAAACATAGCGAACTTTGTGGCAATAAACGTTTTAAACGTATGTAAGGGTTTACCATGCCAACGTCTTTCGTGTCATGTAATGCCGAATTTGTAATGTCTTATGACTATGGACAGAAAGCCGGCAGAATCTGTCTGGATTGGAAACCAGCAGCCTTCCGACACTGAAATGTTATAACCACTAAGTCCGCAAGCTCAAATAGGCAAAGTGGGAAATAAATGTTATAACCACTAAACCCGCAAGCTCAAATAGGCAAAGTGGAAAATAAATGTTATAATCACTAAACCTGCAAGCTGAAATAGGCAAAGTGGAAAATAAATGTTATAACCACTAAGCCCGCAAGCTCAAATAGGCAAAGTGGGAAATAAATGTTATAACCACTAAGCCCGCAAGCTCAAATAGGCAAAGTGGGAAATAAATGTTATAACCACTAAGCCCGCAAGCTCAAATAGGCAAAGTGGGAAATAAATGTTATAACCACTAAACCCGCAAGCTCAAATAGGCAAAGTGGGAAATAAATGTTATAACCACTAAGCCCGCAAGCTCAAATAGGCAAAGTGGGAAATAAATGTTATAACCACTAAGCCCGCAAGCTCAAATAGGCAAAGTGGGAAATAAATGTTATAACCACTAAACCCGCAAGCTCAAATAGGCAAAGTGGGAAATAAATGTTATAACCACTAAACCTGCAAACTCAAATAGGCAAAGTGGGAAATAGATGTTATAACCACTAAATCCGCAAGCTCAAATAGGCAAAGTGGGAAATAAATGCAGTGATGCAGTACTCATTCAATTTAGTACACTTCGTATTGAAAGAAGAAGAAAGAAGAAGTGCTCTCTAATTGAATTCTTGCGCGCAGTAATTGAATAAGTGCTCGCAATAATTAAATTAGTGCGAACATTGATTTTATATTTGCGAAATAGTGCGCACACTAAAACACGGACTAGATCTGAGATCGTATTTTTGTGCGCAATAATTGGATCAGTATGCGTAATAATTGAATTAGTGTGCGCTATAATTGAAATAGTACGCGCAATTACTGGTGTCTATAATTTCTGACTTTGCTACAGTCTCGAGAAACTTGTGCATTACATTTTACATTGGCACTTTGTTGACCATGTCGTCTTGCATTCTTACTTATCAAAACCTATCTAATTTAATATTAAGGCACTCATTTGTAGAATACAGTTTTCTTCACATTGTCCATATATTGAAACTGGCAGATATAAAAATCTTCCGATTGATAGATGAATTGTACTATCTGTAAATCTGACATTGAAGATGAGTTTCATTCTGAAATGTTCCGCTTTTCAGATCTAAGAACTAAATTGTTGAAACCCTATTATTATAGAAGACATTAGAATCAGTTAAGTTATTCAGCTCAAATGATACTACAGAGTCATGTAATCTTGGAAAATTCTTGAAACATACTTTTAAATTAAGAAATACATTAAATTTATGTTCATGAATGACACATTAAACGTATGTATTGTATAACATCACTGTATGTATATGTTTGTTTATGTTGACGTTTACCTAATGTATTTATATTGTTTGAATGATATTTATGTGTAACTATAAGTTGTAATACTTTGGATCAATAAACAATAATATACAATACTTTTTATACTTAATTTCGAGGTCATTCTATTTCTATAAACATGACCTCGCTGACAAGCGCCGGGTCATATCGGTGGAGTCCTTACTCTTTATAGCAAATGTGTTGCAGACAAAAGTCTTAAACAGGACTTTAACTTGAAATTAGAATAAATGATGTTTATTTACTCACCTTATGAATGTCACATATTTTGTGAAATCAGGTTTAAACAAGGATTAATATCGTATGTCGTCTGTTGCCGCAATGTTTTGAATAGACAATCGAATTTGCTAAATTTTTGCAAAATTCTAACAAAACGAATATATATGTATGCTCCCGTATGCTCAAGTTCCAGTGGCAACTTGCCAGCGGAAATGTGAGCCAACCTCTTTTTATTCAGGCGTGAATCCAGCCGGGGGGCACGGGGGCACGTGCCTCCCGGCAGTGCCTGCTGAAGGGATCACCATAGTCTATTTTAGGGCCTATTTTACTGCATTTCTGTCTTAAATTTCCAAAATTTAGCTGGCTCGCATCGCTCGCCAGTTATTCTCTCATATCTCTTTAAATCTGCAGTCGAAAAAAATCGTTGACTCGCTTCACTCACGATCATTTTCATGATAAATCTCCCCTGATCCCCGTTTATGATCCATAATATCTTCCAGAAGGAAGCGAAATATATGTGCAATCCAAATTGATATCCAGCGCACAAACGTTCGGCCACTTGGCCTTAGGCGAGTAAAATCGTATGGCTACTTGTACATCGTGAAGAAAATGTTACAAATGTTTGAAGCTATGCGTTGGACAAGATGGATTTTACTTATCCATACAATTTTACTCAAATACGCCTTGTACATCGTGTAGTTTCAGTACAAATTTTTGAATCGCCTGTACTGAAGCTACGCGATGTATTCTAGAATAGTTTATTTTCAAAATGTATTACAGGAGCTTCCGTGGAGGGGGACATTGCACCTTGTCAACCTACCAAGGATCTACCCTGCATCCACTGGGGATCTATAGGCAGTCCCTAGACCCTGCGCCGAGTTTTACGCCTCCTCCAACTGAAAATCTAGATCCATGCCTGATAAAACTGCCGTAAATTAGAATAAAAGGGGCCTAATACGGCACACACGATTTTGCAAGATTTTTCTCATATCTTCTCAGGGAAACCCCATCCCCACCTATAGGAGATTAGGGGGGGGGGGGGTAACATGATAATTTTTGACCGAAAGTACTACGACAGTTTTCTTCCGATTTCAGATTTTTTCCGGAATATTTGAAGTCAAGAAAATGTTGATGAATAATGCAAAAAAGAGCACAAGATTGCACCATTTTGCCTCATTTGCAATTTTTTTTCGGGGGAGGCCACCCGAACCCCCACCTATGGGAAGGGCGGACCCCTCCCATACCCCCTTATTCGGCCCTTCGGGCCTCAATTGTGAGGTGCCCCCGGCACATAAAGTTCTGGATCCGCGCCTGATTATTTGTATTCACCCCCATGTTTCTTACTCACTGGATCACCGAGGAAAGAAATACATGTAATGGCAGGCACAGCAAGCAAGACTCCGTTCCGAATGGCGAGTAAATAAGAGGAATGGGTCTTGAATTGTAGGACTAGTGGTCATCCCAGTTGTCTTTGCAGTGATAATATATATTGGATTCCATTAACCTAATTTTTCGATATCCATATTTTAAATGAGATACACTTTTTTGAAGTGTTCTGTCTTATGATATAAAAACATGCATGAATGACTATGTGAAGATACTAGCCGAGCTTCATAATTGTCATCACTGACGCAGTTCGTATTTTATCAGTTTATACCTGGTTTATACCTTGTTTGTATAAATTGTAAGAATTAGCAGGAAGACTAGTGTCATGTTTTAATTTTATATTTGCCACCCTGGTTATCATGAAATTGTTTTAAGTTTTGTATTTAATACCCCAAATGTCATGTTTTAATTTTTGTATTTACTACCCCAGTTGTCATGTTTTCATTTTTGTATTTACCACCCCAGTTGTCATGTTTTCATTTTTGTATTTACCGCGTCGGTTGTCATATTTTAATTTTTGTATTAAAAACCCCCAAACATGTTTTAATTTTTGTATTTACCACCCTAGTTATTATGTTTATTAGAAATAAACAATGAAACACGACCTTCTGTGTTAAAATCTGGATGAGATTTACAGGACAATCAAAGTACTTACTTGTATGGTGAATGGTGTATGCATTTCAGGATCCTTAATGGGTGTAAATATGTTTGTTAAACTGCTGAAACAATTATCTTTTGATCATTTAAAGTTGTATACCCTACCATTCGATCTAATTTCAAAATATATAGGGCATGTAAAACAAAACCTGTATTTTTCTCGTTTTCTGGTTGAAGTTATTCTTTGTGTTAATAACATTTGTGTTGCTTCAAACCCACGGAGATATCAAAAAGATATCAAATACTTCGTAAATAAAGCGGGTATTCCATGAATACAACCATAACCTGACTTCGCGCAAGCGCAGTTTAATCAAAGCAAATACAGTAAAAGGAGACACCAAAAGAAAACGATTTCAGTAAACACTCGTCAAGTTTATTTACCTCCGAATTTAGATCACATGAAATATTGGTTGACATTTAGTTTACAAACCGCCTTTTAGACAGCCATATCTCACTTAATACGACGAATTTGATCACAGCCTTTGCAAGGACCCATTTATAATATGTTTTAGGCTTATATATATATATATATATATATATATATATATATATATATATATATATATATATATATATATATATATATATATATATATATATATATATATATATATGTAAACAAAACAATTCAGAATAAATTTACATATAATATGTACAGTGCTAGCGAACATAGTGTATACCGCTGTAAGGAGTTTAAGTTGACTCATTCCAATGAAGTTTTACGTAGTAGAGAGCAACTTCAGTTTAACAACAGGTTCATTGATTTACTTAATGAAGAACCATGACGGAATTCCCAGCGAGATTTGCCGACCCTATTATATAAGAAAAAATAAGGGAAACCAAGGGCCTAGTATGAAGTAGTGAATTCTTTTTATGACAAGTGTTTCAACGCTGAGAAGAACAATGGAGTGTGCCATCCATGTAACAGAATGTTACAGATAATAAATAAGATGAATGAAGAATCCGGTGACACATCGGCGGCGGATCCAGAATGTTTTGAAAGGGAAAAGGGGGGGACATGTGCATTAGCCAAACTACTACAAATCTGGATGTTTACTAGTAAATATGTGGCGAGAAGGGTGGGCCCCCGTTCCCCTTTTAATCCGCCACTTTTTAAAAAATATAAGACTAAAAGGATGAGAGTAACTCAAGCAGCCTGATCACAGCACAGCGAGCCAGGCATTAAATGACCACTAGTAGTCACTCTGTTACTCACGCAGCCTGATCACAGCACAGCAAGCCAGGCATTAAATGACCACTAGTACTCACTCTGTTACTCAAGCAGCCTGATCACAGCACAGCGAGCCAGGGATTCAATGACCACTAGTACTCACTCTGTTACTCACGCAGCCTGATCACAGCACAGCGAGCCAGGGATTCAATGACCACTAGTAGTCACTCTGTTACTCACGCAGCCTGATCACAGCACAGCGAGCCAGGCATTCAATGACCACTAGTAATCACTCTGTTACTCAAGCAGCCTGATCACAGCACAGCGAGCCAGGGATTCAATGACCACTAGTACTCACTCTGTTACTCAAGCAGCCTGATCACAGCACAGCGAGCCAGGCATTCAATGACCACTAGTACTCACTCTGTTACTCAAGCAGCCTGATCACAGCACAGTGAGCCAGGCATTCAATGACCACTAGTACTCACTCTGTTACTCACGCAGCCTGATCACAGCACAGCGAACCAGGCATTCAATGACCACTAGTACTCACTCTGTTACTCAAGCAGCCTGATCACAGCACAGCGAGCCAGGGATTCAATGACCACTAGTACTCACTCTGTTACTCAAGCAGCCTGATCACAGCACAGCGAACCAGGCATTCAATGACCACTAGTACTCACTCTGTTACTCACGCAGCCTGATCACAGCACAGCGAGCCAGGCATTAAATGACCACTAGTACTCACTCTGTTACTCAAGCAGCCTGATCACAGCACAGCGAGCCAGGCATTAAATGACCACTAGTAGTCACTCTGTTACTCACGCAGCCTGATCACAGCACAGCGAGCCAGGCATTAAATGACCACTAGTACTCACTCTGTTACTCAAGCAGCCTGATCACAGCACAGCGAGCCAGGCATTAAATGACCACTAGTAGTCACTCTGTTACTCACGCAGCCTGATCACAGCACAGCGAACCAGGCATTCGATGACCACTAGTACTCACTCTGTTACTCAAGCACCCTGATCACAGCACAGCGAGCCAGGCATTCAATGACCACTAGTACTCACTCTGTTACTCAAGCAGCCTGATCACAGCACAGCGAGCCAGGGATTCAATGACCACTAGTACTCACTCTGTTACTCAAGCAGCCTGATCACAGCACAGCGAGCCAGGGATTCAATGACCACTAGTACTCACTCTGTTACTCAAGCGCCTTGATCACAGCACAGTGAGCCAGGGATTCAATGACCACTAGTACTCACTCTGTTACTCAAGCACCTTGATCACAGCACAGTGAGCCAGGGATTCAATGACCACTAGTACTCACTCTGTTACTCAAGCAGCCTGATCACAGCACAGTGAGCCAGGGATTCAATGACCACTAGTACTCACTCTGTTACTCAAGCAGCCTGATCACAGCACAGCGAGCCAGGCATTCAATGACCACTAGTACTCACTCTGTTACTCAAGCAGCCTGATCACAGCACAGCGAGCCAGGCATTAAATGACCACTAGTACTCACTCTGTTACTCAAGCACCTTGATCACAGCACAGCGAGCCAGGGATTCAATGACCACTAGTACTCACTCTGTTACTCACGCAGCCTGATCACAGCACAGCGAGCCAGGCATTCAATGACCACTAGTACTCACTCTGTTACTCAAGCACCTTGATCACAGCACAGCGAGCCAGGGATTCAATGATCATTAGTACTGTGTTCGATTTGTTTATTAGGGATGACTATAATAGCCAGTGAGCATAATGATTCTATGTTAGTGTTATGTGTAGTGTTCACTTTGCCAAAAAAGCAGTCAGGGTCTGGCACATTGTACACTACTCTGCTGCAGTATATATCGAAAGTGGGTGATAAGCTGTTTGCATATTTGTCGTTTTAAAAGTTCTACTTTGTATTGATATTGTTAATGATAATACTTCATGTAGTTTACGAACCATTATTAAACACAATGGCTCCTATCAATAACTATTTTATACAAGTTTATACTGATCAATCAATAGAAGGTCTCTCCAAGATCCTGAGAAATGACTTTCTGGACTCAACAGGATCGATCAATAAAGGTCTCTCCAGGATCCTGAGAAAGGACTCTCTGGACTCAACAGGATCGATCAATAAAGGTCTCTCCAGGAAAATGAGAAGAATCACTTAGTCTATTTTATTAGCTAAGTAAAAACAAACACTCAATGTCCACATATTTTCTGCAACTTGTTTTGTTTACTCTTGATATTGGCCAAGTGTCCGAAAATTTGTGTTCATTAAGTGTTTGTTGTTACCTTCGTAATTTTGTGTTCATTAAGTGTTTGTTGTTACCTTCGTAATTTTGTGTTCATTAAGTGTTTGTTGTTACCTTCGTAATTTTGTGTTCATTAAGTGTTTGTTGTTACCTCCGTAATTCATACTTCATATCATTATTTTGTTTCATGTAGGTTCATAATGTGTCACCATAACAGCCCACCTTGTTTATGGGTGCTCTCCATTAATGTCTTTCGTAGAGTTGAAAGAAGTGTAATTCATTTCACAACATGCAACAAAAACATCATTCGACATTTTGTTGTTATGCGATAAAAAATTCCAGAAATATGTTTCCTACTGACCTCCGAGTCTTATTTTCGAGTCATCAACGGAAATGGGTGATAGGTAATCCAATTATATTGCAGTCTGAAGCAAAGAAAACAAAAGACTTTAAAATCAAATACCTGACAGAATTTAATGCCCCTGTTTACTTCTGCTGTTATAGAATGAGCGTTCCCCTATAGCCAGATTCCCCCCCCCCCCCTCGGTGGTCCTACTCTAGAGAGAGACTCTACACCTAGCTATAGAGAAAGCGTTCTTCCATAGCCAGACTTCCCCCCGGAAACAATATATTACTTTGTTTTTTAAAACAACATAGCTACATGTACGTCGTGATCACGTTTTTTTTCTACTAATAATAGTGTAATGATTGGTATTGAAACACCCTTCTTTAGAACAGATAAGCTTTTAGTGTCCTATTGGAAGGACCTAACCGGGCAAAGCTTATCTCTGTGGCCTAGTGGTCCAGCGCTCGCCATAGGACCAGGAGGTCGCGGGTTCGAGCCCCTCACAAGTCATTCCGGTTTCTGTCTTTCGGATGAGACAGTTAAAACCGATGTCCGGTGTCACAGCAGACATGGCACATTAAAGATCCCTCACTGCTTCGGGTGGGTCTGTATCAAAGGTCTAAATTTGTGTATCCTGCATCAGTCAGATACCGTCACAAAAATACGTGCAATAATCGAGGTGTCACCGTGTAACGTTAAACAATAAACAAACAAACCAACCTCTGTATTCAAATAAAAAGCTGAATAGATTATGCCCAAATAACAGCCACGGGTACAAACTTAGACATAAAACAAGGAACACATCAAACCAACTAAACCTATATTTACACCCCGGATCGAAAGATCGGTGGCATATTGTTTATGTCCTATTTGTTTGTTTTGTCTTTTGTCAACTTTAACCTTTACCATAACCTTTGAACCGTGAAAAACAGAGACTTCATATTTGGCAAAGAAATGAAACCCATTCAAATGACACCCATGCCGATGAAATTGGAGTTTGGCCTATTTTTAACGTTTGAATGACGGGTAATTAATAGATAGTTTTCGAATGCATGAAATTTAATTGGAGTTATTTCCCTTTTCCGCCATTTTGGAGGTGAAACTGGAGTTTTGCTTCATGTTCATACCAATTGCATTGAATTATTGTGAGAGAGTGGTCTATTTTGAGCCTTCAGTTTCGCTGCTTCGTTCGATTTGGATAAAATTTCACACAACTGTTGTTGATACCACAGAGATCATGACCTTACCCAAGGTTGTATAGAGGTCAAAATAACAGTGCATACCATGATAAGAATTGTGTCTGGGTTATAACATTGACTTTTTTGTATCCTGATACTTACTCATTTAATTATAATCATGTGATTTTGACCTTTTTGACCTTTGACCTTTAAGGTCATGTATCAAAGTAATTTCACAGTGTAACTTACTGTCAATACTTTGGGTAACACTGGCTGCAATATTTAGTGTTGATGCAGCGGTGGGTTATTTATTCCTTTAAGAAGTTCTAGTAGATATCAAGAATTCCCTTGACAATAGTGAATACTATACTAGCGGAGATACACAAGTTTATTTTTGTTCGTTATTATTTTACTTGATTCTTTGATGATTAGTTGACTGTTTTGGTCTGTCGATTATTTCATTATTATTGAATATTCCTATTATATATATATATATATATATATATATATATATATATATATATATATATATATATATATATATATATATATATATATATATATATATATATATATATATATATATATATATATATATTTCTGTTGTCCAATCACAGACTGCGTTTGCGTGAATAGCGTTAAAACAAGAGTTCCCTACGCCGTTTCCCGACTTAAATCAATAGCGTGTGTCCACCTATGGCTTCGCTGAGGAGAATAAGAGATTCTCCTCAACATTGACTGCATCAAGGTGTTTTTTTTACAATTAGGGGGTATTGCTCCACTCCTCTGTAAGGGCCTGTCTGAGTTGAGCGACGTACCCGGTAATATGGTACCCACAAATGCTCGGTTATGGACAATTCTTGACTGTATGGTGGTCAGTCAAGAACTGAGGCGTTGTTCTGAGTCAGAAAGTAAAGACAAACCCTAGCAATTTTGGAGCTTGGTGTTATCCTGCCTGCTGCAACCTTACTTTTGTAGGTTACGTATACATTGATGGAATTTCCTATCGTTACATTTAATTTCATGAACAATTTGATTCACATGTTTAATTACTTTTGAAGTTTGCGGCCCAACTCTGTGTTAAACAGTTATAATTCAGACAAAATCTGTGAG
This sequence comes from Pteria penguin, assembly GCA_035048485.1. NCBI lineage: Eukaryota > Metazoa > Mollusca > Bivalvia > Pterioida > Pteriidae > Pteria > Pteria penguin. The sequence goes on along the minus strand of CM068588.1, from coordinate 47,386,527 downwards.
AGACAGATGGACATACGGAGAGCAAGATGACCTCGTGAGACATGATTACCAGACTTGAATTAAGGAGGGGAGTTGATCTAAAGGGTTTCACTAAAGTAATATCATCATATGGGATTGATTCTTACTTAAAATTAGGCAGGGAAAACTGGCTCTACAGTGAGTCTTACTCTCTAAATGGGGAAGGGACACTCTAGAGTAGAACGCCAGGGGGAGTTTCACTCAAAATTATGCAGGGGGAAGACTGGCTCTAAAGTGAGTCTTCCCCTCAAGGGGAAAGGCTCATTCGAGAGTAAGACCGCCGGGGGAAGTCTGGCTATTGGGGAAGGCTCACTCTATAACATCGGTACAAGTTGGAACAAAGATTGTTCCATTATCAGAAAGTGACCTATTTCATACGTTCCGCATAGTGGAAAGCACCCTCCTTTATTTCATTCAGGTTTACATTAACATGTACACTTTCAGTAATGTAATGATCCTTTTAGTATTGTATTGTCGTTAGCAAGTGTATCAACTCTTCCTACTTGTGTTGAAAAAAAAAATGAAAAGAAAACTAACAACTTTCCCACAAATTATTCTCAAACTTTTGACTCGGGGCAGATCTTCTCCAGATGCTTTAACTTAACTCACTGACTTTTCAGTAATATCTGTACAGCGGAATCTCTCATTCCAATATTTATAATGATCTTACTTACAAATAAAGGAGTGTAAAAGGTTCCGATAATTTCATCTAATCTGGGTCAAAACTACATGTACAATGCATGTGACATCGCAGATACAGTATGCTGTGTACTAGGCCCATCTACTACAATATACAGCCCTTTTCTGGAAAGTTACACTCTGATTTACACGGCTATGACGGGCCATTTCAGACGATACCATGTCCTGGTCCCCTCTGACGGGTTTTCGGGACTCCTATAGATCAGTGAACTGAGCTTGCTTTCAGACGAGCAGAGAACGGTTGGTTCATGTTGGTCCTCTCTCTTTCTCTCTCTCTCTCTTTCTCTCTCTCTCTCTCTCTCTCTCTCTCTCTCTCTCTCTCTCTCTCTATATATATATATATATATATATATATATATATGAATTCTATTTGTGTTTATATCTTTTGACCTCTAAACTTAGTGATCTTTTGATCCTTCTTCTCGATATTGAGATATTGAGGAGTAGAGGAGTATGAATTAATTTTGGGCTGAGTATGGGGAAGATGGGTCTGAATACCGGTTACCCACATTAATGACGTGACGATTATTAGTTTTGTCACTTTAATTGACCGTCCTATGTCGGCAGTATAACGGCATTACAATCGGTAATTTTGGTTATGCCTTTTCATGTGCTTATTCTCCTTTATTCTTTATGTCCCTGTCGACATTTCTCATACACAAAGTCAGATGTATGCTTTCCTTTCTTTTCAATACTCAAAGACACACAAGGAGAAATTCAGGGGGTCAAGTCTGTGCAAAACGCACTATCAATATTTTTACGGACAAGTCAAAGACAAATTTTAGGGGTCAATGTGTGCAAAATGCATTATTGATGTGTGCAACTGCTATTAATAGTCTTGATATTCCGCGTCACATTACATGAAAATCTAAGATCGTAATGTGTGTGTATGGTTTTTGGGGGTTTTCCTTTTTCCTTTTTGTCTTTTTTTGTTTTGTTTCGTTTTAGTTTGGGGGTTTTTTTTGTCTATAACATGGTGGAAATGTTGATCTTGATTTCCTATAAAATAGTTTACTGAAAAGCTATGTTTAAATTTAAAATCAGCTGGGAATCGGTTTAAATGTTATTGATTATAATTCAGGTGATACTTAAAGTTTAATATTTCACAACATTATATCAAACCATTTTATCTTCTTCTTGTATAAATTTCAGAAATGAATGATACGAGGGGGGAAAGTCAATGAAATTCATCGAATTGCAATGTAGGAAAGCAGTAACATGTTTTAATGCCTTTCCTTCTAAAGCGTACACCTTATCGTGAGTCAGGCACCATTCTCCGATCTGATTACGGAACTAGGGCTACATCATAACTTCATTCCAAAGTATTGTAGGCCATGATATAGTTATTATAAGAGATGGCCATGATATAGTTATTATAGGAGATGGCCATGATATAGTTATTATAGGAGATGGCCATGATATAGTTATTATAGGAGATGACCATGATATAGTTATTATAGGAGATGACCATGATATAGTTATTATAGGAGATGGCCATGATATAGTTATTATAGGAGATGGCCATGATATAGTTATTATAGGAGATGGCCATGATATAGTTATTATAGGGGATGACAATGATATAGATATTATAGGAAATGGCCATGATATAGTTATTCTAAAAGATGACTATGATAAAGTTATTATAGGAGATGGCCATGATATATTAATTGTAGGAGATGGCCATGATATAGTTATTATAGGAGATGACCATGATATAGTTATTATAGGAGATGGCCATGATATAGGATATTGTTTTAGTGTTATGAATGAGTAATAGGAATTGGCAAGTCTTCTACTGCTTTCTGTGGTTTCTTTGACCTCAAGTTCACTTGGATAGATGATGCTAAAATAATCCGCGAAGGCAGGATTATTAATTAAAAGCAAGTCATCTATATATCTGTAAGTAAAATTGAAGCCAAGAGCCAATTGTTTTTTTTTTCTTGCGAAAGCAAAGACTGAATGAATTCAGCTTCGTATGAGTAAAGGAATATGTCAGCCAGAAGCGGAGCACAGTTAGTGCCCATTGGAATGCCGACAATTTGTTGAAAACCCTTACCTCCAAACACAACAAAAATGTTATCGATAAGAAAGTTCAACATCTGGATGACAGCTGTTTCAGTGTATTTATTTTTGGAATCAGAATTTTCCCTAACAAAGTAAGTTTTATCGTGGCCTATTACTATATATTTGAATTTGCGGCTTCCGTTTTTACTGGTAAATGCATTTTGAATAATTTCCGCTAATCTGCCTTTTTTTTTAATTTCTGATGAGAGATCGTTGTGTAAAGAGTTGAAAAGTCAAAAGACTTCATGGAGTGAATTTTAGTAAAACTTTTTGATTTTAGATGTTCTAACAACTCTTTTGAATTTTCAAGGATCCACATTTGATTAATTCCATTTCTGGAATATACTGTTTCGCAATATCTATGAAGGCCAGATTTAATTTCTGATAATATTTTTGTGAGTAGCATCGATACAGATTTTGTGGAACACTTCGAGGAACCAGCGATAAGCCGTTGTTTGTAAGGATTTTTGTGCATTTTTGGAATGCAGTACAAATATGGAAGTTCTAAATTTAATTTATTTGATTCAATACCAAACGCATTGAGAACAGATTTATGATTCTCGAGTACTTCCGAAACCGAAAAGTTCGTGAGAGTATAAGTAGGATTTCCCGGAGATGAATTTAATCCCAATTCTTTCACTAGGCTGTCAAAGTAATATTTCTTACAAGTAAATGTATAATTATTGGATGCTTTATCTGCTGGTGTAATGATATAATGTTCTTGGAGGAAGGTAAGTTCTCTGACAACATCAGGATCTTTAAAAATAGATTCGAATCTGGTGTTTACAGACCCTTGTAATTTTTTAATTTTTGATCTCAGCAGTACTGCAATAGATTTTATCCATTCCGAAAGAGTGTCGACCTGTACTTCTTCTCTTTTTGCCCATCGTGTGGCATATTCCTCGCAGCAGTTCATAATATTCTCAAAATTTGGGCTCCATGTGAATGATCTGGGTTCTCTGTATTTTGGACCTTTAAGTAAAAGTTCTCTTAATTTAGTGTTTTTAACAATATCGAGATCACCAGTAATGACATGGCCACAAGGAGAATATACAAAATTAGATGAGGAACATGCACACGGTTGAGGATGGCATGCAGAGTTGCTAAGATCAAGACACTGTAGAAACCCTTTGTAATTATAAATTTTGGATGCAACTGATGGCGTGTAGCTATAGGAAATACATGGCGGATCTTTGTTTTTGAAATATGGAGGTATTTTCTCTAAAACAGACTTATGATTTAAAATTTGGCCAAAATTTAAATAATCAATGCCTTTATTTGCAAATTTAATTTTGATGAAATTGATGAAAGGGCGATTAGATTTTTTCCATAGAAATATCTGACTTGACGGGACGAAAAAGTCTAGCGGTCGATATGTCCATAATGATGCCATCTAGTCTATACTCTGCAGAGCTTATATCAGTAAATATACGGTGTCTGGACGATACGTACAACTCGTGTAATTTTCTGAGTGAAATAGAATAAAGTTTTGTACGAATGTGATGAAGGCCCAAAGGTTTATTTATAAATGGCAAAAGAGCATCAAAGGAAATATTATGTATTTCAGGTTTGTTGTATTTGCGTGTACCATGACTTCGATGCCTCCTCTGGCTTTTGTTGAATAAACCGAGTACGTTAACTGATTGACACGCAGGACTAGTGAGGTTACCAATACTACTAAATTGTCATTGCATCCACATATCGAAGCAGTGCCTAGACGTCTTATCCAGTATTCTTCTCTTTTCCGACGAAAAGGAGTGCTCAAATTGGCATTGTTTGAGGGGTGATATATTTTTTTCTATAATTCTAATTTTTATTGAGAGAATAGAGTGGTCAGGCTGGTTGAATTGTCGATAGAGTAATTGGTTTCCGCCACAATTTATTTTGGACCTGTGACCTGATACTCTTGTACGGAGTTGTCCCTTTGTCTATCCAACATATATCAACCCACAGAGTAAACACTCAATACCGTATACAATATTTGAACTCTTACAATTCAAATGGTCAAAACTATGCGTATGAAAGGTATGTTTGGTTAAATTACTCGTAAAAATTGTCTGTAATTAAGATGTTGCAAGTTTTGCAATTTTTGGTCCCGCATTTAGATATTTCACAATCATAAGGGGAGAATTGGTAATCTTTAATTACGTCAACTAGTTTAACCTTACAGGGCTTGATGTTTATGAAGCTATCCGCATGTTGATACCAGAGTTCCAACTAGTTTAACCTTACATGGATTGATGTTTATGAAGCTATCCGCATGTTGATACCAGAGTTCCAACTAGTTTAACCTTACAGGGCTTGATTTTTATGAAGCTATCCGTATGTTGAGACTTACTTTATACATAAACAATATACTTCTATTGGATGATACACTAGAAACTTACTTTACACATTAACGATGTACTTATATTGGATGATACACTAGAAACTTACGTTATACATTAACAATGTACTTCTATTGGATGATACACTAGAAACTTACTTTACACATTAACGATGTACTTCTATTGGATGATACACTAGAAACTTACTTTACACATTAACGATGTACTTCTATTGGATGATACACTAGAAACTTACTTTACACATTAACAATGTACTTGTATTGGATGATACACTAGAAACTTACTTTACACATAAACAATATACTTCTATTGGATGATACACTAGAAACTTACTTTACACATTAACAATGTACTTCTATTGGACGATACACTAGAAACTTACTTTACACATTAACAATATACTTCTATTGGATGATTCACTAGAAACTTACGTTACACATTAACAATGTACTTGTATTGGATGATACACTAGAAATTTACGTTACACATTAACAATGTACTTCTATTGGATGATTCACTAGAAACTTACTTTACACATTAACAATGTACTTGTATTGGATGATTCACTAGAAACTTACTTTTCACATAAACAATGTACTTCTATTGGATGATTCACTAGAAACTTACTTTACACATTAACAATGTACTTCTATTGGATGATTCACTAGAAATTTACGTTACACATTAACAATGTACTTCTATTGGTTGATTCACTAGAAACTTACTTTACACATTAACAATGTACTTCTATTGGATGATTCACTAGAAACTACGTTACGCATAAACAATGTACTTCTATTGGATGATATACATTTGTAAGCGTAATATTGAAGTGTAACATCTATTGGAATTACATGGGGATAATTACGAATCTTAAATACCAGTTAGGTGTAAAACTAATACCAGTTAGGTGTAGAATTATTTTGAAATAATCAGATTTCATAGGACTGACTCAATGTATTACATTAGAAATCCATAACTATCGCTACAGCTTCCTCTTATGATTATAGTATATAATCAATCTATTGCTTCACCATTAGAAGTGCCTATTCAGTGTCCGGAAGTCGGTACGGAGCATGCGTTTATAATTCAGATCAAATATTGAATGGCACTATATGACTTTGGAACTGCTTATCACTGCTGTTTACCTTAGTAAAAGGGAATCATTATTGTCTATGTTACTGAATCGTGGAAGCAGTGGTCCATTGCAGGTGAAATGAAAAACATCGTAGCAAGTTAAATCTTTAAAAAAATCTATGTAATGTAGCGGCGAAATACATACTATCTAAATAGTTTGGGACGTTGAACGGTGATAATTTTGAGTGACTGATATTTCTTTTGTTTTAATAAAGACAAAAAAGAAAAATGTGTTGAAGTCGGAATTTATATAAAAACAATGACATCCCGTGGTATATTTCAAGTACACTATAAAGAAGACAACTGTTTTCAACGTCATAAAATGGTGAATAATACGTATTACTGGATTCTTTTCCTTATCCTCCAAGGTATGTATAACGACGTAATATCAAAATTATTACCTCAATATTTTGTTAAACATCACATTCACTAAATGCATCCTTGTTTGTCACAGGTTAAGTTAGGAGTGAATTACACTCACTGAGCGCATCCTCGTTTGTCACAGGTTAAGTTAGGAGTGAATCACACCCACTGAACGCATTCTCGTTTGTCACAGGTTAAGTTAGGGGTGAATCACACTCACTGAGCGTATCCTGGTTTGTCACAGGTAAGTTAGGGGTGAATTACATTCACTGAGCGCATCCTCGTTTGTCACAGGTAAAGTTATGTGCAGGCTTAGTGTAGTGGTTAAGCGCTTGGCTTGCGGCGCCGACAATCCAGGTTCGATTCCAGGGTTGCGCCACTATGTTAAGGGGTTGGTCACCTCCTGCTTCCATGTCGCGATATAACGGAAATATTGTTGAAAGCGACGTAAAACACCATTCAACCAACCATACACAGGTTAAGTTAAGCATGAATCACATTCACTGAGCGCATCCTCGTTTGTCACAGTGTAAGTTAGGGGTGAAACACATTCATTGAATGCATCCTCGTTTGTCACAGATTAAGTAAGTAGTGAATCACACTCACTGAGCGCATCCTAGTTCGTCACAGGTTAAGTTTGGTGTGAATCACACGCATTGAGCACATCCTCGTTTCTCACAGGTTAAGTTAGGCGTGAATCGTACTCTCCACCTTTGGTATACCTCATGAGAATATTAACAAACAAGAGAAACATCCATGCAAAGCATCAGTTTGCCGGCAGAACAAAGAACTCATGAAACTTCTCGCTTCCTGTGACAAGAAATCATTTCAATGGCAAGAAGAAGAAGAAGGAAACAATTGACTAATCATTGTCTAAGGACGAATACAATAAATTCCGAATTAAACCTAACACAAGTTATCTTTAGGAGGGAAGGCATTAAGTTTACAAAAATAAAATGCGTAGAAATATTTTGCGCCCGCAATTTTTACTTTTCATGAACTAAATGTTAATTATACCCTCTCTTCTTATTGTCAAAGTCGGTTATTTCCATTTCCTTCTAATTAGTAGCGCAACATGATTATGATAAAGCGCACACAGATTAGGGACGAAAAGATCTCCCAAAATACCTGAGCCCCCATACACCATGAATATAATCTGGCCGGCGATGCCTATCTACTTGAGTCTCTCATACTGAAGAAAACAATCAGGTCTAGACTGAGTAATTCTCATTTTTCAATGCCTTATCCGAAAACACGACATCAGTGTACAAACGACGGGAGTTGAACTCGGGACCTTTCCGTCAGGAGTCGAACACCTCATGCCATTGAGCTACTGCGGAGTGATAGATGTAACGGCATCTGTATCAAATGTATAGGACCGTCCATGTAACGGCATCTGTATCAAATGTATAGGACCGTCCATGTAACGGCATCCGTATCAAATGTATAGGACCGTCCATGTAACGGCATCTGTATCAAATGTATAGGACCGTCCATGTAACGGCATCTGTATCAAATGTATAGGACCGTCCATGTAACGGCATCTGTATCAAATGTATAGGACCGTCCATGTAACGGCATCCGTATCAAATGTATAGAACCGTCCATGTAACGGCATCTGTATCAAATGTATAGGACCGTCCATGTAACGGCATCTGTATCAAATGTATAGGACCGTCCATATAACGGCATCCGTATCAAATGTATAAGACCGTCCATATAACGGCAAATGATCAAATGTATAGGACCGTCCATGACCATCCATGTAACGGCATCTGTATCAAATGTATAGGACCGTCCATGTAACGGCATCTGTATCAAATGTATAGGACCGTCGATGAAAATAATAAATTTCACATCAGTGAACACTGTCGAACAATATTGCACACCATGTCGGATTTAGTTTTAATTACAAAATGCTGACGCTACATGTTTTAATGCAAACAAGACCGTATTCAGCTGCAATCAGGTAGTTGTCCGAGAGTACGTTATTGATGGTAGGGATTCATAGTACACTCGATCTGAGAATCCCAAAATATCCGATGCCCTGTACTGTGGAATTGACTACAACGTTTCAAGTTGGGCCTTCATAAACCCCTTGTACAGCATAGGTGGTTTTCAGAAAGGTGGATGTTGCAGTCGCCCAAGACTAATGTTTTGCACTATTCGATCTGGAAAGGGGGGTTGCAGCCCATAAAAGGGTCAAAAATGATATTTTTTGGTAAAATTCTCCGACCAATGGGGGTTTCAGGGGTCGCAATCCCCCTTCTCAATCCGTAAATGTACAGTAATATAAATATCAGGGTATCACGGTGGACGTTCTTGAGTCCTCAGTGCTGTGTACTGGACACCCATGACAGGGTATCACGGTGGACGTTCTTGACTCCTCAGTGCTGTGTACTGTGATACCCATAACAGGGTATCAGTGTACATTTATGAACCCCTGGTTTGTGTACTGTGACACTCATAACAGGGTATCACGGTGGACTTTCATGAAACGCTGCTGCTGTGTACTGTGACACTCATAATAGGATATCACGGTGGACGTTCATGAACCGTTTTTGCTGTGAACTGTGACACCCATGACAGGGTATCACGATGGACGTTTATGGACCCCTGGTGCTGTGTACTGTGACACCCAGGACAGGGTATCACGGTGGACGTTTATGGACCCCTGGTGCTGTGTACTGTGACACCCATGACAGGGTATCACGGTGGACGTTTATGGACCCCTGGTGCTGTGTACTGTGACACCCATGACAGGGTATCACGGTGGACGTATATGGACCCCTGGTGCTGTGTACTGTGACACCCATGACAGGGTATCACGGTGGACGTTTATGGACCCCTGGTGCTGTGTACTGTGACACCCATGACAGGGTATCACGGTGGACGTTTATGGACCCCTGGTGCTGTGTACTGTGACACCCATGACAGGGTATCACGGTGGACGTTTATGGACCCCTGGTGCTGTGTACTGTGACACCCATGACAGGGTATCACGATGGACGTTTATGGACCCCTGGTGCTGTGTACTGTGACACCCAGGACAGGGTATCACGGTGGACGTTTATGGACCCCTGGAGCTGTGTACTGTGACACCCATGACAGGGTATCACGGTGGACGTTTATGGACCCCTGGTGCTGTGTACTGTGACACCCATAACAGGGTATCACGGTGGACGTTTATGGACCCCTGGTACTGTGTACTGTGACACCCATGACAGGGTATCACGATGGACGTTTATGGACCCCTGGTGCTGTGTACTGTGACACCCATGACAGGGTATCACGGTGAACGTTTATGGACCCCTGGTGCTGTGAACTGTGACACCCATGACGGTTTATCACGGTGGACGTTTATGGACCCCTGGTGCTGTGTACTGTGACACCCATGACAGGGTATCACGGTGGACGTTTATGGACCCCTGGTGCTGTGTACTGTGACACCCAGGACAGGGTATCACGGTGGACGTTTATGGACCCCTGGTGCTGTGTACTGTGACACCCAGGACAGGGTATCACATCACGGTGGACGCACATGAACCCTCTGTACTACATGTACGTATTGGTACTCATATAAAGGCATTACAGTGGACAGTCATAAACACTTGATGTTATGTTATATGGCACTCACAACGACACTTGATGCTATGTTATATGGCACTCACAACGACACTTGATGTTATGTTATATGGCACTCACAGCGACACTCTAAATACGAAGGTTATGGATCTCTAGTGGCATGTATGAGGACACACAGCAGTGTGTCAAAGTTTACGTTCATATTAACCTAGTGCTATATATGAGAACAATCACAGCAGTGTGTCAAAGTTTACGTTCATGGACACCTAGTACTCTGTATGGAGACACTCACAGCAGTGTGTCAAAGTTTACGTTCATATTAACCTAGTGCTATATATGAGAACAATCACAGCAGTGTGTCAAAGTTTACGTTCATGGACACCTAGTACTCTGTATGGAGACACTCACAGCAGTGTGTCAAAGTTTACGTTCATATTAACCTAGTGCTATATATGAGAACAATCACAGCAGTGTGTCAAAGTTTACGTTCATGGACACCTAGTACTCTGTATGGAGACACTCACAGCAGTGTGTCAAAGTTTACGTTCATATTAACCTAGTGCTATATATGAGAACAATCACAGCAGTGTGTCAAAGTTTACGTTCATGGACACCTAGTACTCTGTATGGAGACACTCACAGCAGTGTGTCAAAGTTTACGTTCATATTAACCTAGTGCTATATATGAGAACAATCACAGCAGTGTGTCAAAGTTTACGTTCATGGACACCTAGTACTCTGTATGGAGACACTCACAGCAGTGTGTCAAAGTTTACGTTCATATTAACCTAGTGCTATATATGAGAACAATCACAGCAGTGTGTCAAAGTTTACGTTCATGGACACCTAGTACTCCGTATGGAGACACTCAGAGCAGTGTGTCAAAGTTTACGTTCATATTAACCTAGTGCTATATATGAGAACAATCACAGCAGTGTGTCAAAGTTTACGTTCATGGACACCTAGTACTCTGTATGGAGACACTCACAGCAGTGTGTCAAAGTTTACGTTCATATTAACCTAGTGCTATATATGAGAACAATCACAGCAGTGTGTCAAAGTTTACGTTCATGGACACCTAGTACTCTGTATGGAGACACTCACAGCAGTGTGTCAAAGTTTACGTTCATATTAACCTAGTGCTATATATGAGAACAATCACAGCAGTGTGTCAAAGTTTACGTTCATGGACACCTAGTACTCTGTATGGAGACACTCACAGCAGTGTGTCAAAGTTTACGTTCATATTAACCTAGTGCTATATATGAGAACAATCACAGCAGTGTGTCAAAGTTTACGTTCATGGACACCTAGTACTCTGTATGGAGACACTCACAGCAGTGTGTCAAAGTTTACGTTCATATTAACCTAGTGCTATATATGAGGACACACAGCAGTGTGTCAAAGTTTACGTTCATATTAACCTAGTGCTATATATGAGGACACACAGCAGTGTGTCAAAGTTTACGTTCATATTAACCTAGTGCTATATATGAGAACAATCACAGCAGTGTGTCAAAGTTTACGTTCATGGACACATAGGACTCCGTATGGAGACACTCAGAGCAGTGTGTCAAAGTTTACGTTCATATTAACCTAGTGCTATATATGAGAACAATCACAGCAGTGTATCAAAGTTTACGTTCATGGACACCTAGCTACCACTATGTATAGAGACACTCACAGCAGTGAGTCAATGTTTACGTTCATATTAATCTAGTGCTATATATGAGAACAATCACAGCAGTATGTCAAAGTTTACGTTCATGGACACCTAGTACTCTGTATGGAGACACTCACAACAGTGTGTCAAAGTTTACGTTCATAGACACCTAGCTACCACTATATATAGAGACACTCACAGCAGTGAGTCAATGTTTACGTTCATGGACGCCTAGTGCTATGTATGAAGGCACTGACAACAGTGTGTCAAAGTTTACGTTCATGGACACCTAGTACTCTGTATGGAGACACTCACAACAGTGTGTCAAAGTTTACGTTCATGGACACCTAGCTACCACTATGTATAGAGACACTCACAGCAGTGAGTCAATGTTTACGTTCATGGACGCCTAGTGCTATGTATGAAGGCACTGACAACAGTGTGTCAAAGTTTACGTTCATGGACACCTAGTACTCTGTATGGAGACACTCACAACAGTGTGTCAAAGTTTACGTTCATGGACACCTAGCTACCACTATGTATAGAGACACTGACAGCAGTGTGTCAAAGTTTACGTTCATGGACACCTAGTGATATGTATGGAGACACTCACAACAGTGTGTCAAAGTTTACGTTCATGGACACCTAGCTACCACTATGTATAGAGACACTCACAGCAGTGAGTCAATGTTTACGTTCATGGACGCCTAGTGCTATGTATGAAGGCACTGACAACAGTGTGTCAAAGTTTACGTTCATGGACACCTAGTACTCTGTATGGAGACACTCACAACAGTGTGTCAAAGTTTACGTTCATGGACACCTAGCTACCACTATGTATAGAGACACTCACAGCAGTGAGTCAATGTTTACGTTCATGGACGCCTAGTGCTATGTATGAAGGCACTGACAACAGTGTGTCAAAGTTTACGTTCATGGACACCTAGTACTCTGTATGGAGACACTCACAACAGTGTGTCAAAGTTTACGTTCATGGACACCTAGCTACCACTATGTATAGAGACACTCACAGCAGTGAGTCAAAGTTTACTTTCATGGACACCTTGTGCTATGTATGAAGACATTCACAGGAGTGTGTCAATGTTTATGTTCATAGGCACTTAGTGCTATGTATGAGGACACTAACAGCAGTGTGTCAAAGTTAACGTTAATGGGCACCTAGTGCTATGTTTAAGGACACTGACAGCAGTGTGCCAAAGTTTACATTCATGGACACCTAGTGCTGTGTATAAGGACACTGACAGCAGTGTGTCAAAGTTTACATTCATGGACACCTAGTGCTGTGTGTGAGGAACCTCACAGTAGTGTGTCAAAGGACTTCGAGACTGGACCAATGTAATGATCCGTATATTGTAACGACGTTCAATGGGAGATGTTAACCTGGCAGAATCTAACTGCCACTATATCCAGGTACATAGTACAGAAAAACACGCCTCGTTAGATGTTCGTTGAGATCCCGCTTTAAAAACCGTGTGATTACGGGAAACTTGAAATACAAATAGTAATTTTCATTTACAATTTTATGTATGTTTATATAAATTTCATGGAAATGTTATAATGAAGTATTCATGCGCATTATTTGATGAGCTGCTTATTCGCGTGATAAACAGTGGGGAAATCCTATTACAATGGCTGATTATAGATTACTCGTTTTGATTGATTTTTACATTTTTATTAAAAGTAACTTATTTTGTGGTAATTCATCATTTTATAGTCAAAAACGTAAATTATGGCTGTTTCTAACTTCTTAATTTGTATTAAGTAGCTTTTGTTACCAACATATTATTGTAAACTAGAGCATACAAAGCGAGGACAGAAGCTGACCAGTGTCATAGCTATTGTCAGATTGGGTCAGCTAGATTGTGCTAATTTCATTACTTGGGATCATATGGTCTAGTTATATCAATCGGTTATCTACCTGCCCAAGAATGGATGCAGATTGGTGGGACCTTAGGTAGATACCCTCACTTAGAAAGCCTGGTATTATACCATAGACATGGTGATGGGTACAATACAAATTACTTTGACAGCCTGGTATTATACCATAGACATGGTGATGTGTACAATACAAATCACTTTGACAGCCTGGTATTATAACGTAAACATGGTGATGTGTACAATACAAATCACTTTGACAGCCTGGTATTAAACCATAGACATGGTGATGTGTACAATACAAATCACTTTGACAGCCTGGTATTAAACCATAGACATGGTGATGTGTACAATACAAATCACTTTGACAGCCTGGTATTATACCATAGACATGGTGATGCGTACAATACAAATTACTTTGACAGCCTGGTATTATACCATAGACATGGTGATGTGTACAATACAAATTACTTTGACAGCCTGGTATTATACCATAGACATGGTGATGTGTACAATACAAATCACTTTGACTGCCTGGTATTATACCATAGACATGGTGATGTGTACAATACAAATTACTTTGACAGTCTGGTATTATACCATAGACATGGTGATGTGTACAATACAAATCACTTTGACTGCCTGGTATTCTGCCATAGGTATGGTGATGTGTACAATACAAATCACTTTGACAGCGTGGTATTCTGCCATAGATGTGGTGATGTGTACAATACAGATCACTTTGACAGGCTGGTATTCTGCCATCGATATGGTGATGTGTACAATACAAATCACTTTGACAGCCTGGTATTATACCATAGACATGGTGATGTGTACAATACAAATCACTTTGACAGCCTGGTATTCTGCCATAGATATAGTGATGTGTACAATACAAATCACTTTGACAGCCTGGTATTCTGCCATAGATATGGTGATGTGTACCATACAAATCACTTTGACAGCCTGGTATTCTGCCATAGATATGGTGATGTGTACAGTACAAATCACTTTGACAGGTATTCTACCATAGACATGGTGATGTGTACAATACAAATCACTTTGACAGCCTGGTATTATACCATAGATATCATGATGTGTGCAATACAAATCACTTTGACAGCCTGGCAATCTGCCATAGATTTGGTGATGTGTACAATACAAATCACTTTGACAGCTTGGTATTCTGCCATAGATTTGGTGACGTGTACAGTACAAATCACTTTGCCAGCCTGGTATTCTGTCATAGATTTGGTGATGTGTACAGTACAACTCACTTTGACAGCTTGGTATTCTGCCATAGATTTGGTGATGTGTACAATACAAATAACTTTGACAGCCTAGTATTGTACTATAGATATGATGATGTATACAATACAAATAATTTTGACAGCCGGGTATTCTGCCATAGATATGGTGATGTGTACTGTACAAATCACTTTGACTTCCTGATATTCTGCCATAGATTTGGTGATGTGTACAGTACAAATCACGTATAATACAGGCAAAAACTTCATGTTCTCCAGCAAAACTCAAACGATCAATATTGGTAAAGTGGTCTGATTTATTATTTAGGACAGATTACTGCAAGCATTATGTTCTCATCTTATATATCCAGTCAAATTAGTATTTTATATATCAAATATTCTTTGAAGTTTAAACGATATGCGTGCTGATACATATATTTTGAAATGTTGACTTAAATCTGATCGATAGTCTCCTTCAATCGATATCTGTTAATAATGAATTACAATCTTACACTACAGTATAGAGAGTGGATACTCCATGATTACTTCATGCATATTAATGTTGCGGCTTAATTGAAATGAATTGCGATCTTACACTACAGTATAGAGTGTGGATACGTCATGATTACTTCATGCATATTAATGTTGCGTCTTAATTGAAATGAATTGCGATCTTACACTACAGTATAGAGAGTGGATACTTCATGATTACTTCATGCATATTAATTTTGCGTCTTAATTGAAATGAATTACAATCTTACACTACAGTATAGAGAGTGGATACTCCATGATTACTTCATGCATATTAATGTTGCGTCTTAATTGAAATGAATTGCGACCTTATACTACAGTATAGAGAGTGGATACTTCATGATTACTTCATGCATATTAATGTTGCGTCTTAATTGAAATGAATTACAATCTTACACTACAGTATAGAGAGTGGATACTTCATGATTACTTCATGCATATTAATGTTGCGTCCTAATTGAAATGAATTGCGACCTTATACTACAGTATAGAGAGTGGATACGTCATGATTACTTCATGCATATTAATGTTGCGTCTTAATTGAAATGAATTACAATCTTACACTACAGTATAGAGAGTGGATACGTCATGATTACTTCATGCATATTAATTTTGCGTCCTAATTGAAATGAATTGCGATCTTACACTACAGTATAGAGAGTGGATACGTCATGATTACTTCATGCATATTAATTTTGCGTCCTAATTGAAATGAATTACAATCTTACACTACAGTATAGAGAGTGGATACGTCATGATTACTTCATGCATATTAATGTTGCGTCTTAATTGAAATGAATTGCGATCTTACACTACAGTATAGAGAGTGGATACTTCATGATTACTTCATGCATATTAATGTTGCGTCTTAATTGAAATGAATTGCGATCTTACACTACAGTATAGAGAGTGGATACTTCATGATTACTTCATGCATATTAATGTTGCGTCTTAATTGAAATGAATTGCGATCTTACACTACAGTATAGAGAGTGGATACTTCATGATTACTTCATGCATATTAATGTTGCGTCTTAATTGAAATGAATTACAATCTTACACTACAGTATAGAGAGTGGATACTTCATGATTACTTCATGTATATTAATGTTGCGTCTTAATTGAAATGAATTGCGATCTTACACTACAGTATAGAGAGTGGATACTCCATGATTACTTCATGCATATTAATGTTGCGTCTTAATTGAAATGAATTACAATCTTACACTACAGTATAGAGAGTGGATACGTCATGATTACTTCATGCATATTAATGTTGCGTCTTAATTGAAATGAATTGCGATCTTACACTACAGTATAGAGAGTGGATACGTCATGATTACTTCATGAATATTAATGTTGCGTCTTAATTGAAATGAATTACAATCTTACAATACAGTATAGAGAGTGGATACTCCATGATTACTTCATGCATATTAATGTTGCGTCTTAATTGAAATGAATTGCGATCTTATACTACAATATAGAGAGTGGATACTCCATGATTACATGAAGCATATTATATTTGTACGAGGTGATCAGCATGAGTGTTGTACGAGGTGATCAGCATGAATATTGTTCGAGGTGATCAGCATGATAAGTATTTGTATGAGGTGATAAACATGATAAGTATTTGTACGAGGTGATAGCATGAGTATTGTACGAGGTGATCAACTTGAGTATTGTACGAGGTGATCAGCATGAGTCTTGTACGAGATGATCAGTATGAGTATTGTGCGAGGTGATCAGCTTGGTAAGTATTTGTACGAGGTGATCAGTATGAGTATTGTACGAGCTGATCAGCAAGAGTGTTGTACGAGGTGATCAGCATGGTTAGTATTTGTACAAGGTGATAGCATGAGTATTGTACGAGGTGATCAACTTGAGTATTGTACGAGGTGATCAGCATGAGTCTTGTACGAGATGATCAGTATGAGTATTGTGCGAGGTGATCAGCTTGGTAAGTATTTGTACGAGGTGATCAGTATGAGTATTGTACGAGCTGATCAGCAAGAGTGTTGTACGAGGTGATCAGCATGGTAAGTATTTGTACGAGGTGATCAGTATAAGTATTGTACGAGCTGATCAGCAAGAGTGTTGTACGAGGTGATCAGCATGGTAAGTATTTGTTCGAGGTGATCAGCATGAGTACGGTACTGTACGAGGTGATCAGCATGATAAGTATTTGTTATGTACATAATTGGATAATGGCTTCAGTGTGAAGTACATGACTGAATAATGGCTTCAGTGTGTAGTATATGATTGGATAATGACTTGAGTGTGAAGTACATAATAGGATAATGGCTTCAGTGTGAAGTACATGACAGAATAATGGTTTCAGTGTAAAATACATGATTGAATAATAGCTTCAGTGAAGTACATGATTAAATAATGCCTTCAGTATGAAGAACAAGATAGGATAATGGCTTCAGTGTGAAGTACATGATTGAACAATGGTTTCAGTGTAAAGTACATGATAGGATAATGGTTTCAGTGTGAAGTACATGATTGAATAATGGCTTCAGTGTGAAGTACATGATTGGATAATAGCTTCAGTGTGAAGTACATGATTGGATAATGGCTTAAGTGTGAAGTACATGATAGGATAATGGTTTCAGTGTGAAGTATATGATTGGATAATGGCTTCAGTGTGAAGTACATGACAGTGTAATGGTTTCAGTGTGAAGTACATGATTGGATAATGGCTTCATTGTAAAATACATAATTGAATAATGGCTTCAGTGTGAAGTACATGATTGAATAATGGCTTCAGTGTGAAGTACATGATAGGATAATGGCTTCATTGTGAAGTACATTATGAAATAATGGCTTGAGTGTGAACATCTATTTGCCTATGAAGTTTCATGTTGATACCTCTGATGGGCTGTGTGTTACGCTCGGGACAAAATTTAAGTATGAAAAATAACAAAAGACAATAATTCCTAAATACCCATGGTTTGTTGTGTGTGTGTGTAGGTGTGTGTGTAGGTGTGTGTGTAGGTGTGTGTGTGTGTGTGTGTGTGAAGCTGTTGACAAAATTTAAGTATGAACAATAACAAAAGTCAATAAAAATCATGCAAAAGAGAGTTATGGGTTTTGTGATCTACATGTATCTACCTATGAAGTTTCATGTTGATGCCTCTAATATTTTTAGCTCACCTGAACTTGTCTGATCACCCATACTCCGTCCATCTATCTGTAAACTTTTAACATTTTCGACATTTTCTTCTGAAACGCTTAAAGGATTTTAGATGAAACTTAGTATACATGAAGTACTACACGTACTCTACTAAGTTTGTACATTTCATCTAAATCCGCTGACAGGTGGCGCCATCATGGTTAAAATATGTCTCAGAGGGTATCCCTCTTGCAATTGCTCTTTTCCAGAACAATGGCATCTGAGTGATTTAGAAGAATAAATGTATATTTTTCAAGATTGTTTATTTCGTTGAAGTCGGATGAATAATTTTTTTTCTTTTTTCTTTCTTTCATTCTTTTTCTTTTCTGTCTTTTTCTTTTCTTTTCTTTTTTTTTTTTTGACATCTTTTCGGACTTTAACATTTTCGTATTTTCATCAATATGTTCCCTATGGTTGACTTTCTATTTCAGCAGGAATATAGAGGAGGAATGCTTTTTTAAAGAATTTTGACAATTTTATTTTTGGATTTTTCAAGAAGATTGCAAAAATGTACATAGGGGGAAGGTATTTGTTGTGTACAATGCTTCTTTATATCTCGTGTGAGAGATATTGGCCCTCTTGTGCTTCTTTTCTATAAAAAGGGCCAATAATCTTAAAAACAACTGAAGTATCCACCTCAAATGTTTTGTTCCTTGTGTCAAGAATAGTTCATTGACAAATATGTAGAGGACTGCGGTGTCAATCACGACCCCGGCCTTTTATAAATGGTCTAGTATCTTTTAAATATAGAGATCCCCATCCAATTTCAACAGCAAATTTACACAATTTTCATGCTCTTCATGAATATTTATTCATATTGAAAAATAAAAGAAGTTTATAAACACCTTTCTGCTTTTCTCTTTGGGCGCTTGGATGTACAGATGAGCGATGCGGCCCGTGGGCCTCTTGTGCTATGCTCCGGAGAAAGTTGTGACGGACGGAGGGAAAAACGGACAGACGATCAAAGCAGCGACTATAAGCTCTCCATTTGGAGAGCATAAAAAGTACTACATATGTACATGACACAACGGCTTCAGTGTTTCAAGTATATACATAGATATCTAGCATTGTACAACAATGTCTGGTACGACTGTAATACGTACAGATGTAAACAGTACTATATGTACTTAACACAACGGTTTCATTGTAAAGTATATACATAGATATCTGGCATCGTAGAACAAAAATCTAGTTCAATTATAACATGAATCATATTGAAATCACTATTTATCAAATAATTGCCGTCGTGGGAACACATTGATATGTAATACGGATCACAGGTCTTCAGTTTAACATGTTGGTTTTCTTTTCTTGGGGCGGGGGGATATTCTTGCATGCTTTGCTTCAATAAAATATTCTGCATCCGAAATTCTATATATATTCAGTACATATACAGCAATCAAGATGGCAAACAAGATGTTTGACTTAGTTGTTGAAAAAGATTGCCAGGTATGACTTAAACTCATAACGATATGCGGCATCCCTGATCTGGAACAGTCTGCCAAATGAAATTCGACAAGCGGATTCTAACAAATCCTTTCTCAGACTGCTCCCTACCTCCATATGCAATTGGGGGGGGGGTTGTTTTTTTTTTTTTTTTTTTTGGTTTTTTTTTTTTTTGTTTTGTTTTGTTTTGTTTTTTTTTGTTTTTTGTTTTTTTTTTTTTGGTTTTTTTAATTACATTATTTTAGATTCATTTTTCTTAGTTTCATTTTCTAATTGTTGCATTTTTAAACTATTCAAATTTGCTATAATGCTTAACCTTTTTAGTCTGTATGTTGTATTCATATATATTTTTATTTGTGTTTATTTTTCATTTGTGCTAATTTCTTATCGTGCTAGAAATATTCTTTTATTTGCATGCCTCCTAGTTGCTTGTTGCTATGTACAGTTGTCCTTGTTTTTCGAAGTACAAGCTCATCAGACCTTATGTTTGTCAATTTAAAATCCTCGACACAAAATAAAGATTTTGTATTTGAACCTGTAGGGATATGCAGATCAATCAAGAATGATAATAGAAGAAACATTTATATGAATATTCTTCATGTTTTCGTGTCACGGTGGACGTTCTCGAATCCCGATGCTATGTGATACCCATAACAAGATATCGTGGTGGAAGTTCATGCATCCATGGTGATATCTGCTGTGGTATTCACAATAACGTATCACGGTGGACGTTCATGAATTCACGGTGATATGTGCTGTGGTATTCACAATAACGTGTCACGGTGGACGTTCATGAATTCACGGTGATATGTGCTGTGGTATTCACAATAACGTGTCACGGTGGACGTTCATGAATTGACGGTGATATGTGCTGTGGTATTCACAATAACGTGTCACGGTGGACGTTCATGAATACACAGTGATATGTGTTGTGGTATTCACAATAATGTATCACGGTGGACGTTCATGAATTCACGGTGATATGTGCTGTGACATTTACAATCACGTATCGTGGTGGACTTTTATGAATTTCCGTGCTATGTACTGTGACACCCATAACAAGGTATCACGGTGGATGTTCATGAATTTACCATGATATGTGCTGTGGCATTCACAATAACGTGTAACCGAGAACATTCATGAACCCCAGTTGCTGTGTTCTGTGTTAATCATGTGGACAATCACCAGCCACGAATTAGAGTTTAGTTCAATTGTTCGGGAATAGTTTCTGCAGCTATTACTGTAACGCATATACACCTTCCAGGTAACGCGTATACACCTTCCAGGTAATGCGTATACACCTTGCAAGTAATCGAAATACATTAAAACGGACATTCGGAATGATATAACAAAGCTTATTCCCGTCTTATTACGGTTTAAATCAGTGTCTTTTATACGATTATAAATTATGTAGTACAACACATCCTGGCATTCGACAAAACAAACGTTTCATTGTTTGTATTAATGTCAACAACGAGGTTGCTATCAAAAGCTGGAAACAAGCGAAATGACATTGAATACATAATAGTCTATCGATATCAATTAGCAATACCGATATATGTATATAATTAACTAAGGCTTCTTCCATTGTAATAGTTAGAAATTTGGCTATTGATTTTATATATGAAACCCGGTTGATGCGAGACTTATCAATATCTAGGTCCGTATCAAAGTCTGGAATTGTGAAAAAAAACATTGACTACAAACTGATCGATTCATGTCAATTAGGAATAAAGTTATATTCACCTAACTTACAAAATCTTCATTTAATAGTATTGTTTAGAAATTTGGGTATTGATTTCAACCTAGCCGATATGAGACTAACCTTGCTAATAGACAGTGTTTACTCTTGGCTATCTGATGGCATGCGTAATGAGGCATAGTCGTGTGAAATTCTATCTATACTTGTTGAAGCTATAGGGATATGGTGAAAAGTACATGTATCTTTCAAAAATATTATCCTGTAATTTGATATGATTTGTTGATATTTTCTTTTACTTGTGAATTATTGGTTTCAGAAAACATTCGTATATAATATGGGACTGCAAATTACAGCATAAATTCACAATTAAGATTACATCTGAGGCATACATAAAAAAGTTGATAACATTTTAGACAATACTGAAAAGTCACATGTATGAATAAATGTGGAAGTAAAATGGTAAGTCAAAATATCCTTTGATGTCAACTGTAGGTAGGATGACAGGTGTGTGTTATACCGTACAGGATGACAGAATATGACAGCTGTCACTGTGTGTTATACCGTGCAGGATGACAGAATATGACAGCTGTCAGTGTGTGTTATACCGTCCAGGATGGCAGGACACGACAGCTGTAAGTGTGTGTTATACCGTACAGGATGACAGAACACGACAGCTGTAGATGTGTATTATACCGTACAGGATGACAGAATATGACAGCTGTCAGTGTGTGTTATACCGTACAGGATGACAGAATATGATAGCTGTAAGTGTGTGTTATACCGTACATGATGACAGAATATGACAGCTGTAAGTGTGTGTTATACCGTACAGGATGACAAAATATGACAGCTGTAAGTGTGTGTTATACCGTACAGGATGACAGGATATGACAGCTTTAAATGTGTGTTATACCGTACAGGATGGCAGAATATGACAGCTGTCAGTGTGTGTTATACCGTACAGGATGACAGAATATGACAGCTGTCAGTGTGTTATACCGTACAGGATGACAGAATATGACAGCTGTAAGTGTGTGTTATACCGTACAGGATGATAGAATATGACAGCTGTCAGTGTGTTATACCGTACAGGATGACAGAATATGACAGCTGTAAGTGGTGTGTTATACCGTACAGGATGACAGAATATGATAACTGTAAGTGTGTGTTATACCGTACATGATGGCAGAATATGACAGCTGTAAGTGTGTGTTATACCGTACAGGATGACAGAATATGACAGCTGTCAGTGTGTGTTATACCGTACAGGATGACTGAATATGGCAGCTGTAAGTGTGTATTATACCGTACAGGATGACACCTGTACATGTGTGTTATACCGTACAGGATGACAGAATATGACAGCTGTTAGTGTGTGTTATTATACCGTACAGGATGACAGAATATGACAGCTGTCAGTGTGTTATACCGTACAGAATGACAGAATATGACAGCTGTAAGTGAGTGTTATACCGTACAGGATGATAGAATATGACAGCTGTCAGTGTGTTATACCGTACAGGATGACAGAATATGACAGCTGTAAGTGTGTGTTATACCGTACAGGATGACAGGATATGATAGCTGTAAATGTGTGTTATACCGTACAGGATGACAGAATATGATAGCTGTAAGTGTGTGTTATACCGGACAGGATGACAAAATATGACAGCTGTCAGTGTGTGTGTTATACCGTACAGGATGGCAGAATATGACAGCTGTCAGTGTGTGTTATACCGTACAGGATGGCAGAATATGACAGCTGTACGTGTGTGTTATACCGTACAGGACGACAGAATATGACAGCTGTAAGTGTGTTATACCGTACAGGATGACAAAATATGACAGCTGTAAGTGGTGTGTTATACCGTACAGGATGACAGAATATGACAGCTGTCAGTGTGTTATACCGTACAGGATGACAAAATATGACAGCTGTCAGTGTGTGTTATACCGTACAGGATGGCAGAATATGACAGCTGTCAGTGTGTGTTATACCGTACAGGATGGCAGAATATGACAGCTGTAAGTGTGTGTTATACCGTACAGGATGGCAGAATATGACAGCTGTAAGTGTGTGTTATACCATACAGGATGACAGAATATGACATCTGTCAGTGTGTGTTATACCGTACAGGATGGCAGAATATGACAGCTGTAAGTGTGTGTTATACCGTACAGGATGACAGAATATGACATCTGTACGTGTGTGTTATACCGTACAGGATGACAGAATATGACAGCTGTCAGTGTGTGTTATACCGTACAGGATGGCAGAATATGACAGCTGTACGTGTGTGTTATACCGTACAGGACGACAGAATATGACAGCTGTAAGTGTGTTATACCGTATAGGATGACAAAATATGACAGCTGTAAGTGGTGTGTTATACCGTACAGGATGACAGAATATGACAGCTGTCAGTGTGTTATACCGTACAGGATGACAAAATATGACAGATGTCAGTGTGTGTTATACCGTACAGGATGGCAGAATATGACAGCTGTCAGTGTGTGTTATACCGTACAGGATGGCAGAATATGACAGCTGTAAGTGTGTGTTATACCGTACAGGATGGCAGAATATGACAGCTGTAAGTGTGTGTTATACCATACAGGATGACAGAATATGACAGCTGTCAGTGTGTGTTATACCGTACAGGATGACAGAATATGACAGCTGTCAGTGTGTGTTATACCGTACAGGATGACAGAACACGACAACTGTACGTGTGTGTTATACCGTACAGGATGGCAGAATATGACAGCTGTGACATATTGCATTGTAGGTCTGTGCCAAAGGTTGAACTTTAGCATATTGCATTGTAGGTCTATGTCAAGGGTTGAACTATATCATATTGCATTGTAGGTCTGTGTCAAGGGTTGAACTTTGACATATTGCATTGTAGGTCTGTGTCAAGGGTTGAACTATATCATATTGCATTGTAGGTCTGTGTCAAGGGTTGAACTTTGACATATTGCATTGTAGGTCTGTGTCAAGGGTTGAACTTTGACATATTGCATTGTAGGTCTGTGTCAAGGGTTGAACTTTGACATATTGCATTGTAGGTCTGTGTCAAGGGTTGAACTTTGACATATTGCATTGTAGGTCTGTGTCAAGGATTAAAATTTGACATATTGCATTGTAGGTCTTTGTCAAGGGAATGACGAATGTCCTCCTCATTCGCTATATTATGAGTATATCAACACCTGTTACTGGCCTCAAAATGTGACAAGAACATTCAATGAACAGCGAAATAAATGTGAAGAAGAAGACGGAATTATTGTACAAATTCCAGATCCTGAAGTCAATGAATTCCTGAATAATACTATTCCTTGGACAAAATGGTTCGATAAAAGTGTCGCATCGTAAGTACATGTATAATGTATTTAAGCGTACATATAAACGCATATCTCTTTTTGTTTGTTCGTTTGTTGTTTGTATTTTCTTTCGGCATTTGACACAGCTAGCTTCCTGTCATTTTGTTTAATTAACAATATGAGGAAAAACAATAGTTAAAACCACACAACAATTCATACGAGTAGATATAAATTCAAAACTGAAAAAGACCATGGAACAAAATCAAAACAGAAAAGGACCATGGAATAAAATCAAAACGGTAGAAGGACCATGGAATAAAATTGAAACAGAATAAGACCATGGAACAAAATCAACACGCAACACGACTATAAAATAAAATCAAAACGGAAAGGGCCATGGAATAAAATCCAAACGGAGAAGGACCATGGAATAAAATCAAAACGGTGAAAGGATCATGAAATAAAATCAAAACGAAGAAAGACCAAGCTATAAAATCAAAACAGAAAAGGACAACGGAATAAAATCAAAACAGAAAAGGACAATGGAATAAAATCAAAACAGAAAAGGACCATGGAATAAAATCAAAACGGAGAAGGACCATGGAAGGAAATCTAAACTGAAAAGGACCATGGAATAAAATCAAAACGGTAGAAGGGCCATGGAATAAAATCAAAACAAAGAAAGACCATGGAATAAAATCAAAACAGAAACAGACCATGGAATAAAATCATAGCGGAAAAGGACCATGGAATAAAATAAAAACAGAAAAAGTTCATGGAATAAAATTCAAAACGGAAAAGGACCATGGAATAAATTCAAAGGGAAAAGGACCATGTTGTAATGAAAATGAAAAAGGACCATAGAATATTAAGAGTTAGTTTGTTTCTTACTTTACGTCACCCCAATATCATTTAACTTAACCGAGCGAATCTCGATACCGTCTGATAATCTGGGACATTTCGATGAGATCGATTCTCGATAGCGTCTGATAATCTGGGACATTTCGATGAGATCGATTCTCGATACCGACTAATAATCTGGGACATTTCGATGACATTGAATCTCGATACCGACTAAACCGGCCAACACATAATCAAAGAACTCTCAAGTGACGAGCGAATCTCGATACCGTCTGATAATCTGGGACATTTCGATGACATCTAATCTCGATACCGATTGATATTCTAGGACATTTCGGTGCCATCAAATCTCGATTCCGACTGATAATCTGGGACATTTTGATGTCATCGAATTTCGATACCGACTAAACTGTGCCGACTCATAACCAAAGAACTGTCAGTGACGAGCGAATCTCGCTACAGACTAACCGACTGAACTGGGCCGACTCATTCCCAAGGAATTCTCAGTGACGGGCGAATGTTGATACCGACTAAACTGTGCCTACTCATGACCAAGGAACTCTCAGTGACGAGCGAATCTCGCTACAGACTAACCGACTAAACTGTGCCTACTCATGACCAAGGAACTCTCAGTGACGAGCGAATCTCGCTACAGACTGAATTATGCCGAATTATAATCAAGGTGCTCTCAGCGACGAGCAAATCTATCTACCGACTACACTGTGTCGATAATTACCAAGGAATTCATAGTGACAAGCGAATCCAGATACCCACTAAACTGTGCCGGCTCATAACCTAGGACCTTTCAGTGACGAGCAAATCTGTCAGCCGATTACACTGTGTCGATTAATACCAAGGAATTCATAGTGACAAGCGAATCCAGATACCGACTAAACTGTGCCGGCTCATAACCTAGGACCTTTCAGTGACGAGCAAATCTGGCTACAGACTAAACAATGCCGACTCATAACCAGGGAACACTCACTGACGAGCAAATCTCGCTGCCGACTAAATTATGCTGACTAATCTCGATATAACAAACGACCAAAGAATAACGCTGTTTCTACAATTATGCTCTCACCGCTTCATTACTAAACTTTTCTCTCCTTAAGGAAATGATTATAGTTTTGTAAATAAGAAATGTACTGACATTTCTATTTTCAGCCCAGATATATTTATTGGTGTGTTCTCCGTACCAGTGACTGGTCCAAAGATCTTTTATGAAATTGGTGAGAGGTCGCTGATGCAGGTATAATGCTTCTTGCTCTTATATGTAGTAGGAGTGTGTGTTCTTTTTTGTTTGTTTGTTTTGTTCTGATTTAGACTTTTTTGTTTTGTTTTGTTTGGGGATTTATTTATTATTATTAATTTTTTTTGGGGGGGATTGTTCTGTTTTGGTTTTTTATGGGGGTTTATTGTTTTCTGTTGTGCTTATTGTTGTTGTTGTTGGGGGGTTTTTTTCGTTGTAAATTTATTAATCGATTTTATTTTTTGTTTATTGATTGTTTCTTTGGATTTGTTTTCTTACATTGTCTATTAATCATGTCAGTTTTTGTTTCAGTTCTATTCGGTATTTTCCATTGTAACAGTGTTTTTCTATAACGTATATGGTTTGTTTTTCTAT
Source organism: Pteria penguin (assembly GCA_035048485.1). NCBI lineage: Eukaryota > Metazoa > Mollusca > Bivalvia > Pterioida > Pteriidae > Pteria > Pteria penguin. The sequence goes on along the minus strand of CM068588.1, from coordinate 47,358,841 downwards.
AACGTATATGGTTTGTTTTGTCGTACCTTTACAATTTGTTTTCCGTGGCTTTGGATGGAGTAGATTTTACTTGCTATTGGTTTCACGGTATCATAGATGATTGCGTTATTACCTTCTGATCCTTGGGTTTAGCAATTCGTATAAAATATTTATATTTTCCACTATTCCTTTGAACATACAAGACATACACGGCATAACATCCATAAGACATAAACGGCATAACATCCATAAGACATACTCGGCATAACATCCGTAAGACATACTCGGCATAGCATCCATAAGACATACACGGCATAACATCCATAAGACATACACGGCATAACATCCATAAGACATACACGGCATAACATCCATAAGACATACACACATTTAGTCACTCCATATTTTGCCAAATTGGCAACGAAACTTCAAATTATTGATGTTTTTCAGCAATTTTTGTCCAATTCCTGGCCCAAATTGAATGACAATTTTTGTTTCATAGAATCCTCACCTTATATATATAATAAAGGTTTTCTCGCCTCCTCTTTTCATGGTGATATTTGTTTCATATACAGTCCTCAACTCCTCTTTTCACGGTGACATTTGTTTCATATACAGTTCTCACCTCCTCTTTTTACGGTGATATTTGTTTTATATACAGTCCTCACCTCCTTTTTTCACGGTGATATTTGTTTTACATACAGTCATTACCTGCTCTTTTCGCGGTGATATTTGTTTAATATAGAGTCCTCACCTCCTCTTTTCACGGTGATATTTGTTTAATATAGAGTCCTCATCTCCTCTTTTCATGGTGAGTTTTGTGTCATATACAGTCCTGACCTCCTCTTTTCACGGTGATATTTGTTTAATATAGAGTCCTCATCTCCTCTTTTCACGGTGAGTTTTGTGTCATATACAATCCTCACCTCCTTTTTCAGAGTGATACTTGTTTCATATAGAATCCCCATCTCCTCAATTCATGGTGATATATTTCTTTATATTCCTTTAGGCAATTCCATCAACCTTTAACATCAATATCTCAACTAACAATGATGTCAAGGACTGCACCATGATTGTGAATACTTCTGACTCATTTGAGATTCATTTCAAGTCATGTGAGGATTTAAATCCAGCAATATGCAGTAGGGGTAAGTCGTCTTATTCTCATCATCGGAGTTGTGTAGTAGACAATCTCTAGTTACGTCTTAATGTTGGTTTTGGTCACCACTAATCTCATCATAATAGTTCTATAGAAGGTCATCACTAGTCTTGTCATTATAGCGGTAAGGTGAACGGTCACCATTGTCGTTATAGTAGTGGTATGGCAGACCGTCACTAGTCGGGACGTAGTAGTTATATAATAGACCGTCACTAATCTCGTCTTAGTAGTGATATAATAGACCGTCACTAGTCTCGTCGTAGTAGTGATATGATAGACCGTTACTAGTCTCTTCATATTAGTGATATGGTAGACCGTCACTAGTGTCGTCATAGTAGTGATAGATCAGATCGTCACTAATCTCGTCATAGTAGTGATATGATAGACCGTCACTAGTCTCGTCGTAATAGTGATATGGTAGACCGTCACTAGTCTCGTCGTTATAGTGATATGATAGACCGTCACTAGCCTCGTCGTAGTAGTGATATAATAGACCGTCTATAGTCTCGTCGTAATAGTGATATAATAGACCGTCACTAGTCTCGTGGTAGTAGTGATATAATAGACCGTAACTAGTCTCGTCGTAATAGTGATAGAATAGACCGTCACTAGTGTCGTTATAGTAGTGATATAATAGACCGTCACTAGTGTCGTCACAGTAGTGATATAATAGACCGTCACTAGTGTCGTCATAGTAGTAATATAATAGACCATCTCTAGTCTCGTCATAGTAGTGATATAATAGTCGGTCACTAGTGTCGTCATAGTAGTGATATAATAGACCGTCACTAGTCTCGTCGTTATAGTGATATGATAGACCGTCACTAGCCTCGTCGTAGTAGTGATATAATAGACCGTCTATAGTCTCGTCATAGTAGTGATATAATAGTCCGTCACTAGTATCGTCATAGTAGTGATATAATAGACCGTCACTAGTCTCGTCATAGTAGTGATATAATAGACCGTCACTAGTCTCGTCGTAATAATGATATAATAGACCGTCACTAGTGCCGTCATAGTAGTGATATAATAGACCGTCACTAGTCATTAATCTCGTTATTTATAGTGTTATGGTAAGTATTTCGTTTGAAAAAAAAGTCATTCTACAATGGTTATTTCAATATATAGGATATGAAATCCGTTGAAACATGATGTTTTGATAAGAGTTATAAAGTTAGCATGCCTTGATTTATATATTTAAGAAATATATCTTCTTAGTTTTCGTTGGATTGAGGTATACCCCGAAAGAGGACGGAAAAGTGCGAGAAACAAGTTGAATTTATTGATTATCATTTAATTCCTTTCAAAAATGTTTTATATTTACAGTAGTTGGTACGTTATATCTGTACTAGATCTATCAATAATTTCTCAACATCTCAAAACTTCTACTACCGTGGTGTCAATATTGACGTCACAATTACAAAAACGCGGGAAAATACGTCATCAGAGAAAAATATTGGTTGATGAGATCTCCCTAATTTTCAAAATTATCAAAATCCGTGTTAGTTGTAAATTTAAATGAATTTTGAAAAATACAGTTAAGCCTTCTTTTTAAATGATGCGCTTATATATAAACAATATTTGTGCGAAAGGTTCGATTCGGTCCAATCTGTAGAGTACGTTGACATGAATCGTTTTTCTTTTCGCAACGAATTGCATAGCTTTTATCTTTTTCAGATGTAAATGATGTAAAGGAATGTGAACCCCATGAATTAAACATCGGTTTCATATGCTTTTGGATGATAACTTCATACGAGAGTGCATTGAAACACATACTAACGTGCCAAGAAGGTAACGGAACACTTGCTGTGGTACAGAACGATACGATTTTAACAAAATTAGCTGCTCATGGGTGAGATTGCTTTTTGTTATGTATTCTAATAAAGTGAAAAGTAGATTGATACATTGGTATTACGCTGGGCTTCAGATCTAATGATCCGGGATTACGAGTCCGGCAGTGGACTCCGAGTTTACTTTGGTGATTTATCCTATTCTGTCTACCTATATTTGTTCTGCGGATCAGACCAAAGCCCCGCGTTATCCATGACATGAAAAAGATATCTGACCACATCGGATGGGTCCGTAGCTAAGGGGGATAATGGTTAAGGATTCAGTGTTTGTCGTCGATTACAGATTCTGTGGTACATCAAGAGTGCAATACTCATCTCTACATATGGAGAAATTCAGTCCATTTTGCTGATTTGTATAGCGGCAATATTGGGTATGAACCGGCCATCGTAGCGTGCATAGCTTATATAGGGATATAAAAAATAAATCAGAATGAAAAACTTACCACTGCGAAATCACACAAACCCAGAGTCGCAGTCAAATTCCTTTTGTTTCTCTTGTAAGAATTCTAACAATAATGAGTTATTCCCTCAGTATTCAATGTTCCTTTTTCTGTCAAACATTTGAAGCGATGAGTCCTATTAAATCCTTCAGAAACAAGAGAAATGTTCTCGAAATTTAGCTTTCTCTTTGTTTTCAACTGAAAATTACATCGGATATGTCGATCACCGAGTCAAACACATCCAGTTTCTATAACGGACAATATAGACTCAAACATCCGGAATATTCCATCTATTTTACTCCAGAATTTTGCATAAATGTTCCTTTTTGAGTTCAAATTAGGAAATTATACATTTGCAACAATTTTATGAAGAGACGCCGAGGGGGAAATCATTGCAAAAACTGTTTAAACGTTAAATAATCTTACAACTTCATTTATTTTCTTTTACCGAAAGCATATTAGGGTATGTCCTTGACCTTCACACTATTTACACGACTTCAGGTGGGCACATTAAAAGAAATTGTTTGTTCTAATTTAGCGGGACATAAACTTTGAGTCACGTGATTTTTTCAAATGACTATGTACGATTTACACATCAAGTGGTACGCAGCTCATGAATAAAATGGGCTGAATTTCTCCACTATAATAATTGAACAAAAGTTGATGAATTCTACACTCGTTTACCCTTAAATTTGTGTCCTCAGTATCTCTGTACCGACCCGATATATACAGATCTACTATATACAATATGTACATGTAAATGATTCTACAACTAAGGAGTACCTCCCTCATGCACAGCTTTGTCCTTGGATGGCTTCTTTGGTTCTTACCTTACTGTCAATTTAATAATCAATTTGCTGCTTTTTAAAAATGTTTATGCTTTCCATTTCCTAAGTTTAGGCCCTGGGCATCACTGAACAGACAAAAGTTGTCGGACAGCGCATATGGTGAAGCAAATAAGTACACGTGTATATGTTCTGATATTGATAACGCTGGTGGTGGTGGACCATCCTCAGGGTATCCTCAGCCCAGCTTACAGGGTGGACTACTAGTGTCCGAGGGTGTCCTCAGCCCAGCTTACAGGGTGGACTACTAGTGTCCGAGGGTGTCCCCACCCCACCTTACAGGGTGGACTACTAGTGTCCGAGGGTGTCCTCAGCCCAGCTTACAGGGTTGACCACTAGTATCCGAGGGTGTCTTCAGGTCCGAGGGTGTCATCAGGCCAGCTAACAGGGTGGACTACTAGTGTCCGAGGGTGTCCTCAGCCTAGCTTACAGGGTGGACTACTAGTGTCCGAGGGTGTCCTCAGCCCACCTTCCAGGTCGGACTACTAGTGTCCGAGGGTGTCTTCCGGTCCGAGGGTATCCTCAGCCCAGCTTACAGGGTGGACTACTAGTGTCCGAGGGTGTCCTCAGCCCACCTTACAGGGTGGACTACTAGTGTCCGAGGGTGTCCTCAGCCCAGCTTATAGGGTGGACTATTAGTGTCCGAAGGTATCACAGCCTCGTTTTCGGTGCATCTCCACTGACCTGAAATATATACTTCAAACTGACTGTGAAAATAGTTTATGAATTATTCGTTAACAGAGGAGTATCATTCTCATGTACAGCTCTGTGCTAGATGTGTTCTTTGACTCTTACTTTAGATCATTCTCATGTACAGCTCTGTGCTACATGTGTTCTTTGACTCTTACTTTAGATCATTCTCATGTACAGCTCTGTGCTACATGTGTTCTTTGACTCTTACTTTAGATCATTCTCATGTACAGCTCTGTGCTACATGTGTTCTTTGACTCTTACTTTAGATCATTCTCATGTACAGCTCTGTGCTTCATGTGTTCTTTGGCTCTTACTTTAGATCATTCTCATGTACAGCTCTGTGCTACATGTGTTCTTTGGCTCTTACTTTAGATCATTCTCATGTACAGCTCTGTGCTACATGTGTTCTTTGACTCTTACATTAGATCATTCTTATGTACAGCTCTGTGCTACATGTGTTCTTTGACTCTTACTTTAGATCATTCTCATGTACAGCTCTGTGCTACATGTGTTCTTTGGCTCTTACTTTAGATCATTCTCATGTACAGCTCTGTGCTACATGTGTTCTTTGACTCTTACATTAGATCATTCTCATGTACAGCTCTGTGCTACATGTGTTCTGTGGCTCTTACTTTAGATCATTCTCATGTACAGCTCTGTGCTAGATGTGTTCTTTGGCTCTTACTTTAGATCATTCTCATGTACAGCTCTGTGCTACATGTGTTCTTTGGCTCTTACATTAGATCATTCTCATGTACAGCTCTGTGCTACATGTGTTCTTTGACTCTTACTTTAGATCATTCTCATGTACAGCTCTGTGCTACATGTGTTCTTTGACTCTTACTTTAGATCATTCTGATGTATAGCTCTGTGCTACATGTGTTCTTTGGCTCTTACTTTAGATCATTCTGATGTACAGCTCTGTGCTACATGTGTTCTTTGGCTCTTACTTTAGATCATTCTGATGTACAGTTCTGTGCTACATGTGTTCTTTGACTCTTACTTTAGATCATTCTCATGTACAGCTCTGTGCTACATGTGTTCTTTGGCTCTTACATTAGATCATTCTCATGTACAGCTCTGTGCTACATGTGTTCTTTGGCTCTTACTTTAGATCATTCTCATGTACAGCTCTGTGCTACATGTGTTCTTTGACTCTTACTTTAGATCATTCTCATGTACAGCTCTGTGCTACATGTGTTCTTTGACTCTTACATTAGATCATTCTCATGTACAGCTCTGTGCTACATGTGTTCTTTGACTCTTACTTTAGATCATTCTCATGTACAGCTATGTGCTACATGTGTTCTTTGACTCTTACTTTAGATCATTCTTATGTACAGCTCTGTGCTACATGTGTTCTTTGACTCTTACTTTAGATCATTCTCATGTACAGCTCTGTGCTACATGTGTTCTTTGACTCTTACTTTAGATCATTCGCATGTACAGCTCTGTGCTTCATGTGTTCTTTGGCTCTTACTTTAGATCATTCTCATGTACAGCTCTGTGCTACATGTGTTCTTTGACTCTTACATTAGATCATTCTCTTGTACAGTTCTGTGCTACATGTGTTCTTTGACTCTTATTTTAGATCATTCTCATGTACAGCTCTGTGCTACATGTGTTCTTTGACTCTTACTTTAGATTATTCTCTTGTACAGCTCTGAGTTACATGTGTTCTTTGGCTCTTACTTTAGATCATTCTCATGTTCAGCTCTGTGCTTCATGTGTTCTTTGGCTCTTACTTTAGATCATTCTCATGTATAGCTCTGTGCTACATGTGTTCTGTGGCTCTTACTTTAGATCATTCGCATGTACAGCTCTGTGCTACATGTGTTCTTTTGATCTTACTTTAGATCATTCTCATGTACAGCTCTGTGCTACATGTGTTCTTTGACTCTTACTTTAGATCATTCTCATGTACAGCTCTGTGCTACATGTGTTCTTTGACTCTTACATTAGATCATTCTCATGTACAGCTCTGTGCTACATGTGTTCTTTGGATCTTACATTAGATCATTCTCATGTACAGCTCTGTGCTACATGTGTTCTTTGGCTCTTACATTAGATCATTCTCATGTACAGCTCTGTGCTACATGTGTTCTTTGACTCTTACTTTAGATTATTCTCTTGTACAGCTCTGTGTTACATGTGTTCTTTGGCTCTTACTTTAGATCATTCTCATGTTCAGCTCTGTGCTACATGTGTTCTTTGGCTCTTACTTTAGATCATTCTCATGTACAGCTCTGTGCTACATGTGTTCTGTGGCTCTTACTTTAGATCATTCGCATGTACAGCTCTGTGCTACATGTGTTCTTTGGATCTTACTTTAGATCATTCTCATGTACAGCTCTGTGCTACATGTGTTCTTTGACTCTTACTTTAGATCATTCTCATGTACAGCTCTGTGCTACATGTGTTCTTTGACTCTTACATTAGATCATTCTCATGTACAGCTCTGTGCTACATGTGTTCTTTGGATCTTACATTAGATCATTCTCATCTACAGCTCTGTGCTACATGTGTTCTTTGGCTCTTACATTAGATCATTCTCATGTACAGCTCTGTGCTACATTTGTTCTTTGGCTCTTACTTTAGATCATTCTCATGTTCAGCTCTGTGCTACATGTGTTCTTTGGCTCTTACTTTAGATCATTCTCATGTACAGCTCTGTGCTACATGTGTTCTGTGGCTCTTACTTTAGATCATTCTCATGTACAGCTCTGTGCCTCATGTGTTCTTTGGCTCTTACATTAGATCATTCTCATGTACAGCTCTGTGCTACATGTGTTCTTTGACTCTTACTTTAGATCATTCTCATGTACAGCTCTGTGCTACATGTGTTCTTTAGCTCTTACTTCAGATCAAATTAGTAATGAGTTGGCTCTTGAAATATTTATACTTTCGATTTCAACTGTTTATGCCCACTGCATCACGGAAGAGACTCTAGTTATCGAAATATGCATATAATGTACCAAATTGATTTATGTATTTATCTTCTGATATTAATTATTTATGACTGCTTTATGTCATCTATCTAATGAAATATTGACCAAACATTGAAAAGTCTTTTATGCATGAAATGTTCGATGAATTTTCTTTGACGATATTGCATTTTAAACAAACGATTCTAATACATAGTATATCGCTTTGACGCCGTTCATTTCATGTCTGTCTGATGATCATATTTCACTTAAAAACAAAACCGGGTGGGGGGGGGGGGGGGAACTTCTCTGTTTGCGAGGGTTTTCAACTACGAGAATTTTACAATAACATGTACATATATTTTATTCCTATTTCTAATTGGTATCAGTTACGACATTAGATATCTATTCAGCATTTCACATATTTTGAGATCAGAGCATCTCTTCTGGTCTTGATATAAGTGACAGTATAACGTAGCCTATATACGTACGTTACGTCTGATGTCGAGTACAATATATATGTATCACAGTATGACATAACCTATGTACGTACGTCTGTTGACGAGTACAATATATATGTATTATAGTATGACGTGGCCTATGTACGTACGTCTGATGACGAGTACAATATATATGTATCATAGTATGACGTGGCCTATGTACGTACGTCTGATGTCGAGTACAATATATATGTATCACAGTATGACATAACCTATGTACGTACGTCTGATGACGAGTACAATATATATGTATCACAGTATGACATAGCCTATGTACGTACGTCTGATGATGTGTACAATATATATGTATCATAGTATGACGTGGCCTATGTACGTACGTCTGATGTCGAGTACAATATATATGTATCACAGTATGACATAACCTATGTACGTACGTCTGATGATGTGTACAATATATATATCATAGTATGACGTGGACTTTGTGCGTACGTCTGATGACGAGTACAATATATATGTATCACAGTATGACATAACCTATGTACGTACGTCTGATGATGTGTACAATATATATATATCATAGTATGACGTGGCGTATGTACGTACGTCTGATGTCGAGTACAATAGATATGTATCATAGTATGACACAGCCTATGTACGTACGTCTGATGATGTGTACAATATATATGTATCATAGTATGACGTGGCCTATGTACGTACGTCTGATGTCGAGTACAATATATATGTATCACAGTATGACATAACCTATGTACGTACGTCTGATGATGTGTACAATATATATATCATAGTAGACGTGGACTTTGTACTTACGTCTGATGACGAGTACAATATATATGTATCATAGTATGACGTAGCCTATGTACGTACGTCTGATGACGAGTACAATATATATATATCATAATATGACGTGGCCTATGTACGTATGTCTGATGACGAGTACAATATATATGTATCATAGTATGACGTGGCCTATGTACGTACGTCTGATGTCGAGTACAATAAATATGTATCACAGTATGACATAACCTATGTACGTACGTCTGATGACGAGTACAATATATATGTATCACAGTATGACATAGCCTATGTACGTACGTCTGATGATGTGTACAATATATATGTATCATAGTATGACGTGGCCTATGTACGTACGTCTGATGTCGAGTACAATATATATGTATCACAGTATGCCATAACCTATGTACGTACGTCTGATGATGTGTGCAATATATATATATCATAGTATGACGTGGACTTTGTACGTACGTCTGATGACGAGTACAATATATATGTATCATAGTATGACATAACCTATGTACGTACGTCTGATGATGTGTACAATATATATATCATAGTATGACGTGGCCTATGTACGTACGTCTGATGTCGAGTACAATAGATATGTATCATAGTATGACACAGCCTATGTACGTACGTCTGATGATGTGTACAATATATATGTATCATAGTGTGACGTGGCCTATGTACGTACGTCTGATGTCGAGTACAATATATATGTATCACAGTATGACATAGTCTATGTACGTACGTCTGATGATGTGTACAATATATATATCATAGTATGACGTGGACTTTGTACTTACGTCTGATGACGAGTACAATATATTTGTATCATAGTATGAAGTAGCCTATGTACGTACGTCTGATGACGAGTACAATATATATATATATATCATAGTATGACGTGGCCTATGTACATACGTCTGATGTCGAGTACAATAGATATGTATCATAGTATGTATCATAGTATGACGTGGCCTATGTACGTACGTCTGATGTCGAGTACAATATATATGTATCACAGTATGACATAACCTATGTACGTACGTCTGATGATGTGTACAATATATATATCATAGTATGCCGTGGACTTTGTACTTACGTCTGATGACGAGTACAATATATATGTATCATAGTATGACGTAGCCTATGTACGTACGTCTGATGACGAGTACAATATATATGTATCATAGTATGACATAACCTATGTACGTACGTCTGATGATGTGTACAATATATATATCATAGTATGCCGTGGACTTTGTACTTACGTCTGATGACGAGTACAATATATATGTATCATAGTATGACGTAGCCTATGTACGTACGTCTGATGACGAGTACAATATATATGTATCATAGTATGACGTGGCCTATGTACGTACGTCTGATGTCGAGTACAATATATATGTATCACAGTATGACATAACCTATGTACGTACGTCTGATGATGTGTACAATATATATATCATAGTAGACGTGGACTTTGTACTTACGTCTGATGACGAGTACAATATATATGTATCATAGTAGCCTATGTACGTACGTCTGATGACGAGTACAATATATATATATCATAATATGACGTGGCCTATGTACGTATGTCTGATGACGAGTACAACATATATGTATCATAGTATGACGTGGCCTATGTACGTATGTCTGATGACGAGTACAATATATATGTATCATAGTATGACGTGGCCTATGTACGTACGTCTGATGTCGAGTACAAGATACATGTATCACAGTATCACATAACCTATGTACGTACGTCTGTTGACGAGTACAATATATATGTATTATAGTATGACATGGCCTATGTACGTACGTCTGATGACGAGTACAATATATATGTATCATAGTATGACGTGGCGTATGTACGTACGTCTGATGTCGAGTACAATAAATATGTATCACAGTATGACATAACCTATGTACGTACGTCTGATGACGAGTACAATATATATGTATCACAGTATGACATAGCCTATGTACGTACGTCTGATGATGTGTACAATATATATGTATCATAGTATGACGTGGCCTATGTACGTACGTCTGATGTCGAGTACAATATATATGTATCACAGTATGACATAACCTATGTACGTACGTCTGATGATGTGTACAATATATATATCATAGTATGACGTGGACTTTGTACGTACGTCTGATGACGAGTACAATATATATGTATCACAGTATGACATAACCTATGTACGTACGTCTGATGATGTGTACAATATATATATCATAGTATGACGTGGCCTATGTACGTACGTCTGATGTCGAGTACAATAGATATGTATCATAGTATGACACAGCCTATGTACGTACGTCTGATGATGTGTACAATATATATGTATCATAGTATGACGTGGCCTATGTACGTACGTCTGATGTCGAGTACAATATCTATGTATCACAGTATGACATAACCTATGTACGTACGTCTGATGATGTGTACAATATATATATCATAGTATGACGTGGACTTTGTACTTACGTCTGATGACGAGTACAATATATATGTATCATAGTATGAAGTAGCCTATGTACGTACGTCTGATGACGAGTACAATATACATATATATCATAGTATGACGTGGCCTATATACGTACGTCTGATGTCGAGTACAATAGATATGTATCATAGTATGACACAGCCTATGTACGTACGTCTGATGATGTGTACAATATATGTGTATCATAGTATGACGTGGCCTATGTACGTACGTCTGATGTCGAGTACAATATATATGTATCACAGTATGACATAACCTATGTACGTACGTCTGATGATGTGTACAATATATATATCATAGTATGACGTGGACTTTGTACTTACGTCTGATGACGAGTACAATATATATGTATCATAGTATGACGTAGCCTATGTACGTACGTCTGATGACGAGTACAATATATATGTATCATAGTATGACATAACCTATGTACGTACGTCTGATGATGTGTACAATATATATATCATAGTATGCCGTGGACTTTGTACTTACGTCTGATGACGAGTACAATATATATGTATCATAGTATGACGTAGCCTATGTACGTACGTCTGATGACGAGTACAATATATATGTATCATAGTATGACGTGGCCTATGTACGTACGTCTGATGTCGAGTACAATATATATGTATCACAGTATGACATAACCTATGTACGTACGTCTGATGATGTGTACAATATATATATCATAGTATGCCGTGGACTTTGTACTTACGTCTGATGACGAGTACAATATATATGTATCACAGTATGACATAACCTATGTACGTACGTCTGATGATGTGTACAATATATATATCATAGTATGCCGTGGACTTTGTACTTACGTCTGATGACGAGTACAATATATATGTATCATAGTATGACGTAGCCTATGTACGTACGTCTGATGACGAGTACAATATATATGTATCATAGTATGACGTGGCCTATGTACGTACGTCTGATGACGAGTACAATATATATGTATCACAGTATGACATAACCTATGTACGTACGTCTGATGATGTGTACAATATATATATCATAGTATGCCGTGGACTTTGTACTTACGTCTGATGACGAGTACAATATATATGTATCATAGTATGAAGTAGCCTATGTACGTACGTCTGATGACGAGTACAATATATATGTATCATAGTATGACGTGGCCTATGTACGTACGTCTGATGTCGAGTATAATATATATGTATCACAGTATGACATAACCTATGTACGTACGTCTGATGACGAGTACAATATACATGTATCATAGTATGACGTAGCCTATGTACGTACGTCTGATGACGAGTACAATATATATGTATCATAGTATGACATAGCCTATGTATTTACGTCTGATGACGAGTACAATATATATGTATCATAGTATGACATAGCCTATGTACGTACGTCTGATGACGAGTACAATATATATGTATCATATTATGACGTGGCCTATGTACGTACGTCTGATGTCGAGTACAATATATATGTACCACAGTATGACATAACCTATGTACGTACGTCTGATGATGTGTACACTATATATATCATAGTATGACGTGGCCTATGTACGTACGTCTGATGACGAGTACAATATATATGCATCACAGTATGACATAGCCTATGTACGTACGTCTGATGACGAGTACAATATATATGTATCATAGTATGACGTAGCCTATGTACGTACGTCTGATGACGAGTACAATATATATGTATCATAGTATGACGTGGCCTATGTACGTACGTCTGATGTCGAGTACAATATATATGTATCACTGTATGACATAACCTATGTACGTACGTCTGATGTCGAGTACAATATATATGTATCATAGTATGACGTGGCCTATGTACGTACGTCTGATGACGAGTACAATATATATGTATCACAGTATGACATAGCCTATGTACGTACGTCTGATAATGTGTACAATACATATGTATCATAGTATGACATAGTCTATGTACCTACGTTTGATGATGAATACAATTGACTTAAATTTGCTCAGAGGGCAAAAGCGACTTTCAAGAGGATGGTTAGACATGGATATATTTGTCGTATACTAACAATGTCGCTGAGAAAGTTTCTCAGCATACAATATGACATCTATAGGTATACGGAATGTTAATGATTTTCTGAATTGAATTGAGAGATTCACTGATTTTTTTCACATTCCATACACGTCGGCATGTACCTGATGGATGTCAGTGACGGTGTCATATAGTAGCCTTTCCCCCTAGCCAGTTTTCCCCCGGAAAACCAGCTATATAGTAGGTTTTCCCCCGGAAAACTTGCTATATATTGGCTTTTCCCCGGGGAAACCCTACTATATAGTAGTTTTTCCCCCGTTTTATAGTACGACCCCCCTCCCCGGTCATATAGCCAGGTTTCCCACATAGCCAGTTTCCCCCTTTTCTAAATACACTCTTTTTGTCTCTGTAGATCGATGAACGATGTCTGGTTGTTTGTCAATTCATAAAAGACAAGTTAAGCATGCCCGCTACTGCATTTTAAAAAAAATCTGGGTATTTGGCAGTTTCAGAGTGATGCTCCATAGGAATAACATTGAAAATTTTTCACCATTGACACCAACTTTTTTGTTTTGAATACGGAAGATAATGGTAGTAGCGGACATCCTTGAATAAGTTTTTTACGGTGGCATAGAGGTGACATGTACTACTCTTTTGTTTTATCTCCAGGGAACGACTTTTTATCTCGAGGGAACAACTTTTTATCTCGAGGCAACGACTTTTTTCAACCAATCAAAATGGATTTAACGCACACGTACATGTACGTGTACGTATATTGATGAATGTAGATCTACTGAGAATGGTATGCACATAGACATGCCAACGAGACATTGTCAACAGTAGATTACGCGATTAGAATAATGAATTGTATGTAGTGTCCATTGTTTAATAACAGAGAATAGGGATTCAAATAAAACTGACTGTCATCTCGATGTCAGATCCACTTTGAATTTGAAACATATACCGTAATACAATGTTTCAATATTCAGCATTGCGTCGTCCACCAGTTGACTCTCTGTCTCTCCCCTACCCTCGTCTCCCCTCCCCAGCCTCACCCTATAATCTCACTTATCAAACCTATATTCGTTCCCGATCTGGGATTCGAACCCACGCCTATAATTTCGGAGAGAGAGAGTGAGAGAGAGAGAGAGAGAGAGAGAATGTGTGTGTGTGTGTGTGTGTGTGTGTGTGTGTGTGTGTGTGTGTGTGTGAAAGTGAGAAAATAAGAGGGTACCTTGTTAGCCTATAATTTCTGAGAGAGAGAGAGAGAGAGAGAGAGAGAGAGAGGGGGGGGGGGGGTTCAACGCAGGAGATAATAGAAATCACTCGTCTTATACATCAAGGGTTTATTATTATTTTCTTTTCCAAATATTTACGGTCTGTGAACATTCGCTTTTTACCAAGCTACACAGTGGTAAATGTTTTCAAAAGGGGAAAACCCTACTATGGGGGGACTGGTTATATACTAGGATTTCCCCCTAAGGAAAAGCCACTATATAGCCAGTTTTCCGGGAGGGGGGGCTGCTAAGGGGGAAAGGCTACTCTACAACAAGGGTTGTTGTTATGCTTACTTTCCCCGGAAGTCTGATTCCGGACCCTTTTGGGAACTCACAAATGCTCGATAAGTAGATAATTAGGGGTGTTTCTTTCTTTCTTTGTTTTTTGTTTGCTTTTTAATATTCTTCTTTTTTTGGGGGGGGGGGGGTTGTTTCTTTGTTTTTTGTTTTTTTGTTTTTTAATTTTGGGGGTGTTTTTTGTTTGTTTGTTTGTTTTTGTCTTTTTTTTTTTTTTGTTTTTGTTTGTTTGTTGGTTTTTTTTAACATTGTCTTCCTTTTTCTGCTGATTTTATTTGAATTTTTGGACTACTGAATTGATTTTTTATACATTCAGTAAAACATCTTAATTATCTGGGATAATAATGTCACATATATGGACCATAGGAGAGATAGAAATTGAGTAAGTTGTCATGGAGATTAGAGAAGAAAGCATCCTCTGCTGTCTTGTTACACCTGCCGTGAGCTCATAGTTGTTACTTTCCAAAGACTAATTAACAGTTAAAATTGTTATATATTGAAAACAAGCTAAGTTGCACTGCAATATATGAACATATGTATATTTTGTAGGTATATAAACAGCTGGATAGGAATTAATGACATTGACATTGAAGCAGATTTCAGAGAGACGTATTTTCTGGCACAGCAGGTAAGTGAGGTTAAAATACATGCATTATAAGAATTTGTTAATATTCTAATTAATCAACTCGAATCTTAAGGCTTAAAAAGAATACCTTTGTTTCCTGTAACCCGGCCGACCCCTGAAAAATGGCGCCGACTCTGATTTTTTTTTTCTTTTCTTTTTTTTTTTTTTTTTTTGCTATTTACAAGGGCCGCCATTTCCGAAATCGAATTTCCGGAATCGGTTTTCTGAAACTTCACATTGTTGTTATATCCGGTGTTTTTAAAACAAATATGGCGACACTCATGGCATCAAGCCTCGTCGTACATAATGAATTATGTTGAACAATACCTTTTATTATACATTATGTATGTCCATCTGAATGTCAAGGCCTTTTTACATAAAAAAAGAAGAAAAGCCTACCTAGCGACTCTATCTTTTTAGGTCATGTTACAGAAACAAACATATTTTAGTTTAAACAGTATTTATTGATTAGAATGCATAGGAAATGTTTACAAACAACAAAAGATCAGGATTGGGCAGCAAGAAAATTCTTATATATAGCCCTCTCCTTGGAGTCAATTTACATAGATATAAACAAGTGCCGACATCATTAGATACAAACATAAAATAAACTGTTTATACTTTTTATAAAGAAAAATAAATATAGTTAGAATGTCTTAATAAGATGTGAATTCTTTCGTTTATAGAATATATGTTGATATATATATATATATATATATATATATATATATATATTATATATATATATATATATATATATATATATATATATATATATATATATATATATATATATATACATATATATATACATATATATATATATATATATATATATACATATACATAAACATATATACACATATGCAGTGTGAAACTATATACATATACACAACTATGTACATATGCACCAACATAAATAGTCCAATGCATACAGTGTACATGTATATGCATAATAATATATATAAATGAACAGGGATGGAAAGAAAGAGGTTGAAGAAAAGCAAGCTGTGTGAATTAAATGAATTACAAATCAAAGAAATTTTTTACTGTCTTTTATATATTTATGAACTATACTGAAGATATGCTCATTGACACTGTCACTATAGAGAGGACAGCCCTTTAGCAAGATTTCAGCATTATAATTGACATTCAAAGTTGAAAGTGTATACAATCTAATATTGTTGAGAAACTGGCATTCTAAGAGGGAATGGTAATATATATAGTTTATTATCAAAAGCAATACTGCTTATAGATATACAATTGACAAGTATACATAAATAATATATAACAAGGTCAAGTATATGAATGGTTTACACAATAACAAATATAAGTTACAAATTACATAATCAAATACAAAACAGAGTTATACATTTTGTCTTACATTAAAAGCTTGTTTGATGTATTTTCCAATATTGCACAATTCTGTCACATTTTCAGAGCTTAATAACTGAACTAATTTAAAGACGGAGGGTTTTCGAAAATAGTAAGGTTTCAAAAATTTAATTCTTAAGTTATAATAAGCGGGACATTTTAACATAAAATGAAATTCATCTTCTATGTCCAATTTACATAGAGGACATATACGTCTTTCTAAAGGTACATTTTTATAACGACCAGTTTCGATACACAAACAATGAGATGAAAGACGGAGTTTACATATAAGCTTCTTGTATTGATTATAGATTGGTTTTGACAAATACGACTGCAAAGTAACATGGTCAACTAAGTGTTTATATAAATGACATTTTGATGATGTATTTATTTCTGACATGATAGACTGATAACAAATATCTGTTAATCGATGCTTAACTAAAGCTAAAATATGCTCACAGTCTAGATTAGTATGACTAAACCATATATCTCTCAATCCACTCTCTGATAAAATATTATAAACATTTTCAACCCAGTTATTAACTTTTGACGTTTCATTTAATTCATTACATAAAAAATTCAATGAAGCTGTTAAAATGCAGTTTTTAGTATTCAAGAGCTTCAACCAGTATTTAATTATTTTCACTTTTCTCATATACAATAAAGGTAATCTGCCTAATTCACAATAAACTACCGCATTTGGTGTTGATCTCTTTACTCCCAAAATGCTCTTGCAAAAATCCAAATGATTTTTTTCTAAATCAGGCGCAGAATGAAAACCCCATATTTCTGATCCATAGTTAGCGATACTAGATATATAAGTGTCAAATAAGGATAATAAAGTACTGTGGTTTAAAGTCATATCACTACACTTTCTTTTCAGAGCAAAAATAGCTTTGCGACATTGTAAAGATAATTTCTTTTGCGTTTTATGAAATTTACCATTAAAATTCAAAACAATGCCAAGATAACAAAACTCATTTACAATATCAATTCTTTGGCCATTATACAACCAATATTCATGGGGTCTAACATTGCCTCCATTTCGAAAAACCATAATTTTTGTTTTTGAAACATTAACAGTAAGTGACCATTTTGCTGTGTATGCTGCTAAAGAATCTAATAAAGTTTGCAAACCATCAATTGTGTCCGAAAATATTACAGTATCGTCAGCATACATTAAAAGAAAGAGAGATAAATCTTGAAGCTCTGTTGGTTCACAGCCATTTCGTAAAAAATCCATTTCGCAATCATTAACATACAGAGAGTAGAGTATCGGCGAAATTATCTCCCCTTGTAATACACCAAGACTATTAATAAAGGGGGAAGAAATTTTCCCATCCAACAGAATACTTGTTTTAATTTTACAATACAATGACTTAATAATGTCTAGTAATTTTCCTCTAATGCCAAGTTTTGAGATTTTATACCACAGTTTATTTCTATCAACAGAGTCAAACGCTTGTTTATAATCAATGAAACAGCAGTACAATCTAGATTTGCATTTTAGGTATTTATAAATAATTGTATTTAGAGCAAAAATGGCATCTACTGTACAATGGCGTGGTCTAAAACCAAATTGTGCGTCTGTTATTACATCATTATGCTCAGACCACAATAATAATCTTTGATTAAGAATAGATATAAAGAGTTTACACAGGCAGCTTAAAAGACTTATTCCTCTGTAATTCTGAGGATCTGATGTGCTACCTTTTTTATGTATAGGTACTATTAAAGAATTACACAACACTGAGGGAAAAACTCCTAAATCAAGCATGGCGTTAAAGCTGTATACCCTATGTTGGCTAGTATAGTGCATATTATAGGTTGATTTATTCTAAATTGTTTTGATTATATATATAAGCCTAAAACATATTAAAAAAAGGACCCTTGCAAATGTTGTGATCAAATTCGTCGTATTAAGTGAGATATAGCCATCTAAAACGCGATGTTTGTAAACAGAATGTTTACAACCAACTTATCACGTGATCTAATTCGGAAGCCGCCGCATCATAGACACTGATGGAGGGCGAAGTAAATAAACTTGACAAGTAACTTTAAAAATCTGCATTCAAGTCTGCTAAAGTTAGAATTTACTGAAATTGTTTTCTTTTGGAGTCTCCCTTCATCGTATTTGTTTTGATTAAATTGCGCATGCGCGGAGTCAGGTTATGGTTGTATTTATGGAATACCCACTTTATTTACGAAGTATTTTCTTTTTATTTTGATAACTCCGAGGGTTGGAAGCAACAAAAAGTGTTATAAATGCAAAGCTGATAACTTCAGCCATACGAGAAAAATACAGGTTTTGTTTTACATGCCCTAATTTATACCAAATTGTAGGGTATACAACTTTAAAAATTTTATACAAAAATGGCAGTAACATATCTGCATATTCTATAAAATACTCATTGATAATTCCATCAGTTCCATGGCTTTTATTACGCTTTAGACCTTTTATAGCTTTAGATATTTCATCTTGTGTTATTTCAACATTAAGTTCATGAAAAATAACATTATCATCAACATCATTCTCGTCAATGGTATTGGAATGATGTGCTGTTTCAACCTCTCCACATTGACACAGCTTGTTTTCGGAAACATGATTCTTACACAGATCTGCGTTCAGAAAGCTGCAGCCTAATCTTAAACGAGTATTTGGAATTTCCTTTCACCATAATAATAATATTTGGGCACCTTATTACTGTTACGGTCTAGATAATTTTTGAAAGAGAATAGAGAATTAAGATTTCTTAAGTTTTGTGGCAGGGAGTTCCAGTTGCAGTTTGTGGAATGAAAGAAATTTTGTAGGTAGAAGTGCGTGAGAATGGAATTTGGAAATTGTCTGGTGATCTCAGGGTTCTTTGAGTAGCTTCACTAACACTTAGAGGGACTAAAGTATAAAGATATGTAGGAGTCTGTTTGTGCACCATTTTATAAAAAGTTGTTAGTCTGTGTTTGTAACGCATGTTTTGTAATGTGTCCCAACCTGTTTCCTTTAGAGTATCAGCTTTGGAACATGACCTTGTAGCCCCAGTAATCAACCTTCCCGCTTCAGTTTGGATATCTTCAATTTCAAGACTTTCTGCCAGTAAGCAATTATACCAAATAACATCCACATACTCAAGAATTGGCCTTATGTACGAAAAGTAGATAATTTCTAAAGTTTTTCTATCAAGCTGATACTGTGCGTAACAGGTTTATACGTTTCCTTGCTTTGGATGTTATGTCGTGAATGTGTTCGTGCCATGTCCAAGATGTGTTGAATGTTATGCCTAGATGTTTGTGTGCTGTGACGTTTTTAATGGGTGTGTTGTTCATATTTAAGGGTGTGTGTGAGATTTGTTCTTTTTTCGGCTTAGTATAATTTCTTCGGTTTTGTTGGGATAGAAATTAACTAGCCATTGTAGTGTACTGGACTCACATTAGCGGATTTCCATCTTTCAGGGAAGCAAGATTCAGATAAAGAATAGTTAAAGGTTTTAGTCAAGTATGGTGCAAGTACCATAGATCCTTCTTTGAGGAGGCGGGGATTAATCAAGTCTGGTCCACTAGCTTTAGATGTTTTTATGAAAGATAAAGAGTCAATGACATCTTGCCCAGTAATAAGTATATTATTCAAACAGGAGGGAGCAAGTATATCAAAAGGAGGAAGGGAAGCGTGGCTGTCATCTATGCTACTCTGTTCACAAAAATAGTTATTTAGGATATTGGCTTTCTCGGAAGGCAAATTATATTGTTTGTTTTCCTTCACTAATGTGGGAATTTCACTAGAAATATTGGATTTTAAGAACTGTTTGGTGACCTTCCACCATTATTTTGGAGAAAGGTTACCATTTTGCAAATATTTAGTAAGTTTCTTACAATGATTAATTTTAGATTCACGGATTAAGGAAATAACTTTGTTTCTAGCTGTACGAAACTCAACCCAGTCAGTTGAGAGGTTAGTTGATTTTGCCTTACGATGGCGCCTTTTCCTAATCCTGATAGATTTACGAATATCATTGTGTATCCATGGTGGGTCAGTAGGGCGAATGGTTACCACTTTATTAGGTAAAGATGATTTGGCCGAATCCATTATGTTTGGTGATAACATCAATACATTCATCAAGCGATAGATTGTGGGTATTCCAATCATGATTATTTAAGTTTTCTCTGTATAAATCAAAATCAGCTTGATCATAGAGCCAAATGTGCCTTTTAAAGGTAGAGTAAACAGTTTTCGCAATATTAGTTGAGTAGTATTCAGCATGATGATCACTACAAAAGGGATCAAGAGTACCACTATTTGTACAATTCATGGTGTCAGTGGTTAAGACAAGATCTATCAAAGATGATGAATTATCAGTTACACGTGTTGGAGACTTGATGTGTTGATTTAAGTTGAAAGAATTCATGATGTGTCTAATATTTTGAGATTTAGAGAGGTCAAGGACGTTTTCATTAAAATCACCTAGCAAGATTAAGTTGCTGGATACAGTGTTAGCCTGTTTGATAGATAGTTCAGTTATCTGCCATTCACTGAATCTAGGATGCAGATAAAACGTTCCTATTAGAATTTTAATATTAGAAAGATTTATTTCAAACCATATAACTTCATTATTTGGTAAAATCAAGTCACTTCTGTATGTAAAGGGAATATTACTTTTAACATAGACAATCACGCCTCCACCATTACGATTTCTGTCAAAGCGGATGGGGTCCTGGTAGCAAGGAATTCTGATTGAGTTGTTATCTATGGTGTCATCTAGCCAGGTTTCACTTACAGTTATATGTCGAAATGACTTAGTTCCGTGGCTAAGGTCAACATTATTTGGTAGACTTTGAACGTTGATGTGACAAATGGAGAGATATTTAAGTTTGATTGAAGGATCATAGTCAGATGGGCCAGGGTTTGATTCAATATCGCCACATAGGATGAGTAAGATAGAGATGATATTAACAAAGATAAAATGAGAATGTTGATTTTTTTTTTTTTGGCCTTATCATTATAAATACTGGTACTACAATACCATAATGAAAACAGGAAATTAATTCACAATGTGTTATACCATGAAATGTATAGGAATCTATGTATATGAATGCACATTACATCATAATGATGATAAACGACTATGTGAATTTTCCAGATAATGTCATAGGTCAGTGTGGGTTACATTTACATTTTAAACGTAAGAAGTGAATGGCATTTCGGGAATTTCCTGGAATTTTGATTCTCCATAAAGTCGTCGTTAATAAGTATATCAGATCAATTAGTTCTGGAAATTCATGGTATATGTTTATGGATACAAATTGCGCGCCACTTCTGGTCGACACTATTTGTACTCGTACGAAGCAGAATTCATACAGTCTTTGCTCTTCCAAAGGCAATAGACAGTTAGCATTTCGGTTAAGCTTTGCATACAGATACATCGATGACGTTTATATATTATTTCTTTAAATTTGGTTCAAACCCTTCTGTATTATTACCAAATATTTTGAGACCAGAAATTTCAAACTTCTTGCTAAGAACAAATTTTACATGACATACCTAATTATCGACCTTAAATTAAAGGAGATTAAAGGTCATCATACAAAAGAAATTCCACTCCAATGAAAAAGTATTGATAATAGAAAAATTATAATTAACATTGAATATCGAAGTCTATTTCACAGAATTTAATTCCAAGATTGTGTATAGTTGACATACGTCTAAGGTCAAGGTAATGTTGTCAAAATGATTATTACTAAATCATTGAAAGATTTTGTCACAGACTTCATACAGCTTGGGGGAGTTTAGGTACTTCATGTATGCATTCCTTGCAACAAACAGCAACAAATATTCACAATATCTTAACATGTTTGTAGAATTGTTTAATACCTACTGGTTAGGAAGGTACATTTTGACATTTCAAGATAGCCTATTATTGCTGCCATATGGTACATGTAACATCCCCTTCTCGTATTCAATTTTGTTTTTATCTCAAGTGCATTCTCTTATTATTTTCGATGTAGTTTTCTCTATTCTCTTCTTCTACAGTTTTGTAGGTGTAGGCTTGTAATTTATGTAAATCACTGTGTTACATGCCGGCTTATGTATTCTGATTATTGATTAGTATATACATTTTATACTAACCTCCCGTTCTTGCTGTTTTGTGGAAAAGTATGATTTTAAACGGCACAATTTCACCAGTGAGATGATTGTGCCATGCCCATGTAAATCTAGTACATCTTTTACCTATAAATGGAAAGAAAACTCTCCCGTCTTAAGTAATCTCTAAGTTTTATTCAGACTACTAAATAAACTGGGCTAATAAATATTAACATCCTCATGCATACGATTAGGAAGGTAAAATTGATCCATTTACGTATTTATTTGTTTATCAAGTATGAATTTGATCTAATCATGCAAATATTTCATAAACAATAAGAAAACTTATTCATACAACTCTCTCATATAACTTATATGTTAAACAAATATTTAATGCCTGATAGTGTTGCTTTTTCGAATTTTCAGTTTATCTGAAAGGAAACTTTCTGCTCTTTATTTAAAGCATTTCGTGCAATGGAATCCTGGAGAACCTGGGACCATTACAGGGGAGAGATGTGTTGAAAGATGGTATCAACAAACGACATGGAATGACTTGAGTTGCCAACAATCAAGGTTCACAATCTGTCAAAAGATAGGTAAGAATATATATAAGGTTTTATAAGATTTTCAAAGTCCTCTTCTCTGTTGGTATCTCCCATCTATCCACGGAAATTATAAAAGAGGAAACAGTTAAAGAATTGCATGTCAAATATCACAGTATCAGGTGGTATATGATTTTTATATTCAAAACAATGTAGCATTTGAGACCAGGAGAATAAGTGTCCGTTGTTTGACTAAGTGCCACAGAATCACCATATAACTACATGTGTAGAATTACTACATGTATCGCTAAATTAATCAACTCAACACATTCCATGAAGTTACTTTTGACGACCGTCCTAAGTCGGTATCGCATCTGTCGTACAATCAATATTTTGTATTGTCATTGCATGTATTTCATTACTTTTTACCAAGTTTTATTGTACTTCTGCATGGTGAATTCTGCCCTAAGTCAGATGTCTTTCCCTTTCCCTTTTACAAATATTGGATTTGTAATGTCATCACTTTTCTAATGGACAATACTTACGTGCAATTCAACAGCAAGATATATAGACAAATAATGGGAATTCCAATGGGCACCAACAGCGCCCCTAATAAGACAGACCTATTTTTGTTTTCTTATAAGAGGGACTTTATGATTCAACATAAAAAATCTAAACGTTTTAAACTTAGTGACAAGTTTAACAATGCATCTAGTTATCCGGATGATATACTTACCATCGATAATCATGAGTTTGAAAAATACTTTAATGACATCTATCCTCTGGAACTTCTACTCAATAAAGCCAACATATCTAATAAAGAATCACCTTTTCGGACCTCTGTATCAAGATTAATGAAAAACCGATATACTTACTTGAATTTACGATAAACGTGAAGACTTCTGATTTCATATAATTGATTTTCCATGGTTAGATGACGATGTCCTTAGACTCCAGTAATATGGTAATTACATTTACCATTTGGTTCGATTTGCTGGATCCTGTGATTTTCAAAACAAAAATACAGTAAAACCTGTCTTAGCGGCCACCTCTATTAAGGGGTCACCTGTCTATAAAGGTCACATTTTAAATTCCCAAAATCTGTTTTCCTAAATAAAAGACCTCTGTATAAAGGCCACCTGTCTATAAAAGCCACTTTTGACTCTTCCATTAGCTGACCTTAATAGACAGGTTTGACTGTATACACATTACTCCGAAATTTTTGACTCGGGGTTACAGTTACCATAAAATCATAATCTTTCTGAAAATTCTATAGATTTATTCAGAGCTTTTATCAAAATTAGGAAATATTACGTTTCAAAAACAAAACCTCACATTCATATTTCTACGGTGATCTTGTATATAAAATATTGGAAGGGTCAAAAGCTCCGATGACTGCATTGCATCCAGTTTTGAAATAGTCAAAGGCTTTCGCCATCGGCAATATGACACTGATATCATCGCTAAGACAGTACGTCTTATACTGATCCCTCTACATCCTTTTACAGACTTTTCTGGAGCGTTGTACTCTATGCTGTGACTCTATGACGGCCTTGTCTAAACTTCCCCAGAGGAGATAAGGTCCTAAGCCTTATATCTTCTGACTGTTAGTCGGGATTGCGATGTAACAATGACCTTAGCTCGCTTACAGATTGAGCAGAGCGCGGTATGCTCAAATTGGCGTCACTTCGATATTTTAAATAGTAAGTTTTTATCCATGGAGCATATGAAGTATAATTTATATATATTTAAATATATGTCCTTATGTCCTTTAATTGTTCAGTCATTCTGGTGAGTGGGAAGATGGGCCCGTAAACCTGTTAACCACACCAATTGGGTAACTAGCGTTGTTTCAATTGACCGTCCTAAGTCGGTGCCTCAATTGCATTACAACTGAATGTTTTGTTATCTGTCTTTCTATATCTTTATTGTTTGCTTTGTTTTGTCTGTGATAACTTCTGTCATACGGCCGAGTCGGCTTTTTATACTCTCTTTTGCATCGCTGAGCCCTTGATAGTTGGATAAGTTTTGTAAGTATTTGAGACTTCCACATTTCTGGCATTAAGTATCATTGAAGAGATATATTTTTGTCTAAATGTGAATCTTGAAAGCAAAATATTTTATTTAATATTTAATGTCCAGCTACGGTTATTTTAGTAATATGAAGACCACATTTTGCTGGTGTCCTGCACAAAAAATTAGGCTTCGCAACGGACTGACTTCAAGGGGTGATGAACATTTTACATGCCAACGTCTATTGTGATGTACTGAGATACTGTATACTTGGATGTTATTGTGATATAAGGAGCCTCGGATGTCACTATGATATAAGGGGCCTCGGATGTCACTGTGATATAACTGGCATCGGATGTCACTATGATATAAGGGGTCTCGGATGTTATTGTGATATAAGTGACATCGGGTGTTACTGTGATATAAGGGGTGCCGGATGTTACTGTGATATAAGTGACCTCGGATCTTACTGTGATATAAGGGGCCTAAGACATTACTGTGATATAAGGGGCCTTGGATGTTGTGATATAAGGGGCTTCGGATGTTACTGTAATATAAGGGGCCTCGGATATCACTGTGATTAAAGAGGCCTCGGATGTTACTTTGATATAAGGGGCCTTGGATGTCACTATGATATAAGGGGTCTCAGATCTTACTGTGATATAAGGGGCCTCGGATATTACTGTGATATAAGGGGCCTCGGATATTACTGTGATATAAGGGGCCTCGGATGTTACTGTGATATAAGGGGCCTCGGATGGTACTGTGATGTAAGGGGCCTCGGATGTAACTGTGATATAAGGGGCCTCGGATATTACTGTGATATGAGAGGCCTCGGCTTCTACTGTGATATAAGGGGCTTCGGATATTACTGTGATATAAAGTACCTCGGATGTCACTGTGATAGAAGGGGCCTCGGATGTTACTTTTATATATAAGGAACCTCGGATATTACCGTGATATAAGGAACCTCGGATATTACCGTGATATAAGGAACCTGGGATAATACCGTGATATAAGGAACCTCGGATGTTACTGTGATAGAAGGGGCCTCGGATGTTACTGTTATATAAGGGGCCTCGCATTTTACTGTTATATAAGGGGCCTCGAATATTACCGTGATATAAGGAACCTCGGATGTTACTGTGATATAAGGGGCCTCATACGGAGGACAGGTACGAATTGATAGTCAGACTCGGAGCCTGGACCTTTTTGTTTAGATGACCCCAACTGAATTAGCTGCACCAGGATTTTAGTATACACCTAATCAAGGAGTATCTTACTGTTATCGTGTTCAAAGTAAGCTTGTGTGGCCTAGTGGATAAGGTGTCAGACTCGTGATTCTGGGTTCGACTCCCGCCCTGAGCGCACCGTGTTCTGTCTTTCGTATGAGACAGTAAAACCGAGGTCCCGTGTCACGGTAGGCGTGGCATGTAAAAGATCCCTCACTGCTTCGGGTGGGTCCGTTGCAAAGGTCTAAATTTGTATGCAATGCATCAAGCAGATGCCGTCACCATATACGTGAAACAACCGTGGAGTGACGTAAACCAATATTCAATCAATCAATCAATTAATCGTGTTCAAAATTCAAAGGTCAGACTTACATCCACCCAACTACAACTTCTGAAGAAATAGTAGGATGTCTGTGTCAATGTTTGTCTATTTTAACGAGGACAGCTGTGATGATTTAATCGATTTAGTGTAAAAGTCTTTCTTATAGATACGTTTTGGCCACAATCATGTGAGTTCTTTTAGAAAACGTCCCCTCCCCCGCCAAGGCGAAAGCGACGGTGTATGAATTTTCAACTTTTTAACTGCATTATATTACCCTGTGAGGCTTTTAACTTAACAGCTACATGAAGTACAACGCTCAACTTTTGAGTACACTTCATATTAGAAGAAGAAGAAGAAGAAGAAGAAGAAGAAGAAAAAGAATTTATGTTCATCAAGCTATTCGCGCATTCGTGGTGACCAACATTCGTACGTGTAATCTTCAATTTTCTCTTCTCTTCTCTTTTCTCTTAATTTTTACACTTTGAAAATGATTTTTTTTCGCACATTTTATATAATAATAAAGTTAAAACATTTCAAACTACAAATGTATAACGATGTTTTTTAACTGAATTTTCATTCGTACTTTCTTTTACCCGAACTACGGTCAAGTCTATTGACTACTTTCAGTTTTCAGTTTTTGTAGTTCGAGATACTCTGCCCTTCTCCCACTTTTGATATCGGCGGTTTGTGGGAGGGGTCAAAGAGACTTTGTTCATCAAATGTTGAAATTTCTACAAACCGCCGATATCAAAAGTGGGAGAAGGGCAAGAATCTTGGACTATTTTCATCGCAATACACTGTCGGTACTGAGAATTAAAGACATATATGGAAAAGATTATAACTCAAAATGTAGCCTTCTCTAAAGCGATAATGTGTTGCGTGGAACACTGTTGCTTTTAGTTCATCAATCTCATCGCATAATTTGAATAACCAATCTACAAATATAAAAAAGCCGGTGTGGCCTAGTGGATAAGGTGCTCGGCTCGTGATCGAGAGGTCGCGGGTTCGACTCCCGCCCGGGTCACACCGGTGTTCTGTCTTTCGGATGAGACAGTAAAAACCGAGGTCCCGTGTCACGGTAGGCGTGGCACGTAAAAGATCCCTCACTGCATTGGGTGGGTCCGTTGCAAAGGTCTAAATTTGTATGCAATGCATCAGGCAGATGCCGTCACCATATACGTGAAATAATCGTGGGGTGACGTAAAACAATAATCAAACAAACAAACAAACAAACAAATATAAAAATCACTATGAAAAAAATTAAAAACACCTTACTTGAAAAGATTGACACTCCATGCAGTGCCGGATCCAGGATTTCCGAAAAGGAGGGAACACATGTAAATTAGTCAAACTACTCGGTCATTTTTTGGTGCCAAATCTGGATTTTTACTTGAAAATATGTGGTGAAAGGACCCCCTTGCCATTGAATCACATGATGGGATAACCTTATGAGCAGGTTTCTCTATGCGCTATCTTAATTTCATTCGTTTGTTATAACATAACTTATTTCAATCAACTTCATACAAAATGAGGTCGAGGTGTCCTTAGTGTGATACATATGGATCTCTACACACAACAAGATGCGAGTAGGAGTATCTTTCGGGACCTCAGGTCCTTTGATTATTGGTATACATGTATATGTTCTAACTACAATTAACTACATAAAGTCAGTATCGTAACCGCAGTCATATATACATCCATTAATCCTTTTGTTCTAAAACCGATTACAGGCTTTATTTATTCATTAGTTATTCATTTGTTTTGTTATCTCTGTAGCACTTATCCAAACAAATAATGTTAAATGAGCGACGTTTAAGCCCATATACTGGAATTTAATGGCATAAAGTATTCAATCACAATGCTCCATGCCCTGATACAAAAAGGCTTTTTCTTCTTATCGAATGCCTCATAAACTTTCATCTCTTATTAATTGTAATCCATACCAAATACATGAACAGTGTATATAATTGACTTTGTTATTTCCTGTGTTTAAATGACAAAAGTGACTTTTTATCCATGACAAACTTTCCTTTGATGAATAGCAATATCCTATCATTGCCTATCTGAAGTATATTTCTATATTAGTAAATACGTGTGCTTGAGCAAGTTCAAACAGACCATTTTCAAGTAACCGTTTGATTTACCCTGTTGTGGGTTATCGTCTGAGCAGATGTTCTATGGTTTGTATTCTGTTTGATTTTCCATGTTGTGGGTTATCGTATGTTCCTGAGCAGATGTTCTATGGTTTGTATTCTGTTTGATTTTCCCTGTTGTGGATTATCGTCTGTTCCTGAGCAGATGTTCTATGGTTTTTATTCTGTTTGATTTTCCCTGTTTTGGGTTAACGTATGTTCCTGAGCAGATGTTCTATGGTTTGTATTCTGTTTAATTTTCCCTGTTGTGGGTTAACGTATGTTCCTGAGCAGATGTTTTATGGTTTTTATTCTGTTTGATTTTCCCTGTTGTGGGTTAACGTATGTTCCTGAGCAGAT
Organism: Pteria penguin; assembly: GCA_035048485.1. Taxonomy (NCBI): domain Eukaryota; kingdom Metazoa; phylum Mollusca; class Bivalvia; order Pterioida; family Pteriidae; genus Pteria; species Pteria penguin. The sequence goes on along the minus strand of CM068588.1, from coordinate 47,328,874 downwards.
GTTTTATGGTTTTAATTCTGTTTGATTTTCCCTGTTGTGGGTTAACGTATGTTCCTGAGCAGATGTTCTATGGTTTTTATTCTGTTTGATTTTCCCTGTTGTGGGTTAACGTATGTTCCTGAGCAGATGTTCTATGGTTTTAATTCTGTTTGAATTTCCCTGTTGTGGGTTAACGTATGTTCCTGAGCAGATGTTCTATGGTTTTTATTCTGTTTGATTTTCCCTGTTGTGGGTTAACGTATGTTCCTGAGCAGATGTTCTATGGTTTTTATTCTGTTTGATTTTCCCTGTTGTGGGTTAACGTATGTTCCTGAGCAGATGTTCTATGGTTTTTTTTATTCTGTTTGATTTTCCCTGTTGTGGGTTAACGTATGTTCCTGAGCAGATGTTCTATGGTTTTTATTGTTTGATTTTCCCTATTGTGGGTTAACGGATGTTCTATGCTTTTTATTGTTTGATTTTCCCTGTTATGGGTTAACGTATGTTCCTGAGCAGATGTTCTATGCTTTTTATTGTTTGATTTTACCTGTTGTGGGTTAACGTATGTTTCTGAGCAGATGTTTTATGGTTTTTATTCTGTTTGATTTTCCATGTTGTGGGTTATCGTCTCTTCCTGAGTAGATGTTCTATGGCTTGTATTCTGTTTGATTTTCCCTGTTGTGGGTTAACGTATGTTCCTGAGCAGATGTTTTATGGTTTTTATTCTGTTTGATTTTCCCTGTTGTGGGTTATCGTCTCTTCCTGAGCAGATGTTCTATGGTTTTTATTCTGTTTGATTTTCCCTGTTGTGGGTTAACGTATGTTCCTGAGCAGATGCTCTATGGTTTTTATTGTTTGATTTTCCCTGTTGTGGATTAACGTACATGTATGTTCCTGAGCAGATGTTCTATGGTTTTAATTCTGTTTGATTTTCCCTGTTGTGGGTTATCGTATTTTCCTGAGTAGATGGTCTTTGGTTTGTATTCTGTTTGATTTTCCCTATGGTGGGTTAGCTAATTTTCCTGAGTAAATGCTCTTTGGTTTGTATTCTGTTTGATTTTCCTATTTGTTGAGTTTTAGTTTCGCTTTCATGATTTCTGGACTACTGAGTTCATTTTATCTATCATTTGACACAGTTGACACGGTTGAGACAGAAATGTAAATCATATTCACATTTATGTTTTAGTCTCACCAACATCGTCGTCGACTATACAGCAATCAACTGATGCAACCTTTGCAGAAACATCAGAGTCCTCGACAGTAAATGAGCAAAGCACATCAATATTCTTAACCACACCTGTACCTTCAACAGAAAATACACCCATCTCGTCTACGAATAGTCTGACAATAGACTCTTCGACCAAAAATATATTAAGCAATGTCACGTTTTCTACATCAGAATCATTAACATCATATGAACCAACCACTGAACAGATAACAACAACAACAGAATCCTCAAATGCCACGTTATCAACAACATCAGAACCATCAACATCAAATGAACCAACCACTGAACAGATAACAACAACAACAACAGAATCCTCAAATGCCGCGTTATCAACAACATCAGAACCATCAATAGCATCAGAACCATCTGAAGCAGCATCTTCCAAAACACCAGTCACATCAACGACAACGTTGTCAACAACACCGGATTCTTCAACGACAACGTTGTCAACACCATTTTATTCCTCAACAACAACATTGTCGACAAGTATGAAATCTTTTAGCACTATAGAGATCACGTCAACTTCTGAAACCACACAAGGATATACGTCAAATTCGTCAGGTAGGCATGATGATTCACAGTTTTGTGCATTAAAAATCGAATCATTCATAACGGGGCCAGATTTAACCCGCCTTACTCATCTTATATTCATAACGGGTCCAGATTTAACCCACCTTACTCCTTTTACATTCATAACGGGGCCAGATTTAACCCGCCTTACTCCTCTTACATTCATAAAGGGGCCAGATTTAACCCGCTTTATTCCTCTTACATTCATAATGGGGCCAGATTAAACCCGCCTTACATTCATAACAGGGCCAGATTTAACCCGCCTTACTTCTCTTACATTCATAACGGGGCCAGAGTTAACCCGCCTTACTCCTCTTACATTCATAACGGGGCCAGATTTAACCCGCCTTACTCCTCTTGCATTAATTACGGGGCCAGATTTAACCCGCCTTACTCCTCTTATATTCATAACGGGGCCGGATTTAACCCGCCTTACTCCTCTTACATTCATAACGGGGCCAGATTTAACCCGCCTTATTCCTCTTACATTCATAACGCGGCCAGATTTAACCCGCCTTACTCCTCTTACATTCAATACGGGGCCAGATTTAACCCGCCTTACTCCTTTTACATTCATAACGGGGCCAGATTTAACCCGCCTTACTCCTCTTACATTCATAACGGGGCCAGATTTAACCCGCCTTACTCCTCTTACATTCATAACGGGTCCAGATTGAACCCGCCTTACTCCTCTTATATTCATAACGGGGCCGGATTTAACCCGCCTTACTCCTTTAACATTCATAACGGGGCCAGATTTAACCCGCCTTACTCCTCTTGCATTAATTACGGGGCCAGATTTAACCCGCCTTACTCCTCTTACATTCATAACGGGGCCAGATTTAACCCGCCTTACTCCTCTTACATTCATAACGGGGCCAGATTTAACCCGCCTTACTCCTTTTACATTCATTATGGGGCCAGATTTAACCCGCCTTACTCCTCTTGCATTAATTACGGGGCCAGATTTAACCCGCCTTACTCCTCTTACATTCATAATGGGGCCAGATTTAACCCGCCTTACTCCTTTTACATTCATAACGGGGCCAGATTTAACCCGCCTTACTCCTCTTACATTCATAATGGGGCCAGATTTAACCCACCTTACTCCTTTTACATTCATAACGGGGCCAGATTGAACCCGCCTTACTCCTCTTACATTCATAACGGGGCCAGATTTAACCCGCCTTACTCCTTTTACATTCATAACGGGGCCAGATTTAACCCGCCTTACTCCTCTTACATTCATAACGGGGCCAGATTTAACCCGCCTTACTCCTTTTACATTCATAACGGGGCCAGATTTAACCCGCCTTACTCCTCTTGCATTAATTAAGGGGCCAGATTTAACCCGCCCTACTCCTCTTACATTCATAACGGGCCCAGAGTTAACCCGCCTTACTCCTCTTACATTCATAACGCGGCCAGTTTAAACCTGCCTTACTCCTCTTACATTCATAACGCGGCCAGATTTAACCTGCCTTACTCCTCTTACATTCATAATGGGGCCAGATCTAACCCGCCTTACTCCTATTACATTCATAACGGGGCCACATTTAACCTGCCTTACTCCCCTTACATTCATAATGGGGCCAGATTTAACCCGATTACCTCCTCGTACATTCATAACAGGGCCAGATTTAACCCGCCTTACTCCTCTTACATTCATAACGGGGCCAGATGTAACCCGCCTTACTCCTCTTACATTCATAACGGGGCCAGATTTAACCCGTCTTTCTCCTCTTACATTCATAACGCCGCCAGATTTAACCTGCCTTACTCCTCTTACATTCATAACGGGGCCAGATTTAACCCGTCTTACTCCTATTACATTCATAACGGGGCCAGATTTAACCCGCCTTACTCCTATTACATCCATAAAGGGGCCAGATTTAACCCGTCTTAATCCTCGCACATTCATAAAGGGTCCAGATTGAACCCGCTTTATTCCTCTTACATTCATAATGGGGCCAGATTTAACCCGCCTTACTCCTCTTACATTCATAACGGGGCCAGATTTAACCTGCCTTATTCCTCTTACATTCATAACGGGGCCAGATTTAACCCGCCTTACTCCTCTTACATTCATAACGGGTCCAGATTTAACCCGCTTTACTCCTCTTACATTCATAACGGGTCCAGATTTAACCCGCCTTACTCCTCGTACATTCATAGCGGGGACAGATTTAACCCGCCTTACTCCTCTTACATTCATAACGGGGCCAGATTTAACCCGTCTTACTCCTATTACATTCATAAAGGGGCCAGATTTAACCCGCTTTACTCCTCTTACATTCATAACGGGGCCAGATTTAACCCGTCTTACTCCTCTTGCATTCATAATGGGGCCAGAGTTAATCCGCCTTACTCCTCTTACATTCATAACGGGGCCAGATTTAACCCGCTTTACTCCTCTTACATTCATAACGGGGCCAGATTTAACCCGTCTTACTCCTCTTGCATTCATAATGGGGCCAGAGTTAATCCGCCTTACTCCTCTTACATTCATAACGGGGCCAGATTTAACAAGCCTTATTCCTCTTACATTCATAACGAGGCCAGATTGAACCCGCCTTACTCCTCTTACATTCATAACGGGGCCAGATTTAACCCGCCTTATTCCTCTTACATTCATAAAGGGGACAGATTTAACCCGCATTACTCCTCTTACATTCATAACGGGCCAGATTTAACCCGCCTTACTCCTCTTACATTCATAACGGGGCCAGATTTAACCCGCCTTACTCCTCTTACATTCATAACGGGACCAGAGTTAACCCGCCTTACTCCTCTTACATTGATAACGGGGCCAGGTTTAACCCGCCTTACTCCTCTTACATTCATAAAGGGGCCAGATTTAATCCGTCTTACTCCTCTTACATTCATAACGGGACCAGATTGAACCCGTCTTACTCCTATTACATTCATAACGGGGCCATATTTAACCTGCCTTACTCCTCTTACATTCATAACGGGGCCAGATTTAACCCTCCTTACTCCTCTTGCATTCATAACGGGTTCAGATTTAACCCGCCTTACTCCTCTTACATTCATAACGGGGCCAGATTTAACCCGCCTTACTCCTCTTACATTCATAACGGGGCCAGATTGAACCCGCCTTACTCCTCTTACATTCATAACGGGGCCAGATTTAACCCGCCTTACTCCTTTTACATTCATAACGGGGCCAGATTTAACACGTCTTACTCCTTTTACATTCATAACGGGGCCAGATTTAACCCGTCTTACTCCTTTTACATACATAACGGGGCCAGATTTAACCTGCCTTACTCATCTTACATACTAGTTTCGCTTCTGATTTTCAGGGGTCCATGTAAATTCACCGACGTGCATTGTTGGGTCTTGTTTTTTGTTTTTTAGGGGGGTTTTTTTGTTTTGTTTTGAATTTTTTTTTTTTGTGAACATATAAACCCATTAAATTATGTAAGTTACATTTCAGTGTAAGTACAGTAAAACATGTCAAATAGGATAGCATACATGCATAAAGACATTTTGCCATTTAACTTGTATCCGATATGACCATAGTTCCAAAAAAGATTGAAATTCAGGACAGAACGAAACAATGTTACCAATGCTTCAATATCCTCCCTGCTGCATCAGAATAGAAAGCAATAAAGAAAATTATTTCAATATTTTTAACTAAAGTAAACAATTCTATTTTATTTCTCAATACTTTAATTGATTTTCATTACAATGAATAAATCATGTCATTAAGGTAACTGCCGATGTCCATGCACCGGTGTCACGAATTCCACAATGTCTGATGCAGAGCTGGAAACGAAGAAAGCTGAAATACGCAAAAAATTACTGCTGCCAAAGAGTACAATATCGGGTATGTAATGTCTGATGAGAAAAACAAGGAAACAAATCCACATTTATGTATGTACGCGTGTAGTTAGCACTGTCACCCATTTAAGTATCAGAAACATTGAAGTAATCATTAAATATGGCATTCTGTTGTGTTAGATTGTAATTCATTTCAATTGAATAAATTTGATTGATTCAAAATATCGGGAGCACGCTTGGTGCAGTGGTTAAGCGATTGGGGTTCGATTCCCGGGTTTCGCCACTATGTTTAAGAGGTTGGTTACCTCCTGCTTCCATGTCGCGATATAATTTAAATATTGTTGAAAGTGACGTAAAACACCAATCAACCAACCATCAAAATTTCGATTTGATCTACGTCGTCATTTTAAGATGTCATGTCTTGGTGACATGTCGTTTAACCTTTGCGAGTAATTTATTCAAAAGATGCTTATTCAACTGATTATACATGTACATTTACGTTGTTTGTCAGTTCCATGTTAAGTAAAATATTAAAAAAAAACAATTTACAGCGTTCAGAAGATCAAAATCCAGCACATATGAGGACAGACCGACAGCTAAAGGACTTGGATTACTGGGTGTGCTGGTTATAGGTGGCGTCATCTCATTCTTTATCATTTTGGACGTCACTGCTTGCTTTAGATAGAAACAAAAGAAAGGAAGATGTCTTTTTACAACTTGTACTTGAATTTATTACTTGATAAAGTTTGATCATAAATCAATTTGAAGTACCATGGACTACACTAAACGATAAACATTCTTATTATTTTATTGCCGAATTATATCATTGTATTAGCATTGTATTGAAATCATCAAAGTGTTACTATCATGTAACAAAAACGTATGCTCATGCAATATGTGAAATACTTTATATATATACATTGTATCAGTGGCGGATTCCGGGGGAACCCCCCACCCCCACCTTTTGGCCACATATTTACTACTAAAAATCCAGATTTTGCACCAAAAATGGCTGAAAAGTTGGGCTAATACACATGTGGGTCCCCCCTTTTCGGAAATCCTGGATCCGCCACAATATATATATATATATATTTATGTTATACTTTCTTTCTTGTTGCGTAAATTCTAAAACAATTCTGTACATATTTCGATTGTGATTTAAAATATGCATAGGCGAATCGAGAAATTTTGAAAGGGGAGGTTGAAGCTTCCCATATTTCTAATGTTATGCACTATTCGGTCCGGAAAGGAGGGTTGCAGCCTTAAATTGGTCGAAAATGACAAGACATCTGCCCTGCTTGCCTTACAATGAACAAAGATTAGACATATCTGGCGTAATATGCCGTGAACAGGTTTCGGAACAAAATACGGCTATTTAGTGCTTCTCGAGAACGAGTAAGGAAAGAAACTAGTTTCATAAATATGTAGAGGATTTTAACGTGATGTAGTTTAATCAGATGTCGCTGCTGTTGATTGAATCAGTAAAATGCTTCAAAGGACTGTTCCTTACAAAGACAATCAGTTGGAGTATCAATGCGATCTATTCACTGAGATAACGGGTCAGCCAGTACATGTAAATCTCTGGCCGTGTACCTTCAAATACATGAATATGCAATAGGCCCTACAGAAATATAAGTAACATGTTTGTATAGAAATTGTTAAATATCAAGAGATGTTAAGCGCCTTGATAATACATTTCGCACTCATTTGACACCTAAAATCTTATTATTATTATTTATATATTTATTTATTTTTGTTTTTGTTCAATATTTTAGAATACAGGTATAAAAATAATAGAAAAATGATTCATTGATTTATTGTTGAATTATTAAAGCTGAAATAAAGTATTGATTGCTTTTGATAAAATTTTCTAATCCGAGATTACACATACGGCAACTTCCAATGGGTATGTGGCTTGAAAGTAAGATTTACTTTTGAGAGGACTTTTCACGTGTTACACGAGCGTCATTATAACTCTATGCAATCATGTTTGTGGGTTTTCCCACCATCATAAGTTATTCCTTAATAAAACTCTGAGGTTCGTTTTAGAAATTTCTAAAATCTTATTTTCAAATAACAAATTGCATGTTTGTGTTTTAATTTACAGATGCATTAACAATGAATAATAACGAATATCCGGATTATAACCGCCTGGTCTCTTGCGTTTATAACTTTACGCGAGTATTCCGAAATCTGACACTCGCGTGTCGTCACATGCGGTTTTCGAAGACAAAAGCGTTTACGTGGTTGAATCTATGATTTAATGTCTAGGCCCCGATCCAGAATGACATTCATTCTGACAGTTGGTACCTGCATATGTAGAACATAAGTTTATATGATTAAAGAAAATGTAAATTCATTATATGGACACAGACCATAATGTTTTCATCGTCTTAACTCGTTATTATTGAATTATTTCAGTGATAAGAGTTAACATCTCCCATGCCAAGATTTCCTCTGACGAAATCCATTTTCATAACAGACTCTTCCAACTATATTAGCAGCTGCTCGTGATTTTTTTTGTTTGTTTATATATTGTATCACTGTTTCTTTGTAAATTTTATTTTCTTTCATTTGATTTTTATTTCATTATTAAATTTTAATACAAAAATATGAATTAGTTGCTTCACTAAATTATTCAATATCAACTGATAGACTGGAAATGACAGTTCTGCACCACTCAGTCCTCCGATGTGAAATCTAATAAACCATGGAAGATGCGTGTACGAATTTTATCAAGATTTCCATGGTAATTGAGAAAATCGTAATGCCATGTCTAAGCTGTTAAATTTCATAAAACTTCGGCTAAATGACTTATGATATATCCTTCATCCCACTTCATCCTTGGGTTGCCAGACACAGCCTACGTCACACTTCATTCTAGGATCGCCAGACACAGCCTTCATCCAACTTCATTTTAGGAGTGCCAGATACAGCCTTTATCCAACTTCCTTTTAGGAGTGCCAGACACAGCCTCTATCGCACTTCATCCAAGGAGTGCCAGACACAGCCTCTATCACACATCATCCAAGGATTGCCTGACTCAGCCTCTATCGCACGTCATCCAAGGATTGCCTGACTCAGCCTCTATCGCACTTCATCCAAGGAGTGCCAGACACAGCCTCTATCACACTTCATCCAAGGATTGCCTGACTCAGCCTCTATCGCACTTCATCCAAGGAGTGCCAGACACAGCCTCTATCGCACTTCATCCAAGGATTGCCTGACTCAGCCTCTATCGCACTTCATCCAAGGATTGCCTGACTCAGCCTCTATCGCACTTTATCCAAGGATTGCTTGACTCAGCCTCTATCGCACTTCATCCAAGGATTGCCAGACACAGCCTCTATCGCACTTCATGCTAGGATTGCCTGACTCAGCCTCTATCGCACTTCATGCAAGGATTGCCTGACTCAGCCTCTATCGCACTTCATCAAAGGAGTGCCAGACACAGCCTCTATCGAACTTCATCCAAGGATTGCCTGACTCAGCCTCTATCGCACTTCATCCAAGGAGTGCCAGACATAGCCTCTATCGCACTTCATCCAAGAATTGCCTGACTCAGCCTCTATTGCACTTCATCCAAGGATTGCCGGACTCATCGTCTATCGCACTTCACCCAAGGATTGCCTGACTCAGCCTCTATCGCACTTCATCCAAGGATTGCCTGACTCAGCCTCTATCGCACTTCATCCAAGGATTGCCTGACTCAGCCTCTATCGCACTTCATCCAAAGAGTACCAGACACAGCCTCTATCGCACTTCATCCAAGGATTGCCTGACTCAGTCTCTATCGCACTTCATCCAAGGATTGCCCGACTCAGCCTCTATCGCACTTCATCCAAGGATTGCCAGACACAGCCTCTATCGCACTTCATCCAAGGATTGCCCGACTCAGCCTCTATCGCACTTCATCCAAGGATTGCCAGACACAGCCTCTATCCCACTTCATCCAAGGATTGCCTGACTCAGCCTTTATCGCACTTCATCCTAGGACCGACAGACAGCCTCTATCGCACTTCATCCAAGGAGTGCCAGACACAGCCTCTATCGCACTTCATCCAAGGAGTGCCAGACACACCTACCATCCTAGGACTGCCAGACGCAACCTCCATCGCACTTCATCCTAGGACTGCCAGATCTTGATGTAAGGACCTCACGGTTATCTTGATGTAAGGACCTCATGGTAATCTTGATGTAAGGATCTCATGGTTATCTTGATGGAAGGACCTCATGGTAATCTTGATGTAAGGACCTCATGGTGATCTTGATGTAAGGACCTCATGATGATCTTGATGTAAGGACCTCATGGGGATTTTGATGTAAGGACCTTATGGTGATCTTGATGTAAAGACCTCATGGTAATCCTGGTGTAAGGACCTCATGGCAATCCTGGTGTAAGGACCTCATGGTTAACTTGATGTAAGGACCTCTTGGTAATCTTGATGTAAGGACCTAATGGAGATCTTGATGTAGGAACCTCTTGAAAATCCTGGTCTAAGGACCTCATGGTAATTCTGGTGTAGAAACCTCATGGAAATCTTGAGGTAAGGACCCATGGTAGTTTTGATGTAAAGACCCATGGTAATTTTGATGTAAGGACCTCATGGTAATCTTGGTATAAGGACCTCATGATAATCCTAGTGTAAGGACCTCATGGTAATCTTGATGTAAAGACCTCATGGTAATCCTGGTGTAAGGACCTATTAGAATGGCATCAATGTAATCTTGGTGTTAGGACCTCATGGTGATCATAGTCTAATGGCTTCAAGGTAATCTTTGTGTAAGGACCTCATGGTGATCCTAGTGTAAGGACCTTAAAGAAATCCTAGTGTACGGACCACATGGTAATCATGATGTAGGACCTCATGGTCCTGATCTAAGCACTCTACCGAATGCCTCGTTCTCGTTGATAGCTCTCCTCAAAATTCCTACCACTACAGATGTCTACTGCTTATTACGAGTTATATTAATCTTGTTAATGAAGTATCCTAAAACATGCTTTATTTCACATCTCAATAATATATGTATGTACCACGTGATTTATATCCAACATCAAATAACGTTATATAAACATTGACACATCAACTGTAGATTATATGTGTCTTACTGGGAGTCCAGAGTTTGGTAAGGTACAACACTGTCCGGAGATGACAGAGTTAGGTTGACGGAATTTGATCCACTTTGAAAAACAGCTCCATCGAAACCAAATGAATTTTGGATATACTTGCTTCCAGTTGATTCTGTCAAATAGAACAATTTAAGTCGTTATTTCCAATGACTTGGGTATTTAAAAAAGGATCATAACTAAACTCATTCACTGTACGGGCATGACATGAGTAATGATACAAAGAAAAATGATTATGACCAAACTCATTCACTGTACGGGCATGACATGAGTAATGATACAAATTAAAATGATTATGACCAAACTCATTTACTGTACGGGCATGACATGAGTAATGATATAAAGTAAAAGGATTCTGACCAGTCTGATTCCCTGTACGGACATGACATGCGTAATAATACAAAGTAAAAGGATTATAAGCAAACATATTCACTGTACGGACATGACATGAGTAATAATACAAAGTAAAAGGATTTTAAACAAACTCATTCACTGCACGAGCGTGGCATGAGAAATGATACGGAGTAAAAGGATTTTATACAAATTCATTTGCTGCAAAGGGTGGACATGGGAAATGATACAAAGTCAAATGACTATGACCAAATTTATTCACTGTACAGACATGACATGAGTAATGATACAAAGTAAAAGAATTATGACCAAACTCTTTCACTGCACGGGCATGACATGAGTAATGATACAATGTAAAAGATATATGACCAAACTCTTTCACTGCACGGGCATGACATGAGTAATGATACAAAGTAAAAGGATTCTGACCAATCTGATTCCCTGTACGGACATGACATGCGTAATAATACAAAGTAAAAGGATTATAAGCAAACTCATTCACTGTACGGACATGACATGAGTAATAATACAAAGTAAAAGGATTATAAGCAAACTCATTCACTGTACGGACATGACATGAGTAATAATACAAAGTAAAAGGATTATAAGCAAACTCATTCACTGTACGGACATGACATGAGTAATAATACAAAGTAAAAGGATTATAAGCAAACTCATTCACTGTACGGACATGACATGAGTAATGATACAAAGTAAAAGAATTATAAGCAAACTCATTCACTGTACGGACATGACATGAGTAATAATACAAAGTAAAAGGATTATAAGCAAACTCATTCACTGTACGGACATGACATGCGTAATAATACAAAGTAAAAGGATTATAAGCAAACTCATTCACTGTACGGACATGACATGAGTAATAATACAAAGTAAAAGGATTATAAGCAAACTCATTCACTGTACGGACATGACATGAGTAATGATACAAAGTAAAAGGATTATAAGCAAACTCATTCACTGTACGGACATGACATGAGTAATAATACAAAGTAAAAGGATTATAAGCAAACTCATTCACTGTACGGACATGACATGAGTAATAATACAAAGTAAAAGGATTATAAGCAAACTCATTCACTGTACGGACATGACATGAGTAATAATACAAAGTAAAAGGATTATAAGCAAACTCATTCACTGTACGGACATGACATGAGTAATAATACAAAGTAAAAGGATTATAAGCAAACTCATTCACTGTACGGATATGACATGAGTAATAATACAAAGTAAAAGGATTATCAGCAAACTCATTCACTGTACGGACATGACATGAGTAATGATACAAAGTAAAAGGATTATAAGCAAACTCATTCACTGTACGGACATGACATGAGTAATGATACAAAGTAAAAGGATTATAAGCAAACTCATTCACTGTACGGACATGACATGAGTAATAATACAAAGTAAAAGGATTCTGACGAATCTGATTCCCTGTACGGACATGACATGCGTAATAATACAAAGTAAAAGGATTATAAGCAAACTCATTCACTGTACGGACATGACATGAGTAATAATACAAAGTAAAAGGATTATAAGCAAACTCATTCACTGTACGGACATGACATGAGTAATAATACAAAGTAAAAGGATTTTATACAAATTCATTTGCTGCAAAGGGTGGACATGGGAAATGATACAAAGTCAAATGACTATGACCAAATTTATTCACTGTACAGACATGACATGAGTAATGATACAAAGTAAAAGAATTATGACCAAACTCTTTCACTGCACGGGCATGACATGAGTAATGATACAAAGTAAAAGAATTATGACCAAACTCTTTCACTGCACGGGCATGACATGAGTAATGATACAAAGTAAAAGGATTCTGACCAATCTGATTCCCTGTACGGACATGACATGCGTAATAATACAAAGTAAAAGGATTATAAGAAAACTCATTCACTGTACGGACATGACATGAGTAATAATACAAAGTTAAAGAATTATAAGCAAACTCATTCACTGTACGGACATGACATGCGTAATAATACAAAGTAAAAGGATTATAAGCAAACTCATTCACTGTACGGACATGACATGAGTAATGATACAAAGTAAAAGGATTATAAGCAAACTCATTCACTGTACGGACATGACATGAGTAATGATACAAAGTAAAAGGATTATAAGCAAACTCATTCACTGTACGGACATGACATGAGTAATAATACAAAGTAAAAGGATTATAAGCAAACTCATTCACTGTACGGACATGACATGCGTAATAATACAAAGTAAAAGGATTATAAGCAAACTCATTCACTGTATGGACATGACATGAGTAATAATACAAAGTAAAAGGATTATAAGCAAACTCATTCACTGTACGGACATGACATGAGTAATGATACAAAGTAAAAGGATTATAAGCAAACTCATTCACTGTACGGACATGACATGAGTAATGATACAAAGTAAAAGGATTATAAGCAAACTCATTCACTGTACGGACATGACATGAGTAATGATACAAAGTAAAAGGATTATAAGCAAACTCATTCACTGTACGGACATGACATGCGTAATAATACAAAGTAAAAGGATTATAAGCAAACTCATTCACTGTACGGACATGACATGCGTAATAATACAAAGTAAAAGGATTATAAGCAAACTCATTCCCTGTACGGACATGACATGAGTAATAATACAAAGTAAAAGGATTATAAGCAAACTCATTCACTGTACGGACATGACATGCGTAATAGTAAAAGGATTATAAGCAAACTCATTCACTGTACGGACATGACATGAGTAATGATACAAAGTAAAAGGATTATAAGCAAACTCATTCCCTGTACGGACATGACATGAGTAATAATACAAAGTAAAAGGATTATAAGCAAACTCATTCCCTGTACGGACATGACATGAGTAATGATACCAAGTAAAAGGATTATAAGCAAACTCATTCACTGTACGGACATGACATGCGTAATAATACAAAGTAAAAGGATTATAAGCAAACTCATTCACTGTACGGACATGACATGAGTAATAATACAAAGTAAAAGGATTATAAGCAAACTCATTCACTGTACGGACATGACATGCGTAATAATAGAAAGTAAAAGGATTATAAGCAAACTCATTCACTGTACGGACATGACATGAGTAATGATACAAAGTAAAAGGATTATAAGCAAACTCATTCACTGTACGGACATGACATGAGTAATAATACAAAGTAAAAGGATTATAAGCAAACTCATTCACTGTACGGACATGACATGAGTAATAATACAAAGTAAAAGGATTATAAGCAAACTCATTCACTGTACGGACATGACATGAGTAATAATACAAAGTAAAAGGATTATAAGCAAACTCATTCACTGTACGGACATGACATGAGTAATAATACAAAGTAAAAGGATTATAAGCAATCTCATTCACTGTACGGACATGACATGAGTAATGATACAAAGTAAAAGGATTATAAGCAAACTCATTCACTGTACGGACATGACATGAGTAATAATACAAAGTAAAAGGATTATAAGCAAACTCATTCACTGTACGGACATGACATGAGTAATAATACAAAGTAAAAGGATTATAAGCAAACTCATTCACTGTACGGACATGACATGAGTAATAATACAAAGTAAAAGGATTATAAGCAAACTCCGTTATTAAAGATCCAGAAGCATATTATTTTGCACTTCGTAATCGAATATTTGGAGTATAAGTTTTTTAACATGTCGGTCTGTACCTCTGCCTTTCTGTAACAAGAACATTTAACTCTGACTATAATTTGGAATCGTATGACATTGAGAACTCATATTTAGTATGCACACTCCCTTATTAAAAATTTTTCTAGTGACTTCAAGGTCAATACCTTTGTAACTTTGATCATAAACTTTATATCAAAAGAAAAAAGTTAAATCTTGGACTTTGTTGCCATCAGAGGCATCAGTGTTTCACAAAACATATCTTGTTATGCTCCTTTCGTTGGCAGGATGAATTACATGCATGTTATGAGCTGTCCATCCATCCGTCCGTCCTTCCATCAGTAACACTTTCCGATCCATGTAACCCTCATACGTGGTCCTGACTGGAACACACTATGTCTCACGACTTAAGTCTTATTCAAACCAATACCTCAGAGGTCAAGGTCATTGTGATATTTGCTGATTTTTTTTTCCAGCACGTACAGGCTGATGCCTATTCTGAATTGGATCATACTTGGTAGAAGTATCCCTTTATGATAAAGCAATATGTCATGTCTTTGACTGAAGATTGTGAATTTGGGTGATTTTTCCAGCCCTTCTAATCCTAAATGTCTGATCCGAATTAGTTCATAGCTGTTTGAAATATTCCTCGTGAAGACAGTGTTTCTGGTCTTGGAACAAGGCCATGCCATAAAGGCAAGTTCAATATTAGTTTTCGATGATATTTGAGGGACAAGTGCATAATTTCCATATATGCGTGGTCTTAGATATGTTATCTTTGGTAGAATTGTTCCACACGACAATGCGCTTTATCGTGACTTTAACTCAATGTTCTCTTTTTGACAAGACCTCTCAGTGTGTACATTTTTATATTGCGACCTTTGACCTTCTTTTCAACTAAATATATAATTTTGAATCTTATGATAGATCTTTTTGGTTATTCACACCAAACATCAGCATACACCTGAATACAGATGAGAAAATTGTAACGGAGATGTGGGTAAAATCCAGGGCTAACCGTTATAGGTTCTTACAGTGTAAAGCAAGATATCGTATGAAATGAGTTCACATGCGCTCAAGTTAATAACTCGTGCTCACGAGTCATAAATCATATGTGATGTGGCACGCCAGGGCTGCCGTGGCACTGACATTTATAATTCATTATATAACATTTACTTTGTTTATATTTTCGCTATACTTATCTGTAAATTATTCAATTTGACAAATTTCCAATTTCCATTCATGGTACTGAGAGAAATAGAATCATATTTTACTAAGATATTTCTAAATAAGTTATTCATACTTTCCGCAGCCGCTTGTCTGAATTTCTTTCCGTATAATTTGAACACTACAAAGGACACTATGGCAATGATGACCAGTAACGCCAGGATCAAGCCCACGATAAGACCAGCATTGTCCGAACTGCAATGATAATCACATTACAAAAAAAAAACAAACAAAAACAAAAAAAAAAAAAAAACAAAAGAAAATTGAACTTAATGTGTCTGCGTTTTTCCTGTACTAATCTAGAAAAAAAAAACTACGAGTAGCTAGCCCATGTTTCAAGGTTTCTGTAAGTAGTGAACCCATACTTCAGGGTTTATTATGTTGTTAGTCCATCTCTCAGTGTTGTATATGTAGTTAGCCCCATACTTCAGGGTCTTTGTAATTAGTTAGCCTATTTTTCATAGTTTCATAAGTAGTTAACCCATACTTTTTGGTTTTATAAGTAGTTAGCCCATATTGCAGGTTTTTATAAGTAGTTAGCCCATGTTTCATGGTTTCTATAGGTAGTTAGCTCATATTTCAGGGTTTTATAAGTAGTAAACCTATGTTTCAGGTTTTTATGAGTAGTTAATCCATATTACAGGGTTTCTATAGGTAGTTAGTCCATGTTTCAGGGTTTTATAAATAGTTAGCCCATGTTTCAGGGTTTTATAAGTAGTTAGCCCATGATTCAGAGTTTCTATCGGTAGTTAGCCCATGTTTCAGTTTCTATAGGTAGTTAGCCAATGTTTCAGGGTTTTATTAATAGTTAGCCCATGTTTCAGGGTTTTATAAGTAGTTAGCCCATGTTTCAGGGTTTTATAAGTAGTTAGCGCATGATTCAGAGTTTGTATTGGTAGTTAGCCCATGTTTCAGTTTCTATAGGTAGTCAGCCAGTGTTTCAGGGTTTTATAAGAAGTTAGCCCATGATTCTGGGTTTCTATCGTTAGTTGGCCCATGTTTCAGTTTCTATAGGTAGTTAGCCAATGTTTCAGGGTTTTATAAGTAGTTAACCCATGTTTCAGGGTTTCTATCGGTAGTTAGCTCATGTTTCAGGGTTTTATAAATAGTTAGCCCATGCTTCAGAAAGCACTTGCTAGATGACAACATTCACCAGATGGATACAAAATGTTTATTTCACCTGTTTGAGGCAGCATTTGCCATGTGGATTTTAAATGCTCATTTCAGCTATAATTGTCATGTGGATTAAAATGTTTACGTAATGAAATAGTAAAAAATCTATGTCATAGAAACGTATAGCGAGACACAGGACCTCAAAGGACAAACAGTAGCGTAACAAAGTACTTCGAAGGACAAACAGACACATTATCAATTTATTTCTGCCAGTTGAAATCTCCGATCATCGAATACCAAATCCAGTGTCTAATATTGCTTATAAGAGTACGAAAAAATAAGATTACTTCCTTGCAAAAGTTTTAAGTTATGATTTTGGAAACAAAGACATAATAAGATAAGTATACCTTTGTTCTTTCTCTGACGCTGTAGCTGTAGTTCCCTGTATAGCAGTAGTAGATTGTGATGCATGATCTGATGTCTCAGCTATCTTAGTACGATCTCCGGTACTACTCTGTAATGTTACGGTGTGTGACATATACTCAGGTCCCCCTGGAGTCGTCCTTTTTTCAGATGTCGTCTTCGATGTTGCAGTGGACCCTATCTCTGGCTGTGGTGTACTCGGTTTGAAGATGACTGTCGGAGAGGAGATACTTGAAGTCACATTACTGGACTTGGATGACTGTGTAGAGGTCGTTGTCATAGTAACGCTGGAATGTGTATTTCCCTCAGTAGTCTCGTTAGGTACGGTGTGAGTAGTAGTTGGTTCCTCAGTCCAGTCACACGTGGGATAAGGTACTGACTTGTTCCATTTACAATGAACTAACTTATTGCATTCATATTCAGTTTCACTGTTAATGATAGTGAAAAAAGTATATAGTATATACTTCAGACAATGCATAAGTATAACGCAATCATCACTGAAAGGAAATAGTACTGAATGTCATAAAATCAACAATGAAATAAATAAAGACGTTTAAGTAGTAGACTGTGTATACATACGCCACTGAGCATGGTATCTGACAAGGTGGAATATCGGGACCCGGAGATGTGGGACCAATGTGTGCATTAAAGCCATTGTCAGCTCGCTCTTCTGAAAGAAAATGGTGTACACGTTGTAGAATGGTCAACTGATTACGGCCTCGGAACCTACAGCCACGATTCAAGCACTGTACCAGGTGAGCTACACAGGCTCCTCGGAATTCTTCTCATAAATTATCATAGCAGCTTAACATAAATATACCCTATTAAATGGTCTTATGTAGACACAAGATCTGAACTATTAAGAATGTTCATGCTTTATTTAGATAGTATATAACAATTAAAGTATTAAATCCTGTAAAGATATATAAGGAAATTCAAGGTACTTTTCCTGCATACTTCTACTGAGTTACAAAAGTACAAAACGACAATCTCATCTAAGACACGGTCAGATCTATCTTATCTATTACATGCTTTATACAGATAAGACGATAAGACTTTATACAGATAAGACGATAAGACTTTATACAGATAAGACGATAAGACTTTATACAGATAAGACGATAAGACTTTATACAGATAAGATGATAAGACTTTATACAGATAAGACGATAAGACTTTATACAGATAAGATGATAAGACTTTATACAGATAAGACGATAAGACTTTATAAAGATAAGATGATAAGACTTTATAAAGATAAGACAATAAGACTTTATACAGATAAGACGATAAGACTTTATACAGATAAGACGATAAGACTTTATACAGATAAGATGATAAGACTTTATACAGATAAGATGATAAGACTTTATACAGATAAGATGATAAGACTTTATACAGATAAGATGATAAGACTTTATACAGATAAGACGATAAGACTTTATACAGATAAGACGATAAGACTTTATACAGATAAGATGATAAGACTTTATACAGATAAGATGATAAGACTTTATACAGATAAGATGATAAGACTTTATACAGATAAGATGATAAGACTTTATACAGATAAGATGATAAGACTTTATACAGATAAGATGATAAGACTTTATACAGATAAGACGATAAGACTTTATACAGATAAGACGATAAGACTTTATACAGATAAGACGATAAGACTTTATACAGATAAGACGATAAGACTTTATACAGATAAGATGATAAGACTTTATACAGATAAGATGATAAGACTTTATAAAGATAAGATGATAAGACTTTATACAGATAAGACTTTATACAGATAAGACTTTATACAAGAAGGATATTGACCAAGTGTACTTACTGTACATATATATCATGGGGTCTCAATTATATATTATGGGGCTCAGTATACATCATGGGGGCTCAATTATATATCATGGGGGCTCAATTATATATCATGGTTGCTCAATATATATCATGGGGTCTCAATTATATATTATGGGGCTCAGTATACATCATGGGGGCTCAATTATATATCATGGTGGCTTTATATATCATGGGGGCTCAATTATATATCATGGGGCTCAGTATATATCATGGGGGCTCAATTATATATCATGGGTACTCAATATATATCATGGGGGCTCAATTATATATCATGGGGTCTCAATTATATATCATGGGGCTCAGTATATATCATGGGGGCTCAATTATATATCATGGTGGCTTGATATATATCATGGGAACTCAATTATATATCATATGTCTCAATATAAATCATGGGGGCTCAATTATATATCATGGTTGCTCAATATATATCATGGGGGCTCAATTATATATCATGGGTGCTCAATATATATCATGGGGGCTCAATTATATATCATGGGTGCTCAATATATATCATGGGTGCTCAATATATATCATGGGGGCTCAATTATATATCATGGGGCTCAATATATATCATGGGGGCTCAATTATATATCATGGTGGCTCAATATATATCATGGGGGCTCAATTATATATCATGGGTGCTCAATATATATCATGGGGGCTCAATTATATATTATGGGGGCTCAATTATATATCATGGGGGCTCAATTATATATCATGGGGGCTCAATTATATATCATTGGTGCTCAATTATATATCATGGGGGCTCAATTATATACCATGTGGGCTCAATTATATATCATGCGGGCTCAATTATATAACACAGGGGCTCAATTATATATCATGCGGGCTCAATGATATATCATGGGTTCTCAATTATATATCATGGGGGCTCAATAAAGATAATGTGGAATGAATTATATGTCTTGGAAGCTCAAATATACATCATGGGACTGATGATGGGAGGTCAGTTATATATCCTAGCATTCAATCATCATGAGGGATCGGTTATATATAATAATACTTAATCATATGCCATGGGGTATCAATAATAAATCATAGGGAATCAATCATATATCATTGGGGCTCAGTTATATTATAGGGGCTTAATTATATATTGTGCAAGCTCAATTATATATCATGCAGGCTCAAATATATAAGACTGAGGCTCAATTATATTCCATGGGGGTTCAATTATATCTCATGGAGGATTAATCATATATCATGGGGTTCAATCAAACATCACGAGAGTTTAATTATATATAAGTTGGGATAAATTATATATCATAGGGGCTCAATTATATCTCATTGAGGTTCAATTATATTTCATGGGGCTCCATTATATGACATGGGGTTCAATTAAAGATCATGGGTGTTTAATTATATGCAATTGAGGATCAATCATATATCGTAGAGGCTACATTATATATCATGCAGGCTCAATTATATATCATGCGGGCTCAATTATATAACACAGGGGCTAAATTATATATCATGGAGGCTCAAATATATATCATGGGGACTCAATTATATAACACAGGGGCTCAATTATATATCATGGAGGCTCAATTATATATCATGGGGACTCAAATATATATCACGGGGGCTAAATTATATATATATATATATATATATATATATATATATATATATATATATATATATATATATATATATATATATATATATATATATATATATATCAATCATGCATGGAGGCTCAAATATATATATATATATATATATATATATATATATATATATTATATATATATATGTGTGTGTGTGTGTGTGTGTGTGTGTGTGTGTGTGTTTGTGGTTTGTGTGTGTGTGTGTGTGAGGGTGTGTATGTGTGTGTGTGCATATGTAGGTCTGTATGTATGTGTGCAAAGATGCCCTTGATGTTAGTAATACATCCCTACCTAATGAAAATGTATGATTTCAGTTCAGAGTAATACACACCATAACATCCTGTATGTGGAAAGGCAGTGCCATTAGGGTGTATATATTCGTTGGTACATTGATTGAACTCTGTATCACAGTAACAAAGACACTGACAGGTGCCCGTCTCCTTCCTGTTACATGTATCACATCTGTTAAGTGATGCTGTTTGTTTACACGCTTTACATTCCTGCAATACATTAATGTGAAGTAACAAGAGGATTTCCTTTCTTTAACGTGTCTTCGCTGCAAAATACACTTGTCGCTTATCTCAAGATAGCAACTTTTTATCAAGGGCAAAAATTGCACATATTAGATGAATAAGAATGATTCATTGATGACCAATTTCAATAAATAATGTATATCATTAAATACATCAAAATACAAAAATGTTAAACTGTTCTTCCAGTGAGTTTTAAAGCCATGAGCACCATTTGAAATGAATTCGATATGTTCAGTATGGAGTCGTGTTTTCGGGGACTGTAGTGTGTTATGCTTTACTCTGTTGTCAAGAGCTGCAGTTTATATTCGTAAACAGTGACTAACTCAACCGGTCAAGCCAGTGAGAACTTAATTCCCAGTATTTCTCTGTTGTTAATTTAATTCATAATTCTGACACAATTGTATCCAGTGAGAAGTTAATTCCTAGTATTTCCCTGTTTTTTATTCCCAGTATTTCCCCGTTGTTAATTTCCAGTATTTCCCTGTTGTTAATTCTTTTAATTGTATATAGAGAATGAGTTATGAATTATCTTTATTCTTCAAGTTATCAATCTTACCACACTTTGTTCCGAACATCCGAATTTGGTTCTGTTGTTTACAATCAATAGCAGTATGTTAGTCGCTGGAATGGCCTGTAGGACAAATTTCCTACAAGGCTCGTCACTTCGAGCAGAACTGGCATTTCTGCTGTGTATTTTGTATGTCATCAGGTGGCGACCACGTGACATCTGAGTACACCATGTAGACTAAAATTGTCAAAATGACACTTATCTCTACAATATGGGTTAGCATAAATTTAAGGAATATCTCCACAATATAGGTTAGCATAAATTTAAGGAATATCTCCACAATATAGGTAAGCATAAGGTTAAGGTATATCTCCACAATACAGGTTAGCATAAAGCCATTATACCTAATATAACGTTAATGGATATACTTCTCTGATACTAAATAATCTCTTACCGTTGATTTGACGCTTCGAGTCTATTTTACTCTCGTATTCTACATGAACATACCCATCACTATATATATATATATATATATATATATATATATATATATATATATATATATATATATATATATATGTATATATATATATATATATATATATATATATATATATATATATATATATATATATATATATATATATATATATATATTCTGGTTCTGTAAAGTGTAGATATCTAAGGGATTGATGGCAAACACTAGAACACTGAAAATTTGTAGTGTAGTCTATATAGAAAACAACTACATTATATATTAACTTAAACTGAGTCTTTTCAGAGTGGAACCAAAATCTCATTTCATATCAATATCTATACAAAATAAGGGGTAAATGCAGGAACGAAAATAAGACAGACAATCGTATACTGGAACTACACGACTTCAATGCTTATTAAGTAGTAAGACCAAGGCAGTCAAAAGTGATGTGTGTAAGCATATATAATAAAAGGAGAACAGCAAGCGTCTACTGTCAGCTAGCACCACCCACCATGTAGAATTCCATAGACATGTGTAAGTTAGATATTTAATTAGAATGTATGTTTACCTCAATTATACCACGCCTCAATAATAAGTATAAAAGCCAAGGATACGTATCCTGGAGATGTTCTTTATACGTGCCATTCCGTCCATCCCCGAAGCTAAGGAAATATCTGAAATATAATACAGTGACAATAGTAACAAGAGCCACGCCTAGCGTGCCATCATACGTGTCATTCAGTCCATCCCCGAAGATAAGGAAATATCTGAAATATAATACAGTGACAATAGTAACAAGAGCCACGCCTAGCGTGCCATCATACGTGTCATTCAGTCCATCCCCGAAGCTAAGGAAATATCTGAAATATAATACAGTGACAGTGGTAACAAGAACCACGCTTAGCGTGCCATCATACGTGTCATTCAGTCCATCCCCGAAGATAAGGAAATATCTGAAATATAATACAGTGACAGTGGTTACAAGAACCACGCTTAGCGTGTCATCATACGTGCCATTCAGTCCATCCCCGAAGATAAGGAAATATCTGAAATATAATACAGTGACAGTGGTAACAAGAACCACGCTTAGCGTGCCATCATACGTGTCATTCAGTCCATCCCCGAAGATAAGGAAATATCTGAAATATAATACAGTGACAGTGGTAACAAGAACCACGCTTAGCGTGTTATCATACGTGTCATTTAGTCCATCCCCGAAGATAAGGAAATATCTGAAATATAATACAGTGACAGTGGTAACAAGAACCACGCTTAGCGTGCCATCATACGTGCCATTCAGTCTATCCCCGAAGATAAGGAAATATCTGAAATATAATACAGTGACAGTGGTAACAAGAACCACGCTTAGCGTGTCATCATACGTGTCATTTAGTCCATCCCCGAAGATAAGGAAATATCTGAAATATAATACAGTGACAGTGGTAACAAGAACCACGCCTAGCGTGCCATCATACGTGTCTTTCAGTCCATCTCCGAAGATAAGGAAATATCTGAAATATAATACAGTGACAGTGGTAACAAGAACCACGCTTAGCGTGCCATCATACGTGTCATTTAGTCCATCCCCGAAGCTAAGGAAATATCTGAAATATAATACAGTGACAATGGTAACAAGAACCACGCCTAGCGTGCCATCATACGTGCCATTCCGTCCATCCCCGAAGCTAAGGAAATATCTGAAATATAATACAGTGACAGTGGTTACAAGAACCACGCTTAGCGTGCCATCATACGTGTCATTCAGTCCATCCCCGAAGATAAGGAAATATCTGAAATATAATACAGTGGCAATAGTAACAAGAACCACGCTTAGCGTGCCATCATACGTGCCATTCCGTCCATCCCCGAAGCTGAGGAAATATCTGAAATATAATACAGTGACAGTGGTTACAAGAACCACGCTTAGCGTGCCATCATACGTGCCATTCCGTCCATCCCCGAAGCTGAGGAAATATCTGAAATATAATACAGTGACAGTGGTTACAAGAACCACGCTTAGCGTGCCATCATACGTGTCATTCAGTCCATCCCCGAAGCTAAGGAAATATCTGAAATATAATACAGTGACAGTGGTAACAAGAACCACGCTTAGCGTGCCATCATACGTGTCATTCAGTCCATCCCCGAAGCTAAGGAAATATCTGAAATATAATACAGTGACAGTGGTAACAAGAACCACGCTTAGCGTGCCATCATACGTGTCATTTAGTCCATCCCCGAAGCTAAGGAAATATCTGAAATATAATACAGTGACAGTGGTAACAAGAACCACGCTTAGCGTGCCATCATACGTGTCATTCAGTCCATCCCCGAAGATAAGGAAATATCTGAAATATAATACAGTGGCAATAGTAACAAGAACCACGCTTAGCGTGCCATCATACGTGCCATTCCGTCCATCCCCGAAGCTGAGGAAATATCTGAAATATAATACAGTGACAGTGGTTACAAGAACCACGCTTAGCGTGCCATCATACGTGCCATTCCGTCCATCCCCGAAGCTGAGGAAATATCTGAAATATAATACAGTGACAGTGGTTACAAGAACCACGCTTAGCGTGCCATCATACGTGTCATTCAGTCCATCCCCGAAGCTAAGGAAATATCTGAAATATAATACAGTGACAGTGGTAACAAGAACCACGCTTAGCGTGCCATCATACGTGTCATTTAGTCCATCCCCGAAGCTGAGGAAATATCTGAAATATAATACAGTGACAGTGGTAACAAGAACCACGCTTAGCGTGCCATCATACGTGTCATTCAGTCCATCCCCGAAGATAAGGAAATATCTGAAATATAATACAGTGACAATGGTAACAAGAGCCACGCTTAGCGTGCCATCATACGTGTCATTTAGTCCATCCCCGAAGCTGAGGAAATATCTGAAATATAATACAGTGACAGTGGTTACAAGAACCACGCTTAGCGTGCCATCATACGTGCCATTCCGTCCATCCCCGAAGATAAGGAAATATCTGAAATATAATACAGTGACAATGGTAACAAGAGCCACGCTTAGCGTGCCATCATACGTGTCATTCAGTCCATCCCCGAAGATAAGGAAATATCTGAAATATAAATACAGTGACAATAGTAACAAGAGCCACGCTTAGCGTGTCATCATACGTGCCATTCAGTCCATCTCCGAAGATAAGGAAATATCTGAAATATAAATACAGTGACAATGGTTACAAGAGCCACGCTTAGCGTGCCATCATACGTGCCATTCAGTCCATCCCCGGAGCTAAGGAGGCTAAGAAGACATTCCCCTTTGCCTATTATGACCTTAAGATGACACATGCTTTTGGCCTGGGCAATAACCATGTGAAATGATATGGAAATCCATGAAGGCAGTAAGAAGTTGTGGCAATGAGAAGAATTAAATCTCCTACTCTTTTTTAAGTCAAAACTGTAAGAGTACAATAGAAATGAAATTCTCTAATATATATTAAAGTTTATACATAACTCTAACATCAATTTTAATTTGAAAGAGTTGAAGTGAGAAATGAATTTCATATATTTTCAAAATTAAAAAAAAAAATGAAATACCCATTACTCTGTACCGATAAAGGGAGTATTTTTAAAATCGAAAGGCACTTTCTTTTAGTTTACTAGGATATGCTGCATAAGTTTTATTATGAAAATTAATTCACGATTACTAAAGTTATTGTGTCCCATAGTAACTGCCATTTTCCTATCAATGTCAAAAATCAAAGTCCCTTAACTCTGTAACGACAAGACGCATTTTTTTTTTCAAAACTGAAAGAGCTCGTTCTCAGTGTTATTTAAGCCTTCAGTATAAGTTTTATGAAAACCCGTTGACGATTTCTAAAGTTATTGTCTCCCATAAAAACTGCCTTTAATCTACCCATTTAAAAAGTCCCGAGGGTTTTTTCTCTATGTTATTTAAGCACTCTGTATAAATTCATGAAAAACCACTGACGTTTACTAAAGTCATCGTGTCCCATACCGAACGACAGACGGACATCGCCATATCATAACATGTCCCGTCTATGACGGGCGTGTAAAAATGCAAAGAAATTCTTCTGAAACTAACGTGTTTTTATATTTATATATATAATCAAAGCAAGTATTGACTTGACTTGATATGACACGGTATATTTCCTCGAGTACTTTTACACTTAAACACTCCAATTAGTAAGTAGAATTATACTCAGGAATAATGATCAATGATGGATCCCATGGGAAGCAATCGGTCCGATCAGTGTGATGGATCCCAAGGGAAACAATCGGCCCGATCAGTGTAATGGATCTCATGGGAAGCAATCGGTCCGATCAGTGTGATGGATCCCAAAACAATCGGTCCGATCAGTGTAATGGATTCCATGGGAAGCAATCGGTCCGATCAGTGTGATGGATCCCATGGGAAGCAATCGGTCCGATCAGTTGATGGATCCTATGGGAAACAATCGGTCCGATCAGTGTAATGGATCCCATGGGAAGCAATCGGTCAGATCAGTGTGATGGAATCCAAGGGAAACAATCGGCCCGATCAGTGTAATGGATCCCATGGGAAGCAATCGGTCCAATCAGTGTGATGGATCCCAAAACAATCGGTCCGATCAATGTAATGGATTCCATGGGAAGCAATCGGTCCGATCAGTGTGATGGATCCCATGGGAAGCAATCCGTCCGATCAGTTGATGGATCCTATGGGAAACAATCGGTCCGATCAGTGTAATGGATCCCATGGGAAGCAATCGGTCCGATCAGTGTGATGGAATCCAAGGGAAACAATCGGTCCGATCAGTGTAACGGATCCCATGGGAAGCAATCGGTCCGATCAGTGTGATGGGTTCCATAGGAAGCAATCGTTCCGATCAGTGTAATGGATCCCATGGGAAGCAATCGGTCCGATCAGTTGATGGATCCTATGGGAAACAATCGGTCCGATCAATGTAATGGATCCCATGTGAAGCAATCGGTCCGAATAGTGTGATGGATCCCATGGGAAACAATCAGTCCAATCAGTGTGATGGATCCTATGAGAAACAATCGTTTCGATCAGTGTGATGGATCCCATGGGAAGCAATTGGTCCGATCAGTGTGATATCTAGCCATTAAAGCATTATAAAATGTACTTGAATGCATTGTTCCTAACAACATGTTGTAGTAAATCGAAATGTCAGTATATCTTAACTTCGTTCAAAATGTACGTGTAACCGTAAAACATCTTTGATGCTATGAAGAGCACTTCAAACAAACAATATTGACCCTTTATCAAACAATAAATACTGACCCTTTATCACCAAGAATGTGGCAATGGATATCAGCACTGTAACATACTGGGACCTGAATGACATAAACACAATTAATAGATATTAAAGTTAGAAGCGTAAATATTCCGTGTCATCATAGAACTGTAATTAATATAGTATCTAAAACCTGGGTTTTGTGTGATGTAAAAATATCAATAAGCTGTATATATGAGAACATTTTTATTTCTAATATATATCTATACATTCAGCTCTACATTGATACATTTCTATTTCACATATATACAGGCGGTATGCAGTTTGTCGTCCTTGACCTCTATACAGGAGGTATGCAGTTTGCCGTCCTTGACCACTATAAAAGGCAGTATGCAGTTTGCCGTCTTTGACCACTATACAGGCGGTATGCAATTTGCCGTCTTTGATCACTATACAGGCGGTATGCAGTTTGTCGTTCTTGACCACTATACAGGAGGTATGCAGTTTGCCGTCCTTGACCACTATAAAAGGCAGTATGCAGTTTGCCGTCTTTGACCACTATACAGGCGGTATGCAATTTGCCGTCTTTGATCACTATACAGGCGGTATGCAGTTTGTCGTTCTTGACCACTATACAGGACGTATCCAGCGGTATGCAGTTTGCCGTCGATAACCACTCAGTTTCGGCTAACTAACATCACGCATCGCTTATATAGATTACATGTTAGTATAATGAGCTGCAGAGCTATGACAAAAGACAGTTCTGATTAAGGTGTCGCCAAAACAAAACAGGCATGAAGCTACACTTGGTAATACAGTATGGATGTCAATGTCCTGTGTGTTATAGTGGCTCCTAGTGCTCCAATGGCCTGCCTTACTGGACTGTAATATATGGTAGACATGAAGCCACACTTACTTGGTTATACAGTATGGATGTCAATGTCCTGTGTGTTATAGTGGTTCCTAGTACTCCAATGGCCTGCCTTACTGGACTATAATATCTGGTAGACATGAAGCCACACTTACTTGGTTATACAGTATGGATGTCAATGTCCTGTGTGTTATAGTGGCTCCTAGTACTACAATGACCTGCCTTACTGGACTGTAATATATGGTAGACATGGTGCTACACTTACTTGGTTATACAGTATGGATGTCAATGTCCTGTGTGTTATAGTGGCTCCTAGTACTCCAATGGCCTCCCTTACTGGACTGTAATATATGGTAGACATGGTGCTACACTTACTTGGTCATACAGTATGGATGTCAATGTCCTGTGTGTTATAGTGGCTCCTAGTACTCCAATGACCTGCCTTACTGGACTGTAATATATGGTAGATATGAAGCCACACTTACTTGGTTATACAGTATGGATGTCAATGTCCTGTGTGTTATAGTGGCTCCCAGTACTCCAATGACCTGCCTTACTGGACTGTAATATATGGTAGACATGGTGCTACACTTACTTGGTTATACAGTATGGATGTCAATGTCCTGTGTGTTATAGTGGCTCCTAGTACATTGTACTACAATGACCTGCCTTACTGGACTGTAATATATGGTAGACATGGTGCTACACTTACTTGGTTATACAGTATGGATGTCAATGTCCTGTGTGTTATAGTGGCTCCTAGTGCTCCAATGGCCTCCCTTACTGGACTGTAATATATGGTAGACATGAAGCCACACTTACTTGGTTATACAGTATGGATGTCAAAGTCCTGTGTGTTATAGTGTCTCATAGTACTCCAAAGACCTGCCTTACTGGACTGTAATATATGGTATACATGAAGCTACACTTACTTGGTTATACAGTATGCTATGGATTTCCTGTGTGTTATTGTGGCCCCTAGTACTCCTATGACCTGCCTTACTGGACTGTAATATATGGTAGACATGAAGCCACACTTACTTGGTTATACAGTATGGATGTCAATGTCCTGTGTGTTATAGTGGCGCCTAGTACTCGTACTCCAATGACCTGCCTTACTGGACTGTAATATATGGTAGACATGAAGCTACACTTACTTGGTTATACAGTATGGATGTCAATGTCCTGTGTGTTATTGTGGCTCCTAGTACTCCAATGACCTGCCTTACTGGACTGTAATATATGGTAGACATGAAGCCACACTTATTTGGTTATACAGTATGGATGTCAATGTCCTGTGTGTTATTGTGGCTCCTAGTACTCCGATGACCTGCCTTACTGGACTGTAATATATGATAGACATGAAGCTACACTTACTTGGTTATACAGTATGAATGTCAATGTCCTGTGTGTTATAGTGGTTCCTAGTACTCCTATGACCTGCCTTACTGGACTGTAATATATGGTAGACATGAAGCCACACTCACTTGGTTATACAGTATGGATGTCAATGTCCTGTGTGTTATAGTGGCCCCTAGTACTCCTATGACCTGCCTTACTGGACTGTAATATATGGTAGACATGAAGCTACACTTACTTGGTTATACAGTATGGATGTCAATGTCCTGTGTGTTATAGTGGTTCCTAGTACTCCTATGACCTGCCTTACTGGACTGTAATATATGGTAGACATGAAGCCACACTTACTTGGTTATACAGTATGGATGTCAATGTCCTGTGTGTTATAGTGGCTCCTAGTACTCCTATGACCTGCCTTACTGGACTGTAATATATGGTAGACATGAAGCCACACTTACTTGGTTATACAGTATGGATGTCAACGTCCTGTGTGTTATAGTGGCTCCTAGTACTCCTATGACCTGCCTTACTGGACTGTAATATATGACAGACATGAAGCTACACTTACTTGGTTATACAGTATGGATGTCAAAGTCCTGTGTGTTATAGTGTCTCATAGTACTCCGATGACCTGCCTTACTGGACTGTAATATATGGTAGACATGAAGCTACACTTACTTGGTTATACAGTATGCTATGGATGTCCTGTGTGTTATAGTGGCCCCTAGTACTCCTATGACCTGCCTTACTGGACTGTAATATATGGTAGACATGAAGCTACACTTACTTGGTTATACAGTATGGATGTCAATGTCCTGTGTGTTATAGTGGCGCCTAGTACTCGTACACCAATGACCTGCCTTACTGGACTGTAATATATGGTAGACATGAAGCCACACTTACTTGGTTATACAGTATGGATGTCAATGTCCTGTGTGTTATTGTGGCTCCTAGTACTCCAATGACCTGCCTTACTGGACTGTAATATATGGTAGACATGAAGCCACACTTACTTGGTTATACAGTATGGATGTCAATGTCCTGTGTGTTATAGTGGTTCCTAGTACTCCTATGACCTGCCTTACTGGACTGTAATATATGGTAGACATGAAGCCACACTTACTTGGTTATACAGTATGGATGTCAATGTCCTGTGTGTTATAGTGTCTCATAGTACTCCTATGACCTGC
This sequence comes from Pteria penguin, assembly GCA_035048485.1. Taxonomy (NCBI): domain Eukaryota; kingdom Metazoa; phylum Mollusca; class Bivalvia; order Pterioida; family Pteriidae; genus Pteria; species Pteria penguin. Next base: position 47,297,656 of record CM068588.1, on the reverse strand, counting down.
CTTACTGGACTGTAATATATGGTAGACATGAAGCCACACTTACTTGGTTATACAGTATGGATGTCAACGTCCTGTGTGTTATAGTGGCTCCTAGTACTCCTATGACCTGCCTTACTGGACTATAATATATGACAGACATGAAGCTACACTTACTTGGTTATACAGTATGGATGTCAAAGTCCTGTGTGTTATAGTGGCCCCTAGTACTCCGATGACCTGCCTTACTGGACTGTAATATATGATAGACATGAAGCTACACTTACTTGGTTATACAGTATGGATGTCAATGTCCTGTGTGTTATAGTGGCCCCTAGTACTCCTATGGCCTCCCTTACTGGACTGTAATATATGGTAGACATGAAGCTACACTTACTTGGTTATACAGGATGGATGTCAACGTCCTGTGTGTTATAGTGGCCCCTAGTACTCCGATGACCTGCCTTACTGGACTGTAATTTATGGTAGACATGATTTCATTGGTACAAAGTACTTCTACTTTCTTATTCCTAAACCGATAATCTGGATATGTTTACAATACAGCCTTCATCTACTGAACTATTATGTTTATATCCTGATATTCTCAAAGTCTTTATTACTTGTAATGTCACTCAATAGTTCAATGTACCTTTATAGTAATAGACGGGTAGTGTAATTGACATGTAGAATTTACAATAAGCAATTGACAGGCAAAATCTACAATAAGTAATTGACAGGTAGAATTTACAATATATATAGCTTACAGGTAACATTTTAAATAAGGATAACTAATAGGTATAACTGACAGATAGAATTACAATAATTTAAAGATAGAATTTACAATAAGTATAATTGACAGGTAGAATTTACAAAAGTAATTGACAGGTTGAATTTACAGTAAGTATAACTGACGTGTAGAATTTATACACAATGGACCTTACATGTATGTCTCCGGTTTCCCTCGTCAGTGATCGATCTTTACATGTATATCAAAATATATTTCGAGATAGTCAAAACAAGATGACGAATGCTTAGATACAGTTCGATAATGGATAAGAGATATCACTCGAGACTTTCGATGTTTTGAACATTTTGTTTCAGTAATGGAAAGTGATAGGAAATATATAACCTAATGAATGGAAATGTTTATTGATGCCAACGTCTGTAATATGATTTATTTATTGCACAAAGTCACCTGCGATAATACATACTTTTGCGTTTAAAGTTTACCAATGTGCCCTTTTGTATTATATATGACTTTAATATAGAATTCAGAGAAGAGCATTTACTCAAGCTTCACATTTCTAACCAAACTTTCAGTTTACAGAATTCGGAAACACAGGAGACGAAAATTGTTACTACTCTTTATGAATATATCTCTAGCGGAGGAGCTGCCATGGAGAAAAGCTATTATATGAGAACTGGAAGAGTTATTATACAGCCACTCCTCCGAGGGAGGGGAAGACTGGCATAGGGAGGAGCTGTTATATAACAGCTCCTCCCTTAGCCAGTCTTCCTCTCCCTCGGAAATGTGGCTATATAGTAGCTGCTCCCGTAGCCAGTCTTCCTCTGCCTCGGAAATGTGGCTATATAACAGCTCCTCCCTTAGCCAGTCTTCCTCTCCCTCGGAGGAGTGGCTGTATAATAACTCTTCCGAGGAAGAGGAGGACTGGGTAAGGGAGGAGCTGCTATATAGCCATAATTCCGAGGGAGAGGAAGACTGGCTAAGGGAAGAACTGCTATATAGCCATAATTCCGAGGGAGAGGAAGACTGGCTAAGGGAGGAGCTACTATATAGCCATAATTCCGAGGGAGAGGAAGACTGGCTAGGGGAGGAGCTGTTATATAGCCATAATTCCGAGGGAGAGGAAGACTGGCTAGGGGAGGAGCTGCTATATAGCCATAATTCCGAGGAAGAGGAAGACTGGCTAAGGGAGGAGCTGTTATATAGCCATAATTCCGAGGGAGGGGAAGACTGGCTCAGGGAGGAGCTGTTATATAGCCATAATTCCGAGGGAGGGGAAGACTGGCTGAGGGAGGAGCTGTTATATAGCCATAATTCCGAGGGAGAGGAAGACTGGCTGAGGGAGGAGCTGTTATATAGCCATAATTCCGAGGGAGAGGAAGACTGGCTAAGGGAGGAGCTGTTATATAGCCATAATTCAGAGGGAGAGGAAGACTGGCTAAGGGAGGAGCTGTTATATAGCCATAATTCCGAGGGAGAGGAAGACTGGCTAAGGGAGGAGCTGTTATATAGCCATATTCCGAGGGAGGGGAAGACTGGCTAAGGGAGGAGCTGTTATATAGCCATAATTCCGAGGGAGGGGAAGACTGGCTAAGGGGGGGGGGAGCTTTTATATAGCCATAATTCCGAGGGAGAGGAAGACTGGCTAAGGGAGGAGCTGCTATATAGCCATAATTCTGAGGGAGGGGAAGACTGGCTAAGGGAGGAGCTGTTATATAGCCATAATTCCGAGGGAGAGGAAGACTGGCTAAGGGGGGAGCTGCTATATAGCCATAATTCCGAGGGAGAGGAAGACTGACTAAGGAAGGAGCTGCTATATAGCCATAATTCCGAGGGAGAGGAAGACTGGCTAAGGGGGGAGCTGCTATATAGCCATAATTCCGAGGGAGAGGAAGACTGGCTAAGGGGGGGGGGGGAGCTGCTATATAGCCATAATTCCGAGGGAGAGGAAGACTGGCTAAGGAAGGAGCTGCTATATAGCCATAATTCCGAGGGAGAGGAAGACTGGCTTAGGGAGGAGCTGCTATATAGCCACAATTCCTAGGGAGTGGAAGACTGGCTAGGGGAGGAGCTACTATATTACTTATTCTTCCGAGAGAGGAGAAGACTGGCTATGGGGAAGAGCAACTATATAGCCACTCACCAGATGAAGAAGATTGGCTAAAGGAGGAACTATTATATAACCACACCTCTGAGGGAGAATAGGACTGGCAAGGGGAAGGAATACTATATAGCCACTCTTCCCATGTAGGGGAAAGACTGGCTTGGGGAAGGAGATACTATATAGCCACTCTTCCGTGGGAGAGAAGGACTGGCTAAGTGTTAGGAACTACTATATAACCACTCTTCCGAGGGAGGGAAGGACTGGGTAGGGGAGTAACTACTGTATAGCCACTCTTCCGAGGGAGGAAAGGACTGGCTAGGAGGAGGAGATACTATATAGCCACTCTTCCGTGGGAGAAAAGGACTGGCTAAAGGGAGGAACTACTATATAGCCGCTCTTCCAAGGAAGGGAAAGACTGGCTAGGGGGTGGAGCTACTATATAGCCACTCTTCCAAAGAAGGGAAGGACTGGCTAGGAGAAGCTACTATACAGCCACTCTTCCGAGGGATTGAAGGACTGGCTTTGGATAGGAATTACTATATAGCCACTTTTCTGAGGGAGGGGAAGACTGGCTAGGGGGAGGAGCTATTATATTGCCACACCTCCGAAGGAGGGAAATACTGGCTAGAGGCAGGATCTACAATATAGCCACTCTTCCGAGGGAGGGGAAGACTGGTTAGGGGACACACTGCTATTGAGCCACTCCTCCAGGGAGAGAAAGACTGGCTAGGGAGGAGCCACTATATAGCCAATCCTCCGAGTTGAGAAGACTGGATAGGGGAAGGAGCTACTATTTAGTTACTCTCCCCAGGAAGGAAAAGACTTGCTATATAGGGAAGTAGAGCTTCTAACGACACCGGCATGAACAATAGTGAACATATTTAAGCCATATTAAACTTCAATTAATAAAATTTATTTTCTCTACCTTAAACTTTCATACTACAAACAAGAGCGCCTCCTGCTGGTTTCACATAAATACTCAGCATTGCGATTTTGAATTGTCTATTAATTCAAAGTCAACTAAATATAATAAAAATGTAGATCACCTTTCCTGGATAAGAGCCCTTGACATGATGATGAAGTTCTTGTCAAATAAACTTCCGACTTCACCCGTGGTAAAGATTAAATCCCTTGGCGAAAACACACTTCTCTTAAACCTTCAGTATAAAGGATAAATCTATTAAAATGCTGTATATAATTGGCGCATGTGAGATTGAAAAAAATATCAGGAGATGTGATTTGCAATCATAGGCACGGACTGCACACTGGTTATACAAACACAGCAGAGAACATTAACCTAAACCGGGAAGTCATCTTTAGAGACACTGTCACCGTGACAGGCAACAGAGAACATTCACCTAAACCGGGAAATCATCTATAGAGACACTGTCACCGTGATAGCCAACAGAAATTATTCACCAACCCAGGATTATCATCTATAGAGACATTGTCACCGGGGCAGGCAACAGAAAACATTCACCGAAACCGGGAAATCATCTTTAGAGACACTGTAACCGGGAAATGCAACAGAAAACATTTACCTAAATCGGGAAATCATCTATAGAGACACTGCCACCGGAACAGGCAACAGAGAACATTTACCGTAACCGGGAAATCATCTATAGTGACACTGTCACCGGGACAGGCAACAGAGAACATTAACCGAAACCGGGAAATCATCTATAGAGACACTGTCACCGGGACAAGCAAAAGAGTACATTTACTGTAACCGGGAAACCATCTATAGTGACACTGTCACCGGGACAGGAAACGGAGAACATTTACCGAAACCGGGAAATCATCTATAGTGACACTGTCACCGGGACAGGCAACAGAGAACATTTACCGAAACCGGGAAATCATCTATAGAGACACTGTCACCGGGACAGGCAACAGAGAACATTTACCGAAACCGGGAAATCATTTATATTGACACTGTCACCGGGACAAGCAAAAGAGAACATTTACTGTAACCGGGAAATCTTCTATAGTGACACTGTCACCGGGACAGGCAACAGAGAACATTTACCGAAACCGGGAAATCATCTATAGTGGCACTGGCACCGAGACAGGCAACAGAAAACATTTATCGAAACCGGGAAATCATCTATAGTGACACTGTCACCGGGACAGGAAACAGAGAACATTTACCAAAACCGGGAAGTCATCTATAGTGACACTGTCACCGGGACAGGAAACAGAGAACATTTACCGAAACCGGGAAATCATCTATAGAGACACTGTCGCCGGGACAGGCAAAACAGAACATTTACCGAAACCGGGAAATCATCTTTAGAGACACTGTCACCGGGACAGGCAACAGAGAACATTAACCGAAACCAGGAAATCATCTATAGTGACACTGGCACCGGGACAAGCAAAAGAGAACATTTACTGTAACCGGGAAATCTTCTATAGTGACACTGTCACCGGGACAGGAAACGGAGAACATTTACCGAAACCGGGAAATCATCTATAGTGACACTGTCACCGGGACAAGCAAAAGAGAACATTTACCGAAACCGGGAAATCATGTATAGTGACACTGTCAACGGGGCAGGCAACAGAGAACATTAACCTAAACCGGGAAATCATCTATAGTGACACTGGCACCGGGGCAGTAAACAGAGTACATTTACCGTAACCGGGAAATCATCTATAGTGACACTGTCAACGGGGCATGCAACAGAACATTTACCGTATCCAGTATCATGGTTTATGTGCTACTTTGTTAGTGATTTGCATGTCAGTAACGACCTTTATCATACTGTTGAATCCATTTCTATTTGTAATTTGTTTTGAAATATCTATACATTCAAGTGAACTATCCATACTATTCAACAGTTATGACACCTCATCTTGCTCAGATATTAGCGGATTTGATGTTTAGATTACATGTACATAGAACAAACACATGGCTACTAATTTAGTGTATCTAATGTGCAGTTCGCTTCTACAGTGATGCTTAAGACCGATACTGCGGAAGTGTATAACTATTGGAGAAGCAAAATAATTTCCAAACTGACTTAAAAGTAATAGACATACTACCAACCTTAAAAGTAATAGACATACTACCAACCTTAAAAGTAATAGACATACTACCAACCTTAAAAGTAATAGACATACTACCAAACTTAAGACTGATCTATGTAGAGTGAGATTCTCCTAAGTTTTAGAATAATTTACAAAATTTTGTCACAGTAAATTTGGTGTATATATATAGTTCGGGTCCATGCAGAGGCACTAAATATTTCGGTTGTGATGACCCTCGGGAGCACACAGTCAAGCAGCAGCGATATGGATCAACCGGTAATACTAAATCTCTCTCTCTCTCTCTCTCTCTCTCTCTCTCTCTCTCTCTCTATATATATATATATATATATATATATATATATATATATACATATATATATATATATACATATATATATATATTTATATACGTCACACCACGAATATTTCACGTATATGGTGACGGTATCTGCCTGATGCGGGGCATACAAATTTTGACCTTTGCAACGGACCCACCCGTAGCAGTGAGGGATCTTTATTGTGCCATGCATACTACAACACGGGGCCTCGGTTTTCACTGTCTCATCCGAAAGACATGACACCGGCATGACCAGAGCGGGACTCGAACCCCGGCCTCCCGATCAGGAGTCCGACGCGATACCACTAGAGAATATACCGTGAGTATCTATTGATCTAAGGTATCTCTTAGAGGGAATACATCGTGAGTATCTATTGATCGGAGCAATCTCTAAGAGAGATAATATACCGTGAGTATCTATTGATATGTAGTATCTTTAAGAGTGAGAATATATCGTGAGTATCTATTGATCTGTAGTATCTCTAAGAGAGAGAATATACCGTGAGTATCTATTGATCTGAAGTATCTCTAAGAGAGAGAATATATCGTGAGTATCTATTGATCTGAGGTATCTCTAAGAGAGAGAATATATCGTGAGTATCTATTGATCTGAGGTATCTCTAAGAGAGAGAATATACCGTGAGTATCTATTGATATGTAGTATCTCTAAGAGAGAGAATATACCGTGAGTATCTATTGATATGTAGTATCTCTAAGAGAGAGAATATACCGTGAGTATCTATTGATCTGAGGTATCTCTAAGAGAGAGAATATACCGTGAGTATCTATTGATCTGTAGTATCTCTAAGAGAGAGAATATACCGTGAGTATCTATTGATCTGAGGTATCTCTAAGAGAGAGAATATACCGTGAGTATCTATTGATATGTAGTATCTCTAAGAGAGAGAATATACCGTGAGTATCTATTGATCTGAAGTATCTCTAAGAGAGAGAATATACCGTGAGTATCTATTGATCTGAGGTATCTCTAAGAGAGAGAATATACCGTGAGTATCTATTGATCTGAGGTATCTCTAAGAGAGAGAATATACCGTGAGTATCTATTGATCTGAGGTATCTCTAAGAGAGAGAATATATCGTGAGTATCTATTGATCTGAGGTATCTCTAAGAGAGATAATATACCGTGAGTATCTATTGATCTGAGGTATCTCTAAGAGAGAGAATATACCGTGAGTATCTATTGATCTGAGGTATCTCTAAGAGAGAGAATATATCGTGAGTATCTATTGATCTGAGGTATCTCTAAGAGAGAGAATATACCGTGAGTATCTATTGATATGTAGTATCTCTAAGAGAGAGAATATACCGTGAGTATCTATTGATCTGAGGTATCTCTAAGAGAGAGAATATACCGTGAGTATCTATTGATATGTAGTATCTCTAAGAGAGATAATATATCGTGAGTATCTATTGATCTGAGGTATCTCTAAGAGAGAGAATATACCGTGAGTATCTATTGATCTGAGGTATCTCTAAGAGAGAGAATATACCGTGAGTATCTATTGATATGTAGTATCTCTAAGAGAGAGAATATACCGTGAGTATCTATTGATCTGAAGTATCTCTAAGAGAGAGAATATACCGTGAGTATCTATTGATCTGAGGTATCTCTAAGAGAGAGAATATACCGTGAGTATCTATTGATCTGAGGTATCTCTAAGAGAGAGAATATACCGTGAGTATCTATTGATATGTAGTATCTCTAAGAGAGAGAATATATCGTGAGTATCTATTGATATGTAGTATCTCTAAGAGAGAGAAGATATCGTGAGAATCTATTGATCTGAAGCATCTTTAAGAGAGAGAATATACCGTGAGTATCTATTGATATGTAGTATCTCTAAGAGAGAGAATATACCGTGAGTATCTATTGATATGTAGTATCTCTAAGAGAGAGAATATACCGTGAGTATCTATTGATCTGAGGTATCTCTAAGAGAGAGAATATACCGTGAGTATCTATTGATATGTAGTATCTCTAAGAGAGAGAATATACCGTGAGTATCTATTGATATGTAGTATCTCTAAGAGAGATAATATACCGTGAGTATCTATTGATCTGAGGTATCTCTAAGAGAGAGAATATATCGTGAGTATCTATTGATCTGAGGTATCTCTAAGAGAGAGAATATACCGTGAGTATCTATTGATATGTAGTATCTCTAAGAGAGAGAATATACCGTGAGTATCTATTGATCTGAGGTATCTCTAAGAGAGAGAATATACCGTGAGTATCTATTGATATGTAGTATCTCTAAGAGAGATAATATATCGTGAGTATCTATTGATCTGAGGTATCTCTAAGAGAGAGAATATACCGTGAGTATCTATTGATCTGAGGTATCTCTAAGAGAGAGAATATACCGTGAGTATCTATTGATATGTAGTATCTCTAAGAGAGAGAATATACCGTGAGTATCTATTGATCTGAAGCATCTTTAAGAGAGAGAATATACCGTGAGTATCTATTGATATGTAGTATCTCTAAGAGAGAGAATATATCGTGAGTATCTATTGATCTGAAATATCTCTAAGAGAGAGAATATACCGTGAGTATCTATTGATATGTAGTATCTCTAAGAGAGATAATATACCGTGAGTATATATTGATCTAATGTATCTCTAAGAGAAAGAATATATCGTGAGTATCTATTGATCTGGTGTATCTCTAAGAAAGATAATATACCGTGAGTATCTATTGCTCTAATATATCTCTAAGAGAGAGAATATATCGTGAGTATCTATTGATCTCATGTATCTCTAAGAGAGAGAATGTATCGTGAGTATCTATTGATCTGAGGTATCTCTAAGAGAGAGAATATACCGTGAGTATCTATTGATCTGAAGTATCTCTAAGAGAGAGAATATACTGTGAGTATCTATTGATCTGAAGTATCTCTAAGAGAGATAATATACCGTGAGTATCTATTGATATGTAGTATCTCTAAGAGAGAGAATATACCGTGAGTATCTATTGATCTGAGGTATCTCTAAGAGAGAGAATATACCGTGAGTATCTATTGATCTGAGGTATCTCTAAGAGAGATAATATACCGTGAGTATCTATTGATATGTAGTATCTCTAAGAGAGAGAATATACCGTGAGTATCTATTGATCTGAGGTATCTCTAAGAGAGAGAATATACCGTGAGTATCTATTGATCTGAGGTATCTCTAAAAGAGAGAATATACCGTGAGTATCTATTGATCTGAGGTATCTCTAAGAGAGAGAATATACCGTGAGTATCTATTGATCTGAGGTATCTCTAAGAGAGAGAATATACCGTGAGTATCTATTGATCTGAGGTATCTCTAAGAGAGAGAATATATCGTGAGTATCTATTGATATGTAGTATCTCTAAGAGAGAGAATATATCGTGAGTATCTATTGATCTGATGTATCTCTAAGAGAGATAATATACCGTGAGTATCTATTGATATGTAGTATCTCTAAGAGAGAGAATATATCGTGAGTATCTATTGATCTGAGGTATCTCTAAGAGAGAGAATATATCGTGAGTATCTATTGATCTGGTGTATCTCTAAGAAAGATAATATACCGTGAGTATCTATTGATCTGAGGTATCTCTAAGAGAGAGAATATACCGTGAGTATCTATTGATATGTAGTATCTCGAAGAGAGAGAATATATCGTGAGTATCTATTGATCTGAAGTATCTCTAAGAGAGATAATATACCGTGAGTATCTATTGATATCTAGGATCTCTAAGAGAGAAAATATATCGTGAGTATCTATTGATCTGAGGTATCTCTAAGAGAGAGAATATACCGTGAGTATCTATTGATCTGATGTATCTCTAAGAGAGAGAATATACCGTGAGTATCTATTGATCTGAGGTATCTCTAAGAGAGATAATATACCGTGAGTATCTATTGATCTGAAGTATCTCTAAGAGAGAGAATATATCGTGAGTATCTATTGATCTGAGGTATCTCTAAGAGAGAGAATATACCGTGAGTATCTATTGATCTGAGGTATCTCTAAGAGAGAGAATATACCGTGAGTATCTATTGATATGTAGTATCTCTAAGAGAGATAATATACCGTGAGTATCTATTGATCTGATGTATCTCTAAGAGAGAGAATATACCGTGAGTATCTACTGATATGTAGTATCTCTAAGAGAGATAATATACCGTGAGTATCTATTGATATGTAGTATCTCTAAGAGAGAGAATATACCGTGAGTATCTATTGATCTGAGGTATCTCTAAGAGAGATAATATACCGTGAGTATCTATTGATCTGAAGTATCTCTAAGAGAGAGAATATACCGTGAGTATCTATTGATCTGAGGTATCTCTAAGAGAGAGAATATACCGTGAGTATCTATTGATCTGAGGTATCTCTAAGAGAGAAAATATACCGTGAGGATCTATTGCTATGTAGCATCTCTAAGAGAGAGAATATATCGTGAGTATTTATTGATCTGAAGTATCTCTAAGAGAGATAATATACCGTGAGTATCTATTGATATGTAGTATCTCTAAGAGAGATAATATACCGTGAGTATCTATTGATCTGAGGTATCTCTAAGAGAGAGAATATACCGTGAGTATCTATTGATCTGAGGTATCTCTAAGAGAGAGAATATACCGTGAGTATCTATTGATATCTAGTATCTCTAAGAGAGATAATATATCGTGAGTATCTATTGATCTGAGGTATCTCTAAGAGAGATAATATACCGTGAGTATCTATTGATATGTAGTATCTCTAAGAGAGATAATATACCGTGAGTATCTATTGATCTCATGTATCTCTAAGAGAGAGAATATACCGTGAATATCTATTGATCTGAGGTATCTCTAAGAGAGAGAATATACCGTGAGTATCTATTGATATGGAGTATCTCTAAGAGAGAGAATATATCGTGAGTATCTATTGATCTGAGGTATCTCTAAGAGAGAGAATATACCGTGAGTATCTATTGATATGGAGTATCTCTAAGAGAGAGAATATATCGTGAGTATCTATTGATCTGAGGTATCTCTAAGAGAGATAATATACCGTGAGTATCTATTGATCTGAGGTATCTCTAAGAGAGAGAATATATCGTGAGTATCTATTGATATGGAGTATCTCTAAGAGAGAGAATATATCGTGAGTATCTATTGATCTGAGGTATCTCTAAGAGAGATAATATACCGTGAGTATCTATTGATCTGAAGTATCTCTAAGAGAGAGAATATACCGTGAGTATCTATTGATATGTAGTATCTCTAAGAGAGAGAATATATCGTGAGTATCTATTGATCTGATGTCTCTCTAATAGAGAGAATATATCGTGAGTATCTACTGATCTGCAGTATCTCTAAGAGAGAGAATATACCGTGAGTATCTATTGATCTGAGGTATCTCTAAGAGAGAGAATATATCGTGAGTATCTATTGATCTGATGTATCTCTAATAGAGAGAATATATCGTGAGTATCTACTGATCTGCAGTATCTCTAAGAGAGAGAATATATCGTGAGTATCTATTGATCTGAGGTATCTCTAAGAGAGAGTTTATACTGTGAGTATCTATTGATCTGAGGTATCTCTAAGAGAGAGAATATACCGTGAGTATCTATTGATCTGAGGTATCTCTAAGAGAGAGAATATACCGTGAGTATCTATTGATCTGAGGTATCTCTAAGAGAGAGAATATACCGTGAGTATCTATTGATATGTAGTATCTCGAAGAGAGAGAATATACCGTGAGTATCTACTGATCTGATGTATCTCTAAGAGAGATAATATACCGTGAGTATCTATTGATCTGAGGTATCTCTAAGAGAGAGAATATATCGTGAGTATCTATTGATCTGAAGTATCTCTAAGAGAGAGAATATACCGTGAGTATCTATTGATCTGAGGTATCTCTAAGAGAGAGAATATACCGTGAGTATCTATTGATCTGAGGTATCTCTAAGAGAGAGAATATACCGTGAGTATCTATTGATCTGAGGTATCTCTAAGAGAGAGAATATACCGTGAGTATCTACTGATATGTAGTATCTGTAAGAGAGATAATATACCGTGAGTATCTATTGATCTGAGGTATCTCTAAGAGAGATAATATACCGTGAGTATCTATTGATCCGAGGTACCTCTAAGAGAGAGAATATATCGTGAGTATCTATTGATATGTAGTATCTCTAAGAGAGATAATATACCGTGAGTATCTATTGATCTGAGGTATCTCTAAGAGAGAGAATATACCGTGAGTATCTATTGATCTGAGGTATCTCTAAGAGAGAGAATATACCGTGAGTATCTATTGATCTGAGGTATCTCTAAGAGAGAGAATATATCGTGAGTATCTATTGATCTGATGTATCTCTAAGAGAGAGAATATATCGTGAGTATCTATTGATCTGAGGTATCTCTAAGAGAGAGAATATACCGTGAGTATCTATTGATCTGAGGTATCTCTAAGAGAGAGAATATATCGTGAGTATCTATTGATCTGAGGTATCTCTAAGAGAGATAATATACCGTGAGTATCTATTGATATGTAGTATCTCTAAGAGAGAGAATATACCGTGAGTATCTACTGATATGTAGTATCTCTAAGAGAGATAATATACCGTGAGTATCTATTGATCTGAGGTATTTCTAAGAGAGAGAATATATCGTGAGTATCTATTGATCTGGTGTATCTCTAAGAGAGATAATATATCGTGAGTATCTATTGATCTGAGGTATCTCTAAGAGAGATAATATACCGTGAGTATCTATTGATCTGATGTCTCTCTAATAGAGAGAATATACCATGAGTATCTATTGATCTGAGGTATCTCTAAGAGAGAGAATATACCGTGAGTATCTATTGATATGTAGTATCTTTAAGAGAGAGAATATACCGTGAGTATCTATTGATCTGATGTATCTCTAAGAGAGAGAATATACCGTGAGTATCTACTGATCTGAGGTATCTCTAAGAGAGAGAATATATCGTGAGTATATATTGATCTGAAGTATCTCTAATAGAGCGAATATATCGTGAGAATCTATTGATCTGAGGTATCTCTAAGAGAAAGAATACATCGTGAGTATCTATTGATCTGACGTATCTCTAAGAGAGAGAATATACCGTGAGTATCTGTTGATCTGAGGTATTTCTAAGAGAGAGAATATATCGTGAGTATCTATTGATCTGATGTATCTCTAAGAGAGAGAATATACCGTGAGTATCTATTGATCTGAAGTATCTCTAAGAGAGAGAATATACCGTGAGTATCTATTGATCTGAAGTATCTCTAAGAGAGAGAATATACCGTGAGTATCTATTGATATGGAGTATCTCTAAGAGAGAGAATATACCGTGAGTATCTATTGATCTGAGGTATCTCTAAGAGAGAGAATATACCGTGAGTATCTATTGATCTGAGGTATCTCTAAGAGAGAATATACTGTGAGTATCTATTGATCTGAGGTATCTCTAAGAGAGAGAATATATCGTGAGTATCTATTGATCTGATGTATCTCTAAGAGAGAGAATATACCGTGAGTATCTATTGATCTGAGGTATCTCTAAGAGAGAATATACTGTGAGTATCTATTGATCTGAGGTATCTCTAAGAGAGAGAATATATCGTGAGTATCTATTGATCTGATGTATCTCTAAGAGAGAGAATATACCGTGAGTATCTATTGATCTGAGGTATCTCTAAGAGAGAGAATATACCGTGAGTATCTATTGATATGTAGTATCTCTAAGAGAGAGAATATACCGTGAGTATCTATTGATCTGAGGTATCTCTAAGAGAGAGAATATACCGTGAGTATCTATTGATCTGATGTATCTCTAAGAGAGAGAATATACCGTGAGTATCTATTGATATGTAGTATCTCTAAGAGAGAGAATATACCGTGAGTATCTATTGATCTGCTGTATCTCTAAGAGAGAGAATATACCGTGAGTATCTATTGATCTGAAGTATCTCTAAGAGAGAGAATATACCGTGAGTATCTATTGATCCGAGGTACCTCTAAGAGAGAGAATATACCGTGAGTATCTATTGATCCGAGGTACCTCTAAGAGAGAGAATATATCGTGAGTATCTATTGATCTGATGTATCTCTAAGAGAGAGAATATATCGTGAGTATCTATTGATCTGAGGTATCTCTAAGAGAGATAATATACCGTGAGTATCTATTGATATGTAGTATCTCTAAGAGAGAGAATATACCGTGAGTATCTATTGATATGTAGTATCTCTAAGAGAGAGAATATATCGTGAGTATCTATTGATCTGAAATATCTCTAAGAGAGAGAATATACCGTGAGTATCTATTGATATGTAGTATCTCTAAGAGAGATAATATACCGTGAGTATCTATTGATCTGGTGTATCTCTAAGAGAGAGAATATACCGTGAGTATCTATTGATATGTAGTATCTCTAAGAGAGAGAATATACCGTGAGTATCTATTGATCTGATGTATCTCTAAGAGAGAGAATATACCGTGAGTATCTATTGATATGTAGTATCTCTAAGAGAGAGAATATACCGTGAGTATCTATTGATATGTAGTATCTCTAAGAGAGAGAATATATCGTGAGTATCTATTGATCTGAAATATCTCTAAGAGAGAGAATATACCGTGAGTATCTATTGATATGTAGTATCTCTAAGAGAGAGAATATATCGTGAGTATCTATTGATCTGAAATATCTCTAAGAGAGAGAATATACCGTGAGTATCTATTGATATGTAGTATCTCTAAGAGAGATAATATACCGTGAGTATCTATTGATCTAATGTATCTCTAAGAGAGAGAATATACCGTGAGTATTTATTGATCTGGTGTATCTCTAAGAAAGATAATATACCGTGAGTATCTATTGCTCTAATCTATCTCTAAGAGAGAGAATATACCGTGAGTATCTATTGATCTCATGTATCTCTAAGAGAGAGAATATACCGTGAGTATCTATTGATATGTAGTATCTCGAAGAGAGAGAATATACCGTGAGTATCTATTGATCCGAGGTACCTCTAAGAGAGAGAATATATCGTGAGTATCTATTGATCTGAAGTACCTCTAAGAGAGAGAATATATCGTGAGTATCTATTGATCTGAGGTATCTCTAAGAGAGAGAATATACCGTGAGTATCTATTGATCTGAGGTATCTCTAAGAGAGAGAATATACCGTGAGTATCTATTGATCTGGTGTATCTCTAAGAGAGAGAATATACCGTGAGTATCTATTGATCTGATGTATCTCTAAGAGAGAGAATATACCGTGAGTATCTATTGATATGGAGTATCTCTAAGAGAGAGAATATACCGTGAGTATCTATTGATATGTAGTATCTCTAAGAGAGAGAATATACCGTGAGTATCTATTGATCTGAAATATCTCTAAGAGAGAGAATATACCGTGAGTATCTATTGATCTGATGTATCTCTAAGAGAGATAATATACCGTGAGTATCTATTGATCTGAGGTATCTCTAAGAGAGATAATATACCGTGAGTATCTATTGATATGTAGTATCTCTAAGAGAGAGAATATACCGTGAGTATCTATTGATATGTAGTATCTCTAAGAGAGAGAATATACCGTGAGTATCTATTGATCTGATGTATCTCTAAGAGAGAGAATATACCGTGAGTATCTATTGATCTGAAGTATCTCTAAGAGAGAGAATATATCGTGAGTATCTATTGATCTGATGTATCTCTAAGAGAGATAATATACCGTGAGTATCTATTGATCTGAGGTATCTCTAAGAGAGAGAATATACCGTGAGTATCTATTGATATGTAGTATCTCTAAGAGAGATAATATACCGTGAGTATCTATTGATCTGCTGTATCTCTAAGAGAGAGAATATACCGTGAGTATCTATTGATCTGAGGTATCTCTAAGAGAGAGAATATACCGTGAGTATCTATTGATCTGGTGTATCTCTAAGAGAGAGAATATACCGTGAGTATCTATTGATATCTAGTATCTCTAAGAGAGAGAATATATCGTGAGTATCTATTGATCTGATGTATCTCTAGGAGAGAGAATATATCGTGAGTATCTATTGATCTGAAGTATCTCTAAGACAGAGAATATATCGTGAGTATCTATTGATCTGAGGTATCTCTAAGAGAGAGAATATATCGTTAGTATCTATTGATCTGAGGTATCTCTAAGACAGAGAATATATCGTGAGTATCTATTGATCTGAGGTATCTCTAAGAGAGAGAATATATCGTTAGTATCTATTGATCTGAGGTATCTCTAAGACAGAGAATATATCGTGAGTATCTATTGATCTGAGGTATCTCTAAGAGAGAGAATATATCGTTAGTATCTATTGATCTGAGGTATCTCTAAGACAGAGAATATATCGTTAGTATCTATTGATCTGAGGTATCTCTAAGACAGAGAATATATCGTGAGTATCTATTGATCTGAGGTATCTCTAAGAGAGAGAATATACCGTGAGTATCTATTGATATGTAGTATCTCTAAGAGAGAGAATATACCGTGAGTATCTATTGATATGTAGTATCTCTAAGAGAGAGAATATACCGTGAGTATCTATTGATATGTAGTATCTCTAAGAGAGAGAATATACCGTGAGTATCTATTGATATGTAGTATCTCTAAGAAAGATAATTTACCGTGAGTATCTATTGATCTGAGGTATCTCTAAGAGAGATAATATACCGTGAGTATCTATTTATATGTAGTATCTCTAAGAGAGATAATATACCGTGAGTATCTATTGATATGTAGTATCTTTAAGAGAGAGAATATACCGTGAGTATCTATTGATCTGAGGTATCTCTAAGAGAGATAATATACCGTGAGTATCTATTGATCTGAGGTATCTCTAAGAGAGAGAATATACCGTGAGTATCTATTGATCTGAGGTATCTCTAAGAGAGAAAATATACCGTGAGGATCTATTGCTATGTAGCATCTCGAAGAGAGAGAATATATCGTGAGTATTTATTGATCTGAAGTATCTCTAAGAGAGATAATATACCGTGAGTATCTATTGATATGTAGTATCTCTAAGAGAGAGAATATATCGTGAGTATCTATTGATCTGAGGTATCTCTAAGAGAGATAATATACCGTGAGTATCTATTGATCTGAGGTATCTCTAAGAGAGAGAATATATCGTGAGTATCTATTGATATGGAGTATCTCTAAGAGAGATAATATACCGTGAGTATCTACTGATATGTAGTATCTCTAAGAGAGAGAATATACCGTGAGTATCTATTGATATGTAGTATCTCTAAGAGAGAAAATATATCGTGAGTATCTATTGATCTGATGTATCTCTAGGAGAGAGAATATATCGTGAGTATCTATTGATCTGATGTATCTCTAAGAATATAATATACTGTGAGTATCTATTGATCTGAAGTATCTCTAAGAGAGAGAATATATCGTGAGTATCTATTGATCTGATGTATCTCTAAGAGAGAAAATATATCGTGAGTATCTATTGATCTGATGTATCTCTAGGAGAGAGAATATATCGTGAGTATCTATTGATCTGATGTCTCTCTAATAGAGAGAATATATCGTGAGTATCTACTGATCAGCAGTATCTCTAAGAGAGAGAATATACCGTGAGTATCTATTGATCTGAGGTATCTCTAAGAGAGAGAATATATCGTGAGTATCTATTGATCTGATGTATCTCTAATAGAGAGAATATATCGTGAGTATCTACTGATCTGCAGTATCTCTAAGAGAGAGAATATATCGTGAGTATCTATTGATCTGAGGTATCTCTAAGAGAGAGAATATATCGTGAGTATCTATTGATCTGAGGTATCTCTAAGAGAGAGTTTATACTGTGAGTATCTATTGATCTGAGGTATCTCTAAGAGAGAGAATATATCGTGAGTATCTATTGATCTGAGGTATCTCTAAGAGAGAGAATATATCGTGAGTATCTATTGATCTGAGGTATCTCTAAGAGAGATAATATACCGTGAGTATCTATTGATATGTAGTATCTCTAAGAGAGAGAATATATCGTGAGTATCTATTGATCTGAGGTATCTCTAAGAGAGAGAATATACCGTGAGTATCTACTGATATGTAGTATCTCTAAGAGAGATAATATACCGTGAGTATCTATTGATCTGAGGTATTTCTAAGAGAGAGAATATATCGTGAGTATATATTGATCTGAAGTATCTCTAATAGAGCGAATATATCGTGAGAATCTATTGATCTGAGGTATCTCTAAGAGAAAGAATACATCGTGAGTATCTATTGATCTGACGTATCTCTAAGAGAGAGAATATACCGTGAGTATCTGTTGATGTAAAGTATATATATATATGTATATATATATATATATATATATATATATATATATATATATATATATATATATATATATATATATATATATATATATAGTATATACGATATATACGCGTATACAATACATATGATATACAAGGATGTACAATCTTACAATATCATGGCATATTCAGAACATCCGATATAAATACATAAACTATATATACAATAATATACAAACATATACAATATATACCCATATTAAACACACACAAAATATACACACATGTACATTACATACAAGTTCTCATACATATATATAATCTATACAATATGCATGCAATATGTACAGAACACATGATTACTCATATATATTAAGTTCATATGATAAGTATACATGTAGATACTATATATACAATATACAGGACATATTGTATACAGTGAAATGTAACACATACGATATATAATACATACCAGTAAGTAGTTATATAATCATATGTATTGTAGAAAGGCCTTCCCGGTGATATACGGAGAACCCCGGACACAGTCGCCAAAAACCTGAAATTTTGTTGAAAACAAGTGAATATGTAAATTTATATAGCCTAATCAAATTGTAACGACATGTGGGAAAAATGCAGAAAACATATGCCTATAGACGCGTAGACAAATATATATATAATTTTTCAAGAGATCGGGTTTTTACCTTTCAACAGCTAATTTTGAAGTTGTTCTCCAGTAAGCATCAGTTCCATTGGTTGCTCTCAGGGTATGATGTATATGAAACTGAAGATCTGTGATGAAATAATATATACATATTGATGCTCTGTTCATCGTATATCTGTTAATCTGGATAAATTCCCCACCCCCAAGCATAACTTTAGCAAATTAACCATTTTAATTCATTGATGCTGTATGTGTAACTCGTCAGCCGAGTGCGGCATATTCATTACCTGTCCATCTAACAATAACTACATTGGGGTATTCTTCTCTTTACTACATATAACAAACACAATAAATGAATTTGCCCGACGTGCGTTCTACTGCCGGCGTTTATCGTAGATTTTGATCATATAACAATAGTTATCATTCAATATAGATGACATACAAAATACATGAAGATAAATATAATAATTTCATTATCATATACATATATGTTATCAAAACTTAATAATTGCCAGTAATCTTCACGAACGGCCAGGAAAAACCATAGATAAAAACCGAGTAAAAATTCACTGTGGAAACCTGTATCTGTTGCCTGTGCAATTCCACACGAATGTCATGGCATCTAGATTACTTAAGTGACAGATCTCACAGTGGCAAATGAAAATACAATAGACCAGGTAGCGCAGTTGGAAGCGCGCTCGCTTCTCACCAATGCGACCCGGGTTCGATTCCCGGTGTAGTACGTGAGATGGTGGGGCTGTCACCAACCTGGCTTCGTGGGTTTTCTCCGGGTACTCCGGTTTCCTCCCACACAAATGACACCCTTACGCCAAGCTCCGTGCCAAAGAAGAAATTTTTATGTTAGTTGTTAATTTGTTTCTTAATCGTTGTAAAATAAATAAAGTTTAAAAATACAATAGACAAACTAAAATATTTCGATAACCAAACCCTCCCCCCCCCCCAAAAAAAACTTAACTGCGCGAAGATTGGGCCTAGAATGACTATTACCTTACTGTGACATGACTCACAGGTACTCACGTCACGTGAGTACGATACACGAACACACTTGGATATTTCGAACCTATCAGAAAAATTATTCCCGCTTTACTAACGAAACGCGGGAGTATTTTAATATCAAATGTTATGTATGCTGTCATTGATGATAACTTTTAAATAAATATACAAGCTCACTTAGGGGTCGACCATTTGATTCTGAGATGGTGGAGGCCTGGCAAATTTGGGCGTTTCGAATTATATATTTTCAGATCTTTGATTGATGGAATATTCATTTCCTTGATATTCTTGGACAGATTTATTTTCTTGACATTTTTGTCGTCAATTAACACTTGCCCGGACAATCTTTTCCGACCCTGTCTATTTTCCCCCACCCCAGGGGTCTGACCCCAACTTTGAAACCCACATGCACAACTACAAGCCACACCTTTTCACATGACACCATCAAAAGTTTTGTTCCCCCTTTAGTTAAGAAGGAGAAGCCTGGAGAAGGATGGATGGACGGACGGACGGACGACAGCGGTATAGCATAATACGCCCACATTTTTAAATGCAGGCGTATAAAAAGCATTTCCTAAATATTTTTGATATATTTGATATATTGATTTTTCATATTTTTTTCAACTTTTTTCACTACTTCTGGATTGAATCTGAGAAAAAAGTGGTAGGTATAAAGCAAAGATGGTCCTGTACAACTTTAGATAGTTTAAAAGTTTTATAGAAACTAAAGACTTACGGCATCTACAAGCATTGTTCAATGTCACTGTGCAGTGTTCTCTTTGTCTCAGGTGAACGATAAAATCCTACTTGCCGTACTTGGGCCTCTTGCTACCTTTGTTATCATGAATGTAACGTGAAGATACACGTTTTTGTTGGATTTACTTGTTGAGCACTTACAGATGATGTTATTTCTGCTTCTTACTGGTCAGATTCCGTATATCTGACTTTTGGAATTGTCACCCATGTCTCTGGACACTTTATTGTCTGCTTGTGGACTGGTTCCCACGGATTACAAGGGCTGGATGCCTCACGGCATCATCAGATGCTTACCAACAGTCACGGGATGTTTCGGCCCTTCAAAACCATTACACTCTACTGTTGGTGGGCCCACAGCGAGTATGATGTTCTTTCTCACTGCGTGTCGTGGAACTTCTACTCCCTGACATCTCGAAGTTGCCGTATCCAGCATAAAGCTTTCTCTGCCTCCTCCCCTACTGACCTGACTGCTCTCGTTCGGGTGATGCCACGAAGCCCGATTGCTTTCAGCATGGTCCAGACAGAACGGACTGGATATCCTCGGCACCCCACTTCAACTGGGAATAACCAGGTCTTCCAGCCACGACTCTGGCATGTCTCTTTCAGCTCCCAGTACTTCGAGCTCTTTTTTTCGTGAGCCTCATCGCAGCCTTCTTCCCATGGCAGTATAAGCTCAATGATGATTTTCTTATCTTTCGCAGACCACAGAACGATGTCCGGACGCTGCGTTGTTTGGACCACATCAGGGAATACTAATCTACGCCTGAGGTCTACCCTCATCTGCCATATTGAGCCGTCTAACAAGCTGTTGCTCTCAAGGGATGTGCGTGTTGTTTCTCCTGCTCTAACCAACTGGATACCTTCGGGTTTGTTTCTAGAGGTTGGCTTTGCTTTCTTGCGCTCCCTTTCTAGTATGTCCGCTAAGGTACGGAGCACCCGATCAAGTCTCCATCTGTATCGCCCTTGCTCCGGTGCCAACTTGCAACCAGACAGGATGTGTGCAAGTGTCCCCTTGCACCACATAACTGGCAACCTGGTGTCTCCAGAAGGCCCCATTTCAGCAAATTTGAAGGAGGTGGCACAACATCATATACAGATCTCAGCAGAAAGGAAATCCATAAGGGATCCATTCTCCATAGCTCACTCCAGGTTACCCTTCTCTCAGGAACATTCCATCTTGTCCACGCCCCTTGCTCCCCCAGCTCGCCTGTCTTTGCCTTTCTTAGCTCTTCCTCACTTCTACGTACTTCCTCTTGCACCATATCGCGCTTATCTTTGCCTCTGGCTGACTTCCACTGCTGGAACTTAGTGAATCCAAGCCCCTGGCGTCCTACACAGGTATTTCCGATAATGTCGCGAATGGTAAGCATATCTTCTGCTTGCTGCACAGCTTGGCTAGCACTCCACTTCCGGCCTGTTCTTGTCTGTACTCCTCGCTGACTTTTGCGTCCTTTGAATCCCTCAGTGTCATCACGAGGTGGCACTTTGAAACCTTGAATTCCTCAATCAACAATGACAAAGGGAGTTGAAGCTTGGCTGTACGGCTGTACAGGCCGATGGAGGTGAAGCTTGGTGGTACGCCTAGCCATCTGCGGAGGAAGCTGTTGACACAGCTCTCCATTGCTTCTGCTGTAGAAGTTGGAATCTCGTAGAGCATCATCATCCACATCAATCTAGACAGATATCCAGGCTTGGTATTTGTCAGGAAGACCGGTTTTATCTATCAACTTGAGCCACTGGCTTTTCTGTTGTCTCCCAAAGAATCGTCGAACCACTTCCCTAGACATTTGACCGGGTTCTGTACAATTGATGGTACTGTTTCCCTTTGCACGTTCATTGTGAATTTCTCTGTAAGGCGCCCTTTCTTTATCACTAAACATCGGGACTTCTTTGGTTTAAAATCCATTCTGGCCCATGTCGGTTATGTTCTCATTTTAAAGTTATGTTTGTTTTATTTTACATTTGAATAAATGTGCTAAATCATTTGGCAAATGTTTTGTAGCACTGATTTAAATAACACTTAACAGGAATGATACACTGTTAACAAATAAGGCCCCCATCAATTTGAAATGCCAATGATTTAATCTGAACATCGATTTTCCATTTCTGCTCGGATGAAAGATGAAACGAATTCAATTAAGACCTATTTTGGTCACTTGATTTAATATTAACATATCGGTATGTCTGGCGTATAAATGAGGGGCGGACAATACAAGAGGGGGTCGGGGAAAGGGGTTGGAAATTGGCGGCAAGGGGACATGAACAACATTATTCCAAACAAGTGCCTGAAGAGAAAATCTCTCAGTAAGAAAGTGGTAGAGCCATTGCCCCTACCCGCCCCTCAAAATGGACATGCAAATATATTTTTAAAAAGCAACAATTCCATTTAATTTTGTTGAATAACATGATTCGTTCAATGTTATAAATTCCGCTGAAATGCGAGTCATACAATTTATATACATATATTTTCAAATAGTATTAGATGAACGTTCTTCTTTATAATTCGGATAAACGTAGGAATACATGTAATTCGCACTAAGTGTTTCATTGGCGGCTGTCAACGCTATAGGAGAAGAGACGACTGATTTACAATGACTTTGCTCTGAGGGCTAGGCGACTTTCAGATAAGCTACTCAACCAGGGTTATCTATGTGCTAGACTAGCAACGTCACTGGGGAAGTTCTATGGTCGTTACGAGACTCTTATTACTCCATATGATATCTCGTTATCCAGACTTTTAAATGATATTCTGGACTAAGACCGATTACGATCATTTTACACAGATTTGATATTAGATGGTTACCTACTTTGACTTCTCCATATATAAATATATGTGGAATTTACACGATTTGACTCTTTCTACTGGGTATATGTGACGGGTGTTGCTAGCAAGCAGGAGATGCTCACTCTCCGGGGGCACCTAATCTCACTCCATTATAGGGGTTCACATATCCCCTTCAAGTAGACAAAGCTGGCGTGGCCTAGTGGTGTCGCGCTGGACTCCTAATCGGGAGACCGGGGTTCGATTCCCGTTCTGGTCATGTCGATGTCCTGTCTTTCGGATGAGACAGTAAAAACCGAGGCCCCGTATCGTGGTATGCATAGCACGTTAAAGATCCCTCACTGCTTCGGGTGGGTCCGTTGCAAAGGTCAAAATTTGTATGCCCTGCATCAGGCAGATGCCGTCACCATATACGTGAAATATTCGAGATGTGACGTTAAACAAAAATCAATCAATCAATTCAAGTAGACATATTTTCTTATTTTCCACTTTGTTTTCATTTTCACTGATTTTGTATGTCCTCTGGTTTCATGATTTTCGGACTTATGGTTTGGATTTATCCATCATCTTTACATTAGACATATCAAACGAGTTGCGATAGTTTCTATTATTGACAGAAAACATGTTTGGATTGTAACGCATAAAAATAAATAAATATTGAAACATGTATATAAGAGACTCTCTTTTTCTATGTATGAATATGCATACGCTCCTGACTTCGCTATAAACACATCAGACTCCAGATAAATGCAAATGTATAATGATCCGGTAGTCAGGAAAATAGCCGGGAATAATCGTATGTAGATATTTTACGTTTCATTTTCATAGAAATTCACGACGGAAGTATATATGCCAGTCTAATAGAAGACTCCTTCTAAGTACATAGTCTAGATCCTGGTACTCATGAATGTCCTCGTGAAACAATGTTTTGATTGAAAGATTGATTGATTGATTATTGTTTTACGTCACTCCACGGTTATTTCACGTATATGGTGACAGCATCTGTCTGATGCATTGCATAGAAATTTCTACCTTTGAAAAGGACCCACCCGAAGCAGTGAGGGATCTTTTACGTGTCAGGCCTACCGTGATACGGGACCTCGGTTTTAAATGTCTTATCCGAAAGACAGAGCACCGGTGTGCCCAGGGCGGGAATCGAACCCGGAGCCTCTAGGTCACGAGACGAGCACCTCATCCACTAGGTCACATCGGCTTATGTAAACTATGTTTTGATTGTCACAGTAGAACGAATGTTCACCGTATTATGTTGCTGAGTGTGTCATAGTGACATGATTATCCAGTGGTACATATACGTTGTTGTGAATGCCCAAGTGACATGAATGTCCGCCGTAGTACGTTGTTGTGAATGTCTAAGTGACATGAATGCCCACCGTAGTACGTCGTTGTGAATGTCTAAGTGACATGAATGCCTACCGTAGTACGTCGTTGTGAATGTCTAAGTGACATGAATGCCCACCGTAGTACGTCGTTGTGAATGCCCAAGTGACATGAATGCCCACCGTAGTACGTCGTTGTGAATGCCCAAGTGATATGAATGCCCACCGTAGTACGTCTTTGTTGTGAATGTCTAAGTGACATGAATGCCCACCGTAGTACGTCGTTGTGAATGCCCAAGTGACATGAATGCCCACCGTAGTACGTCGTTGTGAATGTCTAAGTGACATGAATGCCCACCGTAGTACGTTGTTGTGAATGTCTAAGTGACATGAATGCCCACCGTAGTACGTCATTGTGAATGTCTAATTGACATGAATGCCCACCGTAGTACGTTGTTGTGAATGTCTAAGTGACATGAATGCCTACCGTAGTACGTCGTTGTGAATGTCTAAGTGACATGAATGCCCACTGTAGTACGTCGTTGTGAATGCCCAAGTGACATGAATGCCCACCGTAGTACGTCGTTGTGAATGCCCAAGTGACATGAATGCCCA
Organism: Pteria penguin; assembly: GCA_035048485.1. Taxonomy (NCBI): domain Eukaryota; kingdom Metazoa; phylum Mollusca; class Bivalvia; order Pterioida; family Pteriidae; genus Pteria; species Pteria penguin. The sequence goes on along the minus strand of CM068588.1, from coordinate 47,271,978 downwards.
CCGTAGTACGTTGTTGTGAATGTCTAAGTGACATGAATGTTCACCATAGTACGTCGTTGTGAATGTCTAAGTGACATGAATGCCCACCGTAGTACATTGTTGTGAATGTCTAAGTGACATGAATACCCGCCGTAGTACGTTGTTGTGAATGTCTAAGTGACATGAATGCCTGCCGTAGTACGTCGTTGTGAATGTCTAAGTGACATGAATGCCCACCGTAGTATGTCGTTGTGAATGTCTAAGTGACATGAATGCCCACCGTAGTACGTCGTTGTGAATGTCTAAGTGACATGAATGCCCACCATAGTACGTCTTTGTGAATGTATAAGTGACATGAATGCCCGCCGTAGTACGTTGTTGTAAATGTCTAATTGACATGAATACCCACCGTAGTACGTTGTTGTGAATGTCTAAGTGACATGAATGCCCACCGTAGTACGTCGTTGTGAATGTCTAAGTGACATGAATGCCCACCGTAGTACGTTGTTGTGAATGCCTAAGTGACATGAATGTTCACCGTAGTACGTCGTTGTGAATTGTACACACCAATACCAGCTGGTATCGCTTAAATTCCAACTTTTGATTAACAAAGTCTCTCTGACCTCTCCCATAAACCGCCGATATCAAAAGTGGGAGAAGGGCAGAGAATCTCGGACTATGTCCCTTGCTGTTGGAATTTTCTAACACTTTGATTAAAGGAATTGTATTGAATTATACATTTACCTTTTCGTATTATGTTTGTCGTTCCGCCATGTGACAGGAAATTGTTGATTTCAATGGTGTCACCGGTGGATTCTTCACTGAACTGGTATATATCTGGGAAGGAAAACAGTGACGGAGAAAGCTAAAATAGAACGTCAATAAATGATCACAATGATTGTATTTACAAAGAGGAGGATCGCTCGTAAACGTAATTTATACTACATCGTACCAGCCAATGTATACTAGATCGTACTAGCCAATGTATACTAGATCTTACCCGCAGATGTATACTACATTGTACATCGTACCAGCCAATGTATACTAGATCGTACTAGCCGATGTATACTAGATCTTACCCGCAGATGTATACTACATCGTACTGGCCTATGTATACTAAATCGTACCGGCCGATGTATAATGTATCGTACCCGCCGATGTGTAGTAAATGGTATCGGCCGAGGTATACTATATCGTATCGGCTGATGTATGCTAAATGGTACCGGCCGGTGTATACTAAATCATACCGGCCGATGTATAATATATCGTACCCGCCGATGTGCAGTAAATGGTATCGGCCGAGGTATACTATATCGTACTGGCCGAAGTATACCATATCGTATCGGCTGATGTATGCTAAATGGTACCGGACGATGTATACTAAATCATACAGGCCGATGTATACCAAATTGTACTCACTGATGTATACTGAATTATATCGGCCGATGTATACTAAATGGTACCGGCCGATGTATACTAAATCATACCGGCCGATGTCTACTATATCGTACCGGCAGGTGTATAATAAATCATACCGGCCGATGTATACTAAATCATACCGGCCGATGTATACTATATCGTACCAGCAGATGTTTACTAAATCATACCCGCCAATGTATACTATATTGTACCGACCGATGTTTACTAAATCGTACCGACCGATGTATACTAAATCATCTAAAAGATAACAATTTATCCCTAATTTATATGAGGAAATATGCTTTGAGTTATCTGATTAAATTGCCCTGTTTTGAGAGTTAAATGGTTGTAAATTCTAACCTTAATAACTGAGTAATGAGGTATGACAAAGACTAAATTCTTACCTTAATGACTGGGTGATGAGGTAGGACAAAGCTTGTAGATTCTTACCTTAATGATTGCGTAATGAGGTAGGATAAAAGTTGAAAATTCTTACCTTAATGACTTAGTGATGAGGTAGGACAAAGATTGAAAATTCTTACTTTAATGGCCGAGTGATGAGGTAGGATGTAAATTGTAAATTCTTACCATAAGTACAGGACAAAGATTGTAAATTCTTACCTTAATGACTGAGTGATGAGGTAGGACAAAGATTGTAAATTATTACCTTAATGACTGAGTGATGGGGTAGGAAAAAGATTGTAAATTCTTACCTTAATGATAGAGTGATGAGGTAGGATAAATGTTGTAAATTCTTACCTTAATGACTGAGTGATTAGGTAGGAAAAAGATTGTAAATTCTTACCTTAATGACTGAGTGATTAGGTAGGAAAAAGATTGTAAATTCTTACCTTAATGACTAAATGATGAGGTAGGACAAAGATTATAAATTCATACTTTAATGGCCAAGTGATGAGGTATGATGTAAATTGTAAATTTTTACCATAAGTAAAGGACAAAGATTGTAAATTCTTACCTTAATGACAGTGATGAGGTAGGACTAAGATTGTAAATTCTTACCTTAATGACTGAGTGATGAATAAGGATAAAAAAGCTTGTAAATTCTTACCTTAATAACACATTGATGATATAGGACAAAGATTGTAAATTCTCACCTTAATGACTGAGTGATGAGGGAGGACAAAGATTGTAAATTCTTACCTTAATAACTGAGTGATGAGGTAGGATAAATGTTGTAAATTCTTACCTTAATTACTGAGTGATGAGGTAGGAAAAATATTGTAAATTCTTACCTTAATGATAGAGTGATGAGGTGGGACAAAGATTGTAAATTCTTACCTTAATAACTGAGCAATGAGGTAGGATGAATGTTGTAAATTCTTACCTTAATGACTGAGTGATGAGGTAGGAAAAAGATTATAAATTCTTACCTTAATGATAGAGTGATGAGGTAGGATAAATGTTGTAAATTCTTATCTAAATGACTGAATGATGAGGGAGGACAAAGATTGTAAATTCTTACCTTAATATACAGTGATGAGGTAAGAAAAAGATTGTAAATTCTTACATTAATGACTGAGTGATGAGGTAGGTTGTAAATTGTAAATTTTTACCATAAGTACAGGACAAACATTGTAAATTCTTACCTTAATGACAGTGATGAGGTAGGACAAAGATTGTAAATTCTTACCTTAATGACTTAGTTATGGGGTAGGATAAAGGTTGTAAATTCTTACCTTAATTGCTGAGTGATGAATAAGGATAAAAAAGCTTGTAAATTCTTACCTTAATAACACAGTGATGATATAGGACAAAGATTGTAAATTCTTACCTTAATAACTAAGCGATGAGGTAGGATAAAGGTTGTAAATTCTTCCCTTAATGACTGAGTGATGAGGTAGGACAAAGATAGTAAATTCTTACCTTAATGACTGAGTGATTAGAGAGGAAAAGCGTGAATTTTTACCTTAATGGCTTTGTGATGGGGAAGGATAAATGTTGTAAATTATTACCTCAATGACTGAGTGATGAGGTAGGACAAGATTGTAAATTATTATCTTAATGACTGAGTGATGAGGTAGGATAAAGGTTGTAAATTCTTATCTTAATGACTGAGTGATGAGGGAGGACAAAAATTGTAAATTCTTACCTGAATGAATGAGTGATGATGAAGGTTAAAAATAGTAAATTCTTACCTTAATTACTGAGTGATGAGATAGGACAAAGACTGTAAATTCTTACCTTAATGACTGAGTGATGAGGTAGGATAAATGTTGTAAATTCTTACCTAAATTACTGAGTGATGAGGGAGGACAAAGACTGTAAATTCTTACCTTAATGATACAGTGATGAGGTAGGACAAAGATTGTAAATTCTTACCTTAATGACTGAGTGATGAGGTAGGATAAATGTTGTAAATTCTTACCTAAATTACTGAGTGATGAGGGAGGACAAAGCTTGTAAATTCTAACCTTAATGACTGAGTGATGAGGTAGGATAAATGTTGTAAATTCTTACCTAAATTACTGAGTGATGAGGGAGGACAAACACTGTAAATTCTTACCTTAATGACTGAGTGATGAGGGAGGACAAAGATTGTAATTTTTTTCCCAAAATGACAGCATGATGAGGTAGGTTGAGTAATGAGGGAGGACAAAGATTGTAAATTCTTACCTTAATGACTGAGTGATGATATAGGATAAAGCTTGTAAATTCTTACCTTAATGACTGAGTGATGAGGTAGGATAAAGATTGTAAATTCTTACCTTAATGACTGAGTGATGAGGTAGAACAAAGGTAGAGAACAAGGAACATAATGCCGATTGTGGAAGTTTATTCGATGTCGGAGCGTTATAGGTTTTATCTATTCTGTGATACGGGGCTAAGTAAACGTCATCTTTCTAAAAATGGAAAGATCAGTATAACTGGACATAATGAAGTTGATCATGGTAGTTGATTTGCAATAACTAACACCAGGATGTGTTTGGAACACCGGTGCCCCAAATGTCACTTTAATGTTTATATCTTGAATTTTGCGTTGATTCATGTGTTTTCAAAGTGCTATGAACAACCATAAGAATTTATTTTCAAATTAACATTAAATATGGCAAACATTTGACATATGGGCTATACATGTGCTTGATGTTTCAAGGCGGGGAATTTTCCCTTTTATTATTAAATATGATTATTTACCATTGATAACCATTCACTGAAATCTATAGAACAAAGACAAAGAAAACCTCAAATACATTTAGACTATAAAAAGGGATTGTTTGAACTTCCGGTAAAAGCAGACATTTAAAAATGTAAATTAGCATTGTAATAGTGAATACTAACAAAATTATCGGTAACAAAAAGGTAATAATAATGGCGAATATAAGAAACCAACATACAATAACGTTATAGGCACGTACCGATATTGGTCCAGGAACTAACTCGTGCCGGTCCGAATGAAAAAGGACCATGACTACAACAAACTCAGATCGTGAGATGTGTATATAGAAGACTGAGGCATCTTCCAGAGGAGAATCAGCGTCACCAGATCTGTAAGACTGTCTCCCTGGTCGTACCTGAAACCATATTAATAATACCACATCAAGTCAATGACTATTCAGAAACTTTCGAAATTATTGTTTTTACAATCTTTTTAAACTTCACTCCCTTGCAGGCGAATATCTTTTTTATGTATCGGCATACATCAATAAATCCATGCAACAAGTTCAATAGTTTACCACAATGATGTCACAATGACGTTCATATACAAGTATGCGACAAAATGAATAAACTGAGGTCAAAATGACCTCTATGAACAGGCAAGCGAAAAGATTTTTTCTTAGATATGACTAAAGGCATTTTGTAAATAGATCTAAGTAGTCACTGCCAGGCCAAGTGTGGAACCATATCCATTCATAATGGACACAGTGTAAATATGTCCTCTTCTTTTATTTACGTGTTTGGCTTACCTATTGATATATTTTAATTGAATTAATACCCAGTGCTATATTTTAAGCGAAAATGACAACCATTCAGATACTGTACCAGATTACCTTAAACGTATGCTCCATTCAAGCTGCACCTCTCTTTCTTTTTAGAAAATTAACACCCCATCCCTCCCCGGTGAAATTTATAGAGGCAATACAGACCTGCGCAGTAAATGATTTTGTAGCCCCAGTGGCAGACATGAGATGGTGTTTTTGAATTTCTGTGAAGGATGGTTCTAGTGTAGTAAGACTAGGGTACACAGGATCAAAGTCCTCAGTACTAGAGGGATCCACTAACTTGGGATGAATAAACACGTGACCTGTAAAATGTATGTCGATGTAAAAAAAAAAGTCAATAATAAGTCATGAATGATATTTCGATCTTTAAGCAAATCTTGTGTAAGGATAAATGAATATCAATTAACATTGATTTACTCATAATTAATTATATCACCAATGAATAAGTTTCACAATACATACAAATGTAGGGGAAAAAAGAAAATGTTTCTATATTCACCATAACGTTTCTCCATTAAGAATGCATAATTCTTTTCACCAAACACGAAATTCTCTATTTCTGAGAAGACCGTCGCCACTTCTACGTCAATAGCTGCCACTCCGTGAACTGTAAGTGATGATCTCTTAAAAACCGGTAAAGTCAAGGTCATGATTTGTCCTGCAATGTGAAGGCCATGGGTAATAAAGATGAATAACTATCAAATCACTTCAATTGGAGTCAATTTTAATAATTCTTTGAATTACATGTATCTTACATTTTTAATGTGTGAAATATTAAGGTTTTAATAGGACTATATATAGGTTGTAACCGGACTCTTCCCTATGTGTTTGTCAGCTGTAACAGAAGTCTTACCTATGTTTTGTCGTTGTTATCGAAGTCTTACTTGTGTGTTTGTCGGTTAATACAGAAGTCTTACCTGTGTGTTTGTCGGTTAATACAGAAGTCTTACCTGTGTGTTTGTCGTTGTAATAGGACTCTGACCTGTGTTTGTCGGTGGTAATAGAAGTCCTATCTGTGTTTGTCGGCTGTAATAGAAGTCTTTTCTTTGTGTTTGTCGGTTGTAGTAGAAGCCTTATCTGTGTCATTGTCGGTTGTAATAGCACTCTCACTTGTGTGTTTGTCGGTGGTAATAGAAGTCCTATCTGTGTTTGTCTGCTGTAATAGAAGTCTTTTCTTTGTGTTTGTCGGTTGTATTAGAAGCCTTATCTGTGTCATTGTCGGTTGTAATAGCACTCTCACTTGTGTGTTTGTCGATGGTAATAGAAGTCCTTTCTGTGTTTGTCTGCTGTAATAGAAGTCTTTTCTTTGTGTTTGTCGGTTGTAGTAGAAGCCTTATCTTTGTCATTGTCGGTTGTAATAGAAGTCCTATCTGTGTGTTTTTCGGCTGTAATAGGACTCTTACTTGTGTGTTTGTCGGTTGTACGCGAGGTTTTATCTGTGTTTGTCGGTGTACTAGATTTCATCTATGTATTTGTCGGTTGCAATATAAGTCTTACCTGTGTGTTTGTCGGTTGTAATAGAAGTCCTATCTGTGTGTTTTTCAGCTGTAATAGGACTCTTACCTGTGTGTTTGTCGGTTGTACTAGAGGTTTTATCTGTGTGTTTGTCGGTGTACTAGATTTCTTATCTATGTATTTGTCGGTTGCAATATAAGTCTTACCTGTGTGTTTCTCGGTTGTACTAGAAGTTTTATCTGTGTATTTGTCGGTTGTAATAGAAGTCTTACCTGTGTGTTTGTAGGTTTTAATAGTCTTAAGTACATGTATGTGCTTATCGGTTAATAGAAGTCTTACCTATGTGTTTGTCGGTTGTAATAGGGCTCTTACCTGTCTGCTTGTCGGTTATGGGAGTTATAATTGTAGCATCAGTCTGTACAACATAAGGCAATTTCTTATAGTATTCCACGACGGACTTAATGAATGTTGTCGGTGTAGAGCTGTTAATGAACATACCCACTGTGGATGATACTTCAGCCTCCAAACTGGAATGGTTTTTGACCTATGCAGTATATATGACATACATTCACCTCAAACTCAGTTTATCTTTTGAATATTTAAATGATGGAAACAGAAAGAAGGCCAACTTTTACCATATTCTAATTAACATATTTTTCACTGGTACATGAATGTTTATCTCGATACCTATTCAGCTCGCCGGGAAGAATGTCCCTCGTCATCCGTAGACAAAAACTTTAACCTGGACCATACCCTTAAAACCATTAGAGACAGGGTTGTAATATTTCACATGAGTATTCCCTGCGCCAAAACCTTTCATTGAGTACCAAAATATTTGACCTTGTTACCTTGAGTTCTTGAGGTTCAACCCACTTTTAAAAAATTTTAACCTTGGTCATAACTTAAAAACAGAAAGAGATAGGGCTTAAATATTTCATGTCTGTATTCCTTGTTACAAGACCTTTCATTTAGTATCTAAAGTCTTTACGTTTTGACCTTGACCTTGAAGATTGACCTTCTTACAAAAATACTTTTGCTATTTAAATTTGGTTGCCACCGGCGAGCGCTGTTGTTTTCTGACAGCTCTTGTTGTGAGCCCTGTTGTCTTCTGACAAATCTTGTTGTGAGCCCTGTTGTCTTCTGACAACCAGTAACTCTCGTATTATCATTTTTAACTTCATTTGCAAGTACGTGGATATCATTTGTGCCTGTACAGAGATCATTCATGATCAGATACGAAATAGAATGCTATGAAAACCGCAAGCCTAAATAGTTTATGTAAATAGAAATACATACAATGATTACTTATCCAGTCCTCAAATGGAAAATGTTATGGAAAATATTTATTTTTCCTCAATATTATTATTAAATATTTATATCAACTATAACATCATTTCCCCAAATTATCAAAAGCAATATAATAAACCGTTCATTTTTGCCTTACCCCTTTCCATTTACTAAAATTTTGGCTGGCAATGTTGTTAAGTACTTCATTCACATGCGCTGACCAGGGCGATACTGATTTAGATGGAATTGTGAATATAAAATGACGAACTTTTCTTTTCTGTAAATTAATTCAGTTTAAGTGGTAATATTTCATTTAATAATGAATATTTCGGTGAATATGAAATAGTTCATTATGAAAAACATCTACATCATTCATCTGAAATTAATAGTCAAATGCTTACGGGTTTTTTTTTATGTTTAAACCCATAATCAACGGAAAGAAATATTTTATAGATATTTATTGATATAACAATTTGTTATAATTCGGGAAAAGATTATGCAAATTAATAACTTTTGAAAGAAATAAAGAAATACAATATGCTTATTATTATTTCTACTGATTAAAGCACGTGGTTTGTGGTTTGTTGTGAAAGTGGATTGTAGGTGGTTTGTGGTGCAGGAGGTTTTTGGTGCAGATGGTTTGTAGGTGGTATGTTGTAGACGTGGTTTTTGGCGGTTGGGTTTCAAATCCCGATTTTGCCACCACATTTTAGAGGTTGTTACCTCCTATTTCTATGTCCTGATTTGACTGAAAACATTAGAAAGTGAAATAAATTCCAGTAAACCAAACTTAGGTATTCTACTAATGTATAATCCAAAGGTTAAAAAATAGATAACACACTTTTAACTTTACAATATTAGACTTATCTTTCAGAGAGAAAAACAAGTATGAAATTCACACGAAATTGACGATGATGATTATGCAATATATACACACAAATATACGTTCAGTTTTGATTTCTCCTAAGTATGATGTATTATTTTAACCAACATAATAACAAAATATATATCTAAGATATATTCTATTATATTTGCTGTTGTCTTTACACGTGTAACAAATGAGATGAACCATTTCACGTTTAACCATCTTACCAGTTGCAGCATATTATCTGCCAGTACATTATACAGAACTGTATCGTCAAAGGTACTCTGACCATCCGTTATGAAAATAATAGAATCGACAGCCGTGGTTTGGTGCTGTAATTAGATTTTATAATTGTACTGCTTATTTAATTCTTAAAGTATTTTAGAATTTCTTTTCAAATAGTTTCATATAATTTTACGATGAATATGGAATAAATCTTTTATGTTACTGCGTCAACTGAATTTTTCATTTTAGATTTATCTATTTACTTAATGTCTTTGTTGGGTTTTTTTTCTATTTTTTTTTTATTCATTAGTTTGTTCGTCTGTTTATTTTTCCATGGGGACTGAGTGGGGAGATACAAATAAAATGAGTCATTTTATGTATATATTACATGGTAAGTTGGCTACAGAAAAATCAATGAACTTACAGATGGTAAGTACAGAACGTATCTATTGCATAAACCCCCTCTCTGCAAGTGCTAAATATAGATTTTATAATACCAATAATGTGTTAATTAGACTAATTATCTCTATATACATAATTATACATGTATATAGAGAGAAAAAGAGAACAATTAGCATATTTTTGGTATGAACATTTAAAGAAATACATGTAAATACGTTAGTGAATTAAGATGTATATAAAAGTAACTAACCGGGAATAAAGTTGCTTCTCCGTGCAAGAGGCTATATGCCTTCTCAAAAGCTTCACTATAGTTTGCTGTCCCTTAAAATACATATTTTCATAAATAACATTCGTTTTAGAAAATCGCACTAATATTGCGGATCAGAAATATTAATTGTGTAACAGCCAGAGAAACAGATGTGGTAAAGTGTAAAGATGATGGATAAATCCAAATCACAAGTCCGAAAATCATGAAATCAGAGGACATACAAAATCAGTGAAAATGTAAGCCAAGTAGAAAATAATAAAACATGTCTTCTTGAAGAGCATATGTGAACCCCTGTGATGAAGTGAGATTAGGCGTCCGGGAAGAGTGAGCATCTCCTGCTTGCTAGCAACACCCGTCACATATACCCATTAGAAAGAGTCAAATCGTGTAAATTCCATATATATATTTATATATGGAGAAGTCAAAGTAGGTAACCTAGAATAGAAGGTGTCAAATCTGTGTAAAATGATCGGAATCGGTCTCAGTCCAGAATATCATTTAAAAGTCTGTATAACGAGATATTATATGGAGTAATAAGAGTCTCGTAACGACCATAGAACTTCCTCAGTGACGTTCCTAGTCTAGCACATATATAACCCTGGCCTGGTTGAGTAGCTTTTCTGAAAGTCGCCTTGCCCTCAGAACAAAGTCATTGTAATTTAAACATGCTCTGGAATAACGTATTAACTGAGATATGAATAAGCCGTATGCGGGCGATGATGGAATGTTGCTACTTATGAAAGGAAAGTTTGTGATAGCGAAATTGAAATCGTCACGTTTGTCATATAGTGAGGTGTTCAATTGACCATTAATGTCGAAAGACAACATAATATCTAAATACGAAGTAGAATTACTACTTTCTGTGGTTTCTTTGACCTCCAGTTCAATTGGATAGATTATGCGATGGTAATCCGCGAAAGAAGGATTATTAATTGAAAGCAAGTCATCTATATATCTGTAAGTGAAATTGAAGCCAAGAGCCAATTGTTTCTTTCCTTGCCAAAGCAAAGACTGAATGAATTCAGCTTCGTATGAGTAAAGGAATATGTCAGCCAGAAGAGGGGCACAGTTAGTGCCCATTGGAATGCCGACAATTTGTTGAAAAAACCTTTCCTCCAAACACCAAGAAAATGTTATCGATAAGAAAGTTCAACATCTGGATGACATCTGTTTGAGTGTATTTGCTTTTGGAATCAGAATTTTCCCTAACAAAGTAAGTTTTATCATGGCCTATAACTATATATTTGTATATTTACTATATTTACTAGTAAATGCATTTTGAATAATTTCCGCTAATTTGTCTTTTAATTTCTGATGAGGGATCGTTGTGTAAAGAGTCGAAAAGTCAAAAGAGTTGATGGGGTGAATTTTAGCAAAACTTTTTGATTTTAGATGTTCTAACAACTCTTTTGAATTTCTAAGGATCCACATTTGATTAATTCCACTTCTGTAATACACTGTTCCGCAATACCTATGAAGGCCAGATTTAATCTTTTCTGATAATATTTGTGAGTAGTATCGATACAGATTTTGTGGAACACTTCGAGGAACCAGCGATAAAGCGTTGTTTGTAAGGATTTTTGTGCATTTTTGGAATGTAGTACAAATATGGAAGTTCTAAATTTAATTTATTAAATTATTATTTAATTAAAACTGAGATTAAAATAGGCCTACAGACAGAGAAGACGTCATGGTCTAACGTCACTCACACTCGGGAACTTTTCCCGTCTATTAATACCGTTACAGACAGAGAAGACGTCATGGTCTAATGACACTCGCACTCGGGACATTTTCCTGTCTACTAATACCGACAGACAGAGAAATAGTCACGGTCTAACTGCACTCACACTTGATCGGGACCTTTTCCCGTCTATTGTGCAAATGCTTTAATGACAGTGCTGGACGACGACAGGGACACGTCCTGTTTTCTGAACAATTTGAGAGAAATCGTAACTATTTGATGACACATTAAATGCAGAATGTTTTTCAGGAAATGGCTGATTCTCTGTTTTACAATATGTTATTTTTGACAGCACTCTTTTAGAGTATCCCAGGGACTTTTATTGATTCGGTAGGAATAAGGCCTGTTACTTTGGTATTTACATGTTGTACATAGATTTTGGTATTTACATAGATATTGGTTCTCGTAAATGCTAAATTTATAAATAAATATTACCAGTCCTCCTATCAGGAAAGTTCCTATATTTCTTACCTCCTTTAACAGTCAAATGGCTTATGAAGTCATCACTTAGTAGTTCGACATTCCTCTGATCAGCGATGAAAAGTTTGTCTTTGCACTGAACAGGAACATATGCATCTTCTCCGAATGCTACTAAATTAACCTTAAAGATTTTTCAATAACTAAACATGACGATAGCTAGGCTATTTATTTAATATTTAATACGATCAAAGTACATGATGATCTAACAGCAACATCGCGTAATCAGTATGAGATTAAGAGGAGACACTAAGGTTTGTTTAGCCCATGTAGCCATGATCCACATCCAATAAGTTACTAGTATCTGTTCATAATAAATTCAACCTACTTTGTCATTTTGAGAGAGTGTTCGTAGAACTTTCCTAACTGCCGATATGATGAAGTGGAATTTGGACATCGGGAGAACTGGACTTGCAGGATCTCTAGTGGAACTGCCTATGTCAAACACTATAACAACATTTTTCTTCTCTGAAAATAATTTATCCACGAACCACTCCCTGAAAACCATACAAAATGAAAAGATATGTACCATGAACTGCTTTTTGTTGATAGGCAGTGGTCGTGATAACAACATGTAAAAAATGTAGAATGAGAAAATGCAGTATTTATTCCATTACTTTAAATAGAAGAGAGCTTTAAAGGTCAAAGGTGAAATTATTTCCTACTGGACGCGCTGACACAAGTTACTTCCTACTAGACATGCTGGCACAATTACTTCCTACTGGACACGCTGATATAAAATTTAGTTACTTCCTACTGGACGCGCTGGCACAAATTACTTCCTACAGGACGCGCTTGCACAAATTGCTTCCTACTGGACAAGTTGACACAAATTACTTCTTACTGGACACACTGACACAAATTACATGTACTTCCTACTGGACACGCTGACACAAATTACTTCCTACTAGACACGCTGGCATAAATTGCTTCCTACTGGACACGCTGATACAAATTACGTTCTACTGGACGCGCTGGCACAAATTACTTCCTACTGGACAAGTTGACACAAATTACTTCCTACTGGACACGCTGGCACAATTTGCTTCCTACTGGACACGCTGACACAAATTACTTCCTACTGAACACGCTGACACAGGTTACTTCCTACTGGACACGCTGGCACAAATTGCTTCCTACTTATTGATAAATATACCCATGAACACGATACAATTTTACCATTGGAAAGAAAAACTGAAATTATCAGACAAAATGAAGCTCTGCATCAACATGAGCCTCCTGTCTTAGAAAAACAAAATACAACAAACACCTTAAGTCAGAGGCAGCTTCACCAACTGGTGTCTACTTACTCTGTCAAAGGGCTGATGATGTTAACCGATTGGTGCGTACTTACTCTGTCAAAGAGCTGATGATGTTAACCGACTGGTGTGTACTTACTCTGTCAAAGGGCTGATGATGTTAACCGATTGGTGTGTACTTACTCTGTCAAAGGGCTGATGATGTTAACCGATTGGTGTGCACTTACTCTGTAAAAGAGCTGATGATGTTAACCGATTGGTGTGTACTTACTCTGTCAAAGGGATAATGATGTTAACCGATTGGTGTGTATTTACTCCGTTAAAGGGCTGATGATTTTAACCGATTGGTGTGCACTTACTCTGTCAAAGGGCTGATGATGTTAACCGATTGGTGTGCACTTACTCTGTCAAAGAGCTGATGATGTTAAGCGATTGGTGTGTACTTACTCTGTCAAAGGGATAATGATGTTAACCGATTGGTGTGTATTTACTCCGTTAAAGGGCTGATGATTTTAACCGATTGGTGTGCACTTACTCTGTCAAAGGGCTGATGATGTGAACCGATTGGTGTGTACTTACTCTGTCAAAGGGCTGATGATGTTAACCGACTGGTGTGTACTTACTCTGTCAAAGGGATGATGATGTTAACCGATTGGTGTGTATTTACTCCGTCAAAGGGATGATGATGTTAACCGATTGGTGTGTACTTACTCTGTCAAAGGGATGATGATTTTAATCGATTGGTGTGCACTTACTCTGTCAAAGGGCTGATGATGTTAACCGATTGGTGTGCACTTACTCTGTCAAAGGGCTGATGATGTTAACTGATTGGAGTGTACTTACTCTGTCAAAGAGCTGATGATGTTAACCGATTGGTGTGCACTTACTCTGTCAAAGAGCTGATGATGTTAACCGATTGGTGTGTACTTACTCTGTCAAAGGGCTGATGATTCTGCCATTCTCATCACAATGTCTGTTATATGTCGGGTACTGGACAAAGTGACCATCCACCGTGGCGTAATATTGCCATAGTATAGCTTTATTGTCTTCAAAATTTCCCTATGTATTATGTGAATAATAGATGGTATATGTTACTGATAGTAATCTGAAGAAAATATTTTATATCATACAAACAATATATTGTCAGTGGTAACTGTCATACAATCATTGCATTGTCAGTGGAGATTGTCAAACAAACATTACACTGTCACTGATTACTGATATACAAACATTACACTGTCATTGATTACTGATATACAAACATTACACTGTCATTGTTGACTGTCATACAGACATTACATTGTCACGGTGACTGTCAAACAAACATTACACTGTCATTGATTACTGATATACAAACATTACATTGTCATTGATTACTGACATACAAACATTACACTGGCATTGAAAACTGACATACAAAAGTTACACTGTCATTGAATACTGACATACAAACATTACGCTGTCATTGATTACTGACATACAAACATTACACTGTCATTGATTACTGACATACAAGCATTACATTGTCATGGAATACTGACATACAAACATTACAATGTCATTGATTACTGACATACAAACATTACACTGTCATTGAATACTGACATACAAACATTGCACTGTCATTATATACTGACATGCAAACATTACACTGTCATTGAATACTGACATACAAACATTACACTGTCATTGATTACTGACATACAAACATTACATAGTCATTGGTGCATGGCATCGTGGAACTAATAAGTACTATAAGACAGAATGTGAAGAGTATACGTCTGTGGTAGGTGTCATACAATATCTGTCCTATCAATGATGTTGTACATTTACTGGTAGTTGTCATACAATATCTGTCCTATCAATGATGTTGTACATTTACTGGTAGTTGTCATACAATATCTGTCCTATCAATGATGTTGTACATTTACTGGTAGTTGTCATACAATATCTGTCCTATCAATGATGTTGTACATTTACTGGTAGTTGTCATACAATATCTGTCCTATCAATGATGTTGTACATTTACTGGTAGTTGTCATACAATATCTGTCCTATCAATGATGTTGTACATTTACTGGTAGTTGTCATACAATATCTGTCCTATCAATGATGTTGTACATTTACTGGTAGTTGTCATACAATATCTGTCCTATCAATGATGTACATTTACTGGTAGTTGTCATACAATATCTGTCCTATCAATGATGTTGTACATTTACTGGTAGGTGCATTTTATGTCTCAATTACTCAATGAGCCTATGTTATCTCTGGCAAGAAAAGAAAAGACTTATAGAGGAGGATACATGTATGGGATAATAATAGATACAAGGCTTGTGTGGTGATTAAATAAGAGACGAATTTTATTGTATATACATGACATTTCACAATGTGTTTTCATCTTAATCCAAACTATAACCTTGTAAACAAGCTAGCATATTTTGTATTTTGATTGTGAGGGGAGGAATACAATGAACACAATGTGTTCTTATGCTAGCTCTTGATTGTATGAAGTTTAAGAAAGAGAGACTTTAAGATATGTTCTACAAAATCCATTGTGGATATTTCAATAGTCATGAAACACAATCGAAATCATCAGGAAAATCTTAATTGAAACATGGATGATTGTTATTTGGATTATTTTATTTATGTTGTTTCCTACTGTGTATTAAAATATTTCACTAAATTTGCAAAAATTATCGAATATTGGCATTTAACTACTTAAACTTTTTCAGGGTAATAGAGAACCTACTCCCTATTTAAGGTAAATAAAAACCCATGTCTGAGAGATCTGTTTTATAACAATAAATTACATAAGACATAGTCATTTCTAAATCATAGTTATCAAAAAATTATTTGCCTTTACCTCGACTTAAACATTCATATTATAAAACTGGTCTCTATAATAAACCTGAACGATAACATTCCTCTGTGAAACCGGTGTGCAGTCTTTATAAGATCACCTCCGCATGGAAGAATCCATCATAGAAGATCGCAGGATTAATCACTAGGAATTTGCTAGTGTTTTGTATTAACTATATAATACAGAAAGCACTAAACTTGTGCAAACAATACTTACGTTTTAAAACAATAATACATCACAAGAGTGTTTACACATTTATACCAATACTTAGCGAGATAACTGTGTGAAGTTAGCACTACCCTTTGCTAAATAGTACACAGACCAATCCGAGATCCAGAAAGGAACAGTACAACCTGGGATACAAGATAGACATTCCAGTCTGAGATACAGAACAAAACAGTCCAATCTGGTATACAGGAGGGGCAGTTCAATCTGAGAAACAGAAAAGACAGTCCAATCTGTGATACAGAAAGGACAGTCCAATCTGGGATACAATAAGGACAGTACAATCTGGGATACAGAAAGGACGGTCCAATCTAGAATACAGGCAGGGCTGTCCAATCTGAGATACAGGAAAGACAGTCCAATCTAAGATACAGAAAAAACAGTCCAATCTGGTATACAGGAGAGACAGTCCAATCTGAGATACAGAAAAGACAGTCCAAATTTGGAATACAGGGAGAACAGTCAAATCTGGGATACAAGAAGGACAGTCCTATCTGTGATACAGGAAGGACGGTCAAATCTGGGATACACAAAGGACAATCCTATCTGTGATACAGAAAAGACTGTCCAATCTGGGATACAGAAAGGACAGTCCAATCTGAGATGCAGGAAAGACAGTCCCTTTTGCTAAATAGTACACAGACCAATCCGGGATCCAGAAAGGACAGTACAACCCGAGATACAGAAAAGACAGTCCAATCTGTAATACATGAAAGACAGTCCAATCTGAGATATAGAAAAGACAGTCCAATCTGGTATACAGGAAGGGAAGTCCAATCTGGGAGACAGAAAAGACAGTCCAATCTGGTATACAGGAAGGGCAGTCCAATCTGGGAAACAGAAAAGACAGTCCAATCTGGTATACAGAAAGGACAGTCCAATCTGAGATACAGAAAATATATTATGGAATGACTTTTCATAATTTTGATTTCATAACAAAAATAGATTAAGGTAAATACGTATGTTATAGTGTCCACTTTGCTTGACATTTTTAAAACCTTTTAAACATATTTTTATTTCACAAACTTTTTTCTCAATAAAAGCATTAGATAAAACATCAGAATTCATACTATGAACATGAAAGCTGTTTCATTTGTTTATGTTATAAAATTATTTAGGACACCATGTCACGCACGTAATATTTCATATTGTCCTTCTTTGATGCTAAATTACTGAGAAAATGCCTATTCAGTTATCTTCTAAATACTGTTTCATGAAGTGGTTATACCTCATGATTGTAAGTGAAGAAAAAGCCGAGGGATATCATTAGGTTAAAAGTTTGGTTATCATGTCACAAATCTGGCCCCAGTACTGAAAACTTTCTCATATATAAATAGAATTGTACAGAGATTTTATATAAACTATACGTGATTTTGGTATCTTGTCCAAACCTAATTTTATCTTTTCTCCGAAACAAAATTGTCTCCTGCAGAAGGAGGTTCAGTTCTTTCTAACCTTGAACTTCCGAAAAGAAGATCTAGCTTTTAGGGTGAATGGTGAACCATCCTTCGTCCCCACGCAGGCAGCATCTGTGTTAACTTCCGCTCTAAGACGACCCTCATAGTGCCGGAATTTTGTTTTCAATGGCGATGAACAGCAAAGCGGTAAAGGAATGGAAGTTGCATTCTCCAAATGACGAATTTCTTCTTCCATCTCGGTCCTGAACTCCTGAAGTACCTGGTGTATCTTACTCAGACGCGCTGCTATAGAGCTGTATATCTGGGTAAATAAAGCACTTTCTGCGTAAAGCGTTAACTCTATGGTTTTATCCTTATGAATACGACCGTCGATGTCCTTCATAATATTCTCCCTGGCAGTAACTCGCGATGAAAATTCAAACAATACACGATGGATCTCTGGTATCCATGTTTCATTTATAACGTTGAAATCAAAATCTTTGGACTTACTTTCCTTCACATGTAAAATTATTAAAGCTATAAGCAAGGCGTTTTTTATATTGATCTCCATTGCAAATAATACTTCTACTAAATAAAACACACAAAAAGTAACAAGCACAATTGTTGTCAAACACCGAAGTTTTATTAAAAGTGTTTTCAGTATTTAAGCTTGGTTACCGAATTATTCATCGGATATATAGATATTGTGTTTGTGTTTAAGATTAAAGTACACCCCAGAGTTATCTTTCTTTAATAGATATATTTCATCGCTATTATTGACATAAGAAAACTAAATAGAATATTGAATGATACTTGTTTCAATAAAATCTTTCCATAAGGTAAATATATATCTAATCTCTTTTTAAATTGTCAGTTTCACCAATAAGCATCGTGGATAATCTAATCTGATTTGGCAGCGGCTTTATCCTGAATGACCACTCGACTGGACCTACGTAAACTCCAATGTGCTCGCTGATATAGGTACATCTCTTCCATGAATTCCGTATTGATTTACTATCGTTGATTTAAATGGTACCTTATATTGAGCTGTTCCTAAGTCGGCCCTGACTGTCACGTAATCTTTAAGACGTTTATATACCTATCACATTGATCCTGCAACGTGACAAATCTGTACAGAAACCAAACTAAACATTCTCTCACACATGAAGTAGATATTTTCTATTACAAAATTTGATTTCGATTTAAAGAGGCACTATCCCTCACAGCCTGAATTTACAGCTAAATGGAAAGAAAAGCATCGATTTGCTATTTTTGTAGGCCTCTCAAAGATATAAACCTTTCATTAATACAAGAATTTAAAACTTTATCTCTGCAAAGATCATGAATTATTTATAAAATACAATGATTTTTGTGAGGTGCAAATAAATTGTCCATGTTTGTCGAAAGCGCCGCCTTCGCGCATGCGCAACAATATATTCGAAGCGAGACGTACATAAAAGTATCAACAAAATGGAGAAAATGAAAAGGAAACAAGGAAGAAATAATTAATCTAGCGATTCGGAAATGAAAAGTAGAAAAAAAATAAACAGATGTGAACAAAGGCATCTTTGCCGTTTTAATGCGGTCACATGATTCAAAAGATTTTTAGTAAATCTTCGAAGTAGTGTCTACTAGATCTATATACATATGTGAACTTAAAAGCTTATAGTAAGTTTCAAAATTTATAAATACACTGTGGGATAGTGTTTCTTCAAAGCACCAATCTGTATCCCTCTGGTGCACTAACTTTGTCGATCAATGCAATCAGTCTCAAAAAAGATGTTTGTCAAAGAATGTCCATGTCGCCTCTCTATGGATCCACCCTTCGGTGGATCTGGTCGAAAACAGCAAACAATTGTAGGGAACCGTGAGTACTTCACCCCTGCCAAGATTCATCCAAATCCTTTCAGTTGTTCTAAAGAAATTAAACATAAAAAGTTCAGGATGGAAGAACGACGGGTCTTCGGCTCAGGTGAGCTAAAACAAAAAACTAGAGCATCAAAAATACGGAAGTAACTGCTACTGGAATATGTGCGTGCAGCAGTCATAAAAACGAAGTATATCTGAATGAATCGTTAATACTTACTTTGTACAATCAAACTGTGACAAAAATCGTTCATGACTAAAACAAAATCATGAAATAACAACAAAATATTGTTAACATTGAGAAGAAATAGTCCAAGTACATAAAATCATATACTTTATTTACATACAACCATGGAGATTCCATGAAAATATAGCATTAACATTTTTAGAATGAAATATTCACCCGAACAAAAAGTAATGTCCATCTATGAATGAAGTACACAAACAGAAGACAAAACATTGATCAATGATAAATGCATGCACGGATCCAGAATTTTTTGTCAGAGGGGGTCCAACCAAAAAAGGTATTTTTTTCTCTTAGACGAGGGGGGGGGGTTCCAACCCCAAAAATGCCCAAATATTACCTTTTTTTGGTAAAATGTTTGGATTCCCGGGGGGGGGGTTCCAGACCCCCCTAACCCCCCCCCTCTGTATCCGTGCATGTAAATGTACCCTGTTCTTCTGGCCAACACAATATATAATAAACCATCTTAGAAGCTTGTATGTCGTAATGTTGTGTAATTGTTAGCTGATATAATAACATAGAAAAGCTTATAATGAGCATTTCCATATAAGTGAAGTGTAAATCCTTCCTAATGAAGTCAGTTGGTGGTGCGGGTGAAATATTTATTGTAGACTGAGGGAGAAAGATTACACCGCAGACGCAAGTAAATAAAATTTGTAAGCACATGTAGTTCTTATTTTCAGGGCAGTCATCTTGGATGCTTAGGCGGAGAAGTCACCATGGTTCCTGGTGTGTTAGCTCTCCACTCAAGGATTCCGATACAGATATACCAACTGTCTATTGTATAAGTCATGGCCGTAGGAACCGGGGGACAGGGGGGACGCGCTGCCCCCCCCCTTTCGGACGATCGTAATTGTTTCAATAGGTTGTTATCTATTTTACTAAAATGTTTACATTAAATTATTTTAACATGCAATTGATTTGCAATCTTGTAAGTTGTATTGCAGCAGCAATACTACAAGTTATTTTCATCATGCAAAGATAAAATTAAAAGTGTTCAGGCTCTGGAATACATTTACTTATGCAAACTATGTTCCTTTTAGTGCCCGTAAGTTGAAATGACAGGCCCTACTGGAAACACCGTTTATCCATGTTTGGGAGGTGGAAACGAGTTTATTGTCAATCTGATTAAAACCATATCTTTATTCCGCTTCTCTATTTGTCCCATTGCGGATAAAGATCTGGCGAAACCCCGTAAATGGTCATGTTCTGGTGAACTCTGATGACGTTTCAGTTACCGAAACCGTTATTTCCCATAGCCAATCAATGACTCGGCTTGGCACGTGATAATGACGCAATATGTAACAAACACTGTTCAAAGTTGGTCACGCACGCTGTGAATGTTAATTTCATTCACTGATTGGATGAAAATCAGAGTTCACCAGAACATGACCCCTTGCGGAGTTTCGCCAGATCTTTATCCGCAATGGGACAAATAGAGAAGCGGAATAAAGATATGGTTTTAATCAGATTGGTTTATTATTAACTGTCAGTATTGGCGGATTTTAGGGGGGTTGCAACCTCCCTTTTGTCGAGAAAATTTTACCAGAAAAAGGTTACCGGTATTTTCCACTATTTTCAAGGCTGCAACCCCCCCCCCTTTTCATACTGAATACTGGAAAATAGTAGCCATGGTAAGCTGCACCTCCTCTTACAAAAATTTCTAGATCCGCCTACGGTCAGTGTCTATATCTGCCTACAGTCAGTGTCTATATCCGCCTACGGTCAGTGTCTAGCTCCGTGCGATTCAATCAAGACTCCTTGGCAAAACAGTAGACTGGAGTTACCTGCTCTTGCTTGCTATCGCTAAGATCTAGACAGGCACTGCCAGTCTATATAAAACAGTGGTATCATATTGCAGATTTTGTTTTGAGTTTACAAGTTTGCCCCTCCTCCACTCCTTACTTTTGACTTGCTTCCTGTGGGCCTGCATGTTCTCTAAAAACTGACTGATAACTGGCAGCACAGATGTTCTGGCAGTGACACGGGGAGCCGTGACAAAGGCATTGATCAGATGGCTGACACCTGTGTGGCGGCAGCACACCGTGCGTCAGTTTTCAACGGGGTCACTTTTTGATGTTACACCGGCAGTGACTTAGAGAAACGTGATGGAGGCATTGATCAGATGACTGGAACTTTTGTGGCGGCAACACAGATGCCCCGGCAGTGAGTGACATGAAGAATCGGATGAAGGCACCCTTGAGATGACTGACAAATATGTCAATATATAAATGTCGTCACAAGATAAATGTCGTCACTAGAAAAATGTCGTTACTGTATGTATCTATATAAATGCATTAATCTCCTGACGTAAGAAATAGACAATAATATATTTCATATCATCAGTTTACGGAATACAAAGTAAATTTATGACAAGAAAGGATCTACCTATTTACGGAATTAAGAGGGGGGAAAAAACATTCACACACAAATTAAAAAAAAAAAAAAAAAAAAAAAGTATTCCGATGCCGGGAATCGAACCCGGGCCGTCTGGGTGAAAACCAGAAATCCTAACCACTAGACCACATCGGAATTGATATATAGAGAAAAATATATTAAATATAAAGCCTAGCGCATGTGAAATCATCTTCATTAAAGTAACTTCCTGTCAAATATAAATAGATGTTTGTGACGTCACAGTATATTCGCCATTACATAGTAGAGACGTTCAGTGTTGATATCTTCATACTGAAATTTTTCCACTGATAGTGATATTCATCAAATTACAACATTGAAATCATAAGTACATCTTCCTAATATTTTCTAATCATGACTATTTTGCCGAAGAAAAAAACAAACAAAGACAAAAATGAAGGTGAAACTAATGAACATCAGGTGGGTCACACCAGTCATTCGCACCAACATCACCAGTCTGCAACGGATTCCCGTCACGAGAAGGCGACAAGGTCACGGAACTCCCCAACACGATGGCTACCAACAACTCCCAGAGAGGAAAAGCTAGCAAGTCATGATCCTGGTGGATCGTTTGAAGGTCATGAAAGCTCCACTAGTCACAACAAACGTCGTCATAGATCTTCCCCACACAGAAATCATGTCCGAAAACATCGGAACCACGCTCAGTCTGGTCATACGAGCGCCACCACACCAATGGACTACACCGCTGGTAACGTGGAGTATGAGGAAGCAGGTTATAATAGCGAGGACGAGTATGTGGCGCCCCCATCTTGGCCTACAGACAATGCTGTTGAGGTAGGGTGGTCTGTTAATCAGTGTTTATTTGCCTACTGTACTGGTGCTGTAGCAGTTTCCGGACTAAAGCAATTTCTGGTCGTCTCATTATTTGAGATACTTCCAACAACTATTTTTGCCTATTGTTCATTATATCACCAAAATTGTTCATATTCATATTCGTATGCAAAAGTTTAGCTCGGTTTTGAAGAAATAAATATAACTTCCACCTTACTTTCTGTGTCTGTATTGTGTTGTTGTATTTCTCGAATTGGGGAAGTGATGTCAGCCTACCAGAAAGCAAATCTAATTATTTGGCAAGTCTGTGTAACATTTATTAAAATTCCTGTGACTGTTGATTTACTATTTACCCATTATTAATGTATGTCTATTTAACGATGATGTTAACATCCCATACTGAGCCAAAATACTTCATAAATCGTCATGACCGGAAACTGCTACAGTAAACAAAGAAAAGTGATATCGAAACCTCGTGTGGAAAAGGGGTTCATTTGGACAAAAAGATACCAAAATGTTGAATTTTTTTTTACATTTTTGAGTCGGCTTCGGTGAAGCCGCACTCATTGCAATCACTTTCTTTTCAGGGGTTATAACTTTCACTACCAATATAGAGCTTACTACGCCGCTGAAAAATAAAGTGCCGAAAAATTACTGATGTTGTCTTCAAAATTCTTGATCAGCACAATGTACCTTTAGCTCAGTTAATTTAAGCTAAACATAAACTAGTTTCAGTAACTCGAAAAAGGAGTTGCAATAATGTTTTCAAATTTTGCGTAATAATATATAGTTGTGACTACTTTATGATGTGTTTACCACCGACACCGTCGGATGTACTCGATTGTGTAATTCTCCGGACAAAGCATTTGTCTTGATCTTGTATCGCTTGTTTTTATCGAGATATTTCAATTAAAGTTTTCCCCAACATGTTCTGGAACTTTAGTTCTTTTTCACAGATATAACAAATTTAAAGATCGATCTTCCCGCATTTCCTCTGATAATGAAAATGCAATATAAATATTTAGGTAAATGTTGTATGTTTCTAAATATAAATGATGTTTAAACATTATGAGAATCGTGAATAAGATGGTTATTTAATGTCCCACTTGAAGGAATGTCGTTCCTTGGCTCAGCTTCGACTCGTGACAACAATGCAGTAAAACTTGTTGCCATGAAGTTGTCGATTGCACGTTTATTTCGGATACAAGCAATTGCAAACTCTTTGCCGTAAGATAGTATGAAGAGAGCAAATTTTATTAGCATTTTGTACATAGGTATAATGACGATGTAGTTGCAACAAAGACCTAATTTTATTTTTGACCCCTCCCCCCCCCCCTTTTCCTGAAATCCTGAATCCGCCACTAAAATGGTAAAATGATTACATACTTAAAATCAGCAAAGCCGACTCTCAGGACTTTTGAGTCCTTTGATTAATTATCTTTATAGTCAATTATTATTTTTGCCAAATATCAAATATTTTTGAGCGTAAAAAAATAGTTATCGACCAAAAACCCCCCCAAAACGTCCGGAAACTGCTACAGCACCAGTATACTTTGCTGGACATTTGTCTGGTTAAGCTTTATATTTTGATGAATTCTTCTTCTTCCATTAGAAACTGTACTCATAAGTTTAGTGTTGTACTTCACAAATTCATGAAAGTTTTACAAGACCTATCTAAATACTGTGGTCTCTGTCACGTCACTGACAGTCCATTCATCCTTCAGATGTCTGTCTGTTTCATTGTCTTTTTGTCTGTTACATATTGTAGGAGTCAGTGTTCTCATTAACTCACCTAAATGAGTCCCAGACTCACCAAAATGGTTTTGGGACTCACCAAAATTTGTATTTTCTTTAACATTTGTAATGAAGATGAGTCCCAAGACTCTATTGGGACTCATGATTTTCTAGGTCTAGTAAGAACCATAGGAGTCAACCTTTTGCAAGATATTTGTGTTGATCATACAAGTTTTATTTGCACGGTAGTTTTCATTACCTAGAAATATGATACATGTATGTCATATACATGTAATGATGTATACAATGAACCCCGCCTAGCAATCTTACACATTAATAATGGCATACAGTGAACACCGCCTAGCAACCTTACACTTTAATAATGACATACACAATAAAAAAAAAAAAAAGAGCTCGTGTGTCAAGTCCTCCAACTCGTATTGCTATGTTCCAGTGAACCTGCTCCCCTCTTTCATATATATATAAAAACCAAACTAGTGTTCCACCAAGCAGTGAATTCATATTTTCAAGTATTTATGTGGGGTGTTGCAATACATGTAAAAATGATGCATGCAATCAAAGAAAGGGACATTAATTAGTGGTTGATCTGATAGAGTGTTGCAGTGGAACAATAATTAAGACTCCCACATAAATCAAGTGTGGATTTGAATGTTGATCATGAAAAGTGCCAATAATCTGATTAATCAGTTAATGAAATCAATATAGAAAACAACGGCTCGTGTTCTGGTTTCCATAATTAAGTGCTTACTTATATGTTATGAGTGTTCAGAAACTTATCATATCATTTTAGCTTACATTGTACATACTTAGTGCTCAGTCACTTAACGTATCCAGAGACATATGTGTATATATGTCTCTGACATATCATGGGAGGGGTAGTTAGTGATCAGTCGCTTACATATTAGTTAGTGTTCAATCATTTATCAATTCACATCATTAACGCTTATGTGTACATAGGTAGTGTTTAATTACTTACTGGTACAATGTATCCTATCATTTTAGCTGGAGGCAAGATTTGAAGAAGCTTTGAAGGAGAAAAAAGGATGGATAATCAAAAAGATGGGAGAAGATGGGGCTTGTTTATTTAGAGCTGTTGGTAAGGAATGATGTATAAAGTGGTTTTTATTTAGAGCTGTTAGTAAGGAATGATATATAAAGTGGTCTTTATTTAGAGCTGTTGGTAAGTAATGATGTATAAAGTGGTCTTTATTTAGAGCTGTTGGTAAGGAATGATGTATAAAGTGGTCTTTATTTAGAGCTGTTGGTAAGGAATGATGTATAAAGTGGTCTTTATTTAGAGCTGTTGGTAAGGAATGATGTATGAATGATGTATAAAGTGGTCTTTATTTAGAGCTGTTGGCAAGGAATGATGTATAAAGTGGTCTTTATTTAGAGCTGTTGGTAAGGAATGATGTGTAAAGTGGTCTTTATTTAGAGCTGTTGGTAAGGAATGATATATAAAGTGGTCTTTATTTTGAACTACATGATTGTATTAGTAAATTGTAAAGAAACTTGATGTATTAACTTAAAAAGAGAACAACACTCTTTTTCACAAATTTTTGGCCTCCAGGCCTTTATCAAGAGAAAAAATGGAAATTTGTTCACTGCTTATGTAAAATCCATCATTACATTATAACAGTATAATGTAACTCATTGTTTACATATGCTGCCAATATCTAGTTGAGAGCATTCACCAATGTTGCTGTCACTATCTATTTGAGAGCATTCACCAGTGTTGCTGTCTATCTAGTTGAGAGCATTCACCAATGTTGCTGTCACTATCTATTTGAGAGCATTCACCAGTGTTGCTGTCTATCTATATGAGAACATTCACCAATGTTACTGTCACTATCTGGTTGAGATCATTCACCGATGTTGCTATCACTATCTAGTTGAGAGCATTCACCAATGTTGCTGTCACTATCTAGTTGAGAGCATTCACCAATGTTGCTGTCTATCTGGTTGAGATCATTCATCGATGTTGCTATCACTATCTAGTTGAAAGCATTCACCGATGTTGCTGTCACTATCTGGTTGAGAGCATTCACCAATGTTGCTATCACTATCTAGTTGAGAGCATTCATCGATGTTGCTGTCACTATCTGGTTGAGAACATTCACCGATGTTGCTGTCACTTTCTAGTTAAGAGCATTCACCGATGTTGCTGTCACTATCTAGTTGAGAGCATTCACCAATGTTACTGTCACTATCTAGTTGAGAGCATTCATCGATGTTGCTGTTACTATCTGGTTGAGAACATTCACCGATGTTGCTGTCACTTTCTAGTTAAGAGCATTCACTGATGTTGCTGTCACTATCTAGTTGAGAGCATTCACCAATGTTATTGTCACTATTAGTTGAGAGCATTCATCGATGTTGCTATCACTATCTAGTTGAGAGCATTCACCAATGTTGCTGTCACTATCTGGTAGAGAACATTCACAGATGTTGCTGTCACTATCTGGTTGAGAACATTCACCGATGTTGCTGTCATTATCTAGTTTAGAGCATTCACCGATGTTGCTGTCACTATCTAGTTGAGAACATTCACCAGTGTTGCTGTCACTATCTAGTTGAGAGCATTCACCCATGTTGCTGTCACTATCTAGTTGAGAGCATTCACCAATATGGCTGTCACTATCTAGTTGAGAGCATTAACCAATGTTGCTGTCTATCTATTTGAGAGCATTCACCAATGTTGCTGTCACTATCTGGTTGAGAGCATTCACCAATGTTACTGTCCCTATTTGGTTGAGAGCATTCACCGATGTTGCTGTCACTATCTGGTTGAGAGCATTCACCGATGTTACTGTCACTATCTAGTTTAGAGCATTCACCGGTGTTGCTGTCTATCTAGTTGAGAGCATTCACCAATGTTGCTGTCACTATCTATTTGAGAGCATTCACCAGTATTGCTGTCTATCTATATGAGAACATTCACCAATGTTACTGTCACTATCTGGTTGAGATCATTCACCGATGTTGCTATCAATATCTAGTTGAGAGCATTCACCAATGTTGCTGTCACTATCTAGTTGAGAGCATTCACCAATGTTGCTGTCTATCTGGTTGAGATCATTCATCGATGTTGCTATCACTATCTAGTTGAAAGCATTCACCGATGTTGCTGTCACTATCTGGTTGAGAGCATTCACCAATGTTGCTGTCACTATCTAGTTGAGAGCATTCATCGATGTTGCTGTCACTATCTGGTTGAGAACATTCACCGATGTTGCTGTCACTTTCTAGTTAAGAGCATTCACCGATGTTGCTGTCACTATCTAGTTGAGAGCATTCACCAATGTTACTGTCACTATCTAGTTGAGACCATTCATCGATGTTGCTGTTACTATCTGGTTGAGAACATTCACCGATGTTGCTGTCACTTTCTAGTTAAGAGCATTCACCGATGTTGCTGTCACTATCTAGTTGAGAGCAATCACCAATGTTATTGTCACTATTAGTAGAGAGCATTCATCGATGTTGCTGTCACTATCTAGTTGAGAGCATTCACCAATGTTGCTGTCACTATCTGGTAGAGAACATTCACAGATGTTGCTGTCACTATCTGGTTGAGAACATTCACCGATGTTGCTGTCATTATCTAGTTTAGAGCATTCACCGATGTTGCTGTCACTATCTAGTTGAGAACATTCACAAGTGTTGCTGTCACTATCTAGTTGAGAGCATTCACCCATGTTGCTGTCACTATCTAGTTGAGAGCATTCACCGATATGGCTGTCACTATCTAGTTGAGAGCATTAACCAATGTTGCTGTCTATCTATTTGAGAGCATTCACCGATGTTGCTGTCACTATCTGGTTGAGAGCATTCACCAATGTTACTGTCCCTATTTGGTTGAGAGCATTCACCGATGTTGCTGTCACTATCTGGTTGAGAGCATTCACCGATGTTACTGTCACTATCTAGTTTAGAGCATTCACCGGTGTTGCTGTCACTATCTGGTTGAGAGCATTCATCGATGTTGCTGTCACTGTCTAGTTGAGAGCATTAACCAATGTTGCTGTCTATCTATTTGAGAGCATTCACCGATGTTGCTGTCACTATCTGGTTGAGAGCATTCACCAATGTTGCTGTCACTATCTGGTTGAGAGCATTCACCAATGTTACTGTCACTATTTGGTTGAGAGCATTCACCAATGTTACTTTCACTATCTAGTTGAGAGCATTCACCGATGTTGCTGTCACTATCTGGTTGAGAGCATTCACCGATGTTGCTGTCACTATCTAGTTCAGAGCATTCATCGATGTTGCTGTCACTGTCTAGTTGAGAGCATTCATCGATGTTGCTGTCACTATCTATTTGAGAGAATTCACCGATGTTGCTGTCACTATCTGGTTGAGAGCATTCACCAATGTTACTGTCACTATCTGGTTGAGAGCATTCACCGATGTTGCTGTCACTATCTATTTGAGAGCATTCACCGATGTTGCTGTCACTATTTGGTTGAGAGCATTCACCAGTGTTGCTGTCACTATCTAGTTGAGAGCATTCACCAATGTTGCTGTCACTATCTATTTGAGAGCATTCACCGATGTTGCTGTCACTATTTGGTTGAGAGCGTTCACCAGTGTTGCTGTCACTATCTGGTTGAGAGCATTCACCGATGTTGCTGTCACTATCTGGTTGAGAACATTCACCGATGTTGCTGTCACTATCTAGTTAAGAGCATTCACCGATGTTGCTGTCACTATCTAGTTGAGAACATTCACCAGTTTTGCTGTCACTATCTGGTTGAGAGCATTCACCAATGTAACTGTCACTATCTAGTTGAGAGCATTCACCAATGTTGCTGTCACTATCTATTTGAGAGCATTCACCAATGTTACTGTCACTATCTAGTTGAGAGCATTCACCAATGGTACTGTCACCATCTGGTTGAGAGCATTCACCGATGTTGCTGTCACTATCAAATTGAGAGCATTCACCGATGTTGCTGTCACTATCTGGTTGAGAGCATTCACTGGTGTTGCTGTCACTATCTAGTTGAGAGCATTCACTGGTGTTGCTGTCACTATCTAGTTGAGAACATTCACCACTATTGCTGTCACTATCTAGTTGGAAGCATTCACCGATGTTGCTGTCACTGTCTAGTTGAGAGCATTCACCGATGTTGCTGTCACTATCTAGTTGAGAAAATTCACGGATGTTGCTGTCACTATCTGGCTGAGAACATTCACCAATGTTGCTGTCACTATCTGGTTGAGAACATTCACCAATGTTGCTGTCACTATCTAGTTGAGAGCATTCACCGGTGTTGCTGTCACTATCTAGTTGAGAACATTCACCACTATTGCTGTCACTATCTAGTTGAGAGCATTCACCGATGTTGCTGTCACTATCTAGTTGAGAGCATTCACCGATGTTGCTGTCACTATCTGATTGAGAACATTCACTGATGTTGCTGTCACTATCTGGTTGAGAACATTCACCGAAGTTGCTGTCACTATCTGGTTGAGAGCATACACCGATGTTGCTGTCACTATCTAGTTCAGAGCATTCACCGAAGTTGCTGTCACTATCTAGTTCAGAGCATTCACCGATGTTGCTGTCACTATCTAGTTGAGAGCATTCACTGATGTTGCTGTCACTATCTAGTTGAGAGCATTCACCAATGTTGCTGTCACTATGTGGTTGAGAGCATTCACCAATGTTACTGTCACTATCTGGTTGAGAGCATTCACCAATGTTGCTGTCACTATCTGATTGAGAGCATTCACCGATGTTGCTGTCAATATCTGGTTGAGAGCATTCATCGATGTTGCTGTCACTATCTGGTTGAGAGCATTCACCGATGTTGCTGTCACTATCTGATTCAGAGCATTCACCGACGTTACTGTCACTATCTGGTTGAGAGCATTCACCGATGTTGCTGTCTCTATTTGGTTGAGAGCATTCACCAGTGTTGCTGTCTATCTATTTGAGAGCATTCACCGATGTTGCTGTCACTATCTAGTTGAGAACATTCACCAATGTTGCTGTCACTATCTATTTGAGAGCATTCACCGATGTTGCTGTCACTATCTGGTTGAGAGCATTCACCGATGTTGCTGTCACTATCTGGTTGAGAGCATTCACCAATGTTGCTGTCACTATCTGGTTGAGAACATTCACTGTTGTTGCTTTCTATCTAGTTGAGAGTTTGTATAGCGGTTTATTTCATTATGTAGTTTTAAGACGTTATTGTATTAATAGGTTGTTTACTTTTGTTTGCACCATTTACTTTGAACAGAAGATAAATGTAATATAATTAAAGCAACAAAACAGTAATAATCCTTGATCAATTCTTCAGATGGTTTTTAATTTCAGCCGACCAGGTGTATGGGGATCAAGAGATGCATTCAGTTATTAGAAAGCACTGTGTGGAATACATGGTAAGAATTCAAGATTTCCAACATGGACTGAGGATTGCCATCTCAATGAGTGGGTTGAGTGGTTTAGTTGAAACTCACCATAAGCTCTGGCAACTCTTTGGATTCAGTCCCTGGTCAGTGTAACTTGAACCAATGGAGTCTGTGAGCATGGTGTAGGCCGATGATCCTCTGTCTCTCTCCAGATACTCCTGTTCCTCCTCTGTATAGCACTAGCTGGTGATCCTTTTTCTCTCTCCGGATACTCCTGTTCCTCTGTATAGCACTGGCTGCCTCCAGCCATTCATCTATTGTATTGTAATAAACTATAACAGTCCAGATAGAACTATTTATACTTTTTCTGAATTATTTAGATGCAATCCAATTTCCTCATAGAAACATCAAGCTCAAGCTCTCTCTTTCTCTCCCTATCTCTCTCTCTCTCTCTCTCTCTCTCTCTCTCTCTCTCTCTTATACTTCAGGTGACTTGGGTGAATTATTTAATAATGATTTTGAATTTGACAATATTGATTATATATTTCGTTTATTATTTATTATTTTGTGTGATATTTCAGAGGAAAAATGCAGATTACTACTCGCATTATGTAACAGAGGATTTTACCACATATTTAAACCGTAAAATGACAGAACATTGTCATGGAAACCATGTGGAAATTCAAGCTATCAGTGAAATGTTTAATAGACCTGTTGAGGTCTACCAGTATGGCATAGGTATGATAGATTTGTCACATATTTGTCAATTACCAGATCAGGAAAAAAGGTGGATGCTAAGAATTATAACTCTAGTTTAATGATTCATTTCAGATTCTCTTCATGCATACTTAGTACTTGTAGAATGTATGAATTAAATGTATTCATTATGTAAAAATTATATTAATACCAAAGTAATAAGTATACATACACATGTAGAATATAAATGTTAAGCACAGCATTCTAAAAAATGATTTATAGAGTAGTTTTAACCTTTAACAATTTGTAGTTACACTGTACCTTTTAAAACTGATTTATTTGTGTATTTATACCTTAAGTTACCACTCTGTTTATTCTCTTCTTCTGTCAATAAGCAGAAAATAATTATGTGATTTTCAGAAATCCAAACTGAAATATTACTGTAGAATATGTTTTATTCAGAGCCAATCAACACCTTTAACTGTACTTATAAGACTGATAATGAACCTATCAGGATCAGCTACCATGGAAGTGTGCATTATAATTCTATAGTGGACCCATATAAGGCCACTATAGGGGTAGGTCTCGGCTTACCAGGATTTCAACCAGGGGTAAGTTGTCATGGTGATGATGTATAGATACTGCATATCCTACACCCATAAAACTCGAAATTTACACTTGCAAACTCACAAAATGCCAGTTGCATTTCAGTTTTGTGAGGTGAAAATATAGCTCCAACTTGAGAAATTAATGTGAGCCAGAATTTTACAACTGGTTACCTGTTATAATTTAACGTGTCAATCTTAGTCTCAACGACATTTCATTAAATGCTAGACAAAATCAAGTACCCCAAACACCTGTGCAAGGCCAATTTAGCTCTCAAAAACATTTTGCTGAAAGACAAGTGAAAACAAAACCAAGCACTCAGAACACAAGGATGTGGTATCAGAGCACGTGTTGGTCATGGCGTACAAGTTTAAGATAACAAAT
The DNA here is from genome assembly GCA_035048485.1 of Pteria penguin. Lineage (NCBI taxonomy): Eukaryota > Metazoa > Mollusca > Bivalvia > Pterioida > Pteriidae > Pteria > Pteria penguin. Next base: position 47,239,033 of record CM068588.1, on the reverse strand, counting down.
TTCTTCAATTAATTTGTTGATAACATATCAACAGGAATGTCACAGTGGTAAAGAACAATTATTTTCTAAATTATTCACTGAATAATACAAGAGGTAGGTCTAATTGTAAGTTGTGAACAGGAATTGTGAGTTCAAATTAGAACCGTTCATTAAAATTTATGAGTACTAAAAAAGTGAGTTTCGAGTCCTGACAACCTACACTAAACAGTGTGTCTGTGATATAAAAAGGACTGAAAAGATTCACTGCGATTCACAATTCATCATCATGATTCTCGACAACATTTCGCTATAACTTCGATATATTTCATAACTCTGTGACTGTATCGGTTTGTTAAGGGTTTTAGAAGTACGTTAAAAAAAATGGCCGCAATCTATGATGTTAACAACGTGTCAAAAATCAAGATGTAAAACATTTGTTATAAAGAAATTTGCTTTATTAATCCAATAACCTATACATGTAGTAGGATTTATGAATGTATACAATTTATTCTTAGTTTTCTTGTCCTACTTTAAAACTTCTTAAATACTTGTTTTTGTTTCATTTGTTTCAAGTTTATTGTCCCCCGCTTTTCATGAAGCATGGGGATATTAAATCTCATTCGTCTGTCTGTCCATCCATCTGTCTGTCTGTCACAAAAACTTTAACCTTGGTCATGACTTTTAACCGTAAGATGTAGGGCCTTCATATTTGGCCGGTGTGTCCCTAATTGTAATACCTTTCAGTTAGTACCAGAATTTTTTATCATGTGACCTTGACTTTTGACCTACTTCAATGTAACTTTTTAACCGTAAGATGTAGGCCCTTCATATTTGGCATGTGTGTCTGTAGACATGCACAACCATGACTGTATGTCAGAGATCACTGTGCCCTTACTTACAGAACCCCAAAGCGGGGGACCACATTTCTCTGAATTTGCTTTTTATATAATGATTGATCTCAGAGACACTGAAGGTGTGAATGACTAAAATTTTTTGTTATTTGCAATTTTACTAAAATCTGAAAAAAAATTTCTGGTATCTTATTTTTTCTACTTAGAAATTTCGTATCATGATACCAATCGTATTGTGAGAACTGTTTACAATACATGTCATATTATGAGCTAACGTACATGTATCATTGCAGCAATAGATATAAAGGGGAATTCAACCAAACTTTTGTTTCCATCTGTTTGCGATATAAGGGGATATCTATCAATCTTTCATTTCACTCTGGTGGGGATACGATGGTTATATCAAACAAATTTTTGTTTCATTTGCCTGAATATCAAGTATGGCAAATGTAGCATTTATATTGATATTTTTGAACAAAAACTTAATGGTTTTTCGATTTTTGTTTTTTTAGTGGTCTTTTTCCTTTGCATAGGCAGGCAATACAAACAAATGTTCTTAAGGTCAAGAATTGACTGATGACGATTTATACTTTTCTGTAGGTCTTAACAGAATGTGACACACAGAGGATATTTTGCTCCCCACATATCTTAATGTGCGATAAAAGCAGTGAGAATTTAATTTGTCTCCCTTCAGAAGACTGTCAATGTATAATTTGTAGATTTTTTTATTTCTAAGGAGATAGAAATCTTAGGATTTTAAATTGTTTATAATTTTCTTTCCACTACATTGTGAGAACTTAAAATGAAAGCATGAGGTTACCAAGCTGTTCTACATAATGATGCTGTCCAGGAATTCAGAGTTTATACAACACTCTGATAACATTTATAATTAATCTTATACTAATTTGTACACTTCAGCTGGCTGATAAGAATTTGATGGTAGATGCTGTCAGACAGTCAGAAGATACACATATCGAAAAGGTAAAATACCTAGACACCGAAATACTTAGGTGTTCAAATTTTGTATGAAATTAGTGCATATGATACTCTCAAGTTACCAGAATGACAATTTACCTTAATTGAATTTCCTGATCTGAGTGTCTACATTTTATCACTACTAATGTGTAGGCCATATGTCCCTGTGATTGTAACAGATTTGATACCTGTGACATGGAAAAGTTTATGACTGATTACAGATTAGTGTCCTCTATTCTAGTCTCTCGGATTATCTTGTTTGATATTCTACAAAGCGTCTCCTTATTTAAGTAACAATATTTTCCATCTTTCTACCTGTCAGTTTTCTTAAACTGATACCAAATAAGTTGAAACTGCTTCAGTCCCATAAAACTTCTTTTTTTGACCAAAGGTAAAAGATTAACAGAAAGTTGATTCTTTGGCTTCTCAGAGTATTTTGTCACACTAACTATATGTGTCTCAGTGAATATGTTACACTAAGTATCAGTACCTTCTCTCATTAGCATACATCCTTAAATAGCAGGGTTCTTTGTTGTTTTGTTGATGTTTTAGTCTTCCTTGTATTTTGTAGTGCATGCTGGAAGACAAGATAAAGGAGACAGATTGGGAGGTAACCCAGGAATCTATAGAAGAACAAGTTGCTCGAGAGTCATATTTTCAGTGGCTTCGGGACAACGAAGCTAATGCCAGACGCCATACCTCTGTAAGATATCAATGGAATATCATTAAATACAACATCTCTTCATGGCATTAAAACAAATTTATGTGTTGTGGTTGTGTTATGAACACTTCTTGGTTGCCGGTAATATACCAATGAAATCACTGGTTGTCATATTGTAATCAGCAGACAATCCTAGACTTATTGTACACCAGTATCCAGCAACACATCCTAGATGTACTGTGGCCTATTGTACACCAGTATCCAGCAACACATCCTAGATGTACTATGGCCTATTGTACACCAGTATCCAGCAACACATCGTAGATGTACTTTGGCCTATTGTACACCAGTATCCAGCAACACATCCTAGATGTACTTTGGCCTATTGTCTCCTCTTTATACATGTATATAAGCTGGTGTGACCTAGTGGCATCACGCTCGCGTCTAATAGGGAGGCCGGGATTTGAGTCTCGCTCTGGTCATGCCGGTATTCTGTCTTTCGGATGAGACAGTAAAAACCGAGGGCCTATGTCATGGTATGCATGGCACGTTAAAGATCCCTCACTGCTTCGGGCGGGTCCGTTGCAAAGGTCAAAATTTGTATACCCCACATCAGACAGATGTCATATACGTGAGATATTGGTGGTGTGATGTTTAACAAAAATCAATCAATCAATGATTATACATGCATATTTATTGAATAGCAGTGTTTTGGGTTTCAGAGTAATATTTTGGGTTCTGACTTTTTGTGCATCACTTCAGTTTTTAAGCAATAACAGTTTCTGGTTTCTGTGCCTTCTTGTTGTTGAACACATAAAATACAGGTAGGGAACACCCCTACACTACATAGTGGTACCTGGAAGAGAATACCCCTACACTACATAGTGGTACCTGGAAGAGAATACCCCTACACTACATAGTGGTACCTGGAAGAGAATACCCCTACACTACATAGTGGTACCTGGAAGAGAACACCCCTACACTACATAGTGGTACCTGGAAGAGAATACCCCTACACTACATAGTGGTACCTGGAAGAGAATACCCCTACACTACATAGTGGTACCTGGAAGAGAACACCCCTACATTACATAGTGGTACCTGGAAGAGAATACCCCTACACTACATAGTGGTACCTTGAAGAGAATACCCCTACACTACATAGTGGAACACCCCTACACTACATAGTGGTACCTGGAAGAGAACACCCCTACACTACATAGTGGTACCTGGAAGAGAATACCCCTACACTACATAGTGGTACCTGGAAGAGAACACCCCTACACTACATAGGGGTACCTGGAAGAGAACACCCCTACACTACATAGTGGTACCTGGAAGAGAACACCCCTACACTACATAGTGGTACCTGGAAGAGAACACCCCTACGCTACATAGTGGTACCTATAAGAAAACACCCCTACACTACATAGTGGTACCTGGAAAAGAATACCCCTACACTACATAGTGGTACCTGGAAGAGAATACCCCTACACTACATAGTGGTACCTGGAAGAGAATACCCCTACACTACATAGTGGTACCTGGAAGAGAACACCCCTACACTACATAGTGGTACCTGGAAGAGAATACCCCTACACTACATAGTGGTACCTGGAAGAGAATACCCCTACACTACATAGTGGTACCTGGTAATTATCAGCTGGCAATGTCTGCTCAGTTAACATACGAAAACAATCTGAGGAAGTGACAGCTTACAAAACATTAAAGTCACATGATTCCTGCTTGAAAAATTTAGAGTAATACATGTAATGGACAATCTGAGAACTCAAAACTCTGCTGTTGTAAATATCGTAAAATTATGCTTAAGTTATTTGTAGTGTTTATATATAGGTTATGATACATTTTTTAGTGTATTATGTACATGTATAGTTTTCTTTCTTCTTGATTACATACATGGCATCAAAGATGTGAATACTTTATATTCAGTCAAAGTCAGCAAGTGCCACATGTAGTTCCTCCGCTGACACAGTCTACAAGGAGTGTCTAGGATCTCCGGAACTCAGACAAGGGAGATCACCTCGCAATAGAAGCAGTCCTACATCAGTTCAGAACAGTCCACAGAGGGTAGACATTGTGGACCAGTCATCTCCTCATGCCACAGGATCAGGAATAAACACTGGAGGTAATGTACATAACATTCATTGAGTTTGTGTTTTAAAATTACGAAAGCCAAAGTGTTTAAAATGCAATCCCTAGAAAACTACTTACAATCTAATCTCAGTGGACAGTATGGAGAGCATAGCTTTGGAGTCTTGTACGCTGTATCTGTTGCCTTTAAAGCATAGCAACACTTAAGGACCAGTTCATAGTTAACACTGTGATGCATTGAAGACTTATAGGACAAAAGCTTATACATGATTTACTTGATTTACCATTCCTTCCAACTACAGAGTAATAAAGATTTCACAATTTAATCTCTGTGGCCTATGGGTCTGAATCATGAGAACTCTGCCTCACCAAATGGTAACTCAAATATGAACAAAACTTACATGGGGACAATGAATCAACATTTAGACCAACTTTGCCACAGTCTGTAGATTTCTACTTAAAATCGAATTCAAAACTGTGATCCATGTGGTTGAGCATCTACCTAAATTATCATCAAGTCTTGTTTGTAATGAATTGACCAGTTAATGAATTGTTATTAAGTGAAAATTATTTGGCAAATATCATGATGCTAGAGAATAACATTCAGGTTTTAGATGGGTTAGGAAGCCAGTGTGGCCTAGTGGATAAGGCACTGGGCTCGTGATCGAGAGGTTCCGAGTTTGACTCCTACCCTGGGCACACTGGTGTTCTGTCTTTCGGATGAGGCAGTAAAAACCGAGGTCCCATGTCACGGTAGGCGTGGCAGGTAAAAGATCCCTCAGCTTAAGGCGGGTCCGTTGCAAAGGTCTAAATTTGTATGCCGTCACCATATAAGTGAAATAATCATGGAGTGCTGTAAAACAATATTCAATCAATCAATCATACATGGGTTAGGAGAACTCTACACTTGTTCAGATACTCCAATACAATGAATTGACATGGCAGATACTCCAACACAATGAATTCATGTGGCAAATACTCCAACACAATGAATTCACCTGGCAGATACTCCAACAAAATGAATTCACCTGGCAGATACCCAACACAATGAATTCATGTGGCAAATACTCCAACACAATGAATTCACCTGGCGGATACTCCAACACAATGAATTCACCTGGCAGATACTCCAACACAATGAATTCATGTGGCAGATACTCCAACACAGTGAATTCACCTGGCAGATACTCCAACACAATGAATTCACCTGGCAGATACTCAACACAATGAATTCATGTGGCAGATACTCAACAGAATGAATTCATGTGGCAGATACTCCATCACACTGAAATCACCTGGTAGATACTCCAATACAATGAATTCACCTGACAAATACTCCAACACAGTGAATTCACCTGGCAGATACTCCAACACAATGAATTCACCTGGCAGATACTCCAACAAAATGAATTCACCTAGCAGATACCCAACACAATGAATTCATGTGGCAAATACTCCAACACAATGAATTCACCTGGCAGATACTCCAACACAATGATTTCACCTGGCAGATACTCAACATAGCTAATTCTTGTGGCAAATACTCAACACAGTGAATTCACTTGGCAGATACTCCAACACAGTGAGTTCACCTGGCAGATACTCCAACACAATGAATTCACCTGGCAGATACTCCAACTCAATGAATTCATGTGGCAGAACTCCAACACAATGAATTCACCTGGCAGATACTCCAACACAGTGAATTCACCTAGCAGATACTCCAACACAATGAATTCCCCTGGCAGATACTCCAACACAGTGAATTCACCTGGCAGATACTCCAACACAGTGAATTCACCTGGCAGATACTCAACACAATGAATTCACCTGGCAGATACTCCAACACAATGAATTCATATGGCAGATACCCCAACACAGTGAATTCACTTATTTACATTGTGTAATCCTTCCTTCCCAGTAAAGATAGTAGAGTGGTCTGTCTGTATATGCATAACATATCAACTACTATGACACATGACCCTCTGATATCATTCACTTAATCATATGTAGATAAATTAATATCTTTCTAATTTTAGGGTCACCAATTCAGTACCTAGGTGATAGTAGTTTGGTAGGAGCTACAGGTGGAGCTTCTCCCAACACTTCCTTGGGAATGACAGAAATGGCATTTAATGAAACCAACTCTATGATGAACCAGTTAAATCCTTCCTTCCCAGGTAAAGAATAAATATAAATGATATGTAGTACAAAGAATAAAGAATTATGAAATATTTTGTTACGTGTAGTACAACATATCTATGTCATTAAATTTACTACAAGAACACATCACTAAACAGTTTAGTCAAGAAGGATTGATCTGACAATTAGGAAAGAATCTCTTTTACCTTCTTTGTTTGGAAATGATTTTCAATTTTATCCATTTTCATTGAACCAAAAAATTCTGTAAAAGCTGAAACATCACAGAAATAAACCTTGTATGGTAAGTACAGTTTTGCAGTTGTTCTTAAATTCAGTGCTTGAATTGCTATAGATTTCCCATCGTTAATACCTGTGGCTATTGTTTCTTGACACAGAGTATGGTCAATGGGATGAGGATGACATCTTAGCTCAAGTGATGGCCCAGTCTCAACAAGAGTATCTGGATAGCCTGAAGAAAAATGCATCAACAGAAAACCAGAACCCCTTTATAAGTCTTAGATCTTGTTCCACTTCCAAAGATCCCAATAGCTAACACAGGCTGTGTCAGCTAAGTTTTATATTCACATGTTTCGATACTTTAACTATTATTTAAAGCAAGTACTTTATATGCAGAATATACATGTGCATTTACTTTCATTATTGTATAATGGAATGAAAATTTGTTTAAGATTTTGGTTCTTTTATAATATATCATTATCTGTCATGATAATTATGATTATACGTCATTTATTTCATGTTTGATAATTATTATGACATGATAGTTCTTCCATAAAGAATATTTATTCAGTCACATGATCCCATCTTAGATCTCTTTCATTATGTTGTCGGCTATTTTATTATCTTTTCATGTCAGTGATACCGAATACTGGGTTTTACATATAGGGTGATATAAGTAATGTTCAAAATGGCACATAATGATGAAATCATCCTTGAAAAGAATTACTTACAGATTGACCAGATAGTATAAATAATGATCACTATCACAGCCATTTGTTTTCTTTCCTCAACATCATTAGACATGTTTTGATTTGCTGTAGTTGAAAAGCTTTCGTTGTTCAATATATAATCATAATTTAATCTTTACCTGCTTGCATATATCACAGATTTAAAGTTTTGTAAAGCATTTGAATGGATTTGATCAAACTCAGTAGCACTGAACTAAATGATACTTATTTTGTGCTGTTATATTCCAACAAGAACTGAAAAGAATGGATGGTTCCAAAGAGAAGTAAATAGGTGATAAAGGGTACCCTTCTTTGATGGAATTGGCTTTGAATACCTGTGGATAGGTGGAGCAGGGATACCTCTTTGTAACAGGTGCTTGGTTAGTGGAGCAGGGATATCTCATTGTAACAGGTGCCTGGTTAGTGGAGCAGGCATGTCTCAGTGTAACAGGTGCTTGGTTAGTGGAGCAAGGATATCTCTTTGTAACAGGTGCCTTGTTAGTGGAGCAGGCATGTCTCAGTGTAACAGGTGCTTGGTTAATGAAGCAGACATTTCTCAGTGTAACGGTGCCTGGTTAGTGAACGAGAGGTCCAAGGTTGGAGTTCATTTGGGGTAAAGGTCTAGATTTCTAGATTTTTTCATCAGACAGGCACTGTCACCATAAAGTGCAATAATCTTGCTGAGGTGTAACAGAATCAAACAAAAAAAAAAACCCTCATAAAATAGAGTATCTTTCTTAACATGTACATAGATCTTAAGTAAGATAGTATGCCCTTTTCCTGAGTTAGATGTTTAGAGTTAGATGCAATTTGCTTTGAGTGTCAATAAAATAATTTAGGAAGGTCTTCAGTTATACTTTCCAGAGTAATTGATTTTCATTTTTATTTATTTATTTATTTATGTTTTGTTTTTGTTTTTTGTTTGGGGGTTTTTTTTTTGGGGGGGGGTTATTTTTTGGGGTTTTTTTGGTTTGTTTTTGGTTTTGTATTTTTTTTGTTTGTTTGGTTTTTTTTTTTTTTTTTTGACGTACAAGGGAGATTGTTGACATTGCTTAGATAAGGTGTGTAAAAAGTGTCAGTTGTTTTTGGCTTCATTTCTAGATTAATAGTTGAGCCTGTTTATATTTCTCTTTAACTCTGTTCATTACCCTTTATAATGTTGCTTTTAGTGCCTTCATGTATATGTTTTTTTAAAGTAATGACTCACTTAAAGCGTCTGTAAGACTGAATTGATTAACAACAAAAAATTCAGTATTTGTTGCACAAATTCATATGAATCAGCTTTGTTCATTGAATTATTATTACTTTATTTATCTTTGACTCAGAGCTATAAGAATACTTTTTTCTGAGATTTGGACTTTAAAGATGTTCTGTTTTTATCCCTTTCTTATTTTGAATTATCAATTAACCACAACATTGTCTTGCTCATTGTGAACAAATTTTGTATCTGTCACTAAAAGACATCAAAGTTTTTATCCTCCTTTTTTCTTCTTGATATAATAAAATTTTTTACTGATTTAAATATGTATGTGCAAAATTAGTTGCCTTGATATGTACATGCAATGTCTATGTAATAATTGTCAGGAATAGGTATAAAATATAAGCCTGTATTGAATAACAGTTGAAAATGAACATTTTAATGATTGGCAGTGTAATTCCTTTGTGTTTTTGTATACTTTACCTCTTCTTATATGTCTTAGGTTTTACTGTCATTATTCATTCCACATCCATATAAATGTGATTGGTCTCATCTTAGCTCTAGCTTTTCACAGTGAGCCAACAACATCAATAAGATTTAGACTGGTTTTGATAGTTTTCACAATGTTGTTTAGGAACGGAAGGTATGGGATACATGAAAAAATAGGTAAAATGGCTAATTTATGAGCATCCTCTGATAATGAAAAAAATGATGATATATCTAAATATTTAAAAAGCAGAATAAAGTGTAAACTTAATAAAACTATTGTTCATGGTAGTTAACCTAAGCACGGACCATAGAGGAATCTTTCTACTGATTTTTGTTTTGTTTGTAATTACATGCAATGTACTGCTATGATTTATCTTTTATGGTGTACACATATACATGTATGTACATGCACATGCAAGTAGTGCTCCTTATAATTTTGTTACTGATGAGTATGGCCTAATGTAACCATCATTTATTGACTGATATGACAAGATAGTTGTCGTGTGTCCCTTTGATTTTATAATTTTTTCGTATAAGATTCAGTGATAAATATAACCTGGTATATCTTACAGTAACAACTTTCTGTTCTGTATGTACATTGAGGAATGCTTTGTATGATTCACACATCTGTAGACAGGTTACCAGATTCACTCAAGTTTGTAGAAAGGTTTACTAGACTCACATAAATGTAGATCTGTTTCCACAATTCACACACATGTTGATTAGTTTCATACCTAAATTTAGGTCAGACCACTAGTGTATGAATTTAAGTATACATGCATAAAATTTTAATAGAAAATATGCACTTTCTTCTGTGAAAAATAAACTTGTTTGTATTGTCATAAGCAAAGCAAAGAGATGCAATACCTGGACCCCTCCTTCAATCAGAAGTTATCAACATCTTGCTTTTGTCATTGTAACTGAAAATTTGTTGAAAGCCTCTTTCTTCAGATTTAACAACATATGAAAATCACTTATTTTACTATTGCAATTTTAGATGACTAAATTTACATGAACAGAAAGTTTGTATACTGTATGGTGAATTTGTTATTACAAAAAGCATGGTCTCATGGTCGATGGCAGCAAAACAGGCAAACCATTGTTAGTGGAAATCATTCTCCATTCATTGTTTTCAGCTCTAGGCTATGCCCAGACACTATCCTTTCATCTGACTTGCCGTTAGCATTTTACATAAGGATATGAATGATACATGCTATGTTAAAGTGTGTGTGTCATCCAATTTGAACACAAAATATCTTATTCACATCAAAGTTATTTCTTATTATATAATAGTCATATGTGTTGCTGCAGACAGCTTCATTCTACTAAGATGTCATGCTACAGACAATAGTAACATAATAGATAGCCTAAACTTAGGCATTGAAAGCCTAGACATAGGTAAACAGTTATGTATGACCAGCAGAGCCTCAGAATCGTCCGGGGATCTGGTTTGTATATCATGTGATTGATGGTTTTTGCAGTATATTTTGTTTCTATGAATATGTTTTACATGTATAATGCATCGTTTGTTTTGAAAGGGCAAAAGAATTGCTGTCATTGTTTGTTATAGATTGTATAATATTATCAATGAAAATTGAGTATTTAAACATTAGAATCCTGAGAACTTTTAATAAATATGTATACCTTGCGTTTCTTCCTATATGCCTATGTACAAATGGAGGCGTATTGTCATCCATCTCTGACTCAACCCTAACACTCCTCCTCTTGTGTTCAGTGATGTAAAATATGAAAATAACTGGTGTCGTATGACTATGGCACTGACAACAACAATATACCACAGAAGACTTTACCAACCCCTGAAATTCAGAGGTGAGACCAGGTGCCCGGGAAAGTGAGCATCTCCTGTCTGGCTAGCCACATTCACAGTGAATGCCCTTACATTCAGACGAAACAAATATAATTCAGCACTGTATAATATATACGGTATGTGAATGTGAACAAAGACTGTGTAGAAATTGTCACTGCCTCATAACATCAGAAAAAGAGTATTATAACACTAAAGTCAAACCCTGGGGACTTTTTATGAGATCCACACTGCAAAAAGTGACGTGGTACATGACCTATTGTCATTGACGTGACTTTTTAACACGGTTAAAACAATTGAGTACACGTATTTTAGCAGTATACGAAATTCACGGTCTTTCATGGTTATTTTCTAAGGTTTATCATTAGCCGACATGTTTCATCTTAAGTAATGTTTCGGCCTAAGTAATGAAGCAATCATAGCCGACACATTTCTGTCGAAGTAGTGTAGCAGTGGTGGCCGATACGTTTCGACCTAAGTAAAGAAGCAGTGGTATCCGACATGTTTGGGTCAAAGTAACTAAACAGTCGTAGCCGGCACATTTCGGCTTAAGTAATGAAGCTGTCATAGCCGATACTTTGTTGTCCCTCGCTTTTCGCAAAATTTCAAGAAGCATCCTTCGCTCGGAGAAATCCCTTACATAATATGATTAATTTATGCTCAAATGTTCGGCCATATGCCTCCAAGATGGCGGAAGAGGGAAGTGACTCCATTTAAATTTTATGCATTCGAAAACTATCTATAAAAAGTCAAACTCTAAACTATGTATAGGTAGTATAGATAGGACGAATAACCGTGTTATAAGTCGTATATTATGTGTAGCTTAACCGTGTTTTAAGTCTTTGCATTGTATGTGGCCAAACCTTGCAATGACTCATACCTTTTTATGACAACTATGTTATAACCCATCATTTTGTGGCTTAACTGTATATGACTCGTACATTTTATGTAGCTTAACCGTCCTACAACTCGTGCATTTTAAGTGGCTTACCCGTATCATAAATCGAACATTTTATGTAGCTTAACCGTTTTATAACATGTATATTTTATGTGGCTTAACCGTATTATAACTCGTATGTTTTATGTGGCTTAACCGTGTTGTAACTCGTATATTTTATGTGGCTTGACCGTGGTATAACTCGTATATTTTATGTGACTTGACCGTCTTATAACTCGTATATTTTATGTGGCTCAACCGTGGTATAACTCGTATATTTTATGTGGCTTAACAGTGTTATAACTCGTATATTTTATGTGACTTAACCGTGTGATAACTCGTATATTTTATGTGGCTAATTGTGTCATAACTCGTATATTTTATGTGGCTTAACCGTGGTATAACTCGTATATTGTATGTGGCTTAACCGTGTTATAACTCGTATATTTTATGTGGCTTAACCGTGGTGTAACTCGTACATTTAATGTGGCTTATCCGTATTATAACTCGCATATTTTATGTGGCCTAACAGTATTATAACTCTTATATGTTGTGTGCCCTAACCGTGTTATAACTCGTATATTTTATGTGGCCTTACCGTGGTATTACTCGTATATTTTATGTGGCTTAACCGTGGTATAAATCGTATAATTTATGTGGCTTAACAGTGTTATAACTTGTATATTTTATGTGGTTTAATTGTGGTATAACTCGTATATTTTATGTGGCTTGACCGTGGTATAACTCGTATATTTTATGTGACTTAACAGTGTTATAACTCGTATATTTTATGTGGTTTAACCGTGGTATAACTCGTATATTTTATGTAGCTTAATCGGGGTATAACTCGTATATCTTATGTGGTTTAACCGTGTTGTAACTCGTATATTTTATGTGACTTAACAGTGTTATAACTCGTATATTTTATGTGGTTTAACCGTGGTATAACTCGTATATTTTATGTAGCTTAATCGGGGTATAACTCGTATATCTTATGTGGTTTAACCGTGTTGTAACTCGTATATTTTATGTGACTTAACAGTGTTATAACTCGTATATTTTATGTGACTTAACCGTGTGATAACTCGTATATTTTATGTGGCTAATTGTGTCATAACTCGTATATTTTATGTGGCTTAACCGTGGTATAACTCGTATATTGTATGTGGCTTAACCGTGTTATAACTCGTATATTTTATGTGGTTTAACCGTGGTATAACTCGTAAATTTTATGTAGCTTAATTGGGGTATAACTCGTATATCTTATGTGGTTTAACCGTGTTGTAACTCGTATATTTTATGTGACTTAACCGTATTATAAGTCGTATATTTTATGTGGTTTCACCGTGGCATAACTCGTATATTTTATGTGGCTTAACAGTGTTATAACTCGTATATTTTATGTGGCTTAACGGTGATATTACTCGTATATTTTATGTGGCTTAACCGTGGTATAAATCGTATATTTTATGTGGCTTAACTATGTTATAACTCGTATATTTTATGTGGTTTAACAGTGTTATAACTCGTATATTTCATGTGACTTAACCGTGGTATAACTCGTATATTTTATGTAGCTTAACCGTGTTACAACTCGTATATTTTATGTGGCTTAACCGTGTTATAACTCGTATATTTTATGTGGCTTGACCGTGGTATAACTCGTATATTTTATGTTGCTTAACCATGTTATAACTCGTATATTTTATGTGGCTTAACCGTATTATAACTCGTATATTTTATGTGGCTTAACCGTGGTATAACTCGTATATTTAATGTGACTTAACCGTGGTATAACTCGTATATTTTATGTGGCTTAACCGTGTTATAACTCGTATATTTTATATGGCTTAACCGTGGTATAACTCGTATATTTTATGTGGCTTGACCGTGGTATAACTCGTATATTTTATGTGGCTTAACCGTATTATAACTCGTATATTTTATGTGGCTTAACCGTGGTGTAACTCGTATATTTTATGTGGCTTATCCGTATTATAACTCGTATATTTTATGTGGCTTGACCGTGGTATAACTCGTATATTTTATGTAGCTTAATCGGGGTATAACTCGTATATCTTATGTGGTTTAACCGTGTTGTAACTCGTATATTTTATGTGACTTAACAGTGTTATAACTCGTATATTTTATGTGGTTTAACCGTGGTATAACTCGTATATTTTATGTAGCTTAATCGGGGTATAACTCGTATATCTTATGTGGTTTAACCGTGTTGTAACTCGTATATTTTATGTGACTTAACAGTGTTATAACTCGTATATTTTATGTGGTTTAACCGTATTATAACTCGTATATTTTATGTGGCTTAACCGTGGTATAACTCGTATATTTAATGTGACTTAACCGTGGTATAACTCGTATATTTTATGTGGCTTAACAGTGTTATAACTCGTATATTTTATATGGCTTAACCGTGGTATAACTCGTATATTTTATGTGGCTTGACCGTGGTATAACTCGTATATTTTATGTGGCTTAACCGTATTATAACTCGTATATTTTATGTGGCTTAACCGTGGTGGAACTCGTATATTTTATTTGGCTTATCCGTATTATAACTCGTATATTTTATGTGGCTTGACCGTGGTATAACTCGTATATTTTATGTGACTTAACCGTATTATAACTCGTATATTTTATGTGGCTTGACCGTGGTATAACTCGTATATTTTATGTGACTTAACCGTGGTGTAACTCGTATATTTTATTTGGCTTATCCGTATTATAACTCGTATATTTTATGTGGCTTGACCGTGGTATAACTCGTATATTTTATGTGACTTAACCGTATTATAACTCGTATATTTTATGTGGCTTAACCGTGGTATAACTCGTATATTTTATGTGGCTTAACCGTGGTGTAACTCGTATATTTTATGTGGCTTATCCGTATTATAACTCGTATATTTTATGTGGCCTAACAGTGTTATAACTCTTATTTGTTATGTGGCCTAACCGTGTTATAACTCGTATATTTTATGTGGCTTGACCGTGGTATAACTCGTATATTTATTGTGGCTTAACAGTGTTATAACTCTTATTTGTTATGTTGCTTAACCGTGTTATAACTCGTATATTTTATGTGGCTTGACCGTGGTATAACTCGTATATTTTATGTGGCTTAACAGTGTTATAACTCGTATATTTTATGTGGCTTAACCGTATTTTAACTCGTGTATGTTATGTGGCTAAGTACAATATTAAATAAATTGGCGACGTTATTAGAAAACTGCAATCAAAAAAAATTACAAGAAGATAACGTATATGCGGACAGTAAACGAGTGATATTTGTAAAAGAAAAAATGAAGTACATGTACATAAATAAAAGATGAAATTCACAAACATTATATTTTACTATGAACGTGCGTATCCGTGGCATAGATAATCAAGTCCGAAACAGTAAAGGAACACAGCTTGACCGTGGGAATTTCCGGTTACCACGCTTACTACATTGCCATATTTGGAACGATGTGTTCCTTATATGGAAAATATGAGTCGGACATCGTATATACTCCTTAAATGAAATGCCGGATGATTGAAACTTTTTGTGATGTTATTGAATACTTATTCATGTCTTTTCTATACCTTTTTATACTGGTTTTACATGTAGTAGATTTGTTAAACAACCGAGTCGGATCTTCTGACTTAACTGCATCGCAAAATCCGCCATCATCTCTTGCCTTTTCTCAAGTACATCTACATGTATGGACGGTAATTTTTTAAAAAGAAATTGCGACATAGGATTCATAGTCTGTTGCATAGACAAGAGAAAATGATAGTCTCTCTCTCTCTCTCTCTCTCTCTCTCTCTCTCTCTCTCTCTCTCTCTCTCTCTCTCTCTGACTTGGTATGTTGTAACTGAAATAATTTCTGTGATTTTGAGAATTATGAAATATTGTGTCGAACGTGAATCGCGTTTGCTCTGCGCTGAAGAGTTAAGGTGGAATGTCTTGTAGCCCTGACAAGATGACTGAAAACGAGTCGGGTAGGGGCACATTACTGTATTTAGCATTACATGTAGCTTTGTTTAACTTAAATTCAGGTGGACAAGTATCTTTTGGCTGAGATAGTAAAACTCGAGGTTCCATGTAACGGTAGACTTGGCACGTAAAGGGTGAGACAGTAAAACCCGAGGTTCCATGTAACGGTAGACTTGGCACGTAAAGGATGAGACAGTAAAACCCGAGGTTCCATGTAAAGGTAGACGTGGCACGTAAAGGATCCGTCACG
Organism: Pteria penguin; assembly: GCA_035048485.1. Classification (NCBI taxonomy): domain Eukaryota; kingdom Metazoa; phylum Mollusca; class Bivalvia; order Pterioida; family Pteriidae; genus Pteria; species Pteria penguin. Next base: position 47,222,649 of record CM068588.1, on the reverse strand, counting down.
ACTTCAGAAGGTTCCGTTTTATAGTTGTCGTGATAAAAAAAAATTGTATCAAGGACGTGTCGTGGTAAAGAAGTATGTATCGAGGTTATGGTATGTAAAAAAGTGTTAAGGATATTTCATTGTAAAGAATTATACGGCGGATATGGCATTATGTATCAAGGACATGACATGGTGAAGAAGTATGTATGGATGACATGGCAGGGTGAAGAAGTATGTACGGAGGACATGGTATGGTTAAGAAGTATGTATATAAAACATGGCGTGTTGAAGAAGTATGTACGAAGGACATGGCATGGTGAAGCAGTATGATTGGAGGACATTGCAAGGTAAAGAGGAAGTCATGGCATGGTGAAGAAGTTTTCTATCGAGGACATGACATTGTGAACTGAGCAGTATGTATGGAGGAAATGGCATGGTGTATCGAAGATTTGGCATGGTATAGATGTATGAATCGAGAACATGGCATGGTGAAGCAGTATGTATGGAGGACATGACATGGTGAAGAACTTTTCTATTGAGGACATGGCAAGGTGAAGAAGTATATATGGAGGACATGACATGGTAAATAAGTATGTATGGAGGACACGGTATTTAAAGAAGTATGAATGGAAGACATAGCATAGCAAGTTTATACGGAGGACGTGGCATGGTGAAGAAGTATGTATAGAGGACATGACAGGGTGAAGAGGTTTTCTATTGAGGACATTGCAAGGTGAAGAAGTATATATGGAGGACATGACATGGTAAAGAAGTATGTTTGGAGGATATGGTATGTAAAGAAGTATGAATGGAAGACATGGCATAGCAACTATATACAGAGCACATGGCTTGGCGAAGAAATATGTGCGGAGGCCATAACATGGTAAAGAAGTATATATGGAGGGCATGACATGGTTAACAAGTATATATGGAGGACATGACATGGTAAAGAAGTATATGTGGTAGTGTCAATTTAGTTTTAGTTTAAATTAATTCAATTTTTCGAGTCCGCGTTTTGTAAATTATTTTCATTTATTTTCCAATTCATATTTGCCGCCTTTTTATAAGTTACTTTTTGATACTGCGGGCTATACCTTTATTACGTATTACGGGTCATTTAAATTTCATTGGCTACTGATATTATATACCGCGAATGTCTTTTATTTTTTACCGCTTAAACTGTCAGTATAGGATTTGCTTTTCATGAATCACATGCAGTTAGTTTAAGTAACTTAAATTTATATTTCGGAGTTTTATGGAAATCGTTTAATTGTAAGTATTTGCTTATTTACTGTATTCTTTATGTATTTTGGGTATACTATTGTTTAAATGATAATTTATTATGATTTTGTGAATTTAAAATATAATATAGATACTCGCGATTTCCTACTGTATCTACATATTTGAAAATGGCATTATTTCATTCAAAGAATTGTGTATTACGACGTATTGCATAAGTTTATAGAGTTTTAGTATTCCGTATAATATCAAAAAGTCTGTTATTCGTAAATTACATTAAGATATATATTTGTCTAGGCGCTTGTTCTGTCGACTTGTACAGCCTGGACCTTTTGGTTGTTGGACCCTGTTGTATTAACAGGTATATATGTAATGTCATCATATTATTCATATATTTATCTCGAGTTCTCTATATGCTTACTTTATTGTTTAACAGTAATTTGCTTCATGGTCAAATGTGTCATGTATCATAAGACATGCATTTATCTATATTTATATTATAATTATTTTATAATATAGTTTACGATTTAAAGTAAAATACTTATGAAGTTACGTATCTGTATACGCATATTGGTATATTTATGTTGTAAGCGAGGTAACTCTTGTAAGCTTGTTGGTTATGATAGAGAGAACGTAGAAATGTATATGTATTTATGCGAGTAAAAGAGAGAGAGAGAGAGAGAGTTTAAAGTATGAATGCGTTTTATTTTTATATTTATTATGCATATATTTATAATTGTTATTATATTGTTTAGGGTCCATTTACAATAATAAACTCCTGAAAGTGTACCAGAGTTTTATTTCTCCTAAGAAGTACCCTAAGTGAAAAGATAGGAAATATACCCTGCTACATATATATGGAGAACATGACATGGTAAAGAAGTATGTGTCAAGGACATGACATCGTGAAGAAGTATGTATGGAGGACATGGCATGGTTAAGAAGAATGTATCGAGGTTATGGCATGGTGAAGAAATATGTATTAAGGACATGACATGGTGAAGAAGTGTATGTAGAGGACATGACATGGTAAAGAATTATGTATGGAAGGCAGTGCATGGTAAAGAAATATGTAATGGAGGACATAGCAAGATAAAGAAGTATGCATGCCAGCAGTAATTGTCATGTATAGCTGACAACTTAGCTTTCTCCCTGAAGTTTTAAAAATTCCATTGTAATTTATGATGATATTTTAGGACTTACACATGTATTTTCAAAAACTCAATACAATAATTTATATCCAGTTGTGGAGTCAAATGTTAAGGTCATGTGAAGGTAACACTCAATATTTCTTATTAGTTTTTGTTTTGTGATAAAATCTAGGATCGATACCTTGAATAATTTATTTTTCATATTGTAATTTCATATAACATTCACTTTATTAAAGTTACTTCTAAACTTAGAAGAGCTAAACGCAACAATTTAACGATACGTTAACTCAAACGGGAAAGACCGACTTACTTATTTAACCAATAAATGTTTATTTTCATTGATGAAATAATTAGTTTTAATTATCAATGCTTTGTCAACGATGACTTTAATACTAAATTGCTCACTGATACTCTGTATCTTTCGTCATAATCTATATACTCATGGCGGCCATCTTGAATATTTTCAGGGCCACAGCTATACATATTTTCATGATTAGAAGAAATGTCCTACCGAGTTTCATACTTTCACCACAATTTGTGCGATTTCCCTGCACAATTCAAACACAGCAAAAGGTTAAGTGATAACAATTAAGGTTAGCTAATTGTGTGTCCCATATTAAATATATGTAACGGTAAGCCCATGGGGCAGGTTATCTTGTGGTAAATACTATGGAGGCTGAGCATCAGACAGATCATGCCTCAGATAAACAAAGGGTCGATCACTTGACATTAGCCACAACTTAACCGAAACAGGCATACAAAACTTGATGGAAAAGATATTAGGTATACGTATTTGTAAGGATTACGTATGGGATCTAGTCACGCATGTAGGAGGTATCGTCCGGTATGGGATCTAGTTACGCATGTAGGAGGTATCATCCGGTATGGGATCTAGTCACGCATCTAGGAAGTATCGTCCGGTATTGGATAAAGTTACGCATGTAGGAGGTATCGTCCGGTATGGGTACTAGTCACGCATGTAGGAGGTATCGTCCGGTATGGGATCTAGTCACGCATGTAGGAAGTATCGTCCAATATGGGGTCTAGTTACGCATGTAGGAAGTATCGTCCGGTATGGGATAAAGTTACGCATGTATGAAGTATCTTCGGCTATGGGATCTAGTTACGCATGTAGGAAGTATCGTCCGGTATGGAATAAAGTTACGCATGTAGAAGTATCGCCCAGTATAGAATAAAGTTACGCAAGTAGGAAGTATCGTTTGGTATGGAGTCTAGTTACGCATGAAGGAATTATTATCGGGTTATGGGGTTTAGTTACGCATGTAAGAATTATTGTGAGGTATGGGGTCTAGTTACGCATGTAGGAATCATCGTCGGGTATGGGGTTTAGTTACGCATGTAGGAATTATCGCCCGGTATGTGGTCTAATTACGCATGTAGTCGTTATCGTGAGGTATGGTCTAGTTACGCATGTAGGAATTATGTTTGGTTATGGGGTCTATATGTTACGCATGTAGAAATAACCGTGAGGTATGGGGTCTAGTTACGCATGTAGGAATTACCGTGAGATATGGGGTCTGGTTACGCATGTAGGAATTATCGTGAGGTATAGGGTCCAGTTACGCATGTAGTAATTATCGCCAGGTATGGGGTCTAGTTACGCATGTAGGAATTACTGTGAGGTATGGGGTCTAGTTACGCATGTAGGAATTATCGTGAGGTATGGGGTCTAGTTACGCATATAGGGTTTGGTTTGTGGTGCCGGGCAATCGATTGCCAATTTATCGGGTTTTTTTATTCCAGTGTTACTACTAGTATACCCGTTGAACATACATGAAGCTCATGAACTGATGCTCTGGTATGCTACGACACCATAATTATAGACTCTCCGCATCCCCATTCCTCTTTCTCTCTCTCTCACTCTCTCTCTCTCTCCCCATTGTAACAAAATAGATATCAATATATGAATACATATGAAGAAGGTAATTATAACGAAATTTGTCAGTAGCTGATGAAAGTCAAATAGTGTTTTAAATGTATGGCGGGAAAGATAGAGCATTGAAGCAGTAGCTAAATTTCTGCCATCCAAAACAGATCACTGTCACTGCAAAAAGAGCATCGGTGTTTAAGAAGGGCAAGATTGAGCTCCCTTTTCATCAACATAAAATTTGCCATAAACCATCTCCTACTTTTAAACTCTTGTCCTTGCCTTTCTTTCTTTCTGCTCTTAATTTTTAAAAGCGTCACATAGCAGTATTTATATATTTTACATATTATTGACGTCTTGACTTATATACTTGTATAGTCATCGTGTCAATAAAATTATATGGATTTTCTCATCTACGTAATAATTTTTGCTTCCAACACATTGGGGGATATGTACTCAAACACTCAAATACTCAAAAAAATTAAAATTGTACTCAAACACAAGTCTATCTGAAGCTATTGTGGCATTTGTACATACGTCATTCTGTCGTTATATAATCCAATAAAAACCTAAACAAACATAATAAAGTTGTCACAAAAAAAGACTAAATAAAAATAGATTCACATGTTTTCAACTTATGTTTATATGCTGATCAACTTTCTATATTTGGACAAATTTTTCATGATATGTAGGACATTTACATTCTGAACTAGAATTACGCCGGTCATGAATTTGGTTATCGTGTCACAATTTCTGATTAATTCATAAGAAATGCCTATACTCGCGCGAGTGATAATTTCGCCCTTTACACGTGAAAAATTCGTGCACTGCCTCTGGTAAAGAGTGATGTACCAATGACATGGACGTCCTAGGTAACAAATCAGATCACTTCATCACAATCTCTAAGATTCATGCATGTCGGTTAACATTGTACCCAACTCTCTACGTTCTCCCTCATTACTTGCAATCTGAACGTTCCTCAGCAATGGACAACATGTATTCCGTTAGCGTTCTAGGAGGTGAGTTCAATATAAAAAAACAACTATTAATGCTTGTGATATAGACACACGACTTATATCTATGTTATATATTATTCATGTATGCTGGAATCGTTGCTCCATTAAACAAAAGTAAATGGTATAATTATATGTGTTCATTAGTTAAATACGACATAGAGTAAATTGTTTAAGAAACATACTTATTGTGTCATGACTTTCAAAAGTTTAAGCAAAAATGTGCATGTCATATTCAAATCATTCAATTGTCAAAAGCTGTAAATACAATATGGAGGACATTTATACAATATATGTATAGATAAATACAATATGGGGGAGATTTATGCAGTATATGTATATATAGATAAATAGAAGAATAGATAGTCAGGAAAATATAATAAATGAGCGCATGAGTAAACGATTATAAGGATATGTAGTATGCATGTGACCGTGAATATGACAACAACAAGACACTTAATCCACTGTATCATATTGGTCTAAGCGTACTCTTGACTTTTGCTCACATTGTACAAGTTCTTTAGACAACACCGTATCCTGTGCGTATCAGAATGAAAAAAATCCACGCGGAACTGGTCACGGCTTTGAGTTTTTTTCTTTTTTTCTTTGACGTAAAATTACAACTGAGTGACTACAGAATTTTTTATACCATCTAAAGGCCACAAAGTCTTTGTTTTTTGATACAAATGATACTTGATATAAAGTTGTACGGATGAATTACAGGCGACTTGACATAAATACAAATGATACTTATGATATAAAGTTGTACGGATGAATTACAGACGCCTTGACATAAATACAAATGATACTTATGATATAAAGTTGTACGGATGGAGTACAGGCGCCTTGACATAAATACAAATGATACTTATGATATAAAGTTGTACGGATGGAGTACAGGCGCCTTGACATAAATACAAATGATACTTATGATATAAAGTTGTACGGATGAATTACATGCGCCTCGACATCAATACAAATGATACTTATGACATAAAGTTGTACGGATGAATTACAGACGCCTTGACATAAATACAAACGATACTTATGATATAACGTTGTACGGATGGATTACATGCGCCTTGACATAAATACAAATGATATTTATGATATAAAGTTGTACGGATGGAGTACAGGCGCCTTGACATAAATACAAATGATACTTATGATATAAAGTTGTACGGATGAATTACATGCGCCTCGACATCAATACAAATGATACTTATGATATCAAGTTGTACGGATGAATTACAGGCGCCTTGACATAAATACAAATGATACTTATGATATAAAGTTGTACGGATGAATTACAGACGCCTTGACATAAATACAAATGATACTTATGATATAAAGTTGTACGGATGAAGTACATGCGCCTCGACATCAATACAAATGATACTTATGATATCAAGTTGTACGGATGAATTACAGACGCCTTGACATAAATACAAATGATACTTATGATATAAAGTTGTACTGATGAATTACAGGCGCCTTGACATCAATACAAATGATACTTATGATATAAAGTTGTACGGATGGAGTACAGGCGCCTTGACATAAATACAAATGATACTTATGATATAAAGTTGTACTGATGAATTACATGCGCCTTGACATAAATACAAATGATACTTATGATATAAAGTTGTACGGATGGAGTACAGGCGCCTTGACATAAATACAAATGATACTTATGATATAAAGTTGTACGGATGGAGTACAGACGCCTTGACATCAATACAAATGATACTTATGATATAAAGTTGTACGGATGGATTACATGCGCCTTGACATAAATACAAATGATATTTATGATATAAAGTTGTACGGATGGAGTACAGGCGCCTTGACATAAATACAAATGATACTTATGATATCAAGCTGTACGGATGAAGTACAGGCGCCTTGACATAAATACAAATGATACTTATGATATAAAGTTGTACGGATGAATTACATGCGCCTTGACATCAATACAAATGATACTTATGATATAAAGTTGTACGGATGAATTACATGCGCCTTGACATAAATACAAATGATACTTATGATATAAAGTTGTACGGATGGAGTACAGGCGCCTTGACATAAATACAAATGATACTTATGATATCAAGCTGTACGGATGAAGTACAGGCGCCTTGACATAAATACAAATGATACTTATGATATCAAGCTGTACGGATGAAGTACAGGCGCCTTGACATAAATACAAATGATACTTATGATATAAAGTTGTACGGATGAATTACATGCGCCTTGACATAAATACAAATGATACTTATGATATCAAGTTGTACGGATGAATTACAGACGCCTTGACATAAATACAAATGATACTTATGATATAAAGTTGTACGGATGAATAACAGGCGCCTTGACATAAATACAAATGATACTTATGAAATAAAGTTGTACGGATGAATTACATGCGCCTTTACATAAATACAAATGATACTTATAATATAAAGTTGTACTGATGAATTACAGGCGCCTTGACATAAATACAAATGATACTTATGATATAAAGTTGTACGGATGGAGTACAGACGCCTTGACATAAATACAAATGATACTTATGATATAAAGTTGTACGGATGAATTACAGGCGCCTTGACATAAATACAAATGATACTTATGATATAAAGTTGTACGGATGAATTACAGGCGCCTTGACATAAATACAAATGACACTTATGATATAAAGTTGTACTGATGAATTACATGCGCCTTGACACAAATACAAATGACACTTATGATATAAAGTTGTACCGATGAATTACAGGCGCCTTGACACAAATACAAATGATACTAATGATATAAAGTTGTACGGATGAATTACAGGCGCCTCGACATCAATACAAATGATACTTATGATATAAAGTTGTACGGATGAATTACAGGCGCCTTGACATAAATACAAATGACACTTATGATATAAAGTTGTACCGATGAATTACATGCGCCTTGACATAAATACAAATGATACTTATGATATAAAGTTGTACGGATGAATTACAGACGCCTTGACATAAATACAAATGATACTTATGATATCAAGCTGTACGGATGGAGTACAGACGCCTTGACATCAATACAAATGATACTTATGATATAAAGTTGTACGGATGAATTACAGGCGCCTTGACATAAATACAAATGATACTTATGATATAAAGTTGTACGGATGAATTACAGGCGCCTTGACATAAATACAAATGATACTTATGATATAAAGTTGTACGGATGGAGTACATGCGCCTTGACATAAATACAAATGATACTTATGATATAAAGTTGTACAGATGAATTACAGACGCCTTGACATAAATACAAATGGTACTTATGGTATAAAGTTGTACGGATGGAGTACAGACGCCTTGACATCAATACAAATGATACTCATGATATAAAGTTGTACGGATGGAGTACAGACGCCTTGACATCAATACAAATGATACTTATGATATAAAGTTGTACGGATGAATTACAGACGCCTTGACATAAATACAAATGATACTTATGATATAAAGTTGTACGGATGGAGTACAGGCGCCTTGACATAAATACAAATGATACTTATGATATAAAGTTGTACGGATGAATTAAAGGCGCCTTGACATAAATACAAATGATACTTATGATATAAAGTTGTACGGATGAATTACAGACGCCTTGACATAAATACAAATGATACTTATGATATAAAGTTGTACGGATGAATTTTACATGCGCCTTGACATAAATACAAATGATACTTATGATATAAAGTTGTACGGATGAATTACAGACGCCTTGACATAAATACAAATGATACTTATGATATAAAGTTGTACGGATGGAGTACAGGCGCCTTGACATAAATACAAATGATACTTATGATATAAAGTTGTACGGATGAATTACAGACGCCTTGACATAAATACAAATGACACTTATGATATAAAGTTGTACGGATGAATTACATGCGCCTTGACATAAATACAAATGATACTTATGATATAAAGTTGTACTGATGAATTACAGACGCCTTGACATAAATACAAATGATACTTATGATATAAAGTTGTACGGATGAATTACATGCGCCTTGACATAAATACAAATGATACTTATGATATAAAGTTGTACGGATGGAGTACAGGCGCCTTGACATAAATACAAATGATACTTATGATATAAAGTTGTACGGATGGAGTACAGACGCCTTGACATCAATACAAATGATACTTATGATATAAAGTTGTACGGATGAATTACAGACGCCTTGACATAAATACAAATGATACTTATGATATAAAGTTGTACTGATGAATTAGAGACCAAGTTAAACATTTTGTCTGACTTCCTAAGGTTTTTGAATTGTCGTATGCATTTATTTTTTAATGTTTGGAACACTGTAGATCTATTTCGCGACTTTTATATAATCTTTTTCAAATGCTAAAATTAATGTGAGCTACATTGCAAGGAGGTTTTTGAACATGCTTTTTTTATTAACCAGTATAAATACATACCTTTGTTGGTCCGCATTAATAGAAATACATATTTTTAGTTTATACTGTAATTATTTATTAAAGTTTAAAATAATCTTCCTGAGGGAAGATCGAGATATTAATAATAATAATAATAATAATAATAATAATAATAATAATATAAACTCTTGTTTCTAATTTTCGACCGCGTGGTATTTATCGTGAAACTTACCAAATCACAACTTGTCTATGCAATTTCCATTCTCATTATTGTAGCGATTAACAAGAACAGTGGTAAGAATGGACATTCAATAGACAAGTTGTGATTTTGTCAGTGGCTTGATAAAGAGCACACGGTTTTAGATTTGAAATAAGAGTTTATGTATAATCATTCATGTACATGTTTACATAAGTCATGCCTGCAAGGGCCCATTTTGGTCAAAAAACTTATCTTATCTTATAATCATGTATTGATCAAGTTTACAGACATAATACTTTTACAGTAATACATATAACATAGGGATAACAAGCAGAAACTGATTTATTGATTCATTTCCCATGACACAAAGAAGTCGCTGATGAACAGTGGGCCTAATGAACTAAACATTAGCATAGATGTTCATTTACCCACTTGTACATTTATATATACTCACATACATACTTTTCTTAGTCAGCATCGATATAGATAAATACTTTTATTGTTCAGTATTGATATAATTACATTCTTTTACTGGCAAGTATTGATATAAACACATACTACTTTTATTGGTCAGTATTTATATAAACAAATACTACTTTTACTGGCCAGTTTTGATATAAACACATTTTACTTTTACTGGCCAGTATTGATATAAACACATACTTCTTTTACTGGCCATTATTGATATAAACACATTCTACTTGTACTGGCCAGTATTAATGTAAACACATGTCATATATTGATATGATATCGATGTCTACACATGTCATATATTCATATGGTATCGATGTCTCCACGTGTCAGATATTGATATGGCATCGCTGTCTCCACGTGTCATATATTGATATGATATCGATGTCTACACGTGTCATATATTGATATGATATCGAAGTCTCCACGTGTCATTCATTAATGTGATATCGGTATCTCCATGTGTCAGATATTAATATGAAATCGATTTGATTTTCTATGCCTGACATTGATTGGCATTGATGTACAGTTTGCCATTAATACACCGATCCACTTTTCAGCATAAAAAGCGATGTTTAGCGCACTTTTGATTGTTATGCTTATGACGTCATGATCAAATGTACGACTTGTCCAACCTTGTTGACGTAATCACAGTCGTATTTTGCGCTAAAGCGCTTGTTATTCGACGAAAGTGGATCTGTGCATTGATTGATATCCGTGTCCCACTAGTCATATACTGATGAACATGGATGCCTCAGTGCATCACACATTGGTACCGATGTCCCATGTACGTCAAGTTCAATAGTCATACGTCATATTTTTAAAGATGTTCATGTCGCATACGTCATAATATTATATGACATCGAGGTCCCATTTGTCATTTATTGCACGATATCACTGTCCCACACGTCATATAGTCAGCAGTGGCGGATTTAGAGGGGACACCCCCCCCCCTTTCGCCACATATTTACAAGTAAAAATCCAGATTTGATCCAGATAGTTGAGTAGTTTGGCTAATACATTTAAGTGGGCCCCTCCCCCTTTTCGGAAATCCTGGATCTGCCACTGGTCAGTTATATCGATGTTCCATATGACAAAGTATAAATATGACATCGATGTCCTATACGTCACTTATGTAAATGATACAGATGTTCTATATGATATATTTATTGATATATCATTGTACCATGTATCATATTTTGATTAAAATAGATATCATGTGACACACTGAATGACACAGATGGTCTTAGGCGATATACAGTGATTGATATCGATGAGCCCAAGTGCCATTAATTGAGTCACAACAGATAGGAGCACGCTTTTCCCTCACTACTTTGCGCGAGCCATATGCATGGGTTTCGAGTCACGACAGACATGGGCACGCATTTCCCTCTCTCCCTCGCTCGAGTCATATGCATGGTTTTCCAAGTCACGACAGAATGGGCACGTGTTTCCCTCTCTATCTTCTTCTTCTTCTTCTTCTTCCAATACGAAGTGTACTCAAAAGTTGAGCGTTATACTTCACTTCGCGCGAGTCATACGCATGGGTTTCCCAGTCACGACAGACATGGGCAACATTTCCCTTTCTCCCTCGTGCGAGTCATATGCATGGTTTTCAAGTCACGACAGATATGGGCAACATTTCCCTTTCTCCTTCGCGGGAGTCATATGCATGGGTTTCCAAGTCACGACAGACTAGGACACGCGTTCCCCTCTCTCCCTCGCGCGAGTCATATGCATAGTTTTCCAAGTCACGACAGACATGGGCACGCGTTTCCCTCACTCCTTCGTGCTAGTTATTTGCATGGGTTTCCAAGTCACGACAGACATGGGCACGCGTTTCCCTCAATCCCTCGCGCCAGTCATACGCATGGGTTTCCAAGTCACGACAGACATGGGCACGCGTTTCCCTCTCTACTTCGATTTTATATATCATAAACTATGTTGGATGACGTCCTCACATGCCATATATTTGATTGCTATCGATTCGCTAGGGTGTTGTTCAATAGCGGTCAGTGTATCAGCCGGTTCGTTACTCTTCGGTCATTACCCTTTGAAACAATAGTAAATTATTTTCTTTTTAATGTTACATGAGTCACTGTATCAAAATCTTTATATAGCAGACTTGAAATGTGTACAATAAAACAACTGTTGCCTTTATATTAATGCAATAAGTGGAGAGTAAGGCAATATAAAATTATATATTGATAAATATAAATGTAACATGAGGGATATGGACGTTTTCCTGTGGGAAATAACGATGGCTTAATAAGTTTTAGATTCTGGCAAGCAACACTACCAGAATCATGATTCTGTTTAATTAAAAAAGAGGCCCAAATTAGCCTATATTGCTCACCTGAGTTTTAGAAAACATTGCACACAATGATACTGAACAACAATGCTTGTATACGTCTACAGCAATAATATTGCCCGTGTTTATAAACACGACGAGTTTAAATTTTATCATAACAGGGGAGACAGGTTTATCATGGTCAAATATTCCTAAAAGGTATATTATTGCTTTAAATGATAGTAGATTTTCGCCTCAGTTCATTGTAGCGGTGGTGGTGTTAAGGGTTACCGCTAAGCCACATACACTCTTATTATGATGTTTATAACACGGCTATTTAAATGAAAATTTGTATGTATTGAAAGAAATAAACTTTGTTAAACACCTCTATAAATTGATAATGGAATCTTTGTTTTGCCCGGATGAGCACAATCATTGCTGTAGACCTATACATGTTTCTTCAAAAATTTTAAAACATCTGAAATTGTACAGGACCGTCTTTACTTAATACCTACAATTTCTCCTCAAAATCAATCTTGATGTGGTGAAGAAAAAGTTGAAAATGTGAAAAAAATCCACCTCTCCCTTCCTTTTAGAGTCTTAATTGATTCTTTGACAAAAGCGTTTCTTTAATTAATTCTGATTAAAATACAGCAATGAAGTACATACAAATCCATCATAGGGAAAATATCTATGATTTTGTTGTTGTTGTTGTTGTTGTTGTTTTTTGGGGGGGTTTTTTTGCATTAAAATGAATTAGTCCAAAAATAAGTCGACAACAAATAAAATATTATCTTTCGGATTGGAATCCTAAACAGCGCCACTTCTTTACCCATCTTTCTATATCACTCCAGATGATGCATTCAGTTTTTGTCGGTATGCAGCAGTTCTCAAAAAGAAGTTCGTCAACATAGGGTATTGTTTAAGACTTACTTTTAGCTATGGTGGCGCCACCTGTTAACAGATACTGAAGAAAAAACAACTACTCTCGCAGGGACCTATAGTACTTTATTCCTATGAAGTTTCATCAAAATCAGTGGTGTCGTTCCAAAGTAAAATTTGAAAATGTGAAAAATAATCCCTAATTTACTCTTTTGCAATCTTTAAAAAATTCATGAAAATTCAAAAAAAAAACTGTATTTGTCAAAATTATTTCAGAAAACATTCGTTAACTCTATTCTAGCTAAAACATTTCCGCCCATTAAAAGTCAACCATAGGGAAAACATTGAGACCCAATTTTAACGGAATGAACAAACTTGAAACATACATCCTTCTAGATGCCATTATTTTTATTATCCATACAGATGCTCTTGAAAAGGAGATTTTCAAAGAGGGATACCTTCTGAGAGCTTTTTTTTGCCATGTTGGCGAACAAACAATATCAAAAAAAGAAAAACCATACCAAAACCACCCCCACAAAAAAAACCAAAACAAAACAAAACAAAACAAAACAGAAACAAAAACAAAACAAAAACAAAACAAAACAAAAACTCCCAAAAAACAAAATCAAGATATCCCATAAAAAACCCCCAAAAAACAAAAACAAAAAAACAAACAAACAAAATAAAAAAAAATAACAAAAACAAAAAATAACCAACCAATAAACAAAACAAAACAAAAATAAAACAAAACAAAAACCCCAACAAAACAAAATTAAGTGAAGGTCATATAAGAGATTTCAAACTTCTTTAGGATCTATTTGACCGATTGTGCGTATGTGTACGGGTATGACACCTCCTACGTAAGTGTCAGGCGGTCACCATAATAAGACATCGAGGCTTCAGTCCGGGATCGCATTGACACGTGACACGTTTCCCGATGGAAATAAATGTGGAACATAAAAAGTAGTCAGACAAAAATACTGTCACCACATATTCACTGAAAACTACCCATGGCCGATTTAACAGAAAGATAATTAATTAGAATTATTTCCATATAAATAGGGACTAGCATGGGACTAAGAATGTACACTTGAATTGTTTACCTGCCAATACCTGTTTATGATCAGTGTTAATTAGCTCTCGTTGTGTTGATGCAGGAAGACATGTTATTGCATGGAAGATCAGGGAGATTGCCATTATCTTTCCGACAAGTTCTTTTAAAAAATACTCTAGCATGTTCACATGTAGTGAGATTTGGAGCTTTCGTAACACTGGGCCTTTGTCGAATTTCATATTCACAACATAGTAAAAGGGACACATTGTAAATTCAAAATCCCCGTGATGCTATTTGGACATTTATTAGAGATACTTTCTATTTGTCGAACCGGGAACCTTTCAACCAGGAACGCAGCACCTCATCCACTGAACCATACTGGTTTCGAGATGAAAGGAAAAAGGGATAGAAAATAAATGGACGGATAATGTAAACGTATCATTTATATCAGTCTGTTTCCAAGTCTCAAAACTATAAAATAAAATTGTCTGTCTGTTTCTGTCAAATTGAAATAAAATTAAGTGAATGAAGTAGTCATGTGCTCATGCACTTTTAAGATTGTCAATATTTGGAAGTTAGAAAAAGCCATGTCCTACATTTGGGATAATTTATATTATCACAGTATCATTCACAGAGAGGTGAAATCTGCGAGAAAATGATTAGAAATAAGTAGGTCATTGCAGTATATAAACAAGATATTTAAGGTCTATACGCAGTGCATCGGTATGTAAGCCATGATGACGTTAAAGGACTGTCCCTGATCAATGTCAATGACACAGCAAGATTTAGATCAATACAGTGTGAAATTTTTTTATCAAATTGTAGCGTTACGTCACTCCCAAGCCATAATGCAACTTCATTCGGAACCACCTCGCCTCACATGCATAAAAAGGAAGAAGAGTTCCGAATAAAAACTTGTTTTTAATTTTTCAAATTCGAAGCAGCTGTCAACAGAACACTTATGTTATGAGATTTTAGTTTAGTGGGGTTTTACGTCTAGTAAAACAATTTAAAGATATATATTGCAACGTGGAGGCAGAAGGTAAACAACGTCCAACATATAATGTCTGCCCAGTCAAGATTCGATTACATCGCTGGCTCATCCACAGGGTCTTGCGACAAGACCCTTGGGCTCATCCGTCATGCAAAGCAAGGAGTATGCGTTGTGTACATCAAGTCTGCCTTCTGACTCTGGTTTCGTGGAAAGCCATCTGTAACCACTATGTACATCATGTCTGTCCTCTGGCTTCCTGGAAAGATATTTATATCCCGGGCTCTGGCTTCATGAGAAGATATTTATATCCCGGGCTCTGGCTTCATGAGAAGATATTTATATCCCGGGCTTTGGTTTCGTGGAAAGATACTTATCTGTAACCCGGCCTCTGGCTTCATGGAAAGAAATTTCTAACCCGGGCACTGCTTCATGGAAAGATATTTCTAACTTGGACTCTGGCTTCATGGCAAGATATTTCTAGCTTGGGCTCAGGCTTCATGGGAAGAAATTTCTAACTCGGGCTCTGGCTTCATGGATAGAAGTTTCTAACTCAGGCTGTGGTTTCATGGAAAGAAATTTCTAACTCGGGTTCTGGCTTCTGGAAAGAAATTTCTAACTCGGGCTCTGACTTCATGGAAAGATATTTCTACCTCGGGCTCGGGCTTCATGGAAAGAAATTTCTAACTCGGGCTCCAGCTTCATGGGAAAAAATTTCTAACTCGGGTTCTGGCTTCATGGATAGAAGTTTCTAACTCGGACTGTGGTTTCATGGAAAGAAATTTCTAACTCGGACTCGGGCTTCATGCAAAGATATTTCTAACTCGGGCTCGGGCTTCATGCAAAGATATTTCTAACTCGGGCTCGGGCTTCATGGAAAGAAATTTCTAATTCGGGCTCTGGTTTCATGGAAAGATATTTCTAACCCGGCCTCTGGCTTTATGGAAAGATATTTTCTAACTCTCGCTCCGGCTTCATAGAAAGAAATTTCTAACCCGTGCACTACTTCATGGAAAGATATTTCTAACCCGTGCACTACTTCATGGAAAGATATTTGTAACTCGGGCTTTGGCTTCATGGAAATAGATTTCTAACTCGGGCACTGGCTCCATGGAAAGATGTTTCTAACCCTGACTCTGACTTCATGTAAAGCTTTCTATAACCCGGGCTCTGGCTTCATGGAAAGCTATCTATAACCTGGGATCTGGATTTATGGAGTGCTATCTATAACCCGGGCTCTGGCTTCATGGAAAGCAATCTTTAATCCGGGCTCTGGTTTCATGGAAAGATATCTATAACCCGGCCTCTGACTTCATTGAAAGCTATCTATAACCCGGGCTTTAGCTTCATGGAAAGCAATCTTTAACCTGGGCTCTGGTTTCAAGGAAAGATATCTACTACCCGGGATCTGGCTTCGTGAAAGGCTATCTATTGCCGTGCTTTGGCTTTAATGAAAGATATTTATAACCCAGGCCCTGGTTTCACATCCCAAATGGCAGACATATATCTGACCAACTCTAGACAGGTTATATTTAAACCTTATTCCTTATTTAAACAAAAAGTTTCCATTGTACGTTGTTGTAGTACATTAGACTTCCGGAAGAGTACATATTCAGAGAAAGATCGCCGGAGACATGGTTACTATATTGTTTACCTTCTTCAGGTACATTACAGACCTTATAAGCTTGTTGTTGCTAGGTAAACGGTATGATAATGTCGTCGTTAACAATCATGTTGCCGCGTATATACTGTATCAGCCAAGTATGGTATAACGTGGGACTCGTGGTTATTCAATTTGGAAGGCTGATGTGGAGATTTGATTCGGAACGCATACCTGTATGAAAACTTCAAGAACCAGAGAAACGCCCCTTTAGCGCAACCAGAGAAACGTTCCTCTAGCGCAAACCAGAGAAACGTCCCTCTAGCGCAAACCAAAGAAACGTCAATAATGCAAACCAGAGAAACGTCCCTCTAGCGCAACCAGAGAAACGTCCCTCTAGCACAAACCAGAGAAACGTCCCTTTAGCACAAACCAGAGAAACGTCCATGTAGCACAACCAGAGAAACGTCCCTTTAGTGCAACCAAAGAAACGTCCCTTTAGCGCAACCAGAACAACGTCAAAAGAGCAAACCAGAGAAACGTCCCTCTAGCGCAACCAGAAAATCGTCCCTCTAGCGCAAACCAGAGAAACGTCCCTTTAGCACAAACCAGAGAAACGTCCCCCAGCACAAACTAGAGAAACGTCCCTCTAGTGCAACCAGAGAAACGTCCCTCTAGCGCAACCAAAGAAACGTCCCATTAGCGCAACCAGAGAAACGTCCCTCTAGCAAAAACTAGAGAAATGTCCCTCTAGTGCAACCAAAGAAACGTCCTTCTAGCGCAAACCAGGGAAACGTCCCTCTAGTGCAAACAAGACAAACGTCCCTTTATGCCCAAACCAGAGAAACGTCCCTTTAGCACAAACCAGAGAAACGTCCCTCTAGCACAACCAGAGAAACGTCCCTTTAGTGCAATCAAAGAAACGTCCCTTTAGCGCAACCAGAGAAACGTCCCTCTAGCAAAAACTAGAGAAACGTCCCTCTAGTGCAACCAAAGAAACGTCCCTCTAGCGCAACCAAAGAAACGTCCCATTAGCGCAACCAGAGAAACGTCCCTCTAGCAAAAACTAGAGAAATGTCCCTCTAGTGCAACCAAAGAAACGTCCTTCTAGCGCAAACCAGGGAAACGTCCTTCTAGTGCAAACCAGACAAACGTCCCTTTATGCCCAAACCAGAGAAACGTCCCTCTAGCACAACCAGAGAAACGTTCCTCTAGCGCAAACCAGAGAAACGTCCCTCTAGTGCAACCAATGAAACGTCCCTTTAGTGCAACCAGTGAAACGCCCCTCTAGCGCAAGCTAGAGAA
This sequence comes from Pteria penguin, assembly GCA_035048485.1. Classification (NCBI taxonomy): domain Eukaryota; kingdom Metazoa; phylum Mollusca; class Bivalvia; order Pterioida; family Pteriidae; genus Pteria; species Pteria penguin. Next base: position 47,204,112 of record CM068588.1, on the reverse strand, counting down.
ACGTCCCTCTAGTGCAACCAAAGAAACGTCACTCTAGCGCAAACCAGAGAAACGTCCCTCTAGCAGAACCAGAGAATCGTCCCTTTAGTGCAACCAAAGAAACGTCCCTTTAGCGCAACCAGAGAGACTTCCCTCTAGCGCAAACCAGAGAAACGTCCCTCTAGTGCAACTAAAGAAACGTCTCTTTAGCGCAACCAGAGAAACGTCCCTCTAGGGCAAACCAGAGAAAGGTCCCTCCAGCGCAAACCAGAGAAACGTCCCTTTAGTACGAACCAGAGTAACGCCCCTCTAGCGCAAACCAGAGAAACGTTCCTTTATGCCCAAACCAGAGAAACGTCCCTCTAGCGCAAACCAGAGAGACGTCCCTTTAGCGCAAACCAGACTAGCGCAACCAGTAATGTCATGCAAGCACTAACTCCCTACTGTTACAAAAATTCCCGAAGACTTTTATCACTGGATATATATATAAACTACAGGGATTTTGGCTCGTTGCCCCCCCCCCCTTTCCCCTTTCAATTATACCAATACTTACTATATTGGTATAATTGAAAGGGGCAACGACACGAAAGCCCTGTGTATAAACAAAAAAAAAAAGAAGGTTCAAGCATAATGAAACTTAAATGAGAAACATGAATGAAGGAGAATTGAGTGAGTAACTGTTTAGGGTGATTACACACTTAATGTTGATTCCCTGTATATTTTGGATTATTGATAGTGCTTTTTATACATTGTACATGTTTTCCGTCTCCACTCACTCGGCATCCGTATTTTGGTGTTGCTTATTGCCAATGCGCAATATATATGTCACATAAAAATACAGAGATAAGTGTGATGGTATAAGCAATGTGAATAACGAGTACATATAGGTATACCCGGGGACTAATGTAGTTTAAATATTCAGACATCTACGTGTGGATTTGTATCTGACAACGTCAGGGTGACCTTACCCTGCTTTTTGAACAACAAGCATACTGTATATTATCAATAATTGATATTATGTAACGTAAACAGTCTTGTTGTTCTGAAGTTAACATTCACCTGGATTAAGTGGTTGGAAAACAACTTGCAATATTGTAAGGGAGCAACCATTTGATTTTTAGGGAGGGGGGGGGGCAGGAAGACTTTCACCAGCCTGAATATTTTTTTTGCCCAATTTCAGAGCCGGATTATTTTTTTCCCCAAAAATTTGAGCCGGGCTTTTTTTTTTGCAAAGTCTTCCTGCCCCCTCCCCCTCCCCCCCCCCTTCATAATAATCAAATGGTTGCTCCCTAATGGAAGAGAGTGATATGCAGTGAATATTTCGGGGAAGGGGCTTTCTGAAAGGTACAACCGTTTGGATCGCTAACACATTTGGAAAATATTCTAAAACGTAAAAACGAATTGTCCTATATCGGTAAGAAAATGAATAATGTCCATGATATTGCTTAATTCTAGAATTAACAAAGACATTTTTCAATACTTTTTTATTGATCATCTCGCCATCTATCAGTTCAATATCATTTTCTCTCCTTGCCTCGCCATCTATCAGTAGAGTATCATTTTCTTGTCTTGCAGCGCCATCTATCTATCAGTAGAGTATCATTTTCTTGTCTTGCAGCGCCATCTATCAGTAGAGTATCATTTTCTTACCTTGCTTTGCTACTTTTCAGTACAATATCTTTTTTTTTCGCCTTGCTTCGCCGTCTACAAATAGAGTATCATTTTTTTGCTTTGCGGCGCCATCTATCAATAGAGTATTATTTTATTCCCTTGCTTTGCCATTTTTCAGTACAATATCTTTATTTGCTTCGCCGTCTACAATTAGAGTATCCTTTTTTCGCCTTGCTTCGTTGTCTATCAGTAGAATATAATTTTTTGCCTTGCTTTGCCATTTTTCAGTAAAGTACCATGTTTTTTTTTTGCCTTGTTTGCCATCTCTCAGTAGAGTGCCATTTCTTTGCCTTGTTCGCTATTTATCAGTAGAGTACCATTTTCTTGCCTTGTTTGCCATCTATCAGCAGAGTATCATTTACTTGCCTCACTTTTCCATGTATCAGTAGAATATCATTTTCTTGCCTTGTTTGCCATCATTTTGTTTTTGCCTTGTTTCGCCATCTATCAGCAGGGTACCGTTTTCTTGCCTTGCGTCGCCATCTATCAGTAGAGTACCGTTTTCTTGCCTTGCGTCGCCATCTATCTGTAAAGTATCAGTTTCTTGCCTTGCGTCGCCATCTATCAGTAGAGTACCGTTTTCTTGCCTTGCGTCGCCATCTATCAGTAGAGTACCGTTTTCTTGCCTTGCGTCGCCATCTATCAGCAGAGTACCATTTTCTTGCCTTGCGTCGCCATCTATCATTAGAGTATCATTTTCTTCCCTTGCGTCGCCATCTATCACCAGAGTACCATTTTCTTGCCTTGCGTTGCCATCTATCAGCAGGGTACCATTTTCTTGCCTTGCGTCGTCATCTATCAGCAGGGTACCGTTTTCTTGCCTTGCGTCGCCATCTATCAGCAGGGTACCGTTTTCTTGCCTTGCGTCGCCATCTATCAGCAGGGTACCGTTTTCTTGCCTTGCGTCGCCATCTATCAGCAGGGTACTGTTTTCTTGCCTTGCGTCGCCATCTATCAGCAGGGTACCGTTTTCTTGCCTTACTTCGCAATATATCAGTAGAGTATCATTTTCTTGCCTTGTTTTGCCATTTTTCAGTAGATTACCATTTTCTTGTCTTGGTCGCCATCTATCGGTAGAGTACCATTTTCTTGCCCTGCTTCGCCACCTATCGGTAGAGTACCATTTTCTTGCCTTGCGTCGCCATCTCTCAGTTAAGTATCATGCTCTTGCCTTACTTCGCCATATAACAATAGAGTACCATGCTCTTGCCTTGCTTCGCCATATATCAGTAAAATATCATGCTCTTCCCTTGCTTCGCCATATATCAGTAGAGTACCATGCTCTTGCCTTGCTTCGCCATATATCAGTAAAATATCATGCTCTTCCCTTGCTTCGCCATATATCAGTAGAGTACCATGCTCTTCCCTTGCTTCGCCATATATCAGTAGAGTACCATGCTCTTGCCTTGCTTCGCCATATATCAGTAAAATATCATGCTCTTCCCTTACTTCGCCATATATCAGTAGAGTACCATGCTCTTGCCTTGCTTCGCCATATATCAGTAGAGTACCATGCTCTTGCCTTGCTTCGCCATATATCAGTAAAATATCATGCTCTTCCCTTACTTCGCCATATATCAGTAGAGTACCATGCTCTTGCCTTACTTCGCTTACCAGTAGAGTATCCTGTCTTCGATATTGCTTCGCCTTCTAGTTTGGAGGATTTTTAGTATACATATTATCTCTTGCTATGTACTTGAGCTGGCGTAGAATAATGGTGTTAGATTTAATATAGCAAGAAACGAGGTTCGAACCCCGCCGGAGAATACTTGGCGTCCTGTCATGAGACCATAAAATCATGTGTCCTATATACATGTCACGGATGATACAATAAAACACGTGTCCTATACATGTCACGGATGAGACAGTAAAACCACGCGTCCTATACATGTCACGGATGAGACAGTAAAATGACGTGCCCTTTACATATCATGGATGACACAGTAAAACCATGTTTGCTATACATGTCACGGATGAGACAGTAAAATCAAGCGTTCTATACATGTCACGGTTCACGTTAATAGGCCTTTGTAAAGGACTCCTGTCACCTTCGGTTGACTTCGTTGTATATAGGTGGTACAAGTCAACTTGGTAGTATGTGTGAAATACTCGTGGTGTTAATTAAACTGTACCCAATCATTCATACTTAATATTACGTATAGAATACATGTATAATTAAGATATTATATATTGTAGAAAGCAAGTGCGAGTTGACTACGACAGATAAGTAAATTGTGGCTGAAATCGCTCGCTTAGGAACACTGTATCATGCAGTCAGTGGCATCTCGGATCGTGATGAAATTTGTCACAACACATACCATTGATGAATTTACTTACAATTTTGTCACATTACGTTTGCTAAGGAAATTCAGAAACTGTATCAGCGACCAGACTTTACATCCCAGAAAACTGGCCATTTTTGTGATTGTATATATATTGATAATGTGATTATTTTCTAACCTTATAGAATTGGTTGTGTCGTATCTAGAAATAAATATTTTGTTTTGAAAATACAAATACATTGCTACATTAATACTCTACACCTCTCTCCAGGATAATAAAGAGGCGATCGCAGTAGGCCACCTCCCGTCCTAATTTTTGGTCATAGTCACAGTTACTTCCTTAAAGTATTTTACCTGCATGTCTTTTCAAATTGTGAATAAAACTATTCTGACTATACAAGATTATAGTGAATGTACAAGTTTAGTGCGCCAATGCCTCAGTCCCCTTACAGTTGTAGTTTTTCGGTACACATTGACATAGGACCAGGAAAAAAGGGTCGAAAGAAATTCAACATCCGGTCTGGTCATAAACAATAGATATTTTAAGTTAATATATATAAGCCCCCGCCCCCTCCAATTCTCTTTCGCTATTTACATTTCTGCTACTATACAAGAGAAAAGATTGCATGCATGCATATATCCACCTCTCTATCAGTACTTGTGCACTTCATCCGCTATAGCTGCGCAAATTGAAATGTGTTTAACCTATTATTTGACGCATAACCACGTGCTATTGTTTACATTCTCTGATCACGTGTGTTTGTTTACAACGCTTCGTCACAGTTCAAGGGGAATTCCACATATTTTCGAAAGGTATTGGAGTTTTATTATTACGATATATGAAAGATAGCGAAATGTTCCGCGAGTCAGCCATGATGTTTTCCCGTGTAACTTAAGTCATTGACATGCCCGAAGTCGGTTTGTAGAATAAAGAGCAGGAAACCCGAGATAAGGAGATAGTTTGACCCAGTGCAATCACATGGAATTCAACGTGAGGCTAACAACAATAATACTTGTTAGATATACCAATAAGTATATGAACCATTGAGCATGCAAGCTTTTCGTGCTCGCATTAGCATACTCATGGAATCTAGTTTGCGGACACACATTTAGAGCGACCGCAGATTAAATTATAAAAAATTGTAGTATAAGTTATGGAAATAATAATGTAAGAAAACCAAACTTTATCCAGTGTATATATATACCACTTTAAAAAATTGATAAAATTAAATGTATAAATTTCATACCTTGTGTTGAAATTTGCAATCAAAGGCAGTCACCAGATATGCGAAAATGATAAATTTAATTGATATCCCAGAGTTTGATGAATTTCAGAGAGAGAGAGAGAGAGAGAGAGAGAGGTGGGTGGGTTTCCTTATACCTATGGCGGGACTGTATTATAATACAGTGGGAAACTGCTAACAGTACAAACGTAGCATTAAAATATCTGGATTATTATTATGCATTTAACCAGAGAGACATGTGTATTCACATATATATGTCTCTGGTTTAACCAAATATGTCAATTTCTACCACCACAAACAACAACAGCGAAACAACCTTAAAAATTATACAAGTACTTAAAAATTTATCAAAATAAATCTGTAAAGCAGTAACTAACTAGGTCAGTTGAAGACAGTTACCATTTGGTATCTGAGGTAATTTTGCGTAAACATGTTTGCAGTTGTAAACATAGCGTATCGTGTGCAATGAATGAATTCGTAAACAGTGTTCTACAATACATGACCTCAATAATAGCCAATGAGTTGACGACGCCACAAATAGGGTCACTAGTTCAAGTTTACCAGTCTCTTTATATAAATAAAGGATTTTGCTTCAGTTTACAAACAAATTCAGTTCGTTTCATACTACAAGTAAGAATTCAGCAGAAACATGAAAATATACATTCGAGAGGACGGGTTTGAGTCAGGTATAACTTGATAATTTGTTTACACATACCATGTGAGTTTTGTGTTTGACTTTTGTCTCTTGGATTTGACGGATATCGTTTATGTGTTTTCAGATAATTCAGACCAAAGCAGTGCCAGTGAAGACTATGAAGACGAAAGTTTTTCCGATGATGCATTTCCAAACTTCGAGACGGAACAGGTAGGCTCCGTAGTGAATAGATCTTATATATAACATTGCAGTTACAAGTATTTAATCTATTTCTAAAATTTAATGTAAATATGAATGTCGGTTTAAATCGAACCATTTTGTACACTATTTTAAAATTCTTATTTCGAAAAACGTTAATACACATTTCAACTAAATAATTACTGTAAGACAAGAGCAAGATAGTGAGAATTGTTTGAAGTGCGCATTAATTTTTACAAATAGAAACTAGGGGATTTTGTGATCTAAAAATAGATATATTTACATGTAAAGTTATAACTATGACCTGCCGTGTCTTTTTCAAGCGCTCGCTACACATTTCTTCTGTTCTTTGGAAAGAGGTATATGAAAACAGATAGAGTATTTTGGGCTACATCAGTAAAACTATACATGTAAAGGTTCGTGTTGATTTTACGATGTGATTTATCGCTTTTTACTTGCAGCCGAACTTTGGTATTCTGTTTGATGTGGACGGGGTGTTAGCTAGGGGAAGTAACCCCCTGGATCCTGCTGTACAGGCAGTCCAGCTTCTGAAGGACAATTCAGGAAATTTGAGGGTTCCTGTGGCCTTCGTTACGAATGCATGCAATAGAAGTCATGACAAAGCGAAACAGATTGGCCAGTGGTTTAACTTACCAGTAAGTTTTAACACCTTTACTGTTTTATGTATCAATTTACCTGTAAGTGTTAAACCTTTACTGTTTTATGTATCAACTTACCTGTAAATGTTAACACCTTTACTGTTTATGTATTAACATACCTGTAAGTGTCAACACCTTTACTGTTTTATGTGTTAACTTACCTGTAAGTGTTAAAACCTTTACTGTTTTATGTATTAGCTTACCTGTTCTATGTATAATATATGAATTTAAATAAAAAGCATGTTTTAATGATACATCAATGACAGAGCTGGATGAAAGAGAGCAGGGGTTGTATAGAGACAATAAAATCAAGTCTTTTGTGACAACTGTTAACTACAGGGATTGACCTGTTGGTTGGAATATTCAACCATTGAAGGATCGATATATGGACCATTGTGTAACTCTACCTGACAAAAACTTAACCCATTTGTAAAACTTGAAATAAGCAGAAATCTTTATCCCTATAGAAACACAGAACTCTGAGGTGAGATACTCCAAATTTTGTCCAGTAGAATATTTTTTTAACATGATTAAGCTTCCATTAAAATGATGTTGTTAGAATTGGAAGGTAATTTTTAACCCTTCTTGACTTTTGTACTGTAGGTGACACCAGATATGGTGATACATGCCCCAACACCAGCTCGTCTCCTCACAGAGTACCATGATAAACACGTCCTGGTGATTGGACAAGAACATCGACAAGAGATCGCCGAGGAGTATCCTTTATGCCGAGAAAGAATAGTTATATAACATGAGAGGAGGTACTCTGTGTGTGTGTGTGTGTGTGTGAAAGAGAGTTAAGATGTTTGTTCCTGATGGTATGAGAGAGAAAGTGTTTGGAATTTTGAGATTATGGTTTTCAGGGGCAGCTTAGTAATATATTTGGGAAGAATTACAATTATTTCATTATTTTGAGAATTTGTGTTCTAAGAATGATAAGAGTTCATAAATAACTAAAAGAATCAGACCAACATATGGAAGGTACACATCATGGTGAGGAGAAAGATAGAAGTTAGGGAAGAGAGATGCAAGGTTATATTTATTACTCCTGCATGTAGAAATGTATGTCATCAGTATGATTCATATATATTGCACTTAACAGATGAACAGTATTGGCTTCAAAAATGTTTGTACCATAGAGGACATTCAGAAAGCTTACCCCTACCTGGATATGGTGGATCATGATAATCGCATCAGAGTGGTCAGTCCTTATTTATTACTATATTTTTACACACTGTAGTCAAGGATATTTACTGCTATGATTTTACTGTTACACCATGAGCTTTTATGCAATGTTTTCCTCACATTCTACTCCAGTGTATTTGTTAACTTGCTGTCTAATTAAAGGAAATATAAAAATCACTTTCATTTCAATGTTTGTGATATGATTTTTTTAATCCATTATCTCAGTGAAAAAATAAACCCCAAAGACGCATCCTACTGGTTTATTTGTAATGTTTAATTGAGATGCTTAATTAATTTCTTCTTTTGTAGTCTACAGGAAGACATGAAGATGACTTGTCCTTTCCTCGTGTAGAAGGTAAAACCACTCTACTGTATTGTTACAGATTTATGTTCATTCACATTGTTTTCTTCCATGAAAAAAGAAGCTGGCATAGGTCAATCAGTGAAGCACTTGGTTTGTGACCCAGAGGTCCTGGGGTCTTATTCACAAAGAAACTTAAGTCTAAGTCTAAGAATTTAGACCAAAAATACCATGTGTCATTATTCCAAGAATTTGTCGAAAGTTTGCGTGTGAAAAGCTTGTCAGACATACTGTTTACAGAAACTTTTTATCAATTCTTAGAATTAAGACACATGCAACCATATAAGTCTCAATTTTTAGACTTAAGTTCCTTTGTGAATAAGGCCCCTGGTTTTTCCACTTGGTTTGTGACCAAGAGGTCTTTGTTTCCCGTCCCACATGGTTTGTGACCAATAGGTCCTTGTTTTCATCCCACATGGCTTGTGACCCAGAGGTTCTGGTTTCCCTCCTTGGTTTGTGATCAAGAGGTCCTTGTTTCCCGGCCCACATGGCTTGTGACCAAGAGGTCTTGATTTCCTGTCCCACTTGGTTTGTGACCAAGAGGTCCATGTTTTCGTCTCATTTGGTTTGTGACCAAGAGGTCCTTGTTTCCTGTCCCACTAGTGACTTGTCAGTATCCTGTCTTTTAGATGAGACAGTAAAAACCGTTCCATGTAAAAGATTCCTTACTGCTATTGGTGAGTCAGGTCTAAATTTCTGTGCATCAGGCAGATTTTGTCACCTTATACGTGCAATAAACTTCATGTGACATAAAATAAATAAGGATCAGACAAACTCTTATCTTAGAAAAAAGTATGATCAACTTACAGCATTTGATCAACCTTACAGCATTTGTTCAGCCTTACAGCATTTGACGACTGTATGGCAGCTCATTATGTTTTGGGATGGAAACAATGGATTATTTAATTAATATAATCAATACATCTTAATTATAAACATGAATCCATATTTTACAGTTTACTGTAGAAATAATGTAAAAAAAGTGGGTGCTCTGGTTATGAAAAATACTGCAAGATTTTAGATTCCTTGCAGTTTGATACTTTTGTTTTTTCTTCCAGCGATTCTGATGATTGGAGAGCCCAAGAGGTGGGAGTCTAACTTACAACTACTTATAGACTTGCTGCTTACAGAAGGCAGACCAACACATGCACCATCTGCAGTTCAAAATGTCCCACAATTGCCTATCATTGCCTGTAACATGGATCTAGTGTTCATGGACAAAGCTTGTATGCCAAGATTTGGACATGGATCCTTCTTGCTGTGTTTAGAAGCCCTATACAAGGTGAGCAAGCAATAGTATATTGTACACATAAATATTCAGACCACAACATGGTTTAGTAATTAAGGTGTTTTGAAAGTCAGGAGTTTATATCATGCCTGGCTTTTCTTCGTTTCTTTTATTTGGATGAAACTGTAGAAACAATACATAATAACTTCGGTTATAACTTCTTTATTACATTTCAAACTGCTGATTTTAACTTCTAAATATTTTAGATTAACTTTGTTTGCTGTAAAGATATATCATGTATTAATATGATCATGACGCAGTATTAATTTATTTTTAGAAAATTACGGGACGTGACATTGAGTATACAGCATTGATAGGAAAACCATGTGAAATCACCTACCGCTATGCTGAACACACCATTGCTGATGTGGCGAAGAAAATAGGAATAAAGAAACCAATCAAAAAGCTTTATTTTATAGGGTAAGTTTGATCAAGTTTATGTTTCATTCACATGGATTTTATCAAGAGTTCAAATCATTGTCATGGAAGACATTACACAGTAACTTCAATAGGAAATCGCTCTGTCTCCTAAGGCGACTTTAAGTGTAGGATCTGAGCCCTCAGTTTCATTCTTAGAAGCCAGGGTAGTGATCATATCCCTTTCCCAATGACAATGTTGATATTAAGGAACAGATTTTCAGATTGATCACTCAATAGTACATTCTGTATTTATAAAAAGGAGTTATGAAACAGTCAGCTACTTATGGACATACTATACACCTGTATTGAATCTGTTATAGACCTACTATTAACTCTGTATTTAATCTGTTATGGACCTAGTAATAATCCTGTATTCAATTAGTTATGGACCTAGTATTAACCCTGTATTCAATCAGTTATGGACCTAGTATTAAATCTGTTATAGACCTACTATTAACTCTGTATTTAATCTGTTATGGACCTAGTATTGACCTTGTATTCAATCAATTATCGACCTAGTATTAACCCTTTATTGAATCTGTTATGGACCTAGTAATAATCCTGTATTCAGTCTGTTACTGACCTAATATTGACCCTTTATTCAATCTGTGATTGACCTTGTATTGACCCACTATTCAATCAGTTATGGACCTAGTTTTAACTCTGTATCTAATGTTATAGACCTTGCGTTAACTCTGTATTGAACCTAGTTTTAACTCTGTATTGAATCCGTTTGTTGTTTTACTTCACATCCTGACAGCTGGACATGGGGTTTGACCGTATTACTTATCAGACAGGACAGTAACAAGCGTTTGAGGTCGAATGTGAGACCTCTTGACCCAGAGTCTAACAAACTATCAACAGAGCTGTATTGCAACTCTGCATTTGATTTGCATTTATGTATATAGTACATTTATTTTATATAAATTTATGTATATATTTTTCAGTGATAATCCCAGTGTAGACATTGTGGGAGCGAATTTGTATGGACGATTTTTGAGGAGACAGAGTGTTGCTCATACAGACAATGAACCATGCAGACCCTTGCCAAGGTCAAGGTCTATTCCATGTGATGCCAAACTTTTTGAACAGACAGTGGAAGCTATGGAAAGTTTGTTAGTTGGAACAGGAGTTTATAAACATGGATCGGAAACCAATGGCAACAGTGATGGTGTATATCACGGTCATAGAGACATTGAAAATGAACCAGACTTGGCAAAACCTTCAAAATTTGTTCCTGATGTGTTTCATGGAATACAGCACATTTTTCAACGAGAGAAATTTGGGGTGAAGTGAGGAGACACCCAGAGAAAACAACATCTAGGAGACATTGCGTCACAGCTTTACATACTGAGGCCAAGGTCACTGTGTTTGATACACTAATGATCTGGCGGAGAAAGATAACACTTTTCTTTACTACTGAAGTAAGGTACTTCAGATTCGTCAGCGATACAGCTGATCTACCTGTGATTCAGCCACTAGTGCTGGCTTAATTGGTGCCGTTATGATGTATAACACTGCCTCGTTTTTACCTGTGATTCTGCCACTAGTACTGGCTTAATTGGTGCAGTTATAATGTCTCGTCTTTCAGTGGATTTCTGTTTTTTTATTTATATTGATACTGTTCTACTTCGTAATTGTTGAGGAGAGTGCCATTCATTTTATAAGCTTGTTATTGACTTAGTCTCATTATTAATGTTTTTATGCACCAATGTTATATAAGGACCAACCATGCATCTCCTGATCATCTTTTATAATGGAATCTGGTATCTTTTTGATGCAATCAAACTTTAATCATGGTGTTTGAAAGTTATATCCATGTTTCATATGTTATTTTAACTAAACATTGAGATCAAGAACTTGGTAAGTTCTAAATTACTACCTGTAGTTAGGCATTTAAGTTTATAGGGGTTTAGACGTCTTTAAACGTATGAATAACATATAGATTTACTTATCTAGTCATCTGGTAACATATACAAAAATGGGAACCTTTAATTACAGTAATGAAAATGATGGAGTTGAATATTTATGCTATAAATAGAGTAGTTGTAATATTGTACTTTTGTTGTCCATAAATCCATATTTTGAGGATTTACACATACATTTTACAAATAAATAAGAGCAAATATTACAAAATGACTTGAATTTATTTTCTTAGCTTTTCTAGGCAATTTAGACAGACATTACAAGCAAAATAATCTTTGACAAATCATTATTATGAAATGAATTCAAATAAGTTTCCCAAACACATGCTTAGGACAAAATTCAACAAGTCTTGAGTATGAATGTTCTACTTTGCTGTTGCACTAGGATTATTCGCGAGGGTTGTTGTTGCACTAGGATTATTCGTGAGGGTTGTTGTTGCATTAAGATTATTCGCGAGGGTTGTTGTTGCATTAAGATTATTCGCGAGGGTTGTTGTTGCACTAGGATTATTCTCGAGGGTAGTTTATTACTTTTTGTGATGACTACATTCGCGTTTGATATTCATACTTTTAAGTCATTCACACTTGTTCCCCAGAATGAGGTTCTGATAAAGTTCAAGTCTTTTGGTTCCTCAGAGACCCCATATCAAGTACACATTTTGTCTGTTCTTTCGGCACTTCCTAAGTGCAGAAAGGTCAATCCAGGATCCACAGCAGATTTACACCAGAAATTCCAAGGTTCACTCGCCTACAAACAAGATATATCTACAGTTATGGCATTTTATATAAAGTATACACTCTTGCACTGTTTATTTATATAAACAGTTTAAGTTAAACTATGAATTCATTTTATCTTTGCGTAATCAGAGAGTGTGCCCAGTCTAATCCTCTACTTAATCATCTTACTTATTTACTAAGTATGAAGATTCAATGCTCTAAAACTGTTTTAATTCACTCATTTACTAATTCATTCCCAAAATCTACTCATGGTCATCTAAACATAATTAAGGAGAACATGAGCAATGCCTAGTGTGGCATAATACACCCATCGTTTAGTTTGAAAGGATGAAATTTGAAAGTATGGAAACATTCCCCCTTTGCCTATTATTCAGGACCTCAAGATGAAACATGTTTTGGCCCTGGGCAACAACCCTGTGAAATATTATGGAAATTCATGATGGCAGCAAGAAATTGTGGCAAAGAGAAGAATTTAACCCCCTCCTCTTTTTTTTCTTTTATGTCAAAAATGTAAGCGACCAGAAGAAAACAAGCTAACGTGTGTGAAACACTAATGCCCCCGGTGGCACCAAAGTCCAAAGTTATTTTTAGAGTGAAGGTCATTGTCAAGGTCAAAAGGTCATCCACCTTGGTGTCATTTGAATGGGCTTCATTAGTTGAGTACAAATGTCTCTATCCCTCACAGTTCAAAAGCTATAGCAAAGGTTAAAGTTGACAACCCGACAGACAGGACAAAAACAATATGCCACCGATCTATCAATCCGGGGGCATAAAAAATCCTGTAATATATATTAAAGTGCATACATAACTCAAGCACCAATTTAAATTTGAAAAAGTTGGGAGTGAGAAATGAATTTCTTATTTCCCAATAAAAATCAAAGTACTCATAGTACAGATAGACGGGGACATTTACCAGTATTGGTCCAAGTTTGAAAATAATAAATGTTTTAAACTGTTAGTGTAACACATATCATCATATCTATACTTTCAAAGTAGGCTATGTATCTGTCTATAGTAGAATATCAGGATTTTTCAGTGATTTAATTGTTGACCATATTGTCAGACAGAAATGTACTTTGGACCCAAGTAGTCTGCAAACAAAACATTGTAGTGCAATTGGACAACGGACTGATAGTACAAAACCATATCCTGAAGTATTAAAATGAGCATAAAATAGCTAGCTGTATTTAATTCTTTGTAGCTGACCTAATCTAAAAATGGCAATCACATCACAGACGGTTAAATAACGCTGACCCAATCTAAAAATAGCATTCACATCACAGACGGTAAGAAGATGCGCAGTGCCATCTGGCTAAAATTGCTCATACCGATACATAATGTGTATTCTTTCACCCAAATGTAATCTTGTGTAATCTCAATGTGTACATCGTTTTGAGTAAATCATTACATCACAGTACATGTACTCGTAAATAATTACTATTTGAATTTTCGTAGTGTCAATTTCTACTTCTGTGTTGGTACTGAACGAAAAATAGTATGCATTCTCTGTACTATATCGTGGTGTAGATTTTAAGTTAGAGATACTATCAGGTAAACATCGAAACGACCCAAATCGCTTTAGATGGGACATACAAATATGTCCCCGTCTAAAAAATCAAAGACCCTGAACTTTGTACTGACAAAGTTGATATTTTCAAATTAAAAAGGCATCTTCTGTTATTTTATCAGAGTATTCTGTATAAGTTTTATGAAAATCCATTCACGATTACTAAAGTTATTGTGTCCCATAGAAACTGTCATTATTCTATCCATGAAAAAAACCCAGAAGTCCCATAACTCGGTAATGACAAGAACGATTTTTTTTTCAAAATCAAAATGGCTCTTCTACTATATTATTTAAGCATTCTGTAGAAGTTTCACGAAAAACCACTATCGTTTACTGAAGTTATGGCATCCCATAGAACTGCCACTATCTTATCAATTTCAAAAATCAAAGTCCCTTAACTCCGTAACAAGGCAGATTTTTTTTCAAAATCAAAAGAGCTCTTCTTCTACATCATTTAAGCATTCTGTATAAGTTTCATGAAAAACCACTACCATTTACTAAAGTAATTGTGTCCCATAACGGACAGAACGATGGACATCGCCATAGCATAATATAATCCATCTATGATGGACGTATAAAAAATTAATAAAATTTGACTATTAAAAGCTGTTATCACTGAAATTTGACAGTACTTGCATACATGTATGTTTACATGTATCACTTCAATAATATACATTTAATCTCACTAATGTCACTTTGCCACTTGGTCATTCATACTGATCTAAGGGATGGCCATCCCTAGTTATTCTCATCATATATTCACCGTTATGGTCACTTTGTCACTTGGTCATTCATACTGATCTAAGGGATGGCCATATGTAGATATTCTCATCATATATTCACCGTTATGGTCACTTTGTCATTTGGTCATTCATACTGATCTAAGTGATGGCCATATGTAGATATTCTCATCATATATTCACCGTTACGGTCACTTTGTCACTTGGTCATTCATACTGATCTAAGTGATGGCCATCCCTAGTTATTCTCATCATATATTCACTGTTATGGTTACTTTGTCACTTGGTCATTCATACTGATCTAAGGGATGGCCATATGTAGATATTTTCATCATATATTCACCGTTATGGTCACTTTGTCACTTGGTCATTCATACTGATCTAAGTGATGGCCATCCCTAGTTATTCTCATCATATATTCACCGTTATGGTCACTTTGTCACTTGGTCATTCATACTGATCTAAGTGATGGCCATATGTAGATATTCTCATCATATATTCACCGTTATGGGAGTAAACCAGAATTCAAGAATCTGATTTTAACACATTTACACAGAGATTTTAACACATTTACACACAGATTTTAACACATTTACACAGATTTTAACACATTTACACAGAGATTTTAACACATTTACACAGAGATTTTAATACATTTACACAGACTTTAACACATTTACACACAGATTTTAACACATTTACACAGAGATTTTAACACATTTACACAGAGATTTGATTCCATTTACATATCTGTTAAGGTCAATGCTTAATTTCGTCCAAATGCGATATTACTTACAGAAAACTTTGGGAACATGATACAGTAATGATGTTTATTGAGTTTTATATGTAAAATTTAATTACAAAGCCTTGACTAAAGCTAAATGTCTGACAGTGTACTTACTGACCTCATTAATAAAAACCCCATACAACAATGATTTAAATCATGTCACAATAAAGCGATGTATTGGATGCAGATGTGACCCCTTTATGATCTTTACATTAATACATCAAATCTTACCCAAGCATGCCACATTCCTTTGTTTTAATTTGATGTAGAAACAGTAGAATGGCTTGGAAAAAGTTGTTTCTTCCCTGAAATGTAATGGATTTGTAAGATATCTGTAACTATTGCAACTTAAAATTTCAACAAAGGCTCTGCAAAGCAGGGCATCCCTTCACATTTGGATCTGATAAACCTAATTGACCCCGTGACCCAAAATCGATAAGGTTCCTCCTCTCATCATCAAGGACTGATATGTGAAGTTTGAGACTGATAGGATTAAAACTGTAGTCTGTATTGCACCCACAAGGTTTCATAGACAGTTTGCCAATGCTGACCTTGACCTCTGACCCGTGACACAAAATCAATCGGGTTCTTCCTTTCACCATCAACACGTAACATGTAAAGTTTGAAAGTGATCAGGCAAAAACTGTAGTGTGTGTTATGCCCACAAGCTGAAGCGTCACAGACTTGCACACATTCGCATGCACATACCCACCCACTCATTCACCCAACCACACACAAACAGGTGCATTACTATATCCCCTCCAATATTGTTGTGAGGGGATAATAAAACTATACAGATATTATACAGGTTCACACATCAATGGATTATTGGGTTTAACATCATGCCAGTAAGATTTCATCTAGAGTGTGGCAGCACTCGGCTGCTACCTCAATAATATCTTATGTGTTCCATAAATGTAACCACAGCAGTAAAGATTCATTTACATATAATTCACACTGTGAACTCTGGAGTCATTCTTGGGTCACAACCCGGGAATGAGTGCGGTCGCCCACCAGCTACTGGGTCACACCCCGGGAACGAGGCTGTCACCCACCAGCTACTGGGTCACACCCCGGGAACAAGTGTCACCCACCAGCTACTGGGTCACACCCGGGGAACGAGTGTCACCCATCAGCAACTGGGTCACACCCCGGGAATGAGTGCTGTCACCCACCAGTCCTGGGTCACATCCCAGGAACGAGTGTCACCCACCAGCTACTGGGTCACACCTGGGAACGAGTGTCACCCATCAGCTACTGGGTCACACCCGGGAACGAGTGTCAACCACCAGCTACTGGGTCACACCCCGGGAACGAGGCTGTCACCCACCAGCTACTGGGTCACACCCCGGGAACAAGTGTCACCCACCAGCTACTGGGTCACACCCGGGGAACGAGTGTCACCCATCAGCAACTGGGTCACACCCCGGGAACGAGTGCTGTCACCCACCAGTCCTGGGTCACATCCCAGGAACGAGTGTCACCCACCAGCTACTGGGTCACACCCGGGAATGAGGGCTTTCACCCACCAGCTACTGGGTCACATTCCGGGAACGAGTGCTGTCACCCACCAGTCCTGGGTCACATCCCAGGAACGAGTGTCACCCACCAGCTACTGGGTCACACCTGGGAACGAGTGTCACCAATCAGCTACTGGGTCACATCCGGGAACGAGTGTCACCCACCAGCTACTGGGTCACACCCGGGAACGAGTGTCACCCACCAGCTACTGGGTCACACCCAGGAACGAGTTCTGTCATCCACCAGCTACTAGGTCACATCCCGGGAATGAGTTCTGTCATCCACCAGCTACTGGGTCACATCCTGGGAACGAGTTCTGTCACCCACCAGCTACTGGGTCACACCCGGGAACGAGGGTCACCCACCAGCTACTGGGTCACACCCGGGAACAAGTTCTGTCATCCACCAGCTACTGGGTCACATTTTAACTTTAAATCGGCTGTGAATACGGGGCTATTAGCCAAACGCTTTAATTATTCAGACATGTTTACATGAAAAGTGAAAGTACAGGGATCGTCTCAAAATTATTCACAAAATACGGAATTGATTAAAAACTGAATAATAAATTATATTTATATTTCCGAGTTTTGTATTGACCGCTATACGGGAAAAATGATCGGTCATTCTGTCCTGGTAGAGTTTAAGTAATAGGTCATTTTGACCAAGACAGCAAATTTTTATCGGTCATTTCCAATTTTTATCGGCCAATGACCGATGACCGACGCCAATCTGAATCACTGTGTATGATGGGAAGAACTTGAATGAATATTGCAAATGTGTATACTACAGGACACAATGTACTTAAACATGTTAAAGCTATTATGTACCTTTGGCAGACTGTATGTGTTCTTTCCTATGACAACTTGAAATACTGGTGGATTAATTTGGGACTGGTATATACAGAGATTGTCTTCTTTCTCCAGATCTGTAAACACATTGATACATATGTGACATAATCTAACAGGTAATTACATGTGTACACTTACTGCACTATGGTGATTACATGTGTACACTTATTGCACTATGGTAATTACATGTGTACACTTACTGCACTATGGTAATTATCTTTAAGGAACTGCGTAATTTTGTTGTTAAGTCTTACACAATCTGTAATTCATCCATACACATGTTACAAGAGACTTGGATGCTAAGTTTGATTTTACAATTCTTTTATTAAGTATGAACATTAAGACACTCCATTATTTTACTTTATACTGAACAACAAAATCATTAATAATGTATGCAAAACAGCTTTTCATACAAAAAGATATTTTACACAAAGAGAATAATTGCTTAAACTGCTAGTCAGATGACTGCTGTTTCTCTCCTTCCGGACTGAATTTTCCAAATGTATACCTGTTCAAAGACAACTCTGTCTCATACACTCAGGTTTTTGTCTCGAATCCTTTCTAGTGATGTCAAAATGTGTTAAGAGGGACATCACAATTCATAAAAGGAAATGCCATTTGCATGTTAGAATTGCCATTTATTAAGTATATTATAAGGATTAAAATTATCCAATTTACAGAGAAACGGGAAAAATCACAATTTTGTACCGGGAGTGGAAAATGCCACCCTTGTGTGAAATATTCACAACATGCACAATTCTGCAAGCTTTGTCATACACTTCAAATGTTTAATACTGACTGGGATTTCCCTGTACCTGATAAAAGAAGTGAAATTTTCTACTCACAAATATTCAAAGTTTAAAGGCAAGTCTTCAAAAATGGCAATCAAACTTGGTTTTAAATTATTAATGGAAGTCTATTAATTCTATTTTAAGATGCAATAATTTGTATTTAGGCAAAAAAAATTATCAAAATGAATTTCTGAATATCCCTATTTTGCCAACAATCAACAAGGTCAAACAGACATGGGGTGATATCATGACAGCTACCAGTTAGGTGCAGAAGCAACCATAGTATATATTTAACTTACTTGGTGAAAAATTGTAAACAAATTATGTCAATGAATGTTGCACTGTAAAATATTTTTGGTATGATGACTTTTGCAAATTCATAGAGTGCCTTAACACATTTGAATGAAGTAAAAGATTTTTCAGTATCTGGACAAGAACATCTACAATTATATGAAGAACACAAATACATGTAATCCATATTTTGAGAACAATGCCTATGCATTTTAAATACAAGCATTCGTCATTAGTGAAGACTCAGACATACACTTCCTGTGTACATATACATTTCCAATTGCAATCAGAAAAACTTGCAGCTGTCATGTTTTAAAGGATTCAGTGAACTTTTGTATTCTTCCACATTCCAGCTATATCATTTGTATCTAGTGATCAGAGAAACCTATCATTTTGGGAAGTGTGCTTTTGCTTTGTTACTGACAATTATTTTGTACCTTAAGATCTAAAGGCTGTACATGGTAAGTGCAACTGAGACAGATATAACCTATATGAATCCTGTTTCTCTTGAAGTTGTTAACAAACTCCTCCCCATCAAGGTGAGCTCTGATAATCCTATATGCTTTTGGTAGGCCACATGTGGTAGTGTAGTACCACTGAGGAAACGTTGTAAACTGAATGACATACAACTGTCTATCCCTTATATTATAGACAAAATCTCACTCTTCACAACTTCAAATTTAGGGATAAAAGTGTTGCTGTAAAGTTTCCATGGTAAAATACCAAGTTCCCACTTGTACCTAGCTGTGGATTCCTTTAAATCAGAAAATTCTCAGATTTTAATTTCTGAAGAATTCATGCTGGTCCACAGTAAGCTGTGTAGCTTTGTAACTTGACCTTGTTGTTTTGTAACTAGGCAGCATAGGTTTCTCATTATTTTTGAAGAATTACGATACATTTAAAACTCACAAAACTCTGACATTACATTCAGTGATTGGCCTGGGTGATAAGCTGTCTGATGGAATGTCATTATGACTGAGAAGGAATCAGCCAGTTCGATTGTTCAGGTACTCCAATAAAGATGTTTTAGTAATGGCCATATGCGAAGAAATCAACAGGAACACTAACCTTCAGAGAATAATTATCAGTATCTATCTTAATACTTCAGTATAAACAGAACTCACAATAGTAAACTAATCACACATGGTCAGGCATATATTCACCTATCTGTACTGATTTTTAAATTCTACCATGGTATCTGTCTTCATCAATTAAGCTGGTAACACTTTGCTGAATTGTTTAATGTTTTGCCAAAATACTGCACATTCACAAAATACTTATTATACAGTTTATTTACATGTACATGTAATAATCCCATAAATCCTTGTGTCATTCAACACTTACTTGGCTTCTCTGGTGACTTGATGAAATATTGAGTTGTAAATGTTTTTCCATCAGGATATTTTGGTTGGGCTGGTAATCTTGAATCAAGATAGGTACAAAATAAATGTATCACAACCTAAAAAAAAGGAGAAATTTGAAATGAAAATATTCAAATGAGCAAAAAATTGTAAATGACACACTTTGAAGTCAATGTTCATGCTATATAATAATATTAAAGTGACATGTCACCCCTAAAACTAGGTTGTCTACAAAGTCTGATCAAGCTTCCATTCTATATAATAATAATAATCTGACATGTCACCCCTAAAACTAGGTCATATACAAAGACTGATCAACCTTCCATGCTATGTAATAATAATAAACAGACATGTCACCCCTAAAACTAGGTCATATACAAAGTCTGATCCACCTTTCATGCTATATAATAATAATAAACGGACATGTCACCCCTAAAACTAGGTCATATACAAAGTCTGATCAACCTACCATGCTATATAATAATAATAAACGGACATGTCACCCCTAAAACTAGGTCATATACAAAGTCTGATCAACCTTTCATGCTATGTAATAATAATAAACAGACATGTCACCCCTAAAACTAGGTCATATACAAAGTCTGATCAACCTTCCATGCTATATAATAATAATAATCTGACATGTCACCCCTAAAACTAGGTCATATACAAAGTCTGATCATCCTTCCATGATATGTAACAATAATAAACGGACATGTCACCCCTAAAACTAGGTCATATATGAAGACTGATCAACCTTCCATGCTATATAATAATAATAATCTGACATGTCACGCCTAAAATAAGGTCATATACAAAGACTGATCAACCTTCCATGCTATGTAATAATAATAATCTGACATGTCACCCCTAAAATAAGGTCATATACAAAGACTGATCAACCTTCCATGCTATGTAATAATAATAAATGGACATGTCACCCCTAAAACTAGGTCATATACAAAGTCTGATCAACCTTCCATGCTATATACAGTAATAATAATAATCTGACATGTCACCCCTAAAACTAGGTCATATACAAAGACTGATCAACCTTCCATACTATGTAATAATAATAAACAGACATGTCAACCCTAACACTAGGTTGTATACAAAGACTAATCAACCTTCCATGCTATGTAATAATAATAAACTGATAAGTCACCTCTGAAATTAGGTAGTGTACAATGACTGATCAACCTTCCATGTCAGAAAGTTATTGATTGATTGATTTTTGTATAACGTCACACCATGAATATTTCACGTAAATGGTGTCGGTATCTCCCTGATGTGGGGCATACAAATTTTGACCTTTGCAACGGACCCACCCGAAGCAGTGAGGGATCTTCAACGTGCCATGCATACCACGACACGGGCCTCAGTATTTACTGTCTCATCCAAAAGACAGGACACTGGTATGACCAGAGCAGGACTCAAACCCCGGCCTCCCAATCAGGAGTCCAGCGCGATACCACTAGGCCATGCCGTCTTTCAATGTCAGAAAGACCAAGCCATGTATCTAGACAGTTTTATCAAACCCTTTGTTTTGTAATAAGATAACACTGCTTTAGTTCTTACAAAACAGGCATCTCCAGTAATTTATATATATAAGAGCGTTGTGTCCAGCCATAACCTGAACCCCATCTACCCGGTATGTCAAAAAAGCCAAATTATAATTCTTACGAAACAGGTATTTTCTGATAATTCTGTCACACAATGCTTTTCTATTTTCACTGTATATGAAATTTGAATGTCTGTTATCCTTGCTAGTGAAGTTGTGTTATATATTACAGTAAGTTCATGCAGCTGAATGTTTTTGAAGGCATCAATAATTGTATCAATTATATCCAACAAGAAATTCATTTCCTGTAAGGTACATAGAGGGAGTAAACCATACACAAAACAAACACAATAATAGCAAACATAGAAGGAGTAAACCATACACAAAACAAACACAATAATAGCAAACATAGAAGGAGTAAACCATACACAAAACAAACACAATAATAGCAAACATAGAAGGAGTAAACCATACACAAAACAAACACAATAATAGCAAACACAGAAGGAGTAAACCATACACAAAACAAACACAATAATAGCAAACATAGAAGGAGTAAACCATACACAAAACAAACACAATAATAGCAAACATAGAAGCATAATTTGAAGACGCTGTCTCTAGCTCATGTTATTCATCTTTTCACCTTCACGTGAACAACAACTGACTACTCGTCAGTTTAATATCTCTGCAATTTCTTTCTGGCACATAAAATCACAATGCCTTGCAATAATATGAAATGATTTCATGCCAAAATGTAATTACTAAGTGAATACTATATAGGTCATATGGGAATAAAGGCGAGTGCTTGGTAAAGTTTGACATTAGAGCCATTGTGACTTACTGCAGTATCAGTGGGCAGGTGTTTGGTAAAGTTTGACATTAGAGCCATTGTGACTTACTGCAGCACCAGTGGGCATGTGTTTGGTAAAGTTTGACATTAGAGCCATTGTGACTTACTGCAGCATCAGTGAGCGGGTGTTTGGTAAAGTTTGACATTAGAACCATTGTGACTTACTGCAGCATCAGTGGGCATGTGTTTGGTAAAGTTTGACATTAGAGCCATTGTGACTTACTGCAGCATCAGTGAGCAGGTGTTTGGTAAATTTTGACATTACAGCCATTGTGACTTACTGCAGCATCAGTGAGCAGGTGTTTGGTAAAGTTTGACATTACAGCCATTGTGACTTACTGCAGCATCAGTGGGAAGGTGTTTGGTAAAGTTTGACATTACAGCCATTGTGACTTACTGCAGCCACAGTGGGCAGGTGTTTGGTAAAGTTTGACATTACAGCCACTGTGAGTTACTGCAGCATCAGTGAGCAGGTGTTTGGTAAAGTTTGACATTACAGCCATTGTGACTTACTGCAGCATCAGTGGGCATGTGTCTGGGAAAGTTGGACATTAGAGTCATTTTGACTTACTGCAGCATCAGTGGGCAGGTGTTCTTTCCATGCCTTTCCATAATGGCCTCCACTGTTCCATGTAAATTCACTCATACACCCATCTTTACCTAGGTCTGAAATTAAACTGCAATGTTAGGCCAAAGGAAATTAAAATTTAGTATCTCAGGCACTGCCACATAACTAAACTCAGCACTGCATAATATATAATTTATATAGTTACATGGTTTTCAGGATTTCCGATTTAATTTTTCTTTAAAACGTGCAACTGACATCGATGTTCATGCCTGTTAAAGGAGACAGAGAATTAACGTGATCTTGCTGAGCATGTCTGAGGCAACAACAAACCTCTTTGGACAGTAATCAGGAGTTATAGTGAGGGATGTGATATAAATCTTATCTAAGCAATGTTAATGGCCAACCCAATCTTGGGGATTGGATTTATTGCCATAAGTATAGAACATGTCATAAAATTGATGATTAAAACAAAACCAAACAAACAACCCTTTCTGCCTCATAATTTGATAAAAGGTGCCTGAGAATTAATTTTGTTTGGCCTTATAAATAATTCTTATAATACAAAACAGTTTGACGTTAAACTAAGATTATACAAATAACAAGTGGTATTCTAATGCTAAGATTACATAAATAAAAAGTGGTATACTAATGCTAAGATTACATAAATAACAAGTGGTATACTGATGCTAAGATTATACAAATAACGAGTGGTATACTAAGGCTAAGAAATTGTCAAAGTTTTCCAGAAGTGACAAATAAATGATCCACATATATTTTGATATTGAATGGAAAGTCCTATTACTGATGTAGAGACTGTTATTACTGATGTAGAGACTGTTATTACTGATGTAGAGACTGTTGTTACTGATGTAGAGACTGTTATTACTGATGTAGAGACTGTTGTTACTGATGTAGAGACTGTTATTACTGATGTAGAGACTGTTATTACTGATGTAGAGACTGTTGTTACTGATGTAGAGACTGTTATTACTGATGTAGAGACTATTATTACTGATGTAGAGACTGTTATTACTGATGTAGAGACTGTTGTTACTGATGTAGAGACTGTTATTACTGATGTAGAGACTGTTGTTACTGATGTAGAGACTGTTATTACTGATGTAGAGACTGTTATTACTGATGTAGAGACTGTTGTTACTGATGTAGAGACTGTTATTACTGAAGTAGAGACTGTTATTACTGATGTAGAGACTGTTGTTACTGATGTAGAGACTGTTATTACTGATGTAGAGACTGTTGTTACTGATGTAGAGACTGTTATTACTGATGTAGAGACTGTTATTACTGATGTAGAGACTGTTGTTACTGATGTAGAGACTTGTTACTGATGTAGAGACTGTTATTACTGATGTAGAGACTGTTATTACTGATGTAGAGACTGTTGTTACTGATGTAGAGACTGTTGTTACTGATGTAGAGACTGTTATTACTGATGTAGAGACTGTTGTTACTGATGTAGAGACTGTTGTTACTGATGTAGAGACTGTTATTACTGATGTAGAGACTGTTATTACTGATGTAGAGACTGTTATTACTGATGTAGAGACTGTTGTTACTGATGTAGAGACTGTTATTACTGATGTAGAGACTGTTATTACTGATGTAGAGACTGTTGTTACTGATGTAGAGACTGTTATTACTGATGTAGAGACTGTTATTACTGATGTAGAGACTGTTGTTACTGATGTAGAGACTGTTATTACTGATGTAGAGACTGTTGTTCTGGTATAAATCATAATAACATTTAATTGAAAGTTGTAAAATTCTTTTGACATAGGGAGTGTTTCAGATGCTTTCCTAATCAATAATATTCCTAAAATTATTACAGTTTACATGAGATATCTGTGGTTTCTTACCATGCAGCCTTGAGATGTGGAGAGACATTATGGCAATTAGTACATGTATTTGGGAATACCTTTAATTCTCCTGACTAAGTATTCTTGGTTTGATGAGAAATCTAAGTAAGGAACCATTGTGTTGAGTGTTGGAACAAAAGGTCCTTTGGTAAGAGCAAGTTGTTTCAATGTAGACACACCAACTTCTGAAAGATAAACAAGATGTTTTTGTGAAACACTGATGTCTTCATTGGCAGGGAATATTAAAAATTTTGAAAAAAAAAATTGAAAAAAAAATCGGTCATAGTCAAGGTGAAAGTAAAATATGTTATCAAAAAAGGTAATGTCACACAAAATACACCAGTTAACAAATTATGATCAATAAAATTTATCATAAAGATTTTTGAAAAAGACAGATTGGCAAAAGACTATATGCTTCATATCCCTATTAAAACAGAAGCCTTTTAATGGAAAAATAACCATTTAATGCAAAATTACTGTACTGAACTAGAACCATATGTAAAGCACAAATCATACACCCTTCAAGCATGATTTAAAAACAAACAGCGATAACTCTGGCAGAAGTAGGTCATTTGTGACAAAACTTAAACTTGGACTGTAGTTGTATGTAATGTGGTAATAATTTGATATTGCTCTAAACTTCCTATATGAAAATATCTGGAAAAATCTTAATTTACTGATAACAGTGCTAGTTTCATCAGCTTAATTCAAAACAATAATGGATATAATACATGGTGACTGTATCTACTTAATGCAACCACTGTAACAAATTAATTAACCACTGTAACAGATTAATCAACCACTGTAAAAGGTTAATCAAGTTGCCATTAAATCATTTGGGCTGATGCTGATAAATAATATACACACTGATAAGAATCCATTGGTTGTCAGTCTTAATGCCTGAAAAAAAATTACTCTGAAGATACCTCCTATCTCTGTTTCTTCTGACCCAATTCTACGGAGATCTGCATTAACATCCTCAATTTCTTTGGCAAGTGGAGATACTATGGTTTGGCATATCCACTGAAATCCCACATAAAGGCAATAAGCATTAATTACAATAGTATCATATCTAGTCTCTCTGGTTGAAAATTTTCAACAATAACAATTTTCAACAAAAAATTCATTTTATATATATATCTGCTTCTTCTTCAGGACACACACATACAAACACTTACATAAATATAAAAACACGAAAAGAAAGATAGAAAATATTAGATAGGCCTAGCGCATAGAGAAACACGCTCAGTATGTAGCCAATTCAAGAAACCAGTTTTTATTAGACTAATGCTTTGTATATATTTTTTATCTTTCTTTTCGTATTTCTATATTTATATTTTTTTTACTGTCTCATCCGAAAGACAAAACACCGGTGTGCCCTGGCAGAAATTGAACCCGGGACCTCTCTGTCACAAGCCGAGCACCTCATCCACTGGGCATACTGCCTTTTATTGATTCTATCTTTACAGATTAGTTTTATACAGTAGTTGCTGAAATATGATATTGAAATTTGAAATTGTTTCACATACTTCCATATTATAGGTTAATTTAATCCTTTTTTTTCAAAAATATTTGGCAACTATGTACAGTAATACATAATTATGACAACATTTTCAGGAAGACAGAATGACAGTAGGTTTTTCAGGATTGTTGTAAACTTTCTAAGTCCATATCTGTGTATAATGAAGACCTACCTTCCTCAATCTTTCTGTCCATAGATATAACTGATCCTCAGAGACCCCTCGTTTACTCCATACCTACAACATACTGCATTTAATTATAAAGACATCTGAAGTCATGGAATTGATATTTTAAACATTCAAATTCATTGTCTATGTTTTTATTATTTCTTTGCAGCTTAAGAGAGAACTTTGAAATACATATAAAAAGTTAGCTTTAACTTTTTTCCCCCACAATCAAACTAAGTGTTACACATTAAATAACAAGAAACAGTTGATGTCTACATGTTATTACATGTTGTAAGATGTATTAGAATTCCATTATAAATTTGGACCATAAACTTCTTCAGTACCAGTGGAGATTGAGCATGAGCAATGACGATTTTATGTCATTGTAAAAATATCTTAGACTGGGGGTCAAGGGGGTTGCCTTAAGGCCCCGTGTGGGGTGTAAGAATAAAACTCTCGCTAAGGGGTCTAGGACTAAGCCCCTAGCTGAGGAAATTTAACACTCTCAATATTTAAGAATGCCTAATTTCTCTAATAAAATGAAAATATCAGCAACAGCTCTTTTCTCTTAATTTTTACTTTAATTTCAACCTAATTTGGCTTTTATAATTTGCATTTAACAGAATTTTGCTCATTCTTAACGAAACGACACCTACTGGTATATACAAAATGGAAGGGTAAATAGCAGAATGTTATTTATTACAAAGTTTTAATTTCATAACTTGGTATAGTTTTGATAAGTCTATTATTCCTAATCACAAGAAGTGAAAGCTTTGTCACTTTATCAGCTTATATCAATAGAGAAGATTGGATAGGCATAACAGTCAATTCACACAGAATACCTTAAACACTCTATCATATGATGGATCATGATTATTGATACAAGTTGATAAAACAACATAAATTTTACTTTTAATGATCGTGAATAATTTTTTATCTTAAGTATATCAAACTTATTAAATGAAAACTTTATATTAAGTGCCATTTCTGCGCCATTCCAGAATTTACCCTGCCATTCTGGTGTAAAGGTGATGCTCTGGTATTTAGTGTTACCCTCAAACTAAAGAAAGTTTTTACTGGAAAATAAAGAGAAATAGATTGCTGTATACTGGCTTATTGTCTGAATATCAGAAGTCTGATTGAAGAGAATAATTCTAATCTTTATTGTTATATGGCACCTAGTTTATACTGCACCAAAAAAATCTGCTAAAATTAGCTGATAAACAGTATAAGTTTCAGAATTTCAGATTCCAGATGCATGATTTATAACCTACTTGTCCTGTTTTAGATTACAGTCATTTACTATGAAACAAAAACTTAATCTGTAGGCCTTATCTACATATATTTTAGACATAATTTCCAGTGTTTTCTTACATCATCTCCTCCTGAGGATTGGTCTGTATCGTTATTTCTAGCCGTTGGTGAATGAGAAGATCTTGTGGCAAGCTGGTACATGTACTTCCTAAGAACGTGTGTATAATCCATTGCACTACGACCATAATTCCAAAATGAGTTTCCAGATGATGAGGTCATGTCCGGAGAACCTAAAATTTACATCAAAATATATGCACAACCACTGTAATTGCTGGAGGTAAAGCTTTCAAGACCTATGTATTTTATTTCTGTATGAATTACATTGATCTGTGACGTGACAACATCCCATATTTGATTCACTTTTCAGCAAAGAAAAAGGTGTTTGGCATACTTCTGATTGTTATGCTTATGACGTCATAATGAAATGTTTGACATTTCCAACCTTGTGTGACGTCATCAAATACGTATTTTGCACTAAAATGCTTAACATCCAACGAAAGTATGTCATTCTGGATGAATGTTACGTTGTCATGGCACACCAGCTGTTTCTTTCAATATATAACTTCCCTCCGATATGATTTGCTGATGTAGTTTATAAATAAGAAATGAAGTTTCCAGTATGATAATTTTGCATTAAAAGCGCATATATATGGAATAAATGTCTTACATGTATTTTGTGTTTTCATGCAGGAATGAATCACAATGTCTGATGCATGCATGAGATATAATGCGCTAATAAGACACTTTTTCTACAAATATGTTTACATTACTTATGTAATATTTTCTAATACAAAGATAAATCAAATCTACCTTATGTGTTGATATAAAGGCATTTCATTTAAGGGAATTTGGTCATTTGATTTCATGTCACTTGCTAAGCATAGTCACATATAGAGATCACTCTGATGGAGTCTGTTTGTATGTCTGCCAGACTGTCTGGTTAAAATCACACTCTTGAAAAATGGATAACACAAAATGTTCCTTCAAACACTTTTGTTCTTTTATGATGTCATTCATTTTCAAATTAGATGTATCAGAGCAACATGCCATGGCTTGGACAAAATTGAAACTAGACAAGATGTGGAAATCTTAAAGTCCAAACACCATAACTCTGTTAAGAACCTATTTAACAGGATCCAAGCAAATTGCTCCTACTCATCCTCAAAAACCAAATTTCAATGCAATATCTCTAACCATTACTGATAAGTGATCAGTAAAATCTGACATTTTACTCGTAGTCTAGCTCTTTATAGATATACAAATCTTTACAGATATATTCCAGGATTAAAATGATACATACCCCCGAACTGAATTGGGACATGACAGTGGTGATACAATGATTTTCAATATAATACAATTATACATCTTAAACTTATAGAAAAACTGTAACCTATTAAAATTATCATAGATACATCACCATGATCAAGTTATAGTGCTGAACTAGAAAACTGACAAAGTCATAAGGGTCCTGCAGGATGCCTGTCACCATGACCTTGACCTTAATTTGGTACTAGCAGAAAGGTTTTGTCGTAAGGAACGCAGATGCCAAATATGAAATCCCTACTTTTAATGGTTCAATAGTTAATGGTCAATGTTAAAGATTTTCAAATGCAAGTCAAAGGTCACCGTCAAGGCCATATGATAAAAAATTTTGTGCCCAAGGGAAAGGTCTTGTCATAAGGAACGCACATGCCAATATTGGCCAATATGCCAAATATGAAAGCTCTACCTGTAACAATGTATTATATATGGCCATGTTCAACAGACAGAGTGATTACTATGAGGCACCCACTTATGAAGTGGACCCTAATTAGATATATTTAGTGCTCCAGGATTCCAATTACCTGTTACCTGTTGGTAACTGAATTTTGAAGCACCATTCCCATTACCCTTTACCTGTTGGTAACTGAATTTTGAAGCACCATTGTTTTTACATACTTCAAATCACTCAAACTGATTGAAACATATTCAAGTGTATTTGTATTTGGGCTCTGTTTCGTTTTTCCAACATTTCCTATATTTGGGACACATACACTACCTTATTTGGCATCAATTGTATTTGTAAAGATAAAGTTTTAAAAGCGATGCTTTGATTTTGATTTTAAACATTCCACTGATATTTTGAGAGATTGCTTTTCTTTTTTATATTCATAATTTCCTCTGATAAAATCAATTCCAAATAACATACAATTAGTGTAGAAGTGATACAGGAATCGGTGACATTTGTTATATTTCAAAGGGCATTTAAAAGAGAAGACAACTAGGCAGAAGAGATTAAAAATTGAAACTCTAATAAGTAATTCTTGCGAATCGTTCTGAAGGCCACATTAAACATTATATATAGACAAAAACAGCGAATTGAAAGAAAATATGTGATGGAGACATAAAAGCGAGTTTAACACTCGCTCGCTGGCGATGTGGCTTTCCTCGCTCTCCTTTGTTGCAATTTAAATACCAGTAAGTGCAGTAAATGGTAAGTGCTTTGATGGGTGATATGGCAACATGTTACATTTTGTGGCAGTATAGTGACTCTGGCAGGGTGTTCTTGAAATTGAAAGCTGTGTGTCTAACCTAATTTTTCTTGATTTCAAGTATAGGTCACAACCCTGGTAAATGTTACTAAAATTAGTGAAAATAAAATTTCGCATAGATTTTAATATTTCTACATGCTTACAAAATATCATGTAATTCTATGAAGGCATTCAAGTTACCATACAGACACTGAATATGGAAAGACAGACAGATGTGAATCTCACTGATACTGGTACTCTTGCTTGTTGTTATGTTTGTAGATGCAGATACTCTTTACAAATACAAGTTACAGTATATAGTACATATAACTGTAATAATAGACTTACTCAAGGCAGACTTGAATTCTTTCTCCTCTTGCTCCTTGAGATACTGACTTAAGGAATGAATGTCAGTGATTCTATCAAATGATGAGGAAGCTAAATAAAATATAACAAACTCTACATTTAGCATGTTAAAGTACCTTGTTTAAAATCTGCTTCAAGGGTTATACAATTCATAATTTATACACCAGTTTTTCAGTATGGATATCTGACAATAACACTGTTGCAAGTCATTCCAATCTATTCTTAATATCAGAATGTGATATTAACAAAATATTCACTCTTAATCATCATCAACCTTGTATGGGGTAATTTTTAATACTCATCCATATGCCCATGGCTACAAGATACAATAATGCCAACATCCACTAGTTTTGTTGAAGAGGGTATAATTATACAATAATTATTGTCATCATGTTATACTAATACCAACTCCCACTAGATTTGGTGAAGAGGGTATTCTACAATAACTAGAGCTGTCCTAACAGGACAAATACCCCCCGCAGCAACAAAGTGGAAACATGCAATAATTCATCCCTTTATGATAGCCCATCCATAGAGCAAGTATAACAAGGTAATACCAATTGTGTCTATTGTGACCGTGACCTTTGACCTATGACCATGGTTCAAGGTCATGATACACCCTTGGATCCTATGCAAACATTCTGTGAAATATTATTGAAATCCGTGCACAGAGGAAGAAGTTATGGCCCGGACAAGGTTTTACTTATTGTGTCTATTATGGCCTTGACCTTTGACCTTGGTTCAAAGTCATGACACACCCTTGGATCCTTAGCAACAATTCTGTGAAATGTTATTGAAATCTGTGCACAGGGTGAGAAGTTATAGCCCAGACAAGGTTAAGTGGACAGACGGACAGGCAGACAGATAGGGTGATTCCCATATACCCCCCCCCCAATTTTGTTTGCGGGAATTATTGTTATCAAGTTATACTAATCCCAACACCCACTAGATTTGGTGAAGAGGGTATAATTAGATAATAATTACTGTCATCAAGTTAATTTGCTTCTTAAGACCAGATCTGCTCTGGATCAATTTTTACTGTAGTTCCTTGTTTGCACTGAAAAAAATATCTGGGGTAGATTAAGTAAGGACTGAATTTCACCATAATACAATGTGACTTGAATCATATATTACCTGGAGAACTTTTCAGAGATGATGGTACTGATGACCTTGACCTTAGGCCACTTGTATCACCTTGAGTTGCCATCATACTTGGGGAGTAAGATGTGCCCCCAAGGACAGACATATGTGGAGTACTAGTGTAACCTGACACATTGGGACTTGGAGAATAGGAACTGTGATTGAATGACAGGCTAGCATTCTGGGAGCTCAGATTGTGAAGCTGAAAATGAATTTAAAAATTCTTTTAAACACTGCAATCTGTACTATTTTTGTAGTTTTCAAACTTTTCAACTGCCATGATATTACACATTGCTTACTACATATTGACTGATATGGCTGAATCAGCACAATTTATAACACTTAATTTTAGCTTTCTACCTGATGAAAAAATTGTTGATAACTCACCAAAATATACAGTGCAATTAAGGTAATTTGATAATAAAATACAGAATGCACAGTGGGAATATCCCCGGAAACACATTTTGAATTCCGGTCAAAATTGACTTGTGTAAGTTTACAATTGAACTGCGATTACTGAAACCAATACAACTTGAGCTTGTTTTATAAAACATATGCTCCTGCTATGGTCTTAATTCATAACAACAAACCTTTCCTTGCTAACATATTTTCATAATAAATTTCAATTAAACTAACACTATATTACTTAACTAATTAATCTCTTTAAAACCATTTCATGCAGTAAAATTACTTCAAATATGTAAATATCTGTCCTGGCTGTCAAGCATGTTTCAGAAATTATTACTCTTTTTTACCTTATAGTGTGTTATGCATGAAGTGTTTCCTTTTTTACCTTATAGTGTGTTATGCATGAAGAGTTTGCTTTTTTACCTTGTAGTGTGTTATGCAGGAAGTGTTTGCTTTTTTACCTTATAGTATGTTATGCATGAAGTGTTTGCTTTTTTACCTTATAGTGTGTTATGCATGAAGTGTTTGTTTTTTTACCTTGTAGTGTTTTTTTACCTTATAGTGTGTTATGCATGAAGTGCTTGCTTTTTTACCTTATAGTGTGTTACGCATGAAGTGTTTGCTTTTTTACCTTACAGTGTGTTATGATTGAAGTGTTATGCATGAAGTGTTTGCTTTTTTACCTTATAGTGTGTTATGCATGAAGTGTTATGCATGAAGTGTTATGCATGAAGTGTTTGCTTTTTTACCTTATAGTGTGTTATGCATGAAGTGTTTGCTTTTTTACCTTATAGTGTGTTATGCATGAAGTGTTTGCTTTTTTACCTTATAGTGTGTTATGCATGAAGTGTTTCCTTTTTTACCTTATAGTGTGTTATGCATGAAGAGTTTGCTTTTTTACCTTGTAGTGTGTTATGCAGGAAGTGTTTGCTTTTTTACCTTATAGTATGTTATGCATGAAGTGTTTGCTTTTTTACCTTATAGTGTGTTATGCATGAAGTGTTTGTTTTTTTACCTTGTAGTGTTTTTTTACCTTATAGTGTGTTATGCATGAAGTGCTTGCTTTTTCACCTTATAGTGTGTTACGCATGAAGTGTTTGCTTTTTTACCTTACAGTGTGTTATGATTGAAGTGTTATGCATGAAGTGTTTGCTTTTTTACCTTATAGTGTGTTATGCATGAAGTGTTATGCATGAAGTGTTATGCATGAAGTGTTTGCTTTTTTACCTTATAGTGTGTTATGCATGAAGTGTTTGCTTTTTTACCTTATAGTGTGTTATGCATGAAGTGTTTGCTTTTTTACCTTATAGTGTGTTATGCATGAAGTGTTTGCTTTTTTACCTTATAGTGTGTTATGCATGAAGTGTTTGTTTTTTTACCTTGTAGTGTTTTTTACCTTATAGTGTGTTATGCATGAAGTGTTTGCTTTTTTATCTTATAGTGTGTTATGCATGAAGTGTTTGTTTTTTTACCTTGTAGTGTGTTATGCATGAAGTGTTTGCTTTTTTACCTTATAGTGTGTTATGCATGAAGTGTTTGCTTTTTTACCTTATAGTGTGTTATGCAGGAAGTGTTTGCTTTTTTACCTTGTAGTGTGTTATGCATGAAGTGTTTGCTTTTTTACCTTATAGTGTGTTATGCATTAAGTGTTTGCTTTTTCACCTTATAGTGTGTTATGCATGAAGTGCTTGCTTTTTTACCTTATAGTGTGTTATGCATGAAGTGTTTGCTTTTTTACCTTACAGTGTGTTATGATTGAAGTGTTATGCATGAAGTGTTATGCATGAAGTGTTTGCTTTTTTACCTTATAGTGTGTTATGCATGAAGTGTTATGCATGAAGTGTTTGCTTTTTTACCTTATAGTATGTTATGCATGAAGTGTTTGCTTTTTTACCTTATAGTGTGTTATGCATGAAGTGTTATGCATGAAGTGTTTGCTTTTTTACCTTATAGTGTGTTATGCATGAAGTGTTTGCTTTTTTACCTTATAGTGTGTTATGCATGAAGTGTTATGCATGAAGTGTTTGCTTTTTTACCTTATAGTGTGTTATGCATGAAGTGTTTGCTTTTTTACCTTATAGTGTGTTATGCATGAAGTGTTATGCATGAAGTGTTTGCTTTTTTACCTTATAGTGTGTTATGCATGAAGTGTTTGCTTTTTTACCTTATAGTGTGTTATGCATGAAGTGTTTGCTTTTTTACCTTGTAGAGCGTTACGCATGAAATGTTTGCTTTGCAGTTTTAGCACAAGGAAGCTTAGTCAATGCACTGATCCACTTACAAAATCTAAAATCTATGTAATTATGACCAACCTATAATACACAATTTCTGACTGCAAAATTTAATATGATATGCCAAATTCCTTACAAGTATCTTACAAATGTTATTACTACCCTTAAAGTTTGATCAATAATAATCTACAAGAAAAAAAATCATAAATGTTTAAAATTTCTAAACAAATGCTTGAGTCAGTTAATGGCCATTCCAGCCCTATAGATAATGCAAAGTTTCAGATTGTAATCAAACTGTATAGGATGGCTGTAATTAGAAGTATAGGTCATTTTGACCTGGCACCATGAAAAGTATAGGCAGATTACCTTTGTTAATAAATAAACACTTGAAACAAGGCTATTTTGTTTAAAGGTTTTCTTTAAGTATTTTTCTTCATGTTTCTATGTTCACAGGGTTTTCAATAAGAATTATTTGAGGAGGTGATTTAGGAATATGAAGCATATCATTCTGAGTGAGTATATGCAAATACGAGAAGTAAATTCAAAATCAGAGGTAATTTAAACTGGCAATTTCTGTCATTTGAATCGGCAGTATCTCGCCGGGTGCCGGCTCTTACTGAAATTCTTGATAGTCATAATCAATGTTACAGACATTCCCACCATTGATTCTCAGTTTCAAGGTCTTCAGACACTGTTAGCATTATTTACAATATTTCAATAGGACCACTCAATTGATTGTTACATATATCAATATATTTTCTATTTTTATCATCAAATATTTGTTGCAAAACAGAATAAAAGAAACTTATTAAAACCTTAGTTATAAAGTGCAATTAAAGCATGCTTTCAGAAGCAATCAGCAATATGGAAATTTTTAAGAAGTCCAAATAATTTAATCAAGATACCGGGAGTACAAAGGAATGGTCTGTCTGCCAGAAAATAATATTTCTGTTTTCAGAGCAAACAAAATTAGGCTTCAGTAACATTGTCTGTCATTTTGTTGGTTGGTTGGTAGATTGGTGTTTTACGTTGCTTTCAACAATATTTCAGTTATATTGCGACATGGAAGCAGGAGGTAACCAACCTCTTAAACACAGTGGCCCAACCCGGAAATCGAACCCGGATCGTCGGCGCCACAAGCCAAGCACTTAACCACTAATTTGGTAAATTACTGTAACAATAAAGTAATTAGCACCAAACGTATTGTGAATGAGTCATCAACTAATGAATTAGCTTATAAATCAGAAACTAGAGATGGATGTTAATCCTAATCCTTAACTGGATTGTGTTAAAAATAATCAGCCAATCAGGCTGGAGTTTAGAATATCAACAGGCCATTTTAGTATGAAAGTTCACTTAGAGTCGGCCATTTTAAATTTGATCAACCTCTGGCTGATGCTAACTTGCAACACTGAAAAGGTGTTAGTTATGGATGGTTTACAAAATAGCCTTTTAAATGGTGACAGCAAGCTTCATAAAGAATATAGTACAAATACATGTCATCTTTTATATAATTAATGACCCGTGACAGTTTTGAAGAGGAGACGATAAACTCAAACAACGAAATGACAGGATTTAAGCACTGTTGATTATTATCATGTTTACAAATTCATAACAAAAAGAGTACCTGTATAAATCTAAAATGAGTACAGCTCAGTAATGTCAGATATGGTATTCAGCTCTGAATAAATGCTATATGCCAATCCTATTTCTTACCTTGTCGTAGTTCAGAGAATTTGAGTATGGTGAGAATGAGTGGCCAGAGTAGTTGATGGGTGAAGCAATAGTGTTGGTGGGGGTAAGTCTCCCTCCAGAATGGGAGGGGCTTGGTGTCTTGGAGTAGCTGGATTGGCCCGTGGGTGTAGCAGAGGTAAACACTAAACTGTTGTTAGGGCTTCCTAGTTTGGACTTTACTGGAGATATATTGAAACCATGATCTAAATAAAATGAAAAGCAAATAAATTTGTGACACATGTACACATATACAATGTACAAACACTTTATATAAGTAATATAAATTATTAATAACAAATTCATAAAATGTATTCCACTGATAATTATATTTCCCAAGATGTTAGGATAGTCTAATGTATTCAGCTTAGTACATGTGAACTACACTTTGTGCTATATATCTATTACTGAGACTGGTGCGTTTTCCATTGACAGATAATTCTCACTTCTACCAAGAACACTGTTTAATAAAATTTTTATCTGGGTATAGAATAGGACATAAAGGTCAACATTAACATTCTGTGTAATTCTTTTCCCATCTTTAGTCTTTATAATATGGGTTTTTTTTTTTTTAAAACCAATTCCTTCACTGTGCAAAAATACCAGGTATTATCAAATAGTGTTCATTGCTTTATACAGATACACATACCTGTGTTTCGTACAGCTAGTAGTTTCTGTTGTGCTGGTGTAAGTTCAACAGTTTTGGATGAAAAAAACATTTTGGAATACATCCCAATATTGGCAAGACCACTCAAAAAGAACACTGCTAAGAAAATCCATTCTGAAAAAAGAAAAAAAAAAGAGAGGTGTTTGTGAAACACTATGCCCCTAGTGGTAACAGGAATTTAGCGTAAAGGTCATGAGGTCAATGACCTTGGTGTAATTTGAAAATTTGAAAGGGCTTTATTAGAGGAGTATGCCAAATATGAAGTCTCTATCTCTCACAGTTCAAACAAACAAACAAACAAACAAACAGACAGACAGGTAAAAAACAGTATGTCACCAATTTATTAATCTGGGGCATAAAAAAAGTGAAAGTTATCTTCAAATTGAGAAAATTATGTCTAAATTCTAAATTGTAAAGAATCTTAATACATAAGGACTCATGATTTTATCAATTTAAATTTAATAATGTTCATAGAAAAGATTACACCGAGCTCCAAATTAAATTTAAATAACTTTGTGTCTCACTTTTTTCAATTCAATTTTATTCTATGACATTGGGGAAAACTGCGGGTTTGAGGAAAAAAGAAAACGTTTACACAGATAGTGAATGGTGCCACAGGGACTGAAGGGGCTTGAGAAATTTGCATGACTGAAATCTTCTAATATACTTTAGTAATGTATATATATTACAAAGGAATTTTGAGGCTTGTCTATTGGTGCTCATGCTGTACTTCCTGTTTGTATAGTACAGTTCCACATCACAGTAAGCTTATATTCCTTTAATGTTAATGTCTAATGTTAAATCCCGCGTTACAGTAGGCATGGCAAGAAAATGATCCCTAATTGATTCAGGTGGTATAAATTGCTATGCAGTGCATCACAGATATCGTAACCATATATGTGAAATAAAATCAATCAATCAATCTAGTATTTAATGATGACACCATAGAGAATCTCACTGACCTTCAGTGGAAACATCTGCACCTTACTGCATGCCCTCACTCGCAATCAATTCCAAATCTGAGATGAGAGCTATAGTGAATTTCACTGAAGTTTTCAAAGTGGTCTTTTAGATGATGAGGTTTCTTTGTAACATTTTAACTTGAAATTAACCAGTGTGAAATCTTAACAGCAATTAGTATTACAACACTGGAAAATAATTATTACCTTATGAATTGCCATAATTAATAATTTGAACAATAATAGATAATCATACCTGTATACCAAAGAACTGGATGGGAGAAATCTAATGATGAACCAACTGTGTTATACTTACTACAATAATAAGTACAGTATCAAAATCATTTGTTTTATCTTTTATAGACAGTAATACAGGTTGAAATAATTTTTGAAATGTCAAGTTAATAACTAAATTTTATCTGACTTACATCACAGAAACAGAGATTTTGCTATCTCTGGTCTGTTTTCTCATATAATCTGTATTTTATAGCAGGTACTCTGCACATTTATAAAATCTTTAAATTTTACCTTTACATTCTGCAGCCTTATGAATGATGAATAAGATATACAGTCAACTCTCATTGCAACGGCCATATTTGTATTTCTGAATATTGCCATTATATCGAATCTGCCAATGTAACGAAAAGCCGCTATTTCAAATTTGTTCAGCCATTTTTGAAAGACAACTGTTGTCATCCATGCTCTCTTATTTGAATCATAGTCAATGTACAAGGTAGGATCGAAATTATGTCCAAAGCATCTAAAGTCTCTTTGATTTCAGCTCGGGCGAGGGTTACGTTTCTCATATTGGCACTACTTACTCCTTCGTGGGCAATGTAATGTAAAATTTTGTGGCCATTTTTTAACTTAATATACTCAACAACTTCATGTTTGTTTGCCATATTTAGTTGAGTGTGTCTCTTTTTCTTTGGTGGTTTTGCCATGCTTTGCGATATTTTACGATCTATATGCTTGTAATGATATAAAAATCAAAATATTTTAATTAACTAAACCATAATATGGATACCTCTATAATAACCATCATTACCGAACTTCATTATTTTTAATTTTATATGCTAAGCCATATTAATATACATGTATGTTAATATTTACAAAGAATACTGTGTGTAGAATATACATATTCCAATTACTGCATAATTAGTGTTTTATTATCATCAATTAAGATTTTTAAATGAAGTCATAGGTACAGATACATGTAAACGTGTATATATATAGTAAACATAGCAAATACATGTAACAGGCCAAACCGCGTACCAGCGAATCGGCGCGGTCAGCTGTGAAATTCCTTGCTGATAGTTCTTGGATCGGCAGTTCAGGTAGTCTGCCCATGTAAAGAACTACAGAAAATGTACATTTCTTCCCAAGACGCGCTGCCGATGCTGGAAGGCAAATATGCCGGTACACAAATAAGAGCATGTACATATGTTACCGGCAGATTTCTGCCGATATCCGAATATGCAAGTATTTCAAGTGCCAGTGGTTGGTTGGTTGGTTGATTGGTGTTTTACGTCGCTTTCAACAATATTTCAGTTATATCGCGACATGGAAGCAGGAGGTTACCAACCTCTTAAACATAGTGGCGCAACCCGGGAATCGAACCCAGATCGTCGGCGCCGCAAGCCAAGCGCTTAACCACTACACCACGCCTGCCCCTAAGTGCCAGTGTAACAAGAGTTGACTGTATATATATATAACATAATGCAGTAATCAGATTTCATTTGTAAATTCATTTCTTTCAGAGCACTTATGTGCTTAACAACTGTCATAACATGTACACTCTGAAGTGCTGGTTTTGAATAAAAAATCTCTGATTTAAATAAAATATCATTATAATTCTAATTATATGAATTGTTTTGACATTTTTCAGCATATGGAGAGATCAAATGGTTTTGACATTTTTCAGTATAAGGAAAGATCAAATGGTTTTGACAATTTTCAGTATATGGAGAGATAAGATGGTCTTGACATTTTTCAGTATATGGAGAGATCAAATGGTTTTGACATTTTTCAGTATATGGAGAGATAAAATGGTTTTGACATATGGAGGGATAAGACGGTTTGGACATTTTTAGTATATGGAGAGATCAAATGGTTTTGACATTTTCAGTATATGGAGAGATCAAATGGTTAAATGACATTTTTCAGTATATGGAGAGATCAAATGGTTAAATGACATTTTTCAGTACATGTATATGGAAAGATCAAATGGTTTTGGCATTTTTCAGTATATGGACAAATCAAATGGTTTTGACTTTTTTCAGTATATGGAGAGATCAATTGGTTTTGACATTTTTCAGTATATGGAGAGATCAAATGGTTTTGACATTTTTCAGTATATGAAGAGATAAAATGGTTTTGACATATGGAGGGATAAGATGGTTTGGACATTTTTAGTATAAGGAGAGATCAAATGGTTTTGACATTTTCAGTATATGGAGAGATCAAATGGTTAAATGACATTCTTCAGTATATGGAGAGATCAAATGGTTAAATGACATTTTTCAGTATATGGAAAGATCAAATGGTTTTGACATTTTTCAGTATATGGAGAGATAAAATGGTTTTGACATTTTTTAGTATATGGAGATATAAGATGGTTTTGACATTTTTCAGTATATGGAGATCAAATGGTTTTGACATTTTTCAGTATATGGAGAGATCAAATGGTTTTGACATTTTTCAGTATATGGAGAGATCAAATGGTTTTGACATTTTTCAGTATATGGAGAGATAAGATGGTTTGAGGTGGCGCACACTCTCTTATTATCATTTGGTAGATTATAAAATCTACACTGTCCCATTTATACACATAATCGGTCAACATTTATATTCTATATTTTACATCAGACATTAACTCATTAGTCATGTTAATATATTAATACTGATACCATTATCTACCACATATTTTAAGACTTGAAGCCACCTTACTGTAAAGACTTTTTGAGTCACTTACATTTCTATGTAAATTAACACAGCTAAGAAGAAGTTAGTAAAACCCCAAAACAGGGAATATCTGGCCTGCCTCCAGATATGCTGCTTATACCAGGTCTGGTCTACAACAGGATCAAAGTATCTTCCCAGGGTCTTCATTACTTTACCTAGAGTAAATTCAATAAGAACAAAACATTATTTTGCTGGTTGCTTTTTTTTTTTTTTTGCTTAATCAAAAACTTTGAGAACAGAATGCACTAAATCTTGCAAACTGGTAGAATTCCTAAAAAGTGTGAGAATTTTCAATGAACTACTACTTCTGGTAATATGGAGCTAAATGTTACTGAGACTTGTTACTGACCGTAAATCTGAATGAACACAGAAATCATAGATGATTATTATCTATGATACATGTAGCTACCACCAAAATAAAGATGATGAGAACATGCGTAATTTCCATTACACTGCGGTTGATAAAATTTTTTCCACAAATAGAATGTGCTAATTCTAAGCATTGTATATAATACGTATAAATCTTGCTTTTACACATATTCTTATAATGATTAATGGTACAAGTTTGTCTTGATTTTGATAGAAAGAAAAAGGAGAATATTATTTCTGCACATCAATAAAATTGACATAAAAGATAAAAAGAAAAAAAGTAATAGGTGATTGTAGAATTTGAACCAAGGAGCGTCGGCAGGAAAAAACCACCTGCGCTTTACGTCCCCACGCGATATCTGACAGGCTAAAATACCAATTAAGGATAAATCATTGTATCACCCGTACAATGTGCTAATCAGAAACCATTGCACAAGGCAAGTATTCTGTAGCGTTCATTGAATGCAGTCCTGGCGAAAGTTTTGAAAACTCACCAGACATTTTCCTTATTTTGTTGAATTTACATGTAAATAATAGGAAAAAGTTGAAAAATTTTACCACACCAATGCTAATTTTACCAGATTTTGTCTGGTGGTCTGGTGACTTTCAGATCGTCTGTGAATGGCACACTGTAGACATTACTCCTGTTATCGCCTTAGACATTTACTACGGGAAGCACACAGTTTACAGATAATAGACATATCTCACGGCTCATGGGTTTGATTGACGGCTTTAGATACTTTAACTGATACACACACCCATCTAAATCTGCAACTGAAGCTTAAAAGCATGGAAAAAATTCTAGATTTCTAACCTTATGTATAATACGCATAAATCTTGCTTTTACAAATATTCTTATAGTTATAATGATTAATGGTACAAGTTTGTCTCTATTTTATCAGAAAGACAAGAAACCGTCAAGGACGGTATGACCAGATTGCAAATGCTAAACGTAAAATGTTGACGACAGACAGACGGGCGGACACATGGACGGACGGACGGACAGACGGACCGACCGACGGACGGACATACGGATTTCACCAATTCATAGACCGGAATTGCTGTGCAATAACATTTAAACAATACATGTATGCAAGTGGTCACCCTAAAGGAAAAAAAACTGTGTGTTCATTGAAGAGTAAAGTCAAGGTCAAGGTCACTAAATTTTTGTATTGGTTGGATAGAACATTCAAATATCTAAAAACCTACCAACTTTGACATAAGTACCCTTTGGGCTTTGAAAGAAACCAAGGTAAACGCAAAATATTGACACCGTGCGGACAGATGGACGGACGGACAGACGGTTTTCGCCAATTCATAGACCGGAATCGCTTAGCAATCCGGTCAAAAAAGGAGAATATTAATTATTATTTCTACACATTGATAAAATGAACATAAAAGAAAAAAAGTAATAGGTGATTGTAGAATTTGAACCGAGGAGCGCGGCAGAAAAAACCTCCTGCCCTTTACATCCCCTCGCAATATCTGACAGGCTAAAATCGGTGTATTGTAGAACGCTTTCAGTGTCACTACTTTAATTAGCACAACAAAAGGCAATGCATCATATGCTGGACGAAGCAGCGAGATTCCAGTCTCTGTGTATGTATGCCTCTGCTCAAGCTTAGTGATTAATTTGGAGAAAAGGATTCAATACAACTATCAATCAGTAGACAGACAAAATCAATCACAATGCCCCGAACGGCTCACTTACTAGTTACAGTGCAACGGAGAGAGAGAACAAAACAAACTCTCCGTTGCACTGTAACAAAACAAACTCTCCGTTGCACTGTAACTACTCACTTACTAGCCAGAATTTACTCTGACATCTGTAAAAAGCCCTACAAAAAAGCCTATTTATGATTATATTCTTATATCATATCGAGCAATATTAACCATATTTTGTCATATATGTATGCTGAAAATGATAAACTATACAAAGATTTACAGATTTAGTCTTCTTGTCTTTCGAAATAGGCGCCAGACATGGTCTAAATCGGTCTACAGTACAGGCTGTTCGTTTCTAAACGGACACTACTAGTACTAGTCTAATGTGACTACAACTATTTGTTAAACATTTAGAATTTATTTATATGTTCTTTACAACACTTAATGTTGAAGAGCTGAATTTATACAAAAGATAAAATTCTGCACTTTATCATCAGAGACTTCATAGGCCTATATATCGTATTTGAGTATAAAATTTTAAATTCCGGACCGAACATTTTCAAATTTTATAGTTTCTAAAGCTCATGAATCGCTGACGTATAACACAACGGAAGTTTCAGAATGAAAAAGTGATCATGCCGACTTCTGCGACAAAGCGTTTGTACACCCAGACGCCAGAAGCACCTGCAGAGGTACACAATTACTGTCCGGACGATTAAGTCTGTGCCCCCGGAAAATGGCGTAAATTTGAATATTTCTGCAAGATCGTGATTAAGCGGGTGCTTCTAAATACCAAACACTACCAAACTTTTAGGTTTTTTCGCTTTAAAATTCAATTTCTAGGTGTATCAAACATGTTTTATAGGCTATATCCTGTTATTTGCCCTGCTCTCTCTAAGTATTTTTACAATGTCTCGTTTTATTCCGTATAATACCAGGGACTTGTATATCTA
Organism: Pteria penguin; assembly: GCA_035048485.1. Taxonomy (NCBI): domain Eukaryota; kingdom Metazoa; phylum Mollusca; class Bivalvia; order Pterioida; family Pteriidae; genus Pteria; species Pteria penguin. The sequence continues at coordinate 47,159,777 of CM068588.1, read as the reverse complement.
AAGATATATCTTAGATATATAACTTATAAGTCCCTGATACCGTATATATGTATATATACAAGTTGAAAGCTGTGGGGCAAAAAACAAAATATTATATTGCCAAATGGTTTACAATATCTCGTTTTATCCGTATAATACGGAATAAAGCAAATAGAAATTTACGAAAATATTGAAACATGCTGTTTTAACTTTTAGTCAAATGAATATCAGTTATTACATACAGCATATTATATATCGCACATCGTACATACACTACAGTAGAAAGCTTCAAGGCAAATAACAGGATAATGCCGTTTTATAGTCCATATGGTCACTGTCCATAGATTTTACCAGAAAATTTTACACTTTGAAGTCCCATTTATGAATGAAGAGGAATAAAGGAATTATTTACGACAGCACACCACCATATTGAATCAGGAACGATAATGGCTTAGTATGGGAATGCTGTACTGAACTTTCAATTTATGTTTCCCTTCCAGAATTTGCACTTAGAAAAATAGATTTTCACAAAATTTAAGAATATAACATGATGTATGCCAGCAGTGGTTAAATCAATAAAGAATATATAATGAACAGGTTTTTTTTAGTTTTGTCAGATTCCACTTCGATTTAGAAACAACAGCCAACAACCTCTTAATCTGTAATAAGTGAAGAATGTACTAGATAACATAACAGTATTTAGAAAAAAATTTTAAAATCGAAAGTTAGTAAAATCTTATGGACTATAAAACAAGTTTGAAACACCTAGAAATTGCATTTAAAAGCGAAAAAACATGAAAGTTTGGTAGTGTTTGGTAGAGTTTGCTTTTTAGGAGCACTGATTACTGAATGACAATTTTGACTGTTGCTTTCATACAGTAATAGGAGAAATCTTACCCAGGAGAAGTTGTACACAAAAAGAATGGGTACTAGTTCTCCTGAGAATTTGTATCCAGGTTACCATTTCTCGACATACAAATACACTTGTACATGTATTTTACACTTTGCATATATTGATACTTTACATTTCCTTTGAATAATAGTCTATATTTCGAAATATAATATATTTAGGTTTGCATTTCACATTACCAACCATACTGATGGTCGACATTTCGACACGTTACACTTAATTTTTTGTTTGGAAAATATGCAGTGAATTGACCATGATTATTACTTTAATGTGTATTATTCTAGGTTAAGGCACCTCCTTACAAGGTTTAAAAGCAGGTTTACATACCATTTTTTTATTATTATATAATCCAACAATTTATCATATGGTGGATAAGAAAAGTCAAAAACAAAAGTGGGTTGTCGGACATTTTTCTTTGTCATCGGATCTTGAAATATATATCATAAAAATCAATTTTTATATAAATTTCAGCAATTTAAGTAATTAAGTATTATGGTCATTTCTCCTTGTCGGTATGTTATTTAATAGAATGAGCAACTTAATATGGTAAATGTAACCAGCATTCAACTTTAAATTCATTATATGAGCAACAAATTCCACGTAAAAGGAAAACAACAACATAAATGTGGGTCTCCCTGCTAATGTTTATACACTGTACCATGTCTACCTGCAAGTGTCTATACCATGTCTACCTACAAGTTTCTATACCATGTCTACATACAAGTGTCTATACCATGTTCTACCTACAAGTTTCTATAACATGTCTACATACAAGTGTCTATACCATGTCTACTTGGAAGTATCTATACCATATCTTCCTGCAAGTGTTTATACCATGTCTACATACAAGTGTCTATACCATGTCTTCCTGCAAGTGTTTATACCATGTCTACATACAAGTGTCTATACCTTGTCTACATACAAGTGTCTATACCATGTCTACCTACAAGTTTCTATACCATGTCTACATACAAGTGTCTATACCATGTCTACCTACAAGTTTCTATACCATGTCTACATACAAGTGTCTATACCATGTCTACTTGCAAGTATCTATACCATGTCTCCCTGCAAGTGTTTATACCATGTCAACATACAAGTGTCTATACCATGTCTACCTACAAGTGTTTATACCATGTCTACCTACAAGTGTCTATACCATGTCAACATACAAGTGTCTATACCATGTCTACCTACAAGTGTCTATACCATGTCAACATACAAGTGTCTATACCATGTCTACCGTACATGTAGCGTGGAAGTTGGAAAATCCTCGTTGCCACGGTGGGCTGTCCACGTCTGTCCTCCGTGGACACCTCGCGAGGCCACTTTTCTGTCCACGTTAATGCTTTCTAATACAATTTGCCATCTACCTGTACTTGTCCTCGCGAGGTCAAAAACGGACAAGTTTTTCACACCTTTTACCTGTAATTGTCCTCTGGTGGTCAAAACGGACAAGGTTTTCACACCTTTTAATTAACCTGTCCCCCACTGGACGTAAGGGACATTACATAGATGGGCCGGTATTTTGCAAATGTATCATGAAATATTTCGTTAAATAATACAAAAGGAAAGAAAAAATATGACCGTTTTTCAATGACCACGCCAGTAGATAGCTTCAGATTGAGACAAGACCGGTTTCAGAGTTGAACTACATACGGCACTGATAATAGCCTTTACGTTGTTTGAGTTGTTATATTGTATTTGTTCAGTCAACCGAAAAAGTAACATGTTTGCCTGTTAAGTTTTTTCCACATGCATGTAATTCTTCATTTAACAGACGAATTTAGAAGAATCTATCTGTAGTTAAAGAAATGCAAATTGCTCACACGATTTACACTCTTATTATATTCAAAGTAATTCATTTATAATAATGCATGATGGCAATATTAAGGACAAATAAATGTGGTTTTAAAAATATAAATGCCTTATCAAATAAAACCAATCTACCGATCTTTATTAAATAATGTTATCATTTGAATAAAGGTTCATAATATTCATAATAAATTGAAATACTGTTTAATATTTGTTGACTACGTGATTATTTATTTCCGCGTAAAAAATTTCAAAGAAATTCTTTTGTGTTCTGATTAAGTAATTAACTATTTTAAGCAAAAGTAATGATCTTAATCATTGCATGAAAGGTTAATTAAAATCATTATAAAATACCTGTTAAAGTATGTTTTTACAATTAAGTGTCGCTAAAGACTTCTTTCACGTACCGGTAACTCTTAAAGAGCGAGATATGGGTGTGTATTAATAAATTGTGTACTAGCATTACTATTTTATATTTGAAAATTAATTATTATCAGATTTCTTGTGATTTATTACTCCCCCTCATCAGCAAAATCTAAGAACCATATCTCCGGCGAAGGGAGAAAACCCAAAAATGAATACCCCCCCCCCCCCTTCTTTTATTTGTACTTGCTGAGTATGAAGAATCGTACGATGTTTCAGTCAAATATCTTATTCGCCAATACAATGGGCGATTTTCCTATTGCAAGTCTAAGCATTGTGCTGTAAGCCTACAGGGCAAAGATCGACGCCACCTAACGACCGAGTTAAAGTAACGACATGTCAACCCACCCCCCCTCCCCCCTTCTCTCTCTCTCTCTGCTGTGCACGAGATATCGTTTGCAAACGTACATTGTGTATTTTAAACTTTTTCAATACAACCAAAATATATATTTGTGTATGTATTAATGTAAAACATGCAAGGTTCAGTGTTCAGTCGGGTCATCATCTTTTATATATAATTGCATGATCGTATCCGTGAAATTAATAAAAAAAATAGATACGGTCGTATTGGGCAAGAATATGTAACGAGACAAAACAATAAAAAAAAAAGGGGGGGGGTCCTCTCTGTTTAGGTCAAACGGCACTTAGTCCAGGTAACCTTACGACTGGAGCACGCGTGTTGTGTGAAGTCTATTGTTCTACTTCATCCTGGTAGGGAATAAGGGTTTGACTTATGACACTGATTAATACACGGAATTAGACGATCGTATCCGATGAAATCATAAGATACATACGGCCCTATATCTGGCAGGAATATGTAAGAAGCTAAGAAATTTAAAGGGAGGGGGGGGGGGGGTGTTTCTGAAAGATACTTTTCTTTCCTGTTTAGGTAAGAAAACGACCGACACTCTAGTTTCCCTTGCGACTCCAGTGCGCATGCTTTGTCTTTTGTTCTGAGATTATAAATATTTTTCAAAAGTTTGCCTGCACTTCACCAGGAAGATAAAAGAACACATAAAAAAGAAGAAACCCGACCAAAGAAAATAATAATGAATAAAATAGAATGAAGATCAATGTCCATATGTATTAATATTTACCAGAATTAATCAATCGTGTATTTCATCGTAATCACATGTAATATTTCAAAATCTGAATATGTTTATCAGAGCAATCAATAATGAATATCATATCACATATAATATGAATTTATTTGATTTTAAAGTCGGCTTTACTGAACTGACCCCACAAGTAGTAATTGCGCTCTTCAATTCGGATCGTTGCCTTCTTTAATTAAGAGTCCGAAATAGGTATTACAAAGAAACTCGGCACACTCTCGGAATAATAAATCATTTTTTGTGTGCATGTCCTTGGTGACTTTTGTCTTACAGCTTTGTCAGATGTCTTCAGTTTTCTCTTTTAAATCACACTTATACACGTATCTGTACAATAACCAATCAGCTTGTCTTTACCGATTTCATTCAAATACCATTGATGCACTTTTACGACAAGTAGATATACGGGTATAAAGAACGTAGTTATACGTCCAAACAGGGACGTATATATCTAAAACATATACGTCCGTGCTCCAGGTGCGCACTATATTTTCAATTTTTATACAAAAAATGCGTTCTAGTTTTAAAAATATTTAGAACAGCAGAATACCTTAAGATACATTTCAAACGTTCATTGTGTAATCAAGCAGAGGAGATTTAAAAAGTTGTTAAATGATTATTAATCAAGATATCTTAAAGTCTAATTTCGTTATTTTTCATGCTTCACTGAACAAACACAATACGCATCATCATAAGATCGCTGCCTTTTTAGCACTATCATACCCATTTACCGGGACATATTTCGTGTCCACGTTTGACCGTCTGACGGCGCGGACACAGGTAAATGACCACCTATATACGCGGTCAATATGGCCGATATACAGGGACAGTGTCCACGCGTGTCCGCGGCTTTACACGCCCAAATCCAATGTCCACGGTACATGCACGGTACCTACAAGTGTCTATACCATGTCTACCTGCAAGTATCTATACCATGTCTCCCTGCAAGTATCTATACCATGTCTACCTGCAAGTGTCTATACCATGTCTACCTGCAAGTGTTTATACCATGTCTACTTGCAAGTGTCTATACCATGTCTACCTGCAAGTATCTATACCATGTCTACCTGCAAGTGTCTATACCATGTCTACCTACAAGTGTTTATACCATGTCTACATACAAGTGTCTATACCATGACTACCTGCAAGTATCTATACCATGTCTCCTTGCAAGTGTCTATACCATGTCTACCTGCAAGTGTCTATACCATGTCTACCTGCAAGTATCTATACCATGTCTACCTGCAAGTATCTATACCATGTCTCCTTGGTTTAAACATTATTTATTGTGAGTATTCATTAAGCATGTATTTACAGCATGTCAGTGGTAGGATTCGGCAACAAGTCGTTAAACTTATGTAAAGCCGTCTCCTAAGAATATTTACAACAGATTATGTGCATGCCAACATTACATAAGCATTAGATACATGTTTAAGCCAAAATCCAAAACAAAAACTATTCTAGAGAAAAAGCCAAACATACAGAAGAAAAAAGAACAATAATTGAGAATGAATAAGAAAAAAATAGAGACGGAAAAAAAAAGAAAACCAAACAAACAAAGGGAAAAAAATAATAATAAAATAAAATACAGAACGACCCCCCCCCCCCATTAAAGAAAACAGAGTATGAAGCCAAAGGATGTAGTTACTGGATACTAATAAGTTATTCTATCCAGTTCTATAACAATATGAGAGTTATTGTCTTGATTTTGTTCTAGCAAATCATATATATTGGTAATTGCTATTAAGTATAAAGATACATATGAAGAGGTACATTGTCACTGTCTCTGTGCAAAATTTTGAATAGTACCATATTTTACATGTACATACTCATTTCGTACCATATTTTACATGTACATACTCATTATACTATATCAGTGTGAATGTTATGATCTTGATATTGTACTTAAGCAACTCATACATACAAGTAGTTATTATAAGTATAAAAATACAACTGGAAAACGTGTAGTGTACAGAATTTCGAGAAGTACTATTACAAACTCGCTATACAATTTCACTAATACATGTTTCTCAGAATGTATATATTTAAATTAACTTGTGTATAAGGTTGTGTACTTTATGCATATTTTACATGTTAATTGGCTTCAATTTACACGGTAAGCACACACAATAAAGAATATTATGATATTTATAAAATTACCATAATGACATAATCAATAGTATAAAGTTTGAAGTTTGACACTGAGGTCATTAATAAATCAATTTAAAATCTTTTACTTTTTTGTATGAATAGGTGGACTTTTTTGAAGATTTGGATGTTTTCTTCTAATGTATATGAATCACAGCCATTCATAAGAATGTTAATATTATAGGGTTTTATTATGTTTTTGATAGTGTTTTGTCTAATTTCTGAATATATTGGACAGTGTAGTAAGTAATGACTTGATGTCTCAATTTCCCCACAGTTACATCTATTTGTTTCTGAGACATGGTTATTGAAAAGATCAGCATTCAGAGAGCTGCAGCCAAGCCTTAATCGAGTATGAAGTATTTGGGAAATTCTATCTCCAAAGAAAAATCTTTTATTTACTTTCTCTGTATCACTGTTTAGTAGTAATTTAAAGGAGGAAAGAGATGTGGCATTTTTTATGTCACTATGAAGTTTATTCCAATCGTTTATGGCAGTAGGTAAAAATGAATTTCTATACAGTGTAGATCTACAAGCCGGTATTTCCAAATGGTCAGGGTTTCTTAAATTTCTATTATGGATTTCAAATGAAGTTGGAGGGACAAGGGTATAAAGATACTGAGGAGTTTTGTGCTGGATCATTTTGTAAAAAGTAGTTAATCTATGTTTATATCTACGACGTTCAAGAGTTTCCCACTTATTTTCAGACAACACTCTCTGGCCACTGCATGACTTGGTAGCACCACAGACTATTCTACCCGCTTCAATTTGTATTGATTCAATTTCCTGTTTTTCATAATTGGTGCAATTATCCCATAAGATATCAGCATATTCAAGCAAGGGCCTAATAAAGGATATATACATAGTCTGAAGAGATTTTCTATCTAGTTTGTATTTCAAATTTCTAAGAACATACACACGTTTCCAAGCCTTTGAACTTATTTCCAAAATATGGGGGTGCCAAGTGCAATTATTATTGAAAGTTATTCCTAAATGTTTGTGTTCTTTGACACTTTTAATACCAGTGTTGTCCATAAATATAGGAGGATGTACGCGTTGGATTGTTTTTCTGGATATAATCATCTCTTCAGTCTTTGTAGGATTGAAAGTGACAAGCCATTGTGTGGCCCAAGAGTGTATACGATCGAGATCAGAATTTAAGATACCTGCTGCATGAATAGGGTCCTCAATTATCACAAAAAGTGTAGTATCATCAGCGAAGAGTCTAATAAAAGACCCTATTTCAGTAACTATATCATTGATGTAGATAAGGAATAGTATGGGACCAAGGATTGACCATGTCTCCTTGCAAGTGTCTATACCATGTCTACCTACAAGTGTCTATACCATATCTACCTACAAGTGTCTATACCTTGTCTACATACAAGTGTTTGTAATGTAGTGTATGATATCCAAGAGTAAGCAGTCATCAAATATGTTAAGGTAGATGTCTAATTGTTGAAACCAGTTTCTCACCAGTTTCTTACTTTTCCTTTGAACTTTTTCAAATAACAGTATTAACACTGCATCCTTTTTATAAATTACACTCCAAAGGTTACATCCAAATTCTTTTGGGTTGTACAACTCTTTTGATGCGATTGCAGAAGATTTCTGTATCATGACAACTGTAAGTTTGTGACATACCTTCTTTCTGATTGACTTCTTTACAGCCATGTGATTTTGAAATTTAAGGGACTAATCGATAAACATACCAAGGTCTTTCTGTTGTGTAACATTGTCCACTACTGTCTTTCTACAGTTACTGTGCTCTTCTTCCATGGTGTAAATAAATCCTGTTTCCCTGCCTATTTATAATTCTTTGTAATGGAGTCAGTGTGTTTGTCCCATGGATGTTGATACTCAGGTAATTAGTCATATCAATGGTATTGAGTACCTTGCCATGGATACTGCACTCTACGGTAAGGGGTGAACATCTGTGGTACAAAATACTTAGCTGAAGCACATGGGCATGGTAGCCTTCCATTGTAGCAGGTCTTGGTCCTGTTGTAGATTGGCCTTGTCTTAGCTGAAGGGCATGAGCATGGTAGTCAGCCATTGTTGTAGTTGGTCTTGGTCCTATTGTAGATTGGTCTTGTCTTAGCTGAAGGGCTTGAGCATGGTAGCCAGCCATTGCTGTAGCAGGTCTTGGTGCTCTTGTAGATTGGTCTTGTCTTAGCTGAAGGGCATGAGCATCATGGTAGCCAGCCATTGTTGTAGGTCTTGGTCCTGTTGTAGATTGGTCGTCTTAACTGAAGGGCTTAAGCATGGTAGCCTATCATTGCTGTAGCAGGTCTTGGTCCTGTTGTAGATTGGTCTTGTCTTAGCTGATAGGCTTGAGCATGGTAGAACAGCCATTGTTGTAGTAGGTCTTGGTCCTGTTTTAGACAATCATTAGGAAAAAGCTTGGTGGTAGTGTTTACTGACACTTGCAGGTCATAAAGATCGGGCAGAAGAGAGGATTTATAATGGTTTCCAATGGGACTCACAATGAGGCACATGTGATGGCAGATGAATGACCATCTACAATGTAATACTAAATGTATGATGTAGTATAAAGGCTTAAAGCTTCAGATCCAGTTGTGGGTTCAGACTTTGAGTTTTACACCATTGTTGGCTAGTATATCTGAAGGCAGTTGTTAGTAACCTGTCAAAGGCCTTGGAAAAGTCCACTCAGTCCACTGATTCCTCAGTGCGTTTTCACATCTGACAGGTGTGAATTAAGTTGAACAGGACTCATACATACCAGGTATATATACATGTACTCATTATTGCCATACACTTAATACTATGACTAATGACAGGAATGCTCAAGGAGGGATACCCTTTAACATATCTTACTGGCTTTGGGAAAATGATATCATTTTGTAGTTCATACATGTAACATATAAGTGATATAATGTCATAATGATTATGTTGTAAGAGGGTTAGTAGCTGTTGTATATATTACCATGATAATGTTACGATGGATTTTCTCTTGTATACAGCCAATTCAGACGTCTACAGTGATAATTATTCATCCTGGATCTTACAACATCCGCATTGGTAGAGCATCAGATGCCTTACCAATATCTGTACCACACTGTATAGCTCGGAAAAGGAATCCATCCCAACAATCCAGTGTTCCAGAAACATGGATACTCAGACCAGATGCGCAGGTTTTTGAAAAATGTTTTGTGCCTTTTATTGAGAAGTTGTTAGGAATGGTTTTAATCTTTACTTAAAGTACATATATTAAGTGTAAATGCTTTGTTATATCAGAGCTTTAACTGACATGGATAAAGTATTCAGTTTTCAATAAATCATATGTACATACAGTATCAAAAAATAATCATGAAAGTAGACTCTTGAAAGTTAATAATTACTAAGGTGATAGAATGTTATCTTACTTTACTTAGCATTCAGAAGTCAGATATCAACAGAAAAATGGTATTAAGTTAGCTGAGGATGCCGTCAGTTCCCGACCAACTTCTACGGGGGAAATTAGACCTAATGTTTCATATAAACAGGTAATCAGCAGTGTAGTATAACAGCGGTATATAGTAACTCTGCAAGCTTAGTTTTGTCTGTCAGAAAATGTTGTTCAGATTTAACAAAAATTCTAATTAAATATATAAATGGTAAATGAAGTATGTGTTGTCATTTATTTATGAAATTGATTCAAAATTTATGAAATTTTTTCTAACTTAATATATTATGATATTATGATGTTTTTGATATATATATATATATTATATAAGAATGAGATGTTTTTCATTAGTATTGATTTCTTTGAATTCAGATATATAGTCATAATCATGGTGTAAAAGGTCAAAAAACTGATGTGGTGTGTCCTCAAGTTTGGACATCAACAGATGACCGAGCATATATAGTGGATGAAGAGGTAGGAAGCAGTGTTCAACACCAATGAACATGATTAAGTGTTGTATATGGTTTAAGCTTATAAGGGCTGAAAGCTCAGGTGAACTATAGATGAAGTGACCCATCTGTCATCTGTCGTTCTGTGTCTGTTTGTTAATTTGTAACATTTACAATTTCTTCAGGACCATTGGAGGGATTTGAAGGAAACTTGGTGACAGATCTGTCAAGGCATAGATTTCAAGGCATAGATTCATGTCATGGCAACAGAAGGAATCAACTTTGAAGTATTTCTTCTTCAGACCTGATGCATAGGTATACTATCCGACTGCATCAGAGAGTTGAGGTTTTAGTTCAAATCAAATTGTTGACACATTTTCTATGTTTTCTCAGACTTTGCTATTCTTGTGCATTTTCAGGTAGTTGTTTTGAGTTGTCATTTTTCAACTTTTAGCCCATCTGAGCCGAAGGCTTATGTGAGTTGTTGCCATAGTAATTCGTCTGTCATCTGTCCATGGTCTGTTTGCCATCCATTAAATCCATTGTTGTAGACTTCCTCCATTTTATCTTCTGAATTGCTTGACAAATTTAGATTTCAACTGTGTATATTTGTAGATTAGTGCTAGTGGACCTCCAGAAAGTTAGTGTTTTTAGTCCCCTACCAGCAAATTTCACTGAAGGGGACTGTAGGTTTGCTCTCCATCCATCCGTCTGACCTTCCATCTATCTGTCTGTCTGGCAGATCAGTTTTCCACTTCCACAGTTTTTTTTGTCATGCTTGCAGATTAGCTTTACCATGACAAGTTCATTATTTTTTTTGCTGAGTTACCGCCCTTGGACTTAGAAAATTAATGCAAATTTATACTTGATTTTCTACAATTATTTTTGTCATACCTGCAGATGTTCATTTGATATGTGGTACATTGCTTTACCATAACAAGTTACAGATCAAGTTTGAATTTTGTCCCGGTTCGTTAATTTTTTGCTGAGTTATGGCACTTAAACTTGAAAAATTAATTCAAAAACTCAGTTTTACACAAGTTTTTTTGTCATGCTTACAGATGTTCATTTAATACTTGGTACATTGCTTTACCATGATAAGTTACAGATTGAGATTGAATTTGTTCCGGTTTGTAAATTTTTTGCAGATTTTTCTGTTGGTAGGGGACTATGTTTTGCCATGCAGTACTCTCAGAATGCTTGTTGACTGGTTCTTCTCCACATATACAATCAGTACATTTTAAGATTAGTGATTTAAAGTAATATTACACCATCAAAACCTTTTGATTTCAGGCTCTTAGAATCCATCCATCAGAAAACTACTCATTACACTGGCCAATCAGAAGGGGTCGTTTGAATCTAAATGACAATCAGCCAGCAAGTTTGACTTCAATTTTGGCTGATATTGAGGTGATTTGGGGTGCTGCTATACAAAATCATCTAAATATACCACTCAAAGATCTCAGAGTAAGTAGAATATTCTCTAAATATACCACTCAAAGATCTCGGAGTAAGAACAAAATCATCTTAATATACCACTCAAAGATCTCAAAGTAAGTACAAAATCATCTAAAGATACCACTCATAGATCTCAGAGTAAGTACAAAATCATCTAGATATACCACTTGGAGATCTCAGAGTAAGTACAAAATCATCTAAATATACCACTCAAAGATCTCAGAGTAAGTACGAAATCATCTAAATATACCACTCAAAGATCTCAGAGTAAGTACAGAATCATCTAAATATACCACTCAAAGATCTCAGAGTAAGTACAAAATCATCTAAAGATACCACTCAAAGATCTCAGAGTAAATACAAAATCATCTAAATATACCACTCAAAGATCTCAGAATAATTACTTAAAGAATCATATAAGTATGGTCACTCAGAGATCTCAGAGTAAGAGGTCACACAATCATCTAAGCATACCACTCAAAGATCTAACTTTATTGCTCAAAAGACCTCCTTTAATGTACCACTCAATTTTAAATATAATACAGGCCCAGGCATATCCTAATATCTTCAATAGGGATTGGACATAATGTTATATTTTGATGTTAATTTTATGAAATAAACCCCAAAGTCAGAATATGCCTGGACTTCTGTTATTGGGTCTTTTCATTTTACGGAATTACTTCCCATTTGAGCAGGTATTGTACATCATACCATTGTGACGTCAACCACTTTTATGAAAACTGGTGTAAAATTACAGAAAATGATATAGAAATTGTATAACATCACAATGGAATGACGTCAAATACCTGCTCATATGGGAAATAAAACTGTATAATGAAAAGACCCAATATTATAAAATTATGTTCAAATAACATGAACATAATGATAATGTTATTATGTATGCGAAATTATGCATGACATTTTGTTATTAACTCTAACGTCATTACTAATAACTTTATGAATATTACTTAACTTTTAAAATATTGTCGTCTTCTTCACTTTATAAAAACAGAGCAGTTAAAAATATATGAAGAAGAGTGTTGTGTTATTTTTTTTAGATTTGGTATCATAGTACCCTTTGGAAGACAAAGATTTTTATTGAAAAATAATTTAGTTAAGGAATTTGACAGTTCAGTGATCTGAAAAAAAAAAGACTTAATATTTTTTCATTCACAACAGAGGCAGGAATTGTTGTCTTTAATTGATTTTCATTTTGATTGCAGGCATATAAAGCACTATTATTGATTCCAGATATCTATATACACAAACATGTAAAGCATCTTATGAATCTACTGTTAGAAAAACTAGGATTTGGATGTGCAGCTGTTCATCAGGTAGACATCAATGACCATGCTTTTAACATTACAAGTTATATGGTATATAAAGTGATATTTTAGCTTACCTATGTACTTAAGACTTTAATTAGTTTGATATCACAGGTTCTATTGTGTATTTTGTCTGGTCCAGGTTTTGTGAAATGATGTAAATTTAAGCTTCTGTGGAAATGGGACTTCATACCTGAGGTTATGTGGTAATGGAATACTTATTTTATATTCGGATTATACAGTAGTGATATTCATCTGATTTATGTAGTTATTTGGTAGTGATATTCATCTGGTATCTTTGGTTCTGTGGTAGTGATATTCATCTGATATCTGTAGTTATTTGGTAGTGATATTCATCTGATATCTGTAGTTCTTTGATAGTGATATTCATCTAATATGTGTGGTTATTTGGTAGTGATATTCATCTGACATCTGTAGTTATTTGGTAGTGACATTCATCTGATATCTGTAGTTATTTGGTAGTGATATTCATCTGATATCTGTGGTTATTTGGTAGTGATATTCATCTGATATCTGTAGTTATTTGGTAGTGATATTCATCTGATATCTGTGGTTCTTTGGTAGTGACATTCATCTGATATCTGTGGTTATTTGGTAGTGATATTCATCTGATATCTGTGGTTCTTTTGTAGTGATATTCATCTGACATCTGTAGTTATTTGGTAGTGATACTCATCTGATATCTGTGGTTCTTTGGTAGTGATATTCATCTGATGTCTGGTTCTTTGGTAGTGATATTCATCTGATACCTATAGTTATTTGGTAGTGATATTCATCTGATATCTGTGGTTATTTGGTAGTGATATTCATTTGATATCTGTAGTTATTTGGTAGTGATATTCATCTGATATCTGTGGTTCTTTGGTAGTGACATTCATCTGATATCTGTGGTTATTTGGTAGTGATATTCATCTGATATATGTGGTTCTTTTGTAGTGATATTCATCTGACATCTGTAGTTATTTGGTAGTGATACTCATCTGATATCTTTGGTTCTTTGGTAGTGATATTCATCTGAGGTCTGGTTCTTTTGTAGTGATATTCATCTGATACCTGTAGTTATTTGGTAGTGATATTCATCTGATATCTGTGGTTTATGGCAGTGATATTCATCTGATATCTGTCGTTTTTGGTAGTGATATTCATCTGATATCTGTGGTTATTTAGTAGTAGTATTCATCTGATATCTGTGGTTATTTGGTAGTATATTTAGTGATATTCATCTGATATCTGTGGTTAATTTGTAACGGGATTTGTCTGATATCAAAAGTTATTTGATGATATACTGCTAATAAGAAAGATTTTGTGGTGACATATATCTTGAATTTCATATGCTTTGTTTATTAGGACCCAGCATTGATTTGAGTACTACATAAGAATCATTTATATGTCTGTCTATATGTCCATCCATCAACATTGTGGTTGTTTTTCAATATCTCAAAAGGCTTCAACCTGAAGGTCTCATGTTTCACATATAAATGTAGAGAGACAGAAGAACCCTTGTGATAGATTTCAGGTATGCCTTGTTTAGTGCAGTGTATTTTTTGCATCCATGTTTATATTTTATGTCCATATGTCCATAGACAGGACATGTATCACAATCACTTCCTAATGAAATATGTTTGATATCTGTACTTATATGACAAGAACACATTTACTGATATCTGAAGTTATGTGATGGGGACACATTATATGATATCTAAGGATATGTGACAAGAACACATTTACTTATATCTGAAGTTATATGTCATGGACACATTTTCTGATATCTGAGGTTATATGTCAAGGACACATTTTCTGATATCTGAGGTTATATGTCAAGGACACATTTTCTGATATCTGAGGTTACATGTCAAGGACACATTTTCTGATATCTGTAGTCATGTGATGGTAGCCTTTTCTAAGCATTTGAGGTATTTATATCAGTAGTGTTATGTGATGATTTGACTGAATGATTTTGTGCTGTGCAACTAGGAATGATCAGTTTTAAGTAAGTTCATTCGTAGATCAGATATTGTCATTTGTAGATCAGATATTGTCATTTGTAGATCTGATATTGTCATTTAATGACAAGAGATCACCTATAGTAGCATTTATATTGTTAATATTTCTGTTTGAAACACTGTAATCAGATAATACATGGTTATAATATTTCAACTTAAATAGCAATACAAAGGAAGCAGAATACATAACAACCAACCTTCATATTACAGAAATGTATAATACCTGGTATAACCTGATTTTGTAGGAGTCGGTTTGTGCCTCGTTTGGTTCAGGAATCAGCAGTGCTTGTATTATAGACATTGGTGATCAGAAGACCAGTGTATGCTGTGTAGAGGATGGAATATCACATAAAAATACAAGGTACTTAAACCGTAGTCTAGACTCTGGATATACACAAAATACAAAGTACTATTACCAAAGTCTGGACTCTGGATATACACAAAATACAAGGTACTACAACAATAGTCTAGGCTCTGGATATACACAAAATACAAGGTACTACAACCATAGTCTAGGCTCTGGATATACACAAAATACAAGGTACTATAACCATAGTCTAGGCTCTGGATATACACAAAATACAAGGTACTATAACCATAGTCTAGGCTCTGGATATACACAAAATACAAGGTACTATTACCATGGTCTAGGCTCTGGATATACACAAAATACAAGATACTATAACCATAGTCTAGGCTCTGGATATACACAAAATACAAGGTATTACAACCATAGTCTAGACTCTGGATATACACAAAATACAAGGTACTATAACCATAGTCTAAGCTCTGGATATACACAAAATACAAGGTACTATAACCATAGTCTAAGCTCTGGATATACACAAAATACAAGGTACTATTACCATAGTCTGGACACTGGATATACACAAAATACAAGGTACTATAACCATAGTCTAGGCTCTGGATATACACAAAATACAAGGTACTATAACCATAGTCTAGGCTCTGGATATACACAAAATACAAGGTACTACAACCATAGTCTAAGCTCTGGATATACACAAAATACAAGGTACTATAACCATAGTCTAGGCTCTGGATATACACAAAATACAAGGTACTACAACCATAGTCTAAGCTCTGGATATACACAAAATACAAGGTACTATAACCATAGTCTAGGCTCTGGATATACACAAAATACAAGGTACTACAACCATAGTCTAGGCTCTGGATATACACAAAATATAAGGTACTATAACCATAGTCTTAGCTCTGGATATACACAAAATACAAGGTACTATTACCATAGTCTGGACACTGGATATACACAAAATACAAGGTACTATAACCATAGTCTAGGCTCTGGATATACACAAAATACAAGGTACTATTACCATAGTCTGGGCTCTGGATATACACAAAATACAAGGTACTACAACCATAGTCTAGGCTCTGGACATACACAAAATACAAGGTACTACAATCATAGTCTAGGCTCTGGATATACACAAAATACAAGGTACTATAACCATAGTCTAGGCTCTGGATATACACAAAATACAAGGTACTACAACCATAGTCTAGGCTCTGGATATACACAAAATACAAGGTACTACAACCATAGTCTAGGCTCTGGACATACACAAAATACAAGGTACTACAATCATAGTCTAGGCTCTGGATATACACAAAATTCAAGGTACTATAACCATAGTCTAGGCTCTGGATATACACAAAATACAAGGTACTATAACCATAGTCTAGGCTCTGGATATACACAAAATACAAGGTACTATTACCATAGTTTGGACACTGGATATACACAAAATACAAGGTACTATAACCATAGTCTAGGCTCTGAAATATACAAGAATCAAGGTGCTATAACCATAGTCTAGGCTCTGGATATACACAAAATACAAGGTACTATAACCATAGTCTAGGCTCTGTATATACACAAAATACAAGGTACTATAACCATAGTCTAGGCTCTGGATATACACAAAATACAAGGTACTATTACCATAGTCTGGACACTGGATATACACAAAATACAAGGTACTATAACCATAGTCTAGGCTCTGGATATGCACAAAATACAAGGTACTACAACCATAGTCTAGGCTCTCGATATACACAAAATACAAGGTACTATAACCATAGTCTAGGCTCTGGATATACACAAAATACAAGGTACTCCAACCATAGTCTAGGCTCTGGATATACACAAAATACAAGGTACTATAACCATATTCTAAGCTCTGGATATACACAAAATACAAGGTACTATAACCATAGTCTAGGCTCTGGATATACACAAAATACAAGGTACTACAACCATAGTCTAGGCTCTGGATATACACAAAATACAAGGTACTATAACCATAGTCTAAGCTCTGGATATACACAAAATACAAGGTACTACAACCATAGTCTAGGCTCTGGATATACACAAAATACAAGTTACTATAACCATAGTCTAGGCTCTGGATATACACAAAATACAAGGTACTACAACCATAGTCTAGGCTCTGGATATACACAAAATACAAGGTACTATAACCATAGTCTAAGCTCTGGATATACACAAAATACAAGGTACTATTACCATAGTCTGGACACTGGATATACACAAAATACAAGGTACTATAACCATAGTATAGACTCTGAATATACACAAAATACAAGGTACTACAACCATAGTCTAGGCTCTGGATATACACAAAATACAAGGTACTATAACCATAGTCTAAGCTCTGGATATACACAAAATACAAGGTACTATTACCATGGTCTAGGCTCTGGATATACACAAAATACAAGGTACTATAACCATAGTCTAGGCTCTGGATATACACAGAATACAAGATACTATAACCATAGTCTAGGCTCTGGATATACACAAAATACAAGGTACTATAACCGGTCTAGGCTCTGAAATATACAAGAATCAAGGTGCTATAACCATAGTCTAGGCTCTGGATATACACAAAATACAAGGTACTATAACCATAGTCTAAGCTCTGGATATACACAAAATACAAAGTACTATTACCATAGTCTGGACACTGGATATACACAAAATACAAGGTACTATAACCATAGTCTAGGCTCTGGATATACACAAAATACAAGATACTATAACCATAGTCTAGGCTCTGGATATACACAAAATACAAGGTACTATAACCATAGTCTAGGCTCTGGATATACACAAAATACAAGTTACTATAACCATAGTCTAGGCTCTGGATATACACAAAATACAAGGTACTACAACCATAGTCTAGGCTCTGGATATACACAAAATAGAAGGTGCTATAACCATAGTCTAGGCTCTGGATATACACAAAATACAAGGTACTATTACCATAGTCTGGACACTGGATATACACAAAATACAAGGTACTATACCCATAGTCTAAGCTCTGGATATACACAAAATACAAGGTACTATTACCATGGTCTAGGCTCTGGATATACACAAAATACAAGGTACTATAACCATAGTCTAGGCTCTGGATATACACAAAATACAAGGTACTATAACCATAGTATAGGCTCTGGATATACACAAAATACAAGGTACTATAACCATAGTCTAGGCTCTGGATATACACAAAATACAAGATACTATAACCATAGTCTAGGCTCTGGATATACACAAAATACAAGGTACTATAACCATAGTCTAGGCTCTGGATATACACAAAATACAAGGTACTACAACGATAGTCTAGGCTCTGGATATACACAAAATACAAGGTACTATTACCATAGTCTGGACACTGGATATACACAAAATACAAGGTACTATAACCATAGTCTAGGCTCTGGATATACACAAAATACAACGTACTATAACCATAGTCTAGGCTCTGGATATACACAAAATACAAGGTACTACAACCATAGTCTGGGCTCTGGATATACACAAAATACAAGGTACTATAACCATATTCTAAGCTCTGAATATACACAAAATACAAGGTACTATAACCATAGTCTAAGCTCTGGATATACACAAAATACAAGGTACTACAACCATAGTCTAGGCTCTGGATATACACAAAATACAAGGTACAAAACCATAGTCTAGGCTCTGGATATACACAAAATACAACGTACTTTAACCATAGTCTAGGCTCTGGATATACACAAAATGCAAGATACTACAACCATAGTCTAAGCTCTGGATATACACGAAATACAAGGTACTACAACCATAGTCTAGGCTCTGGATATACACAAAATACAAGGTACTAAAACCATAGTCTAGGCTCTGGATATACACAAAATACAAGATACTATTACCATAGTCTAGGCTCTGGATATACACAAAATACAAGGTACTATAACCATAGTCTAAGCTCTGGATATACACAAAATACAAGGTACTATAACCATAGTCTAGGCTCTGGATATACACAAAATACAACGTACTATAACCATAGTCTAGGCTCTGGATATACACAAAATACAAGGTACTACAACCATAGTCTGGGCTCTGGATATACACAAAATACAAGGTACTATAACCATATTCTAAGCTCTGAATATACACAAAATACAAGGTACTATAACCATAGTCTAAGCTCTGGATATACACAAAATACAAGGTACTACAACCATAGTCTAGGCTCTGGATATACACAAAATACAAGGTACTATAACCATAGTCTAAGCTCTGGATATACACAAAATACAAGGTACTACAACCATAGTCTAGGCTCTGGATATACACAAAATACAAGGTACTATAACCATAGTCTAGGCTCTGGATATACACAAAATATAAGGTACTACAACCATAGTCTAGGCTCTGGATATACACAAAATACAAGGTACAAAACCATAGTCTAGGCTCTGGATATACACAAAATACAACGTACTTTAACCATAGTCTAGGCTCTGGATATACACAAAATGCAAGATACTACAACCATAGTCTAAGCTCTGGATATACACGAAATACAAGGTACTACAACCATAGTCTAGGCTCTGGATATACACAAAATACAAGGTACTAAAACCATAGTCTAGGCTCTGGATATACACAAAATACAAGATACTATTACCATAGTCTAGGCTCTGGATATACACAAAATACAAGGTACTATAACCATAGTCTAAGCTCTGGATATACACAAAATACAAGGTACTATTACCATAATCTAGGCTCTGGATATACGCAAAATACAAGGTACTATTACCATAGTCTAGGCTCTGGATATACACAAAATACAAGGTACTATTACCATAGTCTAGGCTCTGGATATACACAAAATACAAGGTACTACAACCATAGTCTAGGCTCTGGACATACACAAAATACAAGGTACTACAATCATAGTCTAGGCTCTGGATATACACAAAATACAAGGTACTATAACCATAGTCTAGGCTCTGGATATACACAAAATACAAGGTACTACAACCATAGTCTAGGCTCTGGATATACACAAAATACAAGGTACTATAACCATAGTCTAAGCTCTGGATATACACAAAATACAACGTACTTTAACCATAGTCTAGGCTCTGGATATACACAAAATGCAAGATACTACAACCATAGTCTGGGCTCTGGATATACACGAAATACAAGGTACTACAACCATAGTCTAGGCTCTGGATATACACAAAATACAAGGTACTATAACCATAGTCTAGGCTCTGGATATACACAAAATACAAGGTACTATTACCATAGTCTGGACACTGGATATACACAAAATACAAGGTACTATAACCATAGTCTAGGCTCTGGATATGCACAAAATACAAGGTACTACAACCATAGTCTAGGCTCTGGATATACACAAAATACAAGGTACTATAACCATAGTCTAGGCTCTGGATATACACAAAATACAAGGTACTACAACCATAGTCTAGGCTCTAGATATACACAAAATACAAGGTACTATAACCATATTCTAAGCTCTGGATATACACAAAATACAAGGTACTATAACCATAGTCTAGGCTCTGGATATACACAAAATACAAGGTACTACAACCATAGTCTAGGCTCTGGATATACACAAAATACAAGGTACTATAACTATAGTCTAAGCTCTGGATATACACAAAATACAAGGTACTACAACCATAGTCTAGGCTCTGGATATACACAAAATACAAGTTACTATAACCATAGTCTGGGCTCTGGATATACACAAAATACAAGGTACTACAACCATAGTCTAGGCTCTGGATATACACAAAATACAAGGTACTATAACCATAGTCTAAGCTCTGGATATACACAAAATACAAGGTACTATTACCATAGTCTGGACACTGGATATACACAAAATACAAGGTACTATAACCATAGTCTAGACTCTGAATATACACAAAATACAAGGTACTACAACCATAGTCTAGGCTCTGGATATACACAAAATACAAGGTACTATAACCATAGTCTAAGCTCTGGATATACACAAAATACAAGGTACTATTACCATGGTCTAGGCTCTGGATATACACAAAATACAAGGTACTATAACCATAGTCTAGGCTCTGGATATACACAAAATGCAAGATACTATAACCATAGTCTAGGCTCTGGATATACACAAAATACAAGGTACTATAACCGGTCTAGGCTCTGAAATATACAAGAATCAAGGTGCTATAACCATAGTCTAGGCTCTGGATATACACAAAATACAAGGTACTATAACCATAGTCTAAGCTCTGGATATACACAAAATACAAGGTACTATTACCATAATCTAGGCTCTGGATATACGCAAAATACAAGGTACTATTACCATAGTCTAGGCTCTGGATATACACAAAATACAAGGTACTATTACCATAGTCTAAGCTCTGGATATACACAAAATACAAGGTACTACAACCATAGTCTAGGCTCTGGACATACACAAAATACAAGGTACTACAATCATAGTCTAGGCTCTGGATATACACAAAATACAAGGTACTATAACCATAGTCTAGGCTCTGGATATACACAAAATACAAGGTACTACAACCATAGTCTATGCTCTGGATATACACAAAATACAAGGTACTATAACCATAGTCTAAGCTCTGGATATACACAAAATACAAGGTACTACAACCATAGTCTAGGCTCTGGATATACACAAAATACAAGGTACTATAACCATAGTCTAAGCTCTGGATATACACAAAATACAAGGTACTACAACCATAGTCTAGGCTCTGGATATACACAAAATACAAGGTACTATAACCATAGTATAGGCTCTGGATATACACAAAATATAAGGTACTACAACCATAGTCTAGGCTCTGGATATACACAAAATACAAGGTACTATTGCCATAGTCTGGACACTGGATATACACAAAATACAACGTACTTTAACCATAGTCTAGGCTCTGGATATACACAAAATGCAAGATACTACAACCATAATCTAAGCTCTGGATATACACGAAATACAAGGTACTACAACCATAGTCTAGGCTCTGGATATACACAAAATACAAGGTACTATAACCATAGTCTAGGCTCTGGATATACACAAAATACAAGGTACTATTACCATAGTCTGGACACTGGATATACACAAAATACAAGGTACTATAACCATAGTCTAGGCTCTGGATATGCACAAAATACAAGGTACTACAACCATAGTCTAGGCTCTCGATATACACAAAATACAAGGTACTATAACCATAGTCTAGGCTCTGGATATACACAAAATAGAAGGTACTACAACCATAGTCTAGGCTCTGGATATACACAAAATACAAGGTACTATAACCATATTCTAAGCTCTGGATATACACAAAATACAAGGTACTATAACCATAGTCTAGGCTCTGGATATACACAAAATACAAGGTACTACAACCATAGTCTAGGCTCTGGATATACACAAAATACAAGGTACTATAATTATAGTCTAAGCTCTGGATATACACAAAATACAAGGTACTACAACCATAGTCTAGGCTCTGGATATACACAAAATACAAGGTACTATAACCATAGTCTAAGCTCTGGATATACACAAAATACAAGGTACTATTACCATAGTCTGGACACTGGATATACACAAAATACAAGGTACTATAACCATAGTCTAGTCTAGACTCTGAATATACACAAAATACAAGGTACTACAACCATAGTCTAGGCTCTGGATATACACAAAATACAAGGTACTATAACCATAGTCTAAGCTCTGGATATACACAAAATACAAGGTACTATTACCATGGTCTAGGCTCTGGATATACACAAAATACAAGGTACTATAACCATAGTCTAGGCTCTGGATATACACAAAATGCAAGATACTATTACCATAGTCTAGGCTCTGGATATACACAAAATACAAGGTACTATAACCATAGTCTAGGCTCTGAAATATACAAGAATCAAGGTGCTATAACCATAGTCTAGGCTCTGGATATACACAAAATACAAGGTACTATAACCATAGTCTAAGCTCTGGATATACACAAAATACAAGGTACTATTACCATAGTCTGGACACTGGATATACACAAAATACAAGGTACTATAACCATAGTCTAGGCTCTGGATATACAGAAAATACAAGATACTATAACCATAGTCTAGGCTCTGGATATACACAAAATACAAGGTACTATAACCATAGTCTAGGCTCTGGATATACACAAAATACAAGTTACTATAACCATAGTCTAGGCTCTTGATATACACAAAATACAAGGTACTACAACCATAGTCTAGGCTCTGGATATACACAAAATACAAGGTACTATAACCATAGTCTAGGCTCTGGATATACAAAAAATACAAGGTACTATTACCATAGTCTGGACACTGGATATACACAAAATACAAGGTACTATAACCATAGTCTAAGCTCTGGATATACACAAAATACAAGGTACTATTACCATGGTCTAGGCTCTGGATATACACAAAATACAAGGTACTATAACCATAGTCTAGGCTCTGGATATACACAAAATACAAGGTACTACAACCATAGTCTAGGCTCTGGATATACACAAAATAGAAGGTGCTATAACCATAGTCTAGGCTCTGGATATACACAAAATACAAGGTACTATTACCATAGTCTGGACACTGGATATACACAAAATACAAGGTACTATACCCATAGTCTAAGCTCTGGATATACACAAAATACAAGGTACTATTACCATAGTCTAGGCTCTGGATATACACAAAATACAAGGTACTATAACCATAGTATAGGCTCTGGATATACACAAAATACAAGGTACTATAACCATAGTATAGGCTCTGGATATACACAAAATACAAGGTACTATAACCATAGTCTAGGCTATGGATATACACAAAATACAAGATACTATAACCATAGTCTAGGCTCTGGATATACACAAAATACAAGGTACTATAACCATAGTCTAGGCTCTGGATATACACAAAATACAAGGTACTACAACCATAGTCTAGGCTCTGGATATACACAAAATACAAGGTACTATTACCATAGTCTGGACACTGGATATACACAAAATACAAGGTACTATAACCATAGTCTAGGCTCTGGATATACACAAAATACAAGGTACTATAACCATAGTCTAGGCTCTGGATTTACACAAAATACAAGGTACTACAACCATAGTCTGGGCTCTGGATATACACAAAATACAAGGTACTATAACCATATTCTAAGCTCTGGATATACACAAAATACAAGGTACTATAACCATAGTCTAAGCTCTGGATATACACAAAATACAAGGTACTACAACCATAGTTTAGGCTCTGGATATACACAAAATACAAGGTACTATGACCATAGTCTAAGCTCTGGATATACACAAAATACAAGGTACTACAACCATAGTCTAGGCTCTGGATATACACAAAATACAAGGTACTATAACCATAGTCTAGGCTCTGAATATACACAAAATACAAGGTACTATAACCATAGTCTAGGCTCTGGATATACACAAAATATAAGGTACTACAACCATAGTCTAGGCTCTGGATATACACAAAATACAAGGTACAAAACCATAGTCTAGGCTCTGGATATACACAAAATACAAGGTACTACAACCATAGTCTAGGCTCTGGATATACACAAAATACAAGGTACTATAACCATAGTCTAGGCTCTGGATATACACAAAATGCAAGATACTACAACCATAGTCTAAGCTCTGGATATACACGAAATACAAGGTACTACAACCATAGTCTAGGCTCTGGATATACACAAAATACAAGGTACTATAACCATAGTCTAGGCTCTGGATATACACAAAATACAAGATACTATTACCATAGTCTAGGCTCTGGATATACACAAAATACAAGGTACTATAACCATAGTCTAAGCTCTGGATATACACAAAATACAAGGTACTATTACCATAATCTAGGCTCTGGATATACGCAAAATACAAGGTACTATTACCATAGTCTAGGCTCTGGATATACACAAAATACAAGGTACTATTACCATAGTCTGGACACTGGATATACACAAAATACAAGGTACTACAACCATAGTCTAGGCCCTGGATATACAAAAAATACAAGGTACTATAACCATAGTCTAGGCTCTGGATATACACAAAATACAAGGTACTATAACCATAGTCTGGACTCTGGATATACACAAAATACAAGGTACTATAACCATAGTCTAGGCTCTGCATATACACAAAATACAAGGTACTACAACCATAGTCTAGGCTCTGGATATACATAAAATACAAGGTACTACAACCATAGTCTGGGCTCTGGATATACACAAAATACAAGGTACTACAACCATAGTCTAGGCTCTGGATATACACAAAATACAAGGTACTATAACCATAGTCTAGGCTCTGGATATACACAAAATACAAGGTACTATAACCATAGTCTGGGCTCTGGATATACACAAAATAGAAGGTGCTATAACCATAGTCTAGGCTCTGGATATACACAAAATACAAGGTGCTATAACCATAGTCTAAGCTCTGGATATACAAAATACAACATTCTGCTTTCCAATATTCAGAGTTTCCACATTATTTGAAGGATTGATGTATTATAGAGGATTTAATTTCATCATAATTTTTTCTTCATTTAGGAATAATCTATTTTTATATTTATAAAGATTGTACAAGTTTTACAGACAGAGATTGATTTGCAATAAAGAACTTTAGTTACAATTGACTGTATATCTGATGCCTAGTCGAATTTTGCGCTGTGCACCCATTCTGTTGAGTGCTATGAACCACTGCCATTTACAAGACATTTATCGACACTTGTACTATATGCTATATTCACAGATCTACACAGAATGCATTTATTTACAACTTACACTGATGGTTACTATATAGGTATGCTGATGGTTATCTTTCCTAGGGTTACCATGGATTTTGGAGGGAGTGATGTATCAAGATCTTTTCATTGGTTACTTGCAAGATCAGGAATTAATATGAAGGAATTAGACCTCAAGCAGACATTTGACTGTACCTTGTTACAGGACATGAAAGAGGCGTACTGTCACTTGGATCAGGTAGGATAAGTGATCATGTCATATTACATGATGTTAATTTTCTTGCACTGTAAATCACCTTTTGTTCATGAGAACTATAGTGTCACATAAATTGGATTGTGCAACTTCACACACATGCAGGATATCATTTACTTCTATGCTATATGTATATGGTCACACACATGGATGACATCATTTATTCTGTGCTATATGTATATGGTCACACACATGGATGACATCATTTACTTCTGTGCTATATGTATATGGTCACACACATGGATGACATCATTTATTCTGTGCTATATGTATATGGTCACATGCATGGATGACATCATTTATTTCTGTACTATATGTATATGGTCACACACATGGATGGCATCATTTACTTCTGTGCATATGTATATGGTCACACACATGGATGACATCATTTACTTCTGTACTATATGTATTTGGTCACACATATGGATGACATCATTTACTTCTGTGCTATATGTATATGGTCACACACAGGGATGACATCATTTACTTCTGTACTATATGTATATGGTCACACACATGGATGACTCATTTACTTCTGTGCTATATGTATATGGTCACACGCAGGGATGACATCATTTACTTCTGTACTACATGTATATGTATTTGGTCACACACATGGATGACATCATTTACTTCTGTGCTATATGTATATGGTCACACATGTGGATGACATCATTTACTTCTGTGCTATATGTATATGGTCACACACATGGATGACATCATTTATTCTGTGCTATACATATCTGTATGGTCACACACATGGATGACATCATTTACTTCTGTGCTATATGTATATGGTCACACACATGGATGACATCATTTACTTCTGTGCTATATGTATATGGTCACACACATGGATGACATCATTTATTCTGTGCTATATGTATATGGTCACACGCATGGATGACATCATTTACTTCTGTGCTATATGTATATGGTCACACACATGGATGACATCATTTACTTCTGTGCTATATGTATATGGTCACACACATAGATGACATCATTTACTTCTGTGCTATATGTATATGGTCACACACATGGATGACATCATTTACTTCTGTGCTATATGTATATGGTCACAGGCATGGATGATATCATTTACTTCTGCGCTATATGTATATGGCCACACACATGGATGACATCATTTATTTCAGTGTTATATATATATAGTCACACACATGGATGACATCTGATTCATTTACTTCTGTGCTATATGTATATGGTCACACACATGGATGACATCATTTACTTCTGTGCTATATGTATATGGTCACACACATGGATGACATCATTTACTTCTGTGCTATATGTATATGGTCACACACATGGATGACATCATTTACTTCTGTGCTATATGTATATGGTCACACACATGGATGACTTCATTTGCTTCTGTGCTATATGTATATAGTCACATACATGGATGACTTCATTTACTTCTGTGCTATATGTATATGGTCACACACGTGGATGACATCATTAACTTCTGTGCTATATGTATATGGTCACACACGTGGATGACATCATTAACTTCTGTGCTATATGTATATGGTCACACACATGGATGACATCATTTACTTCTGTGCTATATGTACCGGGTATTTGGTCACACACAAAGAATGACATGTCTTTACTGCTTCAGGGATACCTTATTTGTTACAGTAGTTAAATTTGTTATATCTACTATTTTGTTTTCTTTGACTTGATTTAATATTTTCTTTTTCTTTATGATTGTAGGATACTAACGGGATACAAGACCAGTCCTTTCTCATCAAGCACCCACGTCAGTTTATTATCAAGTACCCAATAAAGCTAGGTGATGAGACCATTTTAGCTCCTATGAGTCTTTTTTTCCCAGACATGTTCACTCTACAAGGCAAACATCTAACTCACGTCCAGAGGCGGAATGAGGGTGATCCGGATGACCCTCATGATGAATTCTATCTCCAGTCTACATCCAGAGAGGTCAGATAGAAATTTATCTATTAATGAATTATTTTTATGCACCTGCATTTGTTTTTAATGCTATGGCATTGGCAACTGTCTTTCTGTCAATCATTCTCTCTATCTGCCTTCTCTCTGCCAGTAAGTCTTTATGTTTGCTGTCTCTCTGTCAGTCAGTCTGTAAACCTTATTTGTAAGTTTGTGTCTGCCTTCTGTGTTTCAGTCAGTCTGTCTGCCCTTTCTCTGTCAATCATTTTGTATGTCTGCCTTTTCTCTTTAAATCAGTGTGTCTACTTTCTCTGTCAGTAAGTTTGTATATCTGCCTTCTTTCTGTAAGTCAGTCTGTTTGTCGGCCTTCCCTGTTAGTAAGTCAGTTTTTTCTTAAGTATTCTGTCCAGACTTCTCTTGAATCATTAAAAATTAGTTTAATTTTTATTTCAATTGCAAGTACATGATATAATACGAAAGGATATAATATAACAAGAGATCCGAAAACAAGTAGCTAGGTGCTTATATAAATTCATCTCTCTAAGAGATTCAATTGAAGGTAATCTTTTAATGATTTATTGAAGTGTACTTGTAGATAACGCTTTACAAATTGTATAAAATCACATTAAGTTTTCTAAATACTAAAAATAGTATGGTCTTTCATTAGTCCCCTACTGGTGAAACCAGAAAGACTAAACGTTTTGACCCTGTCCATCCATTTGTTACTTGTCCATCCATTCTTTGCTTTTGTTTTCCTGGATTCTTTTTAATTAAATCGCGAGATATTTTAATTTATTGAAATTTACTACACAACTGTATATAGCAGCATAACAGATCAAGTCTATGTTTTGTAGGATTTTGTTAATTTTTATTGAATTATGGCCTTTTATTAGCTAAAAATCAATGAAAAAGTTTGGAATTATTTTGGATTAAACTTTGAGGTACTCGATTGAAAGTTGCTAGATGTATGAATTTCTATATAACAGTTACAGAATGATCAAGTTCATGTTTATAAGATTCTGTCTATTTCTGACTGAGTTATGGCCCTTTATTTGACTGAATATTAACAAAACTTTTTAGAGTTTCCCAACTACATGCTTTAAGTACTTACATGTATTGGGAAAAATGTAATCCATCAATTATAGTATGACTCTTTTATGCATTACATATTCCCAGAGACGTATTTACAGTATCAGACTATTATAAATGTATGCATTGTAAATTTTGTTGGAGACAGTCGGGGACATGTATTGCTTCAGCGATACTCTCTGAATACTTCTTGAATGGTAACATAAGGGTGTAAAGGTCTAGAATTTCATCTGTTACTTATTGTATATATATATATGATATTGTCATATTATATAAGCTATGAGTCCTTGATATTATTAGGGTTTTTTTTTAAACAAGATCACTGAGATTTTTAGGTATATCTTTTTTTCATTAACTGTCAACGCTGTTATGATAAAACAATGATTCAGATTTGGATTTGATTGTATAATACAGGCCAAATTGTCGAAGAAAAAGGACAATACTGAAACAAAAGATCTGAATGAATCAGCTATAGGTGATGATGTAACACAGCAAGCTATGGATGAGGATTCAAACGATGCACCTGAGACTATACAAGTAGGACTGATCTAGAATTGTCATTACAAAACGATGCACCTGAGACTATACAAATAGGACTGATCTAGAATTGTCATTACAAAATGATGCACCTGAGACTATACAAGTAGGACTGATCTAGAATTGTCATTACAAAACGATGCACCTGAGACTATACAAGTAGGACTGATCTAGAATTGTCATTACAAAATGATGCACCTGAGATTATACAAGTAGGACTGATCTAGAATTGTCATTACAAAACGATGCACCTGAGACTATACAAGTAGGACTGATCTAGAATTGTCATTACAAAACGATGCACCCGAGACTATACAAGTAGGACTGATCTAGAATTGTCATTACAAAATGATGCACCCGAGACTATACAAGTAGGACTGATCTAGAATTGTCGTCACAAAACGATGCACCTGAGACTATACAAGTAGGACTGATCTAGAATTGTCATTACAAAACGATGCACCTGAGACTTACAAGTAGGACTGATCTAGAATTGTCATTACAAAATGATGCACCCGAGACTATACAAGTAGGACTGATCTAGAATTGTCGTCACAAAACGATGCACCTGAGACTATACAAGTAGGACTGATCTAGAATTGTCATTACAAAATGATGCACCCGAGACTATACAAATAGGACTGATCTAGAATTGTCATTATAAAATGATGCACCCGAGACTATACAAGTAGGACTGATCTAGAATTGTCGTCACAAAACGATGCACCTGAGACTATACAAGTAGGACTGATCTAGAATTGTCATTACAAAATGATGCACCTGAGATTATACAAGTAGGACTGATCTAGAATTGTCGTCACAAAACGATGCACCTGAGACTATACAAGTAGGACTGATCTAGAATTGTCATTACAAAATGATGCACCTGAGACTATACAAGTAGGACTGATCTAGAATTGTCATTACAAAACGATGCACCTGAGACTATACAAGTAGGACTGATCTAGAATTGTCATTACAAAACGATGCACCTGAGACTATACAAGTAGGACTGATCTAGAATTGTCATTACAAAACGATGCACCTGAGATTATACAAGTAGGACTGATCTAGAATTGTCATTACAAAACGATGCACCTGAGATTATACAAGTAGGACTGATCTAGAATTGTCGACACAAAACGATGCACCTGAGACTATACAAGTAGGACTGATCTAGAATTGTCGTCACAAAACGATGCACCTGAGACTATACAAGTAGGACTGATCTAGAATTGTCGTCACAAAACGATGCACCTGAGACTATACAAGTAGGACTGATCTAGAATTGTCGTCACAAAACGATGCACCTGAGACTATACAAGTAGGACTGATCTAGAATTGTCGTCACAAAACGATGCACCTGAGACTATACAAGTAGGACTGATCTAGAATTGTCGTCACAAAACGATGCACCCGAGACTATACAAGTAGGACTGATCTAGAATTGTCGTCACAAAACGATGCACCCGAGACTATACAAGTAGGACTGATCTAGAATTGTCGTCACAAAACGATGCACCCGAGACTATACAAATAGGACTGATCTAGAATTGTCATGACAAAACGATGCACCCGAGACTATACAAGTAGGACTGATCTAGAATTGTCATGACAAAACGATGCACCCGAGACTATACAAGTAGGACTGATCTAGAATTGTCATTACAAAACGATGCACTTGAGACTATACAAGTAGGACTGATTTAGAATTGTCATCACAAAATGTAAAATTTTATTGCATAAATTTAGTTTCATGTGTAAATCTTATCCAAAAAAAGTGCTAGGAAGTGTTCTAAGACATTACAAAATTTAATACATGTATACATATAAGATACCAAGTCTTTTGAACTTCCTGTAATTTGTTGTTTTCTGTACAAAATTTAAGTCATTTTTGAGACATTTCTCTCTGCTTTTAGTCCACTGAATTAACAAGAGGTCAACGTAAAGAAGAAGAAGACATAGAAACAGCAGATTTATCTCCTGTATTAGAGTTGATGGGAGTGGACCAGGCGGTACTGTATAGTATAGATCAATGTGGTAAGTGTTCAGGTCTTGGATCAAATTAAGGTTTCTTGTTTCTGATGTTATGAGTTAAAAGTCAAACCAGAAATTTTTTTGTTGCACTACGAAGCGTACTCTTAAGTTGAGCATTATACGTCAGGGTCTAATTGGTGATGTCATTGATGTTAATTATGTAGTACAAAGGACAATTTTTGTCTTGAAGAGGGAGATGAACTGAAGAAGAAGATGTACAGCTGTATCATTGTAGTAGGGGGAGGGTTGATGTTTGAGGGAGCTCAGCAATGGTTACAGTATAGGGTATGGATAGGAATGCCCCCTCAGTACAGGCTTATGTTGGAGACCATGGATGTCCTCACCAGACCCAAGGTAAACACAATCATCAGTGTAGATTTTGTACTGTAAATCTTATTTTATTTACAAAGACTTGAATTCTGCATAGAGGAGAAGATTCGCTAGAACATACATAATATTTACGGAAAAAAAGCTCTAAACGAATGAATATATTCTCTGGAGTACTGGCCATGTGTACAGTATAAAATAAACAACAAAACAATGTAACAGAATGTACAGAAGGTCATAAATATTCCACTAACCTTTTTATTCATTACACTTTTTTGTTGCAGGACCTTGATCCTCAGATTGTTAGTTGGAAGGGAGCCTCCATATTGGCATGTTTGGATTCCACGCAGGAATTGTGGATACGTCAGAAAGAATGGAGACAATTCAGCGTGCGTATGCTTAGAGAAAGAGCACCGTTTGTTTGGTAATTCTAGCGTCACATGCATGAAGGCTATACCAATGGTGTCTGTACCAATGGTGTATAACATTACCAATAATGCTTACCCCATTACACAGAAAGGAGCTTTTATAAAACAATCACACAGCTGAATTGACCATATAAAATCCTTAAGACAAGGTTTTCAACCTTCAATTTTATGTGCCATTTGTAAACAGATACTCCAGAAGGGCATGATGGGTACTCAGAGAGACATGAAAATATAATTAATGGGTCCGATATCTCGGGGACAGTGAGATGAAAGAGAAATGACTATTACAAATAACTGTAGTGTACATACTATAAAGACCAGATGAGAATCAAGTGTTTGTGGTTTTTACATCTTGCCTGTTACTAAATGTTTGAATATGTCAAAGTGAACATTTATGGTTAGTCACAAAAAGGACACCAGTTTGAAAATGGGATAAATGTACTTTAACTGAATTTAACAGTTCAAAAGCCAAAGTATTCTTAGATAAAAAGTTTGAAATAAACTGCCATAGAACTGAAGAAGAAGGAGTTCTGTATATGTCTTTATGTGTTCATCAATCCCAAAACTGATATACATGTATCCATTGTGTACCAATTTAAAATATCTTGTTCCGAGTATAAAACTCTCAGTATGACTTAATGTTGCCATAACAAAGGAATATACAGTGTGCCTTTGACACTTAATATGGCAGAGTTCAACTCTGCATAATGGTTTCAGTGGAAATGAACAATACTCCACATGGTCAAAGTCATGTGACATTTTACAGACCCCAGATAAGTCTAGAATGGCAGATTCAGAAGCTGACATGAAATGAAAATGAAATATCGCTCAATAACCTTATAAAAGCAAAAAATTGAGTAATGTTACATTTCAAAATGATTTTGTTATTTACTTAAACAATATATTCAATGATGTAATGTTCTTGAAGCAAATAAACAAATCTCAAGTCTTTTTTTAACATTATGCCCTTTGGTTTTCCCCATGTTTTAGTTGAATATGAATTGATATGCATGCACAGGAATGTAGTCCTTTTTGTTTCCTTTAGTAAATTCTTCACACATTTAGTGAGTCAATCTGCTGAAAATGAGTCATTGTGCATTTCCTGCACTTTTATGAAATGAACATCGATAAATGGGATGACGGAAGGTGTAAGAACATGAGCAATACATGAAAGATGCAACGATAGTAAGCCTCTCTCTTCCCAAGCAAACGTTAAAACAGCTGAGAGAATACATGTATTATTCTTTATTTACAAAAACTTTGAACAATATGTACATATTATGGTTATTTAATATACATGTCTAACGTTCAATACAATGTGCATATCGTGATATTACAATGGATAATGACATGGAAGAGTCTAGGATATTATCATGTCCAGCATCATAAAGTGTGAACTATCACAGTGGCTATCCCAAGTCCATAGACTGAAGGGCTCAAAATAACAGGGCAAAATGCTCAAAATAACAGGGCAAACTGCTCAAAATAACAGGATAAAACGCTTAAAATATGGGGGGGGGAGGGGTTGGACAAAGCAATGAGGTACTGAAAGGAAACTGACATTACATGAAGCATACATACACAGTTAGAAAATTAAATGTTGAGACCTGTTACATCAAGAGGAAATACAGCTAGGGATTCTAAGAAATGGGAACTGTATCATTACTATGAAGGGAAGAGAATAAGGTCACTACGAGATAGGAGTTACGACATCACTGAAGGAGTCACAGAAGTCTTGTGCTGTAAAACTGGAAAAACTAAAGTGGTGCCGTGACATGAGAGTGCTTTATGAATACTGAAATTAAAGGAATGAAAAAAAAACGTTGTGACAGAGTGTTAATACATTAGAGAAGTTACTGTTTACATTAAGATACTGCTATGCTCAAGTTTGTACATACAAACAGTATGATACTAGTATGGTATTGACCAGTGTTTTTTGGTAGAGAAAATTGGTACACCTGAAGAGAACAACCAACAATAAATAGGTCTGACATACAAAGAGAAGAATTTTCAAAAGCTACAGTGAATATTTACAGTTAAATGTAGATTTGATTGTCAATAAAAATTAAATTTAAAAATTCAGGAAACAAGACATTAATGAAATAAATATGCACAGCTTTATATATCAGTTTTGCTACACATTTCATTACAGTAAACAATGACATTGAATATCAAATGAAATATCAACTGATAAAGTGCTCAGTAACAAAGATAACGAGAATGTCAACTCATGTAAATATCTCGATAAATGTATCACAAAATTATAACAAAACACACCAGACTCTGAAATAAAACAACAGGTTTTAGAATATGAATTCTACCCTATAAAATCATCAAACAGCAGCATATAAAATGTTTGGAAAACGCTTAGGACGGATAACGATCTCCAGGTGGGTAAACTTAATCAGGGACGGTTGTAGTATAACTGAACTTCTTCAGGACGGTGTTTATAAAAAGATATACATCATTTTTAAAATATATATATATATATATAAAATAAAAAATAAAAGCCATGGTGTTGGCTAAGTAAAATGTTTGAATAATATAATTATAAATAAAGTGGAGGAATCCTCCTGATCAGCTTGATACACTTCTAATGTTGTCTATTCAACAATAAAATACATGTAATTCATGTGTTTTGATGTAAATCTGGGTTATTTCTATAAGATTTTACTGTTTATTTTTAAAGTTTGGAATTTGGTCTATAATTTCTTGGCACTGAGAAACTATTTTGTTTCAAGACATGATTTTTAAAATCCCAAGTGATCAGAATTCATTAACATCAATACACAGTCTCAATGAATTCATTAGTAAACATCGTCCACACATGAAGAACTCTTCACAGTATTCTTTGTACAGGCTTAATGATTTCAATGTATACTGTTCTTTCACTGGCATTTGAAAAACTTTATATAACAATAATTACATATTGAATTACAAGAGACAAGTGAAATGTCAAAGATTATAAACACAGAAGAATTCTCCCAGACCAAAGTATCGGGTACACAGTACAGTAATGACAAAGTATCAGGTACACAGTACAGTAATGACAAAGTATCAGGTACACAGCAAAGTAATGACAAAGTATCTGGTACATGGTACAGTAATGACAAAGTATCAGGTACACCGTACAGTCATGGCAAAGTATCAGGTACACAGTACAGTAATGGCAAAGTATCAGGTACAGTACAGTAATGACTAAGTATCAGGTACACAGTACAGTAATGACAAAGTATCAGGTACACCGTACAGTAATGAATCATCTAAACAGACCTCTATTCGATGAAGTGATGACACATAATGAGGATCAGTTACCTTGTTAGCTAATGAGGAAAATGGTTGAAATCTGATTGAGATTGACAAAAAGAATCTGTAGTTTAATTGACATTTAGAAAAAAATGTTTCGTAATCATTCAGACATTAACAAGAGGTATCATGACAAACATTAGATATGCTTACTACTGGACATGGGTCAATCAGTCATGGACGTCAAATCAAATAAAGAGGCACTTAAAATATTGCTGCTGCACAAAATGAACAGGTATTATATATGAACACATATCCCAATAATCCTACATCATAAACTACACAGGATATTGATTTATGTGATGATAAAAGAGGCATAATGTATATATAGAAATATATCGTCAGCAGTTTTTTA
Source organism: Pteria penguin (assembly GCA_035048485.1). Classification (NCBI taxonomy): domain Eukaryota; kingdom Metazoa; phylum Mollusca; class Bivalvia; order Pterioida; family Pteriidae; genus Pteria; species Pteria penguin. The sequence continues at coordinate 47,123,198 of CM068588.1, read as the reverse complement.
ATCGGAATCAGTGTTTGAACTTTTAATCAACATTTAATTTATATTCAATTTAAATTTGCTGGTGTTCTGAAGTCTGGGATATCGGACAGCTTTGTGGTAATGTAATTTCAAAAATGAATACATGTACATGTATTGAATGTTTTCATTGGCAGATTCAGCAGTTTTAAGGCTTGATAAAATTTTACGATTTAATTTCTTTGAATGGAAAAGGAGGATTCAGTGTAAAACATTGCATACAAGGTTGTTTAAAATCAATACCTGAAGCTCATTTTCTCTTAGTTCATCAGTACTTCCAAAAAAAGTATTAAGATTTTCAGCAGCCTGGAATGTTACAGTTTTATAAATAACCATATAGTTGCATATGACAAAATCTGCAAATTAAGCGATAAATTAACAATTCCACTAATTGTGACATCATACATAAGTGCCTGTCACATTATTTATCAGCAGTAATTATCCAGCAGCTATGATTCATTGTACATTATTGCATCAGGGGTCATGTTCATCTAAGAGTACAATTTACTTATACATAAAAATCTACACCCTTGTTACAATAAATCTAGAAATCTGAATCTGTTTCTAACTCGTAATCTTTCAGAATTTCTAATGAATATCATTGAATCCTGTCACTTTATTTCCTTTCACTTAACAAAAAGTTAAATTTGTATTTGGCTTTCATTTTTTGCTTTAAAAAGCATAGTGTCAAAGTTCACTTTCCTTGCTGTCAGCCTCCGATGAGGTGGGAATCAATGAAGTTGTAGAGGAAGTTCGACTTCCTCCCTTACTTTTCTTGTTTTTCTTTTGTTTGTGGTGCCTCCTGTAACTTGATGATTCGTATGTGAGGGAGGACTTGGATGATTCTGATGAACAATTTTGACTTTTTGTTTGACTTGAGAGATCCTGACTACTTGAATGCCCAGTACTGGAATCTACACTCTTAGAGCTCTGTTTAGAAGCTTTTGAGGAGACACCTGACCCTTGGCTGGTATAACTATCATCAGATTTTACTGATGGTTTGTAATCCACTTTTGGCACATTCCATAAAAGAGTTTTAGGATGACTTGGGACATCGTCATCATCAAAGTGAACGGAGAGACGGGGTTGGCGATACGACACCCCACCATGTAACGATATTTCCCCAATAGACATTCCTTTTAGATCAGGAACTACAACGGGTTTAGATCCCTCAATATCACTGTTAGAATCATCTGCAGGAGATGGCTGTTTCATCAATGTCAATGGTGACACCCTATTGTAAGAGAACTGGTGTGATGTGGAAGACGCCGGGCTAGATTTAGGGGTACCTGCCGGCTTCTTCACAGTCCTTTCCATGGTTTTCGGTTTCCCATTAGGAATTTGATTATGCGAGTGTGATGACATAGATCGTTGATCACTTTTATCTTCATTTTTGTCATTTTTGTCGAGTAACCTTGGAGAATGTTTCTCAATTACAGAAGGATCCTTGATAAACGCATAACCTTTTGTTAAGTCTATGTCTTTCTGCCAAGCCATCTGTTGCAGAGCCTGAGCGAAACCTTTCTCAGAGTCATCATCATCACTGTAGTAATCGCTCTGGTGAGCTGAGGTTTTGCGACGACGCGCCTCTGTAAGAATGATTGGACCTTTAATTCCTAGCAGTCGCTGCCTCTTAATCTGTCTCATGACTTCCTTTCCAAGTGACTAAAAAAAATAAAAAAGAAAAATTATTATTTATTTATACACTGATATAAAAAATCTCAGAACAAGGAAAGTACCTAGAAAATAACAATACTTCAATTATAAGCAACTGACTGATTGAAGTTAATGTGAAATGTTCCTGCCTGATGATTTTGATATACAAATGTTGTGGATATTCAAGCCAGTTCTTTCAATGATCGAATCAAATTTTCAGTAAGTTCAAACACTTTTATGATAAACACCCATTATGAAAGTCAAATAAATTCAACAAACTTGAAACAAATATTTAATTTCATAGGATAACATTTGTATGACATCAAACATTGAACACCAATGTCTGTGATGTCAACACAACACATTAAAAAAGGTTGGCTTAAGAAATGTGCAAGCAAATTATGGTCGCCTAAGTTAGAATTACAGAAAATGATATCATCTTTACTATGACAAAAGACAAATGCCATGACTATACTGCTAATTTAGATCTCAAGAAATAAGTATCATAGCAACAATATAGGTGTTGAGTACATCCATGGCTTCCTGCTAACTGAAAACAGTCATAATTGGATATAATAATGTATAGTTTCTTTTAATGGTAAGTAAATGTACATTCAAGTTGAAAATATTCATATAAAAACAATTTGTGTTTTATATCTTTGTTTAGATTCTAGATGTTACATCTTTAAAGGAGAGTCGGGAGCCTTGGTGGTCTGGAACACCAAAGTGCTACTATAACATGCTACAGCCTCTAACCTCCATCTAACTGGTGAAGTGTGGAGGCCTGCCAGTGTACCTGACAAAGGTCTGTCACTGTACCTGACAATGGTCTGCCAGTGTACCTGACAAAGGTCTGCCAGTGTATTTGACAAAGGTCTGCCAGTTTACCTGACAAAGGTCTGCCAGTGCATGTGACAAAGGTCTGCCAGTGCATCTGACAAAGGTCTGCCAGTGTACCTGACAAAGATCTGTCAGTGTACCTGACAAAAGTTTGCCAGTGTACCTGACAAAGATCTGCCAGAGTACCTGACAAAGGTTTGCCAGTGTACCTGACAAAGATCTGCCAGAGTACCTGACAAAGGTCTGCCAAAGTATCTTACAAAGGTCTGTCAGTGTACCTGACAAAGGTATGCCAGTGTACCTGACAAAGGACTGTCAGTGTATCTGGCAAAGGTCTGCCAGTGTATCTGACAAAGTTCTACCAGTGTATCTGATGAAGGTCTGCCAGTGTAACTGACAAAGCTCAGCCAGTGTATCTGATGAAGGTATGCCAGAATACCTGACAACGGTCTTTCAGTGTACATGTAAGAGGTTGGTAGTTGTCTTTGAGTACTCTAGTTCCCTTCATCACTTGAAAGTGCCAATGAACACTGACCTCCAACACTAAACACTGGCCTCCACCACCATATAAATGTAAGGAAAGAAGGATTTATGCAGGTGTAAATCATTGCAAGATATGCAAATTACAAAGATATTCAACGCAAGACAACATTATTGTGAAATAAACATCAAAATTCAAAAAATTAAAGTTTAAAATTGCACTAAGATAATAAATATTATTTTGTAGAAAAATGTTCTGTGCATGAACATCTAGTCTGATATAATATCATTGAATACATATGAAATTAAGTTATAAAACAGGAAATGAAAGTTCAACTTTGTAAGTTAAAAATACTATGAGATCCATGCACTACTTAGTCATTTACGAAAATGAGATTGAAAAATGGTTTTTTATTGGTATCTTACAAATGAAATTGATAAAATGTTGCTGCTGCAGTTTGACTTAAGTGAAATTATATCCCTGCTCTGACACTGTGTGACTGTGACACTTTCTATACAGTTTAAATTTCCTGTATTCAGTGCTTTTTAGTGTCATATGTATGTTCTCAGGATTCAGAGGGTGTAACTGGCAAACAGGAGACACTTTCACCACATCTGGTCTCACAGATGCTATACAGTGATTGGTGAATGTCCATCCTGGTACAGTACTGTGAGTACAACACTAACATAGCATAAACAATCTTCATACAATATTCCTTAGAGATGTGGAACAAGTGAATTTTTTTCAACATTCATCTTATGTTTCAGTGCCTTTTAATGTGTCATTTGTATGATCTGGACATTTATGGAGGACCTGGCTGACCAAACAGAGGCCAGTTATGCCTTCCAAATACCTGGAATCCAAAATTGAAACCAAGCACCAACTGACCTCCAGGGTTTTTTTTTTAGATTGTTCACTGTGATATGTTGTTGTGAGGGTCACAAAGACATGAATGTCCTCTGTGGTGCCTAATTGTGAGGGCCACATTGATATGAATGTCCTCTGTGGTGCCTAATTGAGAGGGCCACAATGATATGAATGTCCTCTGTGGTGCCTAATTGAGAGGGCCACATTGATATGAATGTCCTCTGTGGTGCCTAATTGAGAGGGCCACATTGATATGAATGTCCTCTGTGGTGCCTAATTGTGAGGGCCACAATGATATGAATGTCCTCTGTGGTGCCTAATTGTGAGGGCCACAATGATATGAATGTCCTCTGTGGTGCCTAATTGTGAGGGCCACAATGATATGAATGTCCTCTGTGGTGCCTAATTGTGAGGGCCACAATGATATGAATGTCCTCTGTGGTGCCTAATTGAGAGGGTCACATTGATATGAATGTCCTCTGTGGTGCCTAATTGTGAGGGCCACAATGATATGAATGTCCTCTGTGGTGCCGAATTGTGAGGGCCATAATCATATGAATGTTCTCTGTGGTGCCTTATTGTGAGGGCCACAATGATATGAATGTCCTCTGTGGTGCCTTATTGTGAGGGCCACAGTGATATGAATGTCCTCTGTGGTGCCTTATTGTGAGGGCCACATTGATATGAATGTCCTCTGTGGTGCCTTATTGTGAGGGCCACAGTGAAATGAACACCCTCTGTGTGTCATGTTGTGAGGGCCACAGTGAAATGAACGCTCTCTGTGTGCCATGTTATGTGGGCCATAGTGACATGTCTTCTATGGTACTTTATTGTATTGTGAAGGCCAAAGTGACATGAATGTCTTGACACCATGTGTGGTGTCCAGTTGTGAGGACCACGGTGACATGAGTGTCATCAGTGGTATTTTGTTGAAGCCACAGTGATATGAATGTCCTCTATGTTACTTTGCTATAATGGCTAAAGTGACATGAATGTCCTCTGTGACGCCATGTTGTGAAGGCAACATTTACAATGATATGAATATCATCTGTGGTACTTAGTTGTAAGGGCCACAGTGACATGAATGTCCTCAGTGGTATCTTCCTGTAAGGGCCACAGTGACATGAATGTCCTCAGTGGTATCTTCCTGTAAGGGCCACAGTGACATGAATGTCCTCAGTGGTATCTTCCTGTAAGGGCCACAGTGACATGAATGTCCTCAGTGGTATCTTCCTGTAAGGGCCACAGTGACATGAATGTCTTCAGTGGTGTCTTGTGAGGGCCACAATAATACAACACTTTCTTACTTTACATAAAATAATGAGTAAATCTAAGTGAACACTCTCTAACGGCATCCTTTCTGGTGAACTAATCTTTCAATTACATTTGTATAAGAAAAGCTGTGATAAAAATGTTTATGGTTTTCATGCATTTGTCCACTAAAATGACAAAATTGTGATGCTAAAAATAGACTGCAATGTTTTTGTCTGACTACTTACGTTACATACCAGTGATTTAACGAGTCTAACGATGCGCTAATACAAAGCAGGTACAGGTTTAAATGCATATCAGAATTTGAAATTGTTTATTCTATACTTTAGAAATTTAAATTCCTTGATATTGAATTGAATGTTCATCTCCATTTTCAATAAAATAGCAAATACAAACCATTGATTACTGTATTACATATACATTTCTTGATGCCACTTAAGAGATTCAGTTAGGGTATTCAACCCATAACAAGCCTCAAATGACAAAAAAGACATCAACAAAAATACTTTTTGTTATGGTTCAGTGTTATAGTAAAGTGCATGTCATCTTACATGTAGATGTATTGATGTTTGTGACTGTACAATATGAATTTCCTCAAAGGAGTTATCTCCCATTGTTATAGATATGAAAAACTTAAAGTGAAGAAATATTGCAGTGAACTTCACTGTTGTTTATGAAAATTGATAAATTAAAATTTTACAGAAATGTTAACCAAGATTATTTCAAAAATTTTGTCTTTTGTGAAAAAGTATGAGCAAATAATAGTAATTTCCATTAAGTTCAATACAAACTTTAGTTATTCCTATTTGGATGGAATAACATTATTTTCAAAAATCCTTTTGGTAAAAGGTCTTATTTTGTAAGATGCTTCAAAATAATACACCTATATCAATTTCATTGATCAAAGTTACATCTACTGAGATCTAATAAGTGCTTATTATGGACTGAATACCTTAAGTAGCAAAATATAAACAAGCGATACTTATGAATCAAGGACCTTAAATTCCTCATTAAATCACTGTAAAATGTCTGAAATTATATCAATCTATTTATGTACTTTCAACCTATCACTATTCAGTATGGGTTAATTGGATATCAGTGTTAATAGCAACATAACCACTGAATTTATTTGTTTATATTTTATGTAAGTGCATGAGTATTTCATGTAAATGCATTAGACTAGTATTTTATGTAAGTGCATGAGTATTTCATGTAAATGCATTAGTATTTCATGTAAGTGCATAAGTATTTCATGTAAATGTGTTAGTGTTTTATGTAAGTGCACAAGTATTTCAAGTAAATGCATTAGTATTTCAAGTAAATGCATTAGTATTTTATGTAAGTGCATGAGTATTTCATGTAAATGCATTAGTATTTTATGTAAGTGCACAAGTATTTCAAGTAAATGCATTAGTATTTTATGTAAGTGCATGAGTATTTCATGTAAATGCATGAGTATTTCATGTAAATGCATTAGTATTTTATGTCAGTGCATGAGTATTTCATGTAAATCCATTAGTATTTCATGTAAGTGCATGAATATTTCATGTAAGTGCATTAGTATTTTTCATATATTTAACTCAAAGTGTATATCAGAACCATTACATTTAATGGTACAAAGGATGTGACCTACCTTCCAATTATGGACGGCTCCTTTACGTTGTTTGGCTTTTGTCTTTTCTGATGTTTTAATGACCATGAGAGCTCGCTGTTCATCAACTTCAGAATCAGTTATTTCTGCCAGATTTTCCTTGGGTTTTCCCACCAATTTGATTGCATATTCTTTCTGGTATTCCAGAAGTTTTTTCTTAGAGAAGTCCCTTTCCATAACTACGACTATCTTAGCCCACTGAAAAACCCATTACAAAATTGTCAGCAGATAATCTACAAGTTAGACATATTAGGCCAAAATGCTCACCTTAGCCTGACTACAAAAGGAATGTTATGCACTTTCCACTACAACTAAGAATTAGGCAAGGGCTATTAGCTATCCAAAATTGCACCAGGACACAATCATTTAATAAACTTAAATATAGATTTTTCTATCATTTTGCATATCAATAATTGCAATTTTGAAAAACAAAGGGCTTCATGATATTTACAACTACTGGTGAATTGCCTATTTATATCTACATGTATGCTGGCCTTGTGATCCATTTTAAATGCACACGAGCCTTTTTGTTTATCTGCAGTTTAGGTTACAGATTTGGTGTCATACTTGAGAGCTTAGCTTGCAGAGCAGATGATCTGGGTTGGATTCCCAGTTTAGGTAACAGACTTGGATTTATAGTTTAGTCCTTGGCTTGCAGAGCAGATGATCAGGGTTGAATTCCAAGTTTAAGTTACAGACTTAGTGTTACAGTTAAGTCGTTGGCTTGTAGAGCAGATGACCCGGGTTGGATTCCCAGTTTAGGTTACAGACATGGTGTTATAGTTAAGTTGTTGGCTTGCAGAGCAGATGATCTGGGTTGAATTCCCAGTTTATGTTACAGACTTGGTGTTATACTTAAGTCCTTGGATTGCAGAGCAGATGATCCGGGTTGGATTCCCAGATTGGGGCCACGATGTCTAAAAGGTTATCTACCTCCTGCCTAATGTTGTAGTATTACTAAACAAGAGCAACGCCTAGCGTGGCATAATATGTCTGTCGCTTAATTCCGACGGGATCAATTCACATTTGGCATGAGTTTCAAAAAAAACATCTGACATTTACTAAAGTTAACACCCCTCCCCCCTCCTAAAATTATAAATTTCTCAAAAATGAAGAAAAAGATATCAATACCTGTAAAATATGTGATAGTTGGTACATTTTACTTGTTTCATGCTAAATTTCACAATGTTTTGACAAAGTAGTTTTGGAGAAGGTTTTAAAAATTGGTATCATGTTTTCCCCAAGTATCTCCTCTTTGACAAGAACATAACCCATATGTAAAGTTTATTTGTGCCTTCAGACAAAGTGTGATCAGAAAAGCTCACATGTGCCTTTATACTTTTCTTGTTCAGCAATGATTCAACCTTTATTTGAACTAAGATTCTTAAGTTATATGTTACCTTCAATTAATATGCATATTGTAACATTAACAGGGGCGAATCCATTACATTTTGAATGGTTTCATCTTGTAGTAGTAGATGCTTCAATAGTAAAATTTGGCCAAGAAAAGAGGATCCACCCCTCAAATCATACTACAAGGAATAAAACTAGGATCTCCTGCATCCAAACAAGCTTTACTCTTTAGTTTTTCTGGGAATCAGACATAATTTACAATGCTACTGTAGTAAGAATATTTAATATGACTTAATGGTACATCTTGAAGAATGGGTAACAACATTTTGAGGAATCTTTTTTTAAAATGTAGGTCAAACCTGATGGCTAAGGACACAAAGCAAAAATTATGATATTAATGGACAGGTCTGACCATCAGGAACACACAGGAAATATCTAAGCCCCATCTCCTATGGTTTAAAAGTGAAGTCTCAGATGAGATTTTTTAATGTAGGTCAAATTAAATATATAGGTTTCACTTGATTGTAAAGGTCATAAAGTATGGTATACCATATCAATAGAAAGGTCTTACCACAAGGAAGACAAGTGTGAAACATGAAAGCCCTCGCTCTGATGCCTTAAAGGCTATGGTCAAGGATAAATTGAATGTAGGTCAAACACTATCAATATAAATGTACTGCATCGAGGAAAACATGCGACATTCAAAGCACTAGCTGTTAAGGATGAAAAATTATGTCCAATGTTTAAGCTGTCAACAGACAAACAGACAGACTATTGATCAGAAGGGAAAAAATAATGGTTGTTACTAAATACAGCTAAATTTCATCAATTTGCACTTATTAATGGTAATAATTTTTTGGAGGTTTTTTGAAAGGCAGGTCACTTTATGACCATAACTTAAAGCATAACAGAGTATTTAGTATGTGCGAGTACTAATTCATGACATCATTTTAGATCTCTTTACAAAGATTAGATTTAATCATATCACTATAAACTACAGAAATCTAGTGAAGCATCTCTTGCCATGTATATAGATTTATATAGCAGTATGACCTATAACATCATTTGTAGTTTGAATTAATACATCAATAATCTAACTCATAATGATTCTGTACTCACCTGTCTACGCCACTCTTTTTCAGATTTAGCGATGACAGTGGCATAGGTATTACCCATCATAGCGATCAACATGTTCAAAAGTAGGATAGGCACAAGTAACATAAATACAGCAAACACCATCTTAGTTAAGCCAGAGTACTTGGTTAGGTTAAATTCCTGATACTGAAATAGATATTACAAACAGCTGGTAAGCATGCACACTTGAAGTAACTTAGTTCTTCAATGGCTTTTTTATGAGTATTTCATGTTTATTTTGACAGACCTATAAGTGCATGCTTCACAGTTTTATTGGATATCAAACAACTTTGCATGAGCACACCAGGGTGAAGTTCTCACTAGTGTACAATTCTAAACCTTAGCATCGGCTTTAATTCAACCCATAACTTTCAATTACATTGCAATCTCAATTAAAATAGAATTTTGAGAAATCTTGGTTACAATAAAGGGGGTCTATACATGCAGTATGCTAATTAAGCATGGGTATGCAAGTAATAAACAAAAAGAAGTAATGCCCAGCTCCATTCATGTGGATTTAGTATTATACATTCAATGCAATGTAATATTGTCAATTCAATTTTTGCGAAAAAAAGTAATGTAATATGAATTGTCTCTATTTACATGTGTATTTATTATTTATCTCTTTTATACTCATTTTAAAATAATGCCAGTTGCTTTAGTATCTAAAAGTGTTTTGTGCCAAGAAATGATATCTAAAAGGAAAACATCTACTAAACACTAACAGAATCAGATTTATGCATTCAGAGAATACCATATGTGCTAATAAGTCCAAAGTGTAAATGATTTTAAATTTGTGCTCATTTCAATTTTCAGTCATTTTATGTGCCATGTCTGCCATGAAAACAGACATCAGTTTCTGGTGGGACACAAACCTGGGAAATTTATGTGCCACGTCTACCATGACAACAGACATTAGATCTGGTGGGACACAAATCTGTGAAATTTATGTGCCACATCTACCATGACAACAGACATTAGTTCTGGTGGGACACAAACCTGGGAAATTTATGTGCCACGTCTACCATGACAACAGACATTAGTTCTGGTGGGACACAAACCTGGGAAATTTATCTGCCACGACAACAGACATCAGTTTCTGTTGGGACGCAAACCTGGGAGATTTATGTGCCATGTCTGCCATCACAAGAGACATTAGTTTTGGTGTGACACAAACTTGGAAAATTTGTGTCATTACCCAAGCACCCTACTGATTGAGCTATGCTGACCCTGGAAGCTTTAAAGTTTCAAGCTTTTTCTATTCACAGACTTGCTCAATATCTTGGTCATTATATATATTCAGATCGAGGCAGATGAAAATGAAGATTAAGCTCCTACACATCTGCATTCAACTCTAACTCTGACCACTGGTCACTTTTTTGTTACTTTCTAGATAACTAGAGTGTAGCGTTCCAAGGAAAACATGTATCACCACATGCTAAGATCTTTAACATAGATAACAGATGAAATAACCCCTAAAAATCACTATGTATGTGACATAAAAGCCATACCCATGGAAATATCTACCTACATCCCTATAACATGGTGTGGCAAAAGCCATCCCCAGTGAAATATCCACCTACATTCCCTATAACATGGCATGGCAAAAGCCATCCCCAGTGAAATATCCACTTACATCCCTATAACATAGTGTGGCAAAAGCCATCCCCAGTGAAATATCCACTTATATCCCTATAATATGGTGTGGCAAAAGCCATCCCCAGTGAAATATCTACCTACATCCCTATAACATGGTGTGGCAAAAGCCATCCCCAGTGAAATATCTGCATACATCTCTATAATATGGTGTGGTAAACTTTATCCCGTTTACTTAACAGATACATTCAAACACATTCTACATATATTGCATGTACCCTCATATCAATGCATTTTATAAGGCCTCTAGTATACAGCGCTGCAGGTAACTACTAAATAAAATGTATTCGAAGGTTCAGAAAATGATTCACAATAACGACATAACAGACAAACACTGGAACATGAAAAGCGCATGTGCAAACATTGGATTTTCACTTATTACATAAACACTGCTTACATTCATAAACAACAACTAAATGAATAAAGAGATTGAAGAAAACATACATTAGAATCCATACAAAAATAATATACTAACTACAAATACTCATAAGCTTATTCTAAAACAATAGGTTTTATCTTACTAATTGAAAGTTTTTTTTATAAATATCACTATCAATATAAACTTGACTGGAAATGGTAAATTTTACTTTTCACAACAAATTGAAGTTAAATCTGCATGTAAAGCATTTATTTATATTACTGTTAAAGAAAAAAAATATGTTTGAAAGTGTGTATAACCAAATGAATAAATAATAATTTGATACTGATTCCGTAGTTCATACGCTGCCTACATGTATACATACCTGTACTATGGACCATTCTTCTTAGTTCATACGCTGCCTACATGTATACATACCTGTACTATGGACCATTCTTCTTAGTTCATACACTGCCTACATGTATACATACCTGTACTATGGACCATTCTTCTTAGTTCATACACTGTCTACATGTATACATACCTTTACTATGGACCATTCTTCCCTAGGTCATACACTGTCTACATGTATACATACCTTTACTATGGACCATTTTTCCCTAGGTCATACACTGCCTAAATGTATACAAACCTTTACTATGGACCATTCTTCCCTAGGTCATACACGGTCTACATGTATACAAACCTTTACTATGGACCATTCTTCCCTAGGTCATACACTGCCTACATGTATACAAACCTTTACTATGGACCATTCTTCTTAGTTCATACATTGTCTACATGTATACATACCTTTACTATGGACCATTTTTCCCTAGGTCATACACTGCCTACATGTATACAAACCTTTACTATGGACCATTTTTTCCTAGGTCATACACTGCCTACATGTACACAAACCTTTACTATGGACCATTCTTCCCTAGGTCATACAGTGCTTACATGTATACAAACCTTTACTATGAACCATTCTTTTTCGTTCATGCATTGCCTACATATATACAAACTTTTACTATGAACCATTCTTCTTGGTTCATACATTTCCTACATGTATACCAACCTTTACTATGAACCATTCTTCTTAGTTCATACATTGCCTACATGTATATAAACCTTTACTATGAACCATTCTTCTTCGTTCATACATTGTTTATGTACAAGAATTTATACTTCACAGACAAAAGAAGGAACAAAATAATGCCTAAATAGAATTTTACACTGTGCTGTCAAAGACACTTGCAGTAACACATGAAAGACCTAAAAAATACACCAGGAATATAAAAAATCTAGAACTGAAATGAGATGGTACCTGCGACCCTCCTGCTCCTCTGCTGAGCTATAGCATGCATGTGAAAAATAAAATTAATGCATGACAAAGTGACTAATGTGAATACAGGTGTTATACATGATGTGTAGTACACAGGGGACACATAGGCTGAAAACAGCAGGGCCTACTTCCTAAATACAACATGGTAATGGCAAAAGTTATTCCTAGTAGTCCAGGTGAAAAGGTCAAGGTTACACAGTCATGTAAAGGTGATAATGATTTCCAATGCAGACCTAAAGACATATTAAGTTCTAGGTAAATATTACAAAGTACCATGCAGCCTCCAAATCACACAGTACTAAGGGCACAACCTATCAAATACCACCCAGTATGGCCTTCTGCCAAGCACCCCTGGCATAACCTACCAAGAGCCACCTGGCACGATCCACTGCCAAGTATCCTTAGTACAACATACCTAGAGCCACCTGGCACAATCCACTGCCAATTATCCCCAGTATAACTTACAAAGAACCACTTAGTATGATGCACTGCCAAGTATTCCTAGTATAATCTACCAAGATCCACCTAGCATGACTGGCTGCCAAGTATCCCTAGTATAACCTACCATGTACCACCTAGTATAACTTACCAAGAACCACTTAGTATGATGCACTGCCAAGGATCCCTAGTATGACCTACCAAGATATGCCTAAAATTACTGGCTGCCAAGTATCCCTAGTATAGCCTACAAAGATCCACCTAGCATGACTGGCTGCCAAGTATCCCTAGTATAACCTACCATGTACCACCTAGTATAACTTACCAAGAACCACTTAGTATGATGCACTGCCAAGGATCCCTAGTATGACCTACCAAGATATGCCTAAAATTACTGGCTGCCAAGTATCCCTAGTATGACCTACAATAATCCACCTAGTATTACTGGCTGCCAAGTATCCCTAGTATAGCCTACAAAGATCCACCTACTGTCTGCGCCACTCACTCTGGAAACTGGAAAATCTGGGTTTTCAGTTATTTATCTTCAGAATAATTTCAAAAAGGCAAAACCATTTGATAGATCTTGTTTAGTCGTAACTTTTGGTGTATGCTATATGTTTGTAGGAAGAAGCATTCATATTTTATAGAAAAAAATCAATTTTAGATAGGGCGATTTCCATGTTAAATTTTGACATGACGTCGCCAAGTTTCCTATAGACTCAATGTTAAACATCGACAAGGTCACGTCAAAAGTAACATAGAAAACGCCCTATTTAAAATAATTTTTTCCCTATAAAATACGAATGCTTCTTCGTAGAAACATATAACATACACCAAAAGTTACGACTAAACAAGATCTGTCGATTGATATTAATTTTGTAAAACCATTTTAAAGATAAATAAGTGAAAATCCAGATTTTTCGGTTTACGAAGTGAGTGGCGCGGACAGTAGCATTACTGGCTGCCAAGTATCCCTAGTATAACATACCAAGAGACACCTGGCATGACTGGCTTCCAAGTATCCCTAATATAATCTACCATGTACCACCTACTATGATCCACTGCCAAGTATCTCTAGTATGACCTACTAAGAACCACTTAGTACGATCCACTGCCAAGTATCCCTAGTATAACCTGCCAAGAACCACCTGACATGACTGGCTGCTTAGTATTCCTAGTATAACCTACTACAAGCCACTTAGTACTAACCACTGCCCTGACAAGTATCCCTTGGTTAACCTGCCAAGAGCCACCTGGCATGACTGACTGCCAAGTATCCCTAGTATAACCTACCAAGAACCACTTAGTATGATGCACTGCTAAGTATTGCTAGTATAACCTACCAAGAGCCACTTAGTACAATCCACTGCCAAGTATCAATAGTATAACCTGCCAAGAACCACTTAGTATGATGCACTGCCAAGTATCTCTAGTATAACCTTCCACCTAGCACAATCCACTGCTAAGTATCTTTAGAATAACCTTCCACCTAGCATGACTGGCTGCCATACATCTTGGTATTACCTAACAAGATTAACCTGATATTAATGTCTGATAAGCATTCTACTATAGCCTGCCAAGTATCACCTTAGTATAAATGCCTACCAAGCACCCCTGTTATAAGCTATCTAAAAGTACCATCTTGTATGACTGTATACCAACTCCCCTGGTATAACCTACCATGTACAACCTAGTATAACCTTCATTACACCTGCTGGTTTCACCTACTGGTTGGCACTTCCAGATATAGCCTACCACCTGTATAGCTTAATATGTCTGGCATCATTAATTGTACAATACTGAGTGATCAGAAATAAAAAACAAGTCTCGTCCTTCGATTAGGGTAATTTGCAGGGACCAACATCCATAGGCTGGGAGGGGGACGTGTGGTGGGGGAGGACTGGAAGAATGAACACTAGAAGGGTTACAGTGAATCACAACCAATCAACATAGAACACACTAAACACCTGACAAGACATGACATATCAGCTGCTCACACTACATGTCAACATTACTACATAATGTGTGTTTGAAATGTCTTCAGCTTGCGCAGTTTTAGTCATTGAAGCTTACAGAAAGGGCAAACAATTAATACAAAGCTGCTATATAAATATCATTCAGGTATTTAGTTTTATGTTATTTCATATATCTACAGACATCGTATTTTCTTTAACAATCAAAATAAATAAAAATCTATTTCTTTTCTTTACTATCTTCTTAACAACTACATTGACAAAAAATAAATATCTTTATATTTGCTTTGTACAAAATAATTACATCTGATTTTATTAAGTGAACTATTTTCTTGCTTGTTAAAATATTTTAAAATGAAATTACCCGGTAACCCAAAAATCCTCATTTTTTTATTTGAAGTTTAGAACAAATGAGTACTAAGTATGAAAGCTGCTAAAATTTAAAAGGTTAATATAGTCATTACAGAAATATATGTTTTGTATGTATGTGTTAATAAATGATAGGATGTCTAGAGCTATTGATTAACAAATATGCTTGATTCTGCCCAGTATATATATATATACAATATAGTCTCTCTTGCGCTGGCTTACCTTGAACTCTCCTAACGTCATCTGAAATAACGTTAAGACAGTGTTTGACAGAGAATTAAACCCTGCCTGACTCTGGTTGACTTTGGCTCCTTGGAAGAGGAAGTAAAATGCTGGAAATCATAGAAACAAATTTATAATTATACATAATACAATTACAATGTTTCAATATTAACATCTAAATTAGAGCTATATACAATTATTAATAATCCAGAATTATATGCGACATTTCAGGCAGCAACATCATGAATATTTTTATACTCAATACAATATTCAAGAACAAGTCCTCAGACACTTTAGATACAGTTTTAATGAACTGATGTGCCAAGAAATACTTTGATACTTTATACAGTCTGATGACATGAAAATACCTTGATACATTTTTCGTAAAAAGATATGTCATTAAATGCTTTCAAATACTTCATATGATAGTGTCTTCCTTTCTTCAGCTAACTTGCTCATGATTTGTAAAACATTACATAGAAATAGTAATGCATTAATGATCATTAATGGTACAGGTATTCAAGGTGTTTGTTTCAGATGTTTGCTTCATTTAATTTTTCTATCAGTTATCTCTCATCCTCACTAATGCCTACTGTGTAAGAAAGTTGTTCTCATAAAGATTTATATTTTTTGTTTTTAACATAATTCTAAAATATTTGGAAAATGCTGATAATTATGGAAAGTTTAGTAGATCTGAAGAAAAAGTTCACAAAAATCGTTAATGTGCATTTAATAAAAAATGTGCAAATAAACAAAGTAACCCTGTCTGTTATATAATTCCATATTTTATTTCTATAATACGGACAAATTCAACTTCAAGATGTCTTCCTAAAGGTCATTAAATGAACACTGAAAATCTTAAGCAACATCAATAATAAGGAGTGTAATGACCGATAGTTATTGAATTTTTATATCAGTTTAAGTAGGAAACTCTTTTTATAAATAAATAATGTTGCTACAGTGTTACATACCTTGGGTGAATCCAATGAGGAATATAATGTATATTATACCAAATCTCAAGAGATCCCCCATAAACATTTTGTAGATCATGCTGACAAATGGTCCCGTTAGAGAGAAACTGCTACACTCACCAAAGAAACAGAAAACAAAGGGTTAACATGGGCAAAGGTTAGTGAAAATATCTACCAAAGGATCTTGTGTCTAATAACGTACAGTCAACCTAACAAAATGTCACCTTGTATAGAGCCATCTCACTCCTCTTTCCAGAATGTTCAAATCATACAGAACAGTAACTATTTTTTTTTATTGAAATGCGATGATGGAAATAATTTTTGTCATTTAGTTCTAGTCCAGATCCAAAGCTAGTTTCCCCTTCTATGCTATCACACAACATTGTACTCATATTCAATACTTGTGGTTTTGTGACCTCTCTGACATCATGTGGTTTTGTGACCTCTCTGACATCATGTGGTTTTCTGACCTCTCTGACATCATGTGATGAGATCTATTTACTTTAATAAGTAATACACTGATTTAAAAGCCAAAGATGTTCTTTACAAGTATCATGAATCCTTTACTTGTTTTATGTGGCCGTTTGTTTTCCTTTAATCTTCAAAGATCATGATAGTTTTTATTGTGCATGTATATGAAAATAGACAGTGAGGAAGTTTGACACAAGATCCTTTGGATACAACATGTTAATGAAAATTGTGATAGTATACAATGGTGATCATTAATACAAGTGACAGGAATCAAAATAAGACTGTATTTATATAACTGCTTTGCCCTTCTCCTTAGATACAGCTTGGTAAAGTCATTTTACAATTATGAATTCTGTAAACATTGGCAAAGATAATTGACGTTTTAAAGGCAATAATTTCCTACGGTTATTGAAAGAATATTGCAAATCACTGCAGTTCTATAACAGCTTTTATCAAGGGGATCATTCTAAATAGATTAAGAGATAATCCTTCATCTTAAATCACCGCAGTTACCATGAAAGACCTTAAATACAATAAAAGGTACAGTCTTGATAACTTTTAATTGCCAACCTGTTCACTTTTTATAATGGCATAGAGATTCAAGTTAAACTGTCATAATCAAATTATCCTCAGTCCAACATAATAAATATCGCAGTAGGGTAGTCCTTCTAAATTATGTCACAACAGGTGTGATACACCAAATATGGAATAAGCAACAGCTTCTGATTATTGGTGGTAAAATGATAGAGTTAAAATACAAACAAAATATACAAAAAAAGACTTAGTACAAGGTTTATTACAAAATCTGAAACTAATAGATTTATCCTATTATGAAAGGCTATGTTCACCTTTAATGTGTGTTTGATTACCTTAACAAAGACATTAGTACTGGATGTCACTGCACAAACATAATTTTTACAGAATCAGGGAAGAAAGGGGAACAAAGAGTACGATATATAAAGATGTATATGACAGTCATTTAACCAGAAAATTTCATATCACTGGTGAATAGATTAAGATGTGTGGAAAACTTTGTGCACTCCAACATCAAACAGAGAATATTAAGCAACTTAAACTCTCTGGTAAAAACATGGATTCTCACAAACTATTAAATTTGTTTTTTCATTCTTAGATTATAAGATTTTATTTCAACTCAGGTGTAAGGATATATTCATATTCATACAATGTTAAAACCCTAAGCCAAGTTATCACATACTGACAAAATCTTAAAAACAATAAAATTTTGTGAAGGTCAATATGGTTCCATATTTCTATTATTGCATATTTCTAGTATCACTGTGTCAACAAGGGTGAATATCACATATTTAAACATGACATAATGTAATTTCACTTTAAAACTGTAGTGAAAAGCATGTTAGATAAAAGTGTTAATCAAAGGGAGGAAAATATAACAGCAAACAGTTAAAACTGGAGTTATATACCTCCCGAAAATTGAGCAAGGAAGGCTATATAAATAACCATGAACCGAGTTACGTCGGTGGTAACCATGGTGTTCATCATGACAACCATAGGTCCTGTATCCATGTAACCTCTGTAACAGTATGTAGTAAAACATATCGTAGTCGTAAATCTTTGTTCATGATATATATTGTATTGTATACACTAGAGTATTACATAAACAGCATGTTGTATTGTATACGCTAGAGTATTACATAAACAGCATGTTGTATTGTATACGCTAGAGTATTACATAAACAGCATGTTGTATTGTATACGCTAGAGTATTACATAAACAGCGTATTGTATTGTATACGCTAGAGTATTACATAAACAGCATGTTGTATTATATGTTAAACTCCTAAACTGGAGAGATGGTACATGAAATGCTTGACTGGTGACCGAGAGATCCCAGGTTCAACTCCCACAATGGACACACCAATGTTCTGTATTTCAGATGCGTGAAAACTGAGGTCCCATGCCACAGTAGGCATGGTACATAAAGGATCTCTTCACTGCCTCGGGTGGGTTCATATCAAAACCGAGGTCCCGTGCCACAGTAGGCATGGTACATAAAGAATCTCTCACTGTCTCGGGTGGGTTCATATCAAAGGGATAGATTTCCATGCACTGCATCAGGCAAATGCCATATAGATGAAATAACCGTGGAGTGACATAAAACAATAATCAATCATATGCCATACATAGTAATTTGTATGTAGCACAGTAGCATTTCATAAATGGTTGGTTGGTTGACTGGTGTTTAACTTCGCTTTCAACACTTTTTCAGTTATATCGCGACATGGAATCAGGAGGTACATGTAACCAACCTCTAAAACGTAGTGGTGCAACCTGGAATCGAACCCGAATTGTTGGTGCCGCAAGCCAAGTGCTTAACCACTACACCAAGCCTGCCCTCTCATTTCATAAATGAACAACATATTTAAGCTTAATGTATTGTAGCATGTTACACTACAGTATATGTGTACATTACATACAGAGTATGCAGTACATACAAAATAAGAAAGCATGTACTAACATATTCAACACATAGTGTAATGTAGCTTACAGCAGATCAACAGAACATACTATAATACAGAATAAAGTAAAATACTACAAAAAGGAATGTGATATGATGAAACACGTACTATAATGTCATGTAACATTAGCATTTGTGAATAATTTTTTTACTTTTCTGTTGATCCAGATTCACCTAAGTAATAGTGTAAACTGAGTGACAACTCTGGTCCATACCAGGTACACCAGACAGTGTGACACACATGATCACACACACAGACACATGCACACACACACGGCACAGGGACATTAAGATCCCATTACACTGCTGTAAGAGGGATATTGATACGATGCTGCAAATATTAAGATCCATCAACTGTTGCTACATGCCGCACACACTCAATTAGTAATGACTGTCAATTTTAAATGAATCGAACCTGATTTAGTATTTGTATCATTTACAAAAAAGAAAATCAAAAGACAAAAGACACAGATGTACTAATAGCATATACATATAACAACATTCTAAATGACATTGTGAAACTAGGCCTTAAAAATGTCAAATGTGACCCCTAATAAATCAAGTAACCTTTCGTTCCCTGTAGGAAACTAGACAATAATAAAGGTATAACTGATCTCCTTACCTTGCAAAGAAGAGTAAGAAATACCAGGCCCCTGGTATAGCTATAATTAGTAACACATCCTCTGCTATTTTATGCTCTAATATCCGAAAAGGTATACACATTAAAATCATTAAACACGAAAACTTGAAAATTGTCTGAGTAGGTTCATGTCTCTGAAAAAAAAAACAAACTCCAAATCAATTAAACGACCTTTCTATAACCTACCACAATAACAACATGGAAACACAAAAGCAGTATAGAAATAAGATGTATTATGACCTTAATAGTAAAGTAAATGGTGACTAATTTAGTATTAGTTAGGTCTTTTTATGTTTTGAGAAAGACTCTCATTTTTATTCAAAATCAAAGTTCTTTTGAATATCAGGACAAATGTTTGTAGGGTATAAGAGGGAAAACTGAGTCTGATATATCTCATAATTTTAGAACGAACCTATTCAAATATCTACTTTGAAGGAACTTAACAAACTTAAATTTAAAATTCTGTTATTGAAATAATGATCACATCTCATCATTTATTCTAAATTTATCAAGTTAATACAGTCATTTTAAAATATAATTCACTTTACTTACACAATTTTTGAGAAATGTTAAAATTCCCTGAGATCCTATTTCTCTAAAGTCTAAAATCAGCACAATTAAACATGCTAGACATGTCAAAATCTCACATCCAAATCGTACCTGTTCAAAAGCAAAAGACAATCATTAATTTCAAGCAATGATCATAAAACTTTGGATAATGAAACAAGAATTTCCTTAAAGTCACACAATTAAACAAATGAGTTTGTGAAACACTAAGTCTTATGACCATATCTATTATTCAAATGAATAAAGCAAAATCCCTGAAAATCAGACAGAACAAATGCTATTTCCCCATAAAGTATTCTGACTGAAGCATAAAGATTATTAAAGAAAACATACAAGTACAACAGAATACCTAATTTTAAGGTAAGAAAAAATTCTTGACACAGTAAATTACTATAACTTCTTTGCAAAGTTATCATTCTAACTAGTCATTCCTCCTGAAATCTGTCTAAATAACACACTCCTGTTCACAATCATTCATTTATCTATCATACATTTATGGTAGCTCAGCCAGTACTGTGCTATGCGGTCAAGAGATCCTGGGTTCAAGTCCCACTAGTGACTCTTCAGTGTTCTACCCTGGAGACCTATGTCCTGGTAAACATCAGTTCATACAAGTACAAAAAGCAGCAGAATGGGCCGCTATTTTTGTACAAGATGCAGCAGAATGTGCCGCTGTGTCTATACACAAAGCAGCAAAATGGGCCACTGTATCTGTACAAGAAGCAGCAGAATGGGCCGCTATGTTTGTACAAGATGCAGCAGAGTGGGCCGCTGTGTCTGTACAAGAAGCAGCAGAATGTGCCACTGTGTCTGCACAAGAAGCAGCAGAATGTGCCACTGTGTCTGCACAAGAAGCAGCAGAATGGGCCACTGTGTCTGTACAAGAAGCAGCAAAATGGGCCGCTGTGTCTGTACAAGATGCAGCAGAATGGGCCGCTGTGTCTGTAAAAGAAGCAGCAGAATGGGCCACTGTGTCTGTACAAGAAGCAGCAGAGTGGGCCGCTGTGACTGTACAAGAAGCAGCAGAATGGGCCACTGTGTCTGTACAAGAAGCAGCAGAATGGGCCACTGTGTCTGTACAAGAAGCAGCAGAATGGGCCACTGTGTCTGTACAAGATGCAGCAGAGTGGGCCACTGTGTCTGTACAAGAAGCAGCAGAATGGGCCACTGTGTCTGTACAAGATGCAGCAGAGTGGGCCACTGTGTCTGTACAAGAAGCAGCAGAATGGGCCACTGTGACTGTACAAGAAGCAGCAGAATGGGCCACTGTGACTGTACAAGAAGCAGCAGAATGGGCCACTGTGACTGTACAAGAAGCAGCAGAATGGGCCACTGTGTCTGTACAAGAAGCAGCAGAATGGGCCACTGTGTCTGTACAAGAAGCAGCAGAATGGGCCGTTGTGTCTGTAAAAGAAGCAGCAGAATGGGCCACTGTGTCTGTACAAGAAGCAGCAGAGTGGGCCACTGTGTCTGTACAAGAAGCAGCAGAATGGGCCACTGTGTCTGTACAAGAAGCAGCAGAATGGGCCACTGTGTCTGTACAAGATGCAGCAGAGTGGGCCACTGTGTCTGTACAAGAAGCAGCAGAATGGGCCACTGTGTCTGTACAAGAAGCAGCAGAATGGGCCGCTGTGTCTGTACAAGAAGCAGCAGAATGGGCCGCTATGTTTGTACAAGATGCAGCAGAGTTGGCCACTGTGTCTGTACAAGATGCAGCAGAGTGGGCCGCTGTGTCTGTACCAGAAGCAGCACAATGGGCCGCTGTGTCTGTCTAAATTACTCTGCTATATATCAGACAAACAATGCCACAATATAGGTTCAAGGTAAATCATAAACAACCAAAACTGTCGTCATTTAGAAAAGGTGTGTAATTTCAAGAAAATGATATTTCAGTAAGTTTTTATAACAAATAAGCTACATTACCCCATCTTTGGGCTCATGATAGGCAAGAAGATTTGACCCTGGTCGGGTGTACACAGCAATGCTAATGAAGGTCAGATGTATAAATGCTAAGACAAGTCGTACAAAGAACCGGCGCTAGAAAAAAATTAAATAATGCATATCAATTCTCAATAGCTAATTTATATTCAATTTCACCAGAAATTTTTCTATGTAACAAACTGCAATGGTAATGATTCCTGAAAGTATCCCTCTCATGTCATACATAAGAATATGATTACAGACTAAATGGTTAACAAAAATATATAATAAGCAATTAATGAACTAAATTAGTTATGGGAATAGGTTATAAAAGGTCATTATAGTAATGAATTAGGTCATTATAGTGAAGTATGAGGTAATTACAGTAATGTATGAGGTTATTATAGTAATGAATTAGGTCATTATGCATGTCATTGTAGTAGTGTATAAGGTCATTATGTATGTCAGTATAGTAATGAATTAGGTCATTACGTATGTCATTATAGTAGTGTATTAGGTCATTATGTATGTCATTATAGTAATGAATTAGGTCATTATGTATGTCATTATAGTAGTGTATAAGGTCATTATAGTAATGAATTACAAGTAAGTCATAAAAGTAATGTTTAGGGTCGTTACAGTAATGTATAAGGTATAAGGTCATTTTAGTAATGTATAAGGTCATTATGGTAATGAATTAGGTCATTATATAATGGTAATGTTTAAGGTCAAGATAGTACAGTATAAAGTCATTACAATAATTTAATATGGTATTGAGCTACAACATTGCTACATTCAATATATCTACAGAAAGATTTTTGTTGACGAAGTAATTTTACTATAATAAAGGCAAAATATAAAACTACTCAACTTAGCATTAAAAGTTAAAATGTACAAAAGTGAAATTTGAGAAAATTACTGACAAAAGCAGTAAACATAAAGCCTTGTAGTACAATGTCATCCCGTCTTATTTCTGAATATAATACTTTGTAAATAGTTTAAGTACCTTGGCAAATGTTTTCCACTTCTCCATAAGGAGTTGTCGTATTACTCCACCCTCCAACATCTCTAAATGTTCATCAGTCTCTCCATTAATGATGATCATTAAGGCTGAATTCCAATCTATAAAAGATCATTCAAATTTGTATACCAAATCATTAATATGAGAGAAAAAAAATAAGAACATCTGATCAGTAATCTAAATGAGAGAAAGAAATAAGAGATGTTTCAATTTTTATATGACAAGATGTGTTAATTAAAGAAGCATTCCGATTATTAGGAAATCCTGTTTTTATAAATATTTTCTTCATACATGTATAACAAATATTCAAATACACAATTGACAGGTCATTCTGTTTCTTGCATCATGTCTATAGAGGTCATCTACCTAAATGTTGATTACATATTGTGGTCATCTGCTTACAGAGGGCATGTGCCTATAATGGTCATCTAAATATAATAGTTATCTGCTTGACATTTGCAGATTTCATAAAAAAATGCTATTTCTTGACGTAAGTTCACTGTGACCTTGACTCTAAAGTTTTTATTTTGCATCAAAGTTATGGAACACCCTTGTGTCAGAGGTAACAATTGCATGAAATATCAACCAGATCAATAGTATATAGCTGTTGTATTTAAATGACAAGGCAGTTTTTAAACTTTTATAGCAGGACAAATCGACAAACAGAGAGTTTGATATTTATATATACCCCAAACCTTGTCTACTAGGGATATAACAAATTGGTGCTAATACTTACTTGTCTCCCCTTTTGGACCTATGGAATCCAATGCCAACAAAGGATAGAGTGAGCAAGTTATATTACTGTAACGCCAAAGTTCCTGAAATAAAAGATAAAAATCTTGTCACAAAGTATCACTTAATAGATTACTGGTCTCAACACACTGTTTATGGCGATACTGGAATGATATATCAAGCACATTCAGTTACATGCCAGTCTTATTTCTTTCAATCACATAAATACCATTAAATGTCCGTAAGATTTGACACCAAAGTTCTTAATTCAAATATTTTTCGTTTCATTTTAACCATATTGAAAATATATAATCATATAAAATCCATGTCAACTGTAGGTCAGACCCCATTACATGTATCTCCTTCAATTTGCTTACTATTACTATTAATACAATAATGAAGTGGCATGTAGGTTCAGTGAAGATCACATTGCACTTCAAATCTAAGGGGTTCAATCTGGCTGTTGGCTTGGATTTTTAAAGGTGATTTATCATGTTCTTCCTCTCTGTCTGTCCTTTCAGATGAGACAGTATAAACTGAGGCAGGTGAAATATCCTTCACTGCTTCAGGTGAGCTTTTCACATAGGACAAAATCATGCAGCAATGCACCAGCAAGGTGCTGTCACCATATAAGTGCACCAACCAGGTGGTCATCATATAAGTGCACCAGCCAGTTACTGCCACCATATAAGTGCACCAGCCAGGTCCTGCAACCAAATAAGTGCACCAGCCAGGTGAAGCCACCATTTAAATACACTAGCCAGGTGCTGTCACCATATAAGTGCACAAGCCAGATGTTGTCACCATATAAGTGCACTAGCCAGGTGCTGTCACCATATAAGTGCCATGATCCTGGAGTGGTGTCAAAATAATAATAAAGAAACAAAAAACAAAGATGCAATAATCAGTACATCAAGACAACGATCATGACTGCCGTTTTAAAATTTAAAGAGCTGTTGATAAGATTTAACATCAAATACAGGGTACATAACCTGCCAAAGTCCCAAAATATCATCACTTAAGAGCAACTGAAACAGAGGAAATTAGTAAGAGATGGCAGGTACATGTAGACTGGATGGACCTTCCCCATTGCCTCTACCTTTGGAAGGTACATGTAGACTAGTAGGGTGGGTGGACCTTGTTCAATGCCCTCGGGAACCTAGAACCCACCCCACCCCCACCAACCCCCTCCTTTATAAACAGATTGTGTGTGCTGCTCAAAAGTGTATCCTGTGTCAAATTCAATTTACCTTTTCCAAAAGTGGCGTTCAATAAAGAAATAAACATAAATAATTCCTTTTGACAAAGAAAAGTCATGATATGAATATTCTACCGATATAAAAATCATTCAAACATGACATAGGTATTGTTGTTTTGAAACAAACATACAACATTTCCTCTTGAGATAAATGGCAGGAGCCACCTTCATAATCGTATATCTACGGATGATGGAGTAAAATTTATATACTAATAATGACACTACTAAATATTACATGATACACAAAGAAATGCAAATGGCTCCTAGGAGAAAATCCTAGTTGTTCCCTCACCATATCCAATAATTCCTAGATCTACGTTTGACGACGTGATCAGAGATACATTCATCAGATAACGGTTCTAGTGTGGCTCTCCTATTTTATGTAGAATAATGCGGTCACAATGCCAGAGTCATTTCAGTAAAGAAAAAAAAATAGGTGGAATGCAATGAACAACTGAACATCATTTCAAACAAAAGAATATATATAGAGCATAGGGCGAGACACATCCAATCCTTTTGTCTTGTCTGATCTCATTATCTTTATTCCTTTCTGACCTTTTTACTCTGGTATGCGTAAAGATTTTAATGCATTAAAAGTAAAGTAATATACAGATTTTCTGACTAGTGTTAAATGCTTTACAGCAATATATCATTCATGTAAAGTCTCACGATTTACAACATCGCTCCTTTGCGCTACGCTCAGAATTTTTCACATATTATACAAAAAGGGGCAGACCCAGTGTAGCGGTAAAGCGCTGGACTTGCCGTGCAGGAGATCCCGGTTCGATTCCCGAACTGTGCAACCCACTATCTTTAAGAATTTCATTATCTCTTGCTCCCATGTCGCGATGAGTGAAAGCGGCGTAACTCCCAATCAATCTAACAACTAAGAGCCAGCAAGTCTGATTCGGCAGCTGCTTGGTCCGGAGCAAACGGGTTACGTTGTAGCAGAGGAGTTGGACTTTAGCCAAACCACCGACTCTTTGGTTTCCTCTTTTTTTTTTTTGGATGGGACCGTTGCATAGGTCTAAATCTCTGTCATATGTATTGTGAATGTTTATTTACAAAAACCTGCAAGTTCATAGACATGTACACGTTTACTTCCTGTTGGTTGGTTGGTGTTTTACGCCGCTTGCAACAATTTTTCAGTTATATCACGACATGGAAGCAGGAGGTAACCAACTTCATAAACATAGTGGCGCAACCCGGGAATCGAACCCGGATCGTCGGCGACGTTCATACTTTCTGTGACGTCGTTTCATTCTTAATGTGACGTAAAACAGCAAGCAAACGACCTATTATGACCTATTTGTTGGTCATGCGAGTTACTTGGACAGTAGTGGTCAGGCCGTATCAACACGTGATATGTACATGTACATATGTATTTACACAGCTCCCCAATTTCTTCGAACCAGACATATTTCTTAAAGGAGAGAAAAGTAAACCACTGAAATGGCACTGAAGCAGTTCTCCGGAGATGTCACAGATCAAACGAGATCGCTGTCACATTTATGTCTTGATTTAAATTTGAAACTAATTATTTGTCACACTCATCCTTTGTCGAGTCTATGAGCATTTTTAAGATATCTATTATGAACCCATCTACTACAGATCAGAAAATGTCAGTACATGTATATAATTCGTCAACGTATGGATCCACACACACACACACACACACACACACACACATACACACACATGATGTAGAATGCTTCTCACTTGTACAACGTGACACGTTATCTTATAAATACTCGGGTGTTCCTACAGCTACATACGAGATGACAAGCTAAATGACTGGCAAGCAAGGAAAGACTGTATTGGCAATCTATCATGCAATAAACATCTATGACTGATTTCGAAATATCAAAGAAATATTAATGAAAGACCAATAAAGACAGTGCTGCTTAGATCACGCTCTTTGGAATTCAATAATAAGCCACAACATGCAGCGCAGTAAATCCGTATCCAACAAGAAAACCACTTCTCTCCATCAAACGGAGATTTCAAAACATTGGGCCTGGTCTAGTATTCATTTAATGACCAATAACCACAGTGATTAAATGCAAACAAAACCCCCTCCATTTAAGTCCAGCAATCGATGGTCTCAATCTAGGCTGACATTATTTAAACAGACCTAACACTTTATCAATTTCGCAAGAAATCAATAAATAAATAGCAGTCACCGTTCGTTTTAACCTTTTCATGTACGACGAATGCATTGATAGAGCTATCAGTGGACGGGACACATAAAACTCCTCGCGAGGAACCTCCTCCTGATCGATGCACGCCAATTCCACTCTTATGAAGGTGATAGAAGTAATTGCTTTCATATTTTCTCTATGAACTTCTTATTAACACGCAAGATGAATCGATTACCACGTGTATTGACAAAGTTTGTCATATTGATATTTAAATAAACTTGGTTATAGATCTGATTCGTTTACTGGAGGTCGCAAGTCAAATATAAAGATATCTTAAAGGAATATTCATTGATGTAAAGCAATTTAATTTACATTTCATGTAGGTTTCAACGAGTTTCTAAGAATAGATATTTCAGAAATTGCCACCTGTTTTGTATGCTACAGCCTTGACATATGGAATAATGTAACCTCGAAACGAAAACCCCGATGCTCACTTTTCAGATCTATATATGTCATGATATAGAAATTAAAGTCTACCGCACATTAATCAATTTTGGACCAAAATCAAACCAACATTGAAAATCAAATACATGTAGTTCGAAACCAATAATCTACAAAGTGTCAGTCTTGTAAATGGTACATCTGTCACATCTTTATCACATCCCTTCCTTATGTAGCGTGTAGGCTGTACAATGTTTATACTCTGCCAGTCTACATCTCGAGATCAGTATTGTTTTTGTTCGTTTGAACGTTCAATACAGTTTCTGCCAGCCAATCAGAATACGTTTACTCCTTTCGTTTACCTGGCCTCATGTCTGACTTTATTCCTCTCCGTTACCTGACCTCTAACTTTATTCCTCCCGGTTACCTGGCCTCAGGTCTGGCATTACACCTCCCGGTTACATGGCTTCAACTTCCTCCCGGTTACCTGGCTTTATCTCTGACAGGTGACGTTTACTCCTCCCGGTTACCTGGCTTTATCTCTGACAGGTGACGTTTACTCTTCCCGGTTACCTGGCTTTATCTCTGACAGGTGACGTTTACTCCTCCCGGTTACCTGACTTTATCTCTGACAGGTGACGTATACTCTTCCCAGTTACCTGGCTTTATCTCTGACAGGTGACGTTAACTCCTCCCGGTTACCTGGCCCCATCTCTAACAGGAGACGTTTACTCCTCCCGATTACCTGGCCCACTCTCTAACAGGAGATGTTTACTCATCCCGATTACCTGACATCATCTCTAACAGGAGATGTTTACTCCTCCCGATTACCTGTCCCAATCTCTGGCAGGAGACGTTTACTCCTCCCGATTACCTGTCCCAATCTCTGACAGGTGACGTTTACTCCTTCCGATTACCTGGCCCAATCTCTGGCAGGTGACGTTTACTCCTCCCGGTTACCTGGCTTTATCTCTGACACTAGACGTTTACTCCTCCCGGTTACCTGGCATCATCTATGACAGGAGACGTTTACTCCTCCCGATTACCTGGCCTCATCTCTGGTAAAAGACGTTTACTCCTCCCGGTTACCTGGCATCATCTTTAACAGGAGATGTTTACTCCTCCCGGTTACCTGGCTTTATCTCTAACAGGAGACGTTTACACCTCCTGGTTACCTGGCCTCATATCCGACAAGAGGTTTACTCCTCCCGGTTACCTGGTCTAATCTCTGACAAAGACATTTACTCCTCCTGGTAACATGGCCTCATGTCAGATTTCCAGAGAGCCATAAAAGTCAATGGTATGTTTATATGAATACTACAGTAACACATCACCTGTTGATATATTGTTGAGTTAACAATAACATATTACTAATCGGTACCCGGCTGTGAGTTTAACACTGAAACATCACCAAATACATACAATGGGCAAAAAGTTATGGCCCAGACAAAGATATACCCATAATATGCAGTATGACCTTGACCTTGCAGATATAACCCTGGTTCAAGGTCAAAACACATCTTTGGGTACTGGGTAACAAATATTATTCAAATACTTTTTAGGGGTAAAGAGTTACGGTTCGGACAAATATTTACTTATTATATGCATTGTGACCTTAACCTTGCAGATATTACCTTTGAGTCAAGGTCATGAAACATCCTTGGGTCCTGAGCAACTGTTCTGTAAAATATTACTCAAATCCATGCAAGACATAAAAAGTTACGGCCTGGACAAACATCTAACTGAATAAGCACAGTGACCTTGACCTTGCAGATATGAAGTTGAAAATCAATAGGGTTTATCCTCAAGTAATAGAAATTAGTGCGCAAAGTTTAAAATTTCTAGTATAAACAGTTTGATCTGTACCTTGTTTACAAGTTGCATTCTCAAAAACTTTCTCTTTTTGCCCCAAATGACCCTGACCTTTGACTTTGATATTGAAAATCAATAGAGTTCGTCCTCATGTCATAAGAAAAGTGTATCAAGTCCTAGCTTAAACGGTATGGTCTGTATTGTGTTAACAAGGTGCGGACAAACCCCCAGACTTACGGACCCACGGACTCACAGACCCACAACGCCACACCATAATACGTCCGTCTACGGCGGGCTAATAAAAGTTATGGTGTCAACGGAAAGGTCACATGGCTTAAACATGGAAAATATTAAAGTGCCACTTCATACCATTGAGAGGATAAGGCCAAGATTAAATTTTCTGTCCACAGACAACGGCAATGACGAAGCCGAGGGTATGAAAACAATCCTCCTGACATTTTGTCCCGGCGAGCTAAAACGTGATCTGAAAATTTTATCTTCATGAAATTGAGAATGGATGTTTTTAAATTAAAGTATTTATTAATTATGTAATCTAAAACTGTCCTACGGAACAAATACCCCACACCAGCAGTGGACACAACAACAAATTTGGTCACAGACTCACTATGGTCTTGACCTTGGATGTGCATCCTCTTAGCATGGGTAAAAGGGAGTGAGGTATGAAGCAGATGCATGCTAAAACTACGATTCTATGATTCGTACATTTGGTTATCTTTGACACTAACTTTGGAAGCAAGACCTGAGTTCAAAGTCATGATACATTATCATGGCATAAGTAATAACAGCATGAAATATCAAGCAGACAAACAAATTAAAGTAGTTATATCTCTATAAATAAATAGATAAGGAGATTTCTCCAATTCAGTATATGTCCCCCTGTTTAATTATCACTCTACCGAAATCAGTATATGTCGCCGGGCCGTGGACGAGTTAACATACCCTGTTTGATTATTACTGTACCGAATTCAGCATATGTCGCCGGGCCGTGGACGAGTTAACATACCCTGTTTGATTATTACTGTACCGAATTCAGCATATGTCGCCGGGCCGTGGACGAGTTAACATACCCTGTTTGATTATTACTGTACCGAATTCAGCATATGTCGCCGGGCCGTGGAGAAGTTAACATACCCTGCTTGATTATCAATGTATCTTATTCAGTATATGTCACTGTGCCGTGGGCGAGTTAACATACCCTGTTTGATTATTACTGTACCGCATTCAGCATATGTCGCCGGGCCATGGAGAAGTTAACATACCCTGTTTGATTATCAATGTATCTTATTCAGTATATGTCACCGGGCCGTGGAAGAGTTAACATACCCTGTTTGATTATTACTGTACCGAATTCAGCATATCTCGCCGGGCCGTTGAGGAGTTAACAATTTTTACTGTACCGAATTCAGCGCGAAATGTGCATTATATAGCAGATTCCTCAGTTCCGGGAAAATACAATTGCATATCATACTGAATATTTATTTTCGTCAAAACTTAACTCAAGAATGACGAGGTTCAATAAAGCGTTTACCAAGAATGTCACGGGCGGCTTTCAATCAATGTTGGAAGCTAGCGATTCGATAGCACTACATTTATCATTTTCCCATGTGGTATTAATTGAATTTCAATTTAACCTTTATCCCGATCTCAGCTGCAGGTAGAGATTGAATTGTTTCCAGTGACGAATCCAAAAATATAGAAAAATTATATATATAATTAAGTTAAAGCAATATATTAAGTTAAGGCACAATAGAACCATATACCTTAATTCTAACGGGGCAGTCAAAGTGTTCCATAGGGCAGCAATATGTAAGAAATGAGGAAACATTTAGTGAGTGAAAATTTCAATAACGTTGCAGACAGTACCGAACTCTGAACGTGTACTAGATTATTTTATAAACTTTGTTCACGAAAATGAAGTAAAGTAGGACAATATTCAGGCTTTTACGCGCGCGATTTTTTACTTCGCACAATAACGAAACAATGAGTTTGTAGATTTACATGTGCAGCTCGTGTGAATTGTAGCTTTCACAAAAGCAGTCACCGAGATTTTGGATTAAATGTTCACGAAAGGAAAAAGAATAACGTAAATGTGTTTAAGAAACAACGATGACCCCGGACGATACCAATACCAAGAAGTACGTTTGAACTTTGAAAAGTCGAAGGTCAACGTCAAATTTTGGTAGTAGAATGGTCCTGCATGTGTCGAGCAATACGAGGATGAAATAATGAAATTATGTCAATAAACGTTCAGACAGTATGGCCAAAAGCTATAATGGTATCACCGAGTCGGTTTCTATAACAAGAAAACCAGAACCGGACGTGAACACTCTTAGTTCGCGGAGGAAGGTCACATGTCGCGAAGATTACGAATGTCAACACGCCGGCAAAAGCGTCTGTATTTCGCGATAAATTTTAGATAACTCATGTGATTATTCTCCTATTTAATTACAGAAGCTATGAGGAATACACGAAATACTCTGTTTTACATGTTACAATTCGGTTCTATTTATAGGCCGAATCACACAGTTTCAAATATACGCAGGTGATTTTCGTGTTAGATTTAAACGTGTTCATATATTCACGCTTGAGTCTGGTTACTGTTACGTTACATAAAGAACCGACTCGGTGTTCCGGATGGTGTGGTTCGTATACCATTGTTCCGGATGAGAACCATACTAGACACAGCATCAGGTGTGACCAGTCCACATATACCTTTAACGGTCCACATATCCAATATTTCTATGCGATATGAAAATGGGTTTTGACACCATCTAGTTGAACACCTTACGTAATGAAAGTGTAATGAAAAAAAGCAGAATACAATGGAACGTGGTACAGCAAAAATTTTCGCCTCGATTTTCAAATGTTTTTGTTTTTTCTGTATAAAGCTAATGTTTCGTAAAGTACTTGTGTTGTAATAGGACATCTTGGTAGATAGAGGAGGGATAAAGTCTTGGTATATCCGAGACAGCTATCCGAGAAAGCTTCCTCCCCCTCCCCAATCAATACCGCATATTACGAGACAACCATGAGTTCCCGCATTGTCTACTGATTTCTCTATACTTAGATAACCCACGTTAATGGATTCTGTACCAAAATCGTTCCAGTGCAAACTATCTGACCATATCATTCAATACGCCATATAATACTAATCGATGGGTTTATAAACACTAGTATAATATGTAATCATTTCTCTGTAGTTTAAATATACATATGATCTATATATATATCTACGTATATAACTTAAATTTAAAAGTCAGCAATTTTAATATATTCTAAGTGAGTACAAACAGTAACCCCCCTCTTGAAAAATTAGCTATGGAGTTAAAACCGAGCTGAACCGTATTATGCAATTGACATACATCATGTCTTACGTTATTTCATACTCTGACATGAGAGTTCTCTGGTCTTGCGTATAAGAAATTAAACAAGACGAAAGTAACGCGCTGATAGGTAATTTATACCACTTAATTTTCATTATGTGTTTCTAAACGTCCATTTGTGCGAATAAAATTCCTATTTCAAAGATGTAGTGCGCCTTCTTTTGTCCTTCGGTTCTTTGTTTGGCTTTCACAACATTTATTGTCCAACATGACAACCATTCCTTAATCCCGGGCTACGCACTTAGCTTGGCTCGGGTACCATCCATGTTGGCAACGGAAAACTTCACTCTGATGAACTCGGACGTCAACATTCTGATCTAAGACCTTATGTACAATCAATTGACAACTTGTAAACAACTTTATCAAAATGCTTAACCGATCAATCTTCATTAGTTATCCATAAAATTCAATGATATTGTCAAATTTACAGGGTTTAAATGACAAGTAACTCGGAACATTCACGACTGCACCGTGTAACACGGTATCAGGATACAGACCTATAGTATATAGATGGGAACATGCCAGGTCTTATGCCAATCTGCAATATACAAGATCGCGAAAAGTGTCTGTTGACATAACAGCATTCCATCTACTCCGTCTCATATACCATGATTATGAATGTAGAACAGAGTACAAGGTTTTTGTCATTTACTGATATATATATGGTGTATGGTGTACCATACGTGTAGGCTATACGTCGGCTGTGCCGTACCACGTATGTTTCTAGTGTACCGTACATGTATGTTTCCGGTGTACCGTACATGTATGTTTCGGGTGTGCCGTACATGTATGATTCGGGTGTATCATACGTGTAGGCTATGCGTCGACTGTACCGTACCACGTATGTTTCCGGTGTACCGTACGCGCATGTTTCAAGTGTACCGTACATGTATGTTTCCGGTGTACCGTACGCGCATGTTTCAAGTGTACCGTACATGTATGTTTCCGGTGTACCGCACATGTATGTTTTGGGTGTGCCGTACATGTATGATTCGGGTGTACCATACGTGTAGGCTATGCGTCGGCTGTGCCGTACCACGTATGTTTCAAGTGTATCGTACATGTATGTTTCCGGTGTACCGTACATGTATGTTTCCGGTGTACCGTACATGTATGTTTCCGGTGTACCGTACGCGCATGTTTCAAGTGTACCGTACATGTATGTTTCCGGTGTACCGTACGCGCATGTTTCGAGTGTACCGTACGCGCATGTTTCGCGTAACATATCCTTATCAGTTATTCTAGAATCAACAAAATATAATTAAATACATCTGTTGCGGAAGATTCCTCCAATGTTGGAATTACAGGAAAATGAGGATGATCTACGACATATGTATACAGAGGTAGTAACTACCTCACTAAGTTGTACCAGGAATTATGAATAAATGAGCTTACCCTGCTTACAAGCAACACTCGTCAAAACATCAAACAAACAATAAACTCAATGGCAAATATAAATCAGTAGGATCATGACGAAGATAAACGACTTCAGCTCATTTCTTTTTAGTTATGCCCTTACGAAGATTAAAATTATCGGAAAAGAAACGCATCAAAGTATTTACATCGGTTTCAAAAACAATAACACAATGTTCTACTGCTGCAACAAAACACGACATGACGAATAATGATGGATTTCCTGCAATATTATACGATATTTCCCGAAGGTAACATGTCAAAGAAGTCGATAACAGAGGCTGTACTGATACAAGAGAACTAGTTATATTGTTTGCTATGTACTGATGTTACACTTCTTTTGACATTTTCAGTGCATAGTGTAGTGCCTAAGCGTTTCACTTTGGCTTAGAAAATAACCCACCTCTTTATTTAATTAAAAGACGCAGTAAGGGAATCGAACCCACCCATTTGTACAGTAAGCAAAGCGATTAACCACTACACTATGTACCGCAAACCAAACGATTAAGCACTACACCATGTATCGTAAGTCAAACGCTTAATCACTACACCATGTACCGTAAGTCAAACGCTTGATCACTACACCATGTACCGTAAGTCAAACGCTTGATCACTACGCCATGTACCGTAAGCCAAGCGCTTAATCACTACACCATGTACCGTAAGTCAAACGCTTTATCACTACACCATGTACCGTAAGCCAAGCACTTAATCACTACACCATGTACCGCAAACCAATCGCTTAATCACTACATCATGTACCGTAAACCAAGCACTTTATCACTACATCATGTACCGTAAGCCAAGCACTTAATCACTACACCATGTACCGCAAACCAATCGCTTAATCACTACACCATATACCGTAAACCAAGCACTTAATCACCACACCATTGAACGTAAGCCTATTGCTTAATCACTTACTACACCATGTACCGTAAGCTAATCGGTTAATCACTCCACTATGTACTATGCGTTGAGTGCTTAATCACTGCACAATGTACCGTATGCCAAGCGCTTAGTCACTACACCATGCACCATATGCCAAGCGCTTAATCACTACGCCATATACCGTAATCCAAAGCGCTTAGTCACTACACCATGTACCGTAAGCCAAGCGCTTAGTCACTACACCATGTACCGTATGCCAAGCGCTTAGTCACTACACCATGTACCGTAAGCCGAGCGCTTAGTCACTACACCATGTACCGTAAGCCAAAGCGCTTAGTCACTACATCATGTACCGTATGCCAAGCGCTTAGTCACTACATCATGTACCCTATGCCAAGCGCTTAGTCACTACATCATGTACCGTATGCCAAGCGCTTAGTCACTACACCATGCACCGTAAGCCAAACGCTTGATCACTACACCATGTACCGTTTGCCAAGCGCTTAGTTACTACACCATGTACCGTAAACCAAACGCTTTATCACTACACCATGTACTATGTGCCACGCGCTTAATTACTACACTATGTACCGTACGCTGAGCGCCACTACACCATGTATCGTGCGATGAGCGCTTCATAAATACACCATATACCGTAAGCCGAGTGTTTGATCATTTCGACATGTACCAATAAGCCAAGCGCTATACCACGACAACATGTACCGTAAGCTAAACGTTATATCACGACACTAAGTACCGTGCGCCGAGCGCGTAATCACTACACCATATCTCCCATACGTCTACGTTAACAAAATTATCTGGCGATGTCCAGTCGCCTTATGGACAGGTCCTGAACCTATAAGCAGCCTTACGGACCTTGATTTGATAGTTTGTAAAATAGGGAGGTACAGTACAACATAAATTGGTCCTCGAATTACATAGAGACAGAATGAGCCATCATGTAGAATAGACATTCACTATTGCTGAATCTGTCTCAAGGTAGCTATATAATGAGTTAGGCTGAGATGTGCCCCTTTCCCTACTTTAACACACCACGCTATGAACAATGGATCACCCTCGCGGTTGAAGTCATTAAGTAGGACAGAGATTCTAGTCAGTCTGCCAATCAGTGTATGGAACTTGTCTTATCCATAAATGCACCAAAAATCTTAAAAGAAAACGAACTTTAAAAGTTAAACCCACAATCTATACAATGATCAGATTTATTGAAGAAAGTTTATATTGTATCTGATCCGATCTATACACTGCCGTATCCAACAAGTTAACCCGGTATGATATTCACAACAAAGTGCAATGAACTAATGTATTAGTTCTTTTGTGATTAGTTGCCATAGCAACTTTAACACAAAGTTACCAAATATTTTGCATTGTATTCATATATAAATCAATAAGCATAAGGTATGTCATTTATAACATGAAACCACATTCTCGTGTTTTCACTGACCGATCTTTCCCAAGAGAGATTTTCTTTGACATGACACAGGACTACCATTTAGAAGATTTCCTACGACACGAAACAGGACCACTATTTAGAGGTTTCCATGACAGATCTTTCACGAGAGAGATTTCCTATGACACGATACAGGACCACAGTTTTGAAGTTTCGATGACAGATCTTTTACGAGAGAGATTTCCTATGACACGACACAGGACCACAGTTTAGAAGTTTTAATCAGTGATGCTAAAAGTGGCCGGTAGAATTCAATTGACATTGACTTTGATGGTTAAAAGAGTCTTTAACATGACAGATTTCCTTTCACACGACAAGGGATAGGTGTTGACAGTGGCACTGCCATATTTGTAAAATGACAGACTTCCTTTCACAAAACAAGGGGCAGATGTTGACAGTGGCACTGCCATATTTGCAACATGACAGATTTTCTTTCACGCGACAAGGGACAGGGGGTGACAGTGGCACTGCCATGTTTGTAACATGACAGATTTCCTTTCACGCGACAAAGGACAGGGGCTGACAGTGGCACTGCCATATTTGTAACATGACAGATTTTCTTTCACATGACACGGGACAGGAGTTGACAGTGGCACTGTCCTATTTGTAAAATAACAGGTTTTACCATATAATCATTTGTACATTTAGCTGGGTACGGCTCTTGGTTTAAGCGTATTAAAGGGCTGGTATTTTCTCTTTTTATTGTTTTATTTCAGTGGCCAGACAGTAGTGTTGCAGGCTCCATACACCTTAACCAGGACTCGGGATTGACTAATGTTTAACTGATATCCTATCAGCTGACATGAAGTATCAGATCTCGAGTTACAACATGCCATACCGGTAGTGTCAAGTCATTTTAAGTGTCATGATTATATACCTGGCACCAAGTCACTTTAGGTACCAGGATTATATACCTGGCACCAAGACACTTCAGGTGCCAGGATTATATACCTGGCACCAAGTCACTTCAGGTGAAATCTGACGCTTGAAGATGGAGCACCCGAATTCACTCCATACTCCCATAAAACAATACAGCAACGCTTTGTAATCAATAGACACAATATACAAAGCACGGGACACTGGATAATTATACGGCATTATCCCCCGTAACTGGTCTTAACAAATCCTAATTTACCAATGGGAATATGACATAATGTAGAATGAAACAAAACTGAAAATCGATCGCAGGCAGCTACCTGTAAAAGCACAACTTTTATAACGAGTGCCTGGTCCCTCCAGCTACAATGGTAATATCTCATCATACCGCCTTCAACAGTACCTATTACAGTGTCACATGAAAGCTAGACAGGCACAGCAAGGACATGATTTAAAAGCTGGAATCTGTATGTACACGTAACGTTTCCTGCTGCCATTCTACCCGTGAGACACCAATAGTGACAGTGCAACAACGGTCATTATATAGAGGATAATTCCAAGTTGTTAAAATAAACGAACCTCTTTGTGAGATAGATATACTGCTAGATGACGTAGACATGTATTTAGATCCTTGTGAGATAGATATACTGCTAGATGACATAAAAATATACTGAGATCCTTGTGAGATAGAGATATTGCCAGATGACAGGCATATATTGACATGATATCTACATAACCTGTACATTTGTTTACTTTGTTAAAGTTTTACGTCGCTTTCAACACATTTAGTCATACCGCGACGTGAGAGATTACAATGAATAGCATATCTCGGGATTCGAATCCAGATCCTCTCCCAAAAGTCACTCGTTTAAACTCTACACAATCTGTTACACTGATATGCTGACTCCATATATTACCAAACAACTGCACAAGATCTGTCTTTGCTGCATCGACCATATCTCGGGTGAATATTGAAGCTACCCCACCCGATAATTTACTATACCATTTAAGAATGATATGGAGCAGAACGCTTTGTCATATCTCGGTTGTTTTGCAGGGAAATACTGTGTATAAACTGTGATACATTATGCATTGTATGCAATATTCATTATCCAATAATTGAAAACGAAAAAAAGAAACAATTCTACAGAGCAAGCTTTATGCAACAAACGTAAACCTTAAAAGTCATAGAAGTGCGAATCAGGAAATCAGTCAAAAAATTATCAGCCATCAATAGTAAACATACTCATAAGTGAAAATTATCAAATGGACAGCAAAGTTGGAACGAATGCATCAGTGCAGTACCTTAATTCACTGTGACCTTGACCTTGAAGACATGACCCTGAGTTAGGTTATAACTCATCTAATAGTAATGTACAACGATCATGTGTGTTTTGATAGTGTTTGTTCAAAGGACAATGACACCTTGTCTCAGATAAATATTATCAGTGATGTTTATTTGTCCGAAGTACATTTTGATATATACATGTAAATCACTATAGCGAAATTCAACATAAGCGAAAATCATCAGACTTACACAAATATCTGATAGACATTGAATTTGACTGGTAAACTTATCAGACCTACACAAATACCCGAGAGACATTGAATCTGTCTGGTAAACTCATCAGATATACACAAATACCTGCGAGACATTGAATCTGTCTGGTAAACTTATCAGACCTACACAAATACCTGATAGACATTGAATCTGTCTGGCAAACTCATCAGATCTACACAAATACATCAGGGACATTGAATCTGTCTGGTAAACTTATCAGACCTACACAAATACCTGATAGACATTGAATCTATTGATAAAACTCACCAGACCTACACAAATACCCCAAAGACATTGAATCTGTCTGGTAAACTCATCAGATCTACACAAATACCTAAGAGACATTGAATCTGTCTGGTAAAATAATCAGACCTATGCAAACACCTGAGAGACAATGAATCTGTCTGGTAAAAACTTTAACTATTACATGCATTCATTACCATATGAGACTTCACCAGACAACTATCCTATAAAGCCAAAGTAGGTTTCCTTCACACTGGTACTCATATACAATAATCACAATGTTACTCAGCATCAGGATTCGGCTGACACATCTTGCTTAAGATCAGAATAAGACAACAGGGATTTGACTGGTATCATTTGATGATGCTGACCATACAAATTTCATAGTAAAAGCCGTACATACCAGACTGCCTAGTTCCAACATTTCTTTGAAAATCTTATGCCGTCCAAGTTTACTGGCAAGCGTTAAAGGAGTAAGATTAGCTTTGTTTACTATATCAGTTTTGGCAGGGCGTTTTATATGCCGTACTATATACTTGTACATTTCCTGAAAATAAAACAAAATATAATTGTTCAATTGTTGCTTGAATCATATTACGATATAAGTATACATACAGCCATTCCTGTTACTTACTTTCATATTTACCTGAAACTAAAATGAAGGGTTCTCAGCAATATCTGTCACGTGTAAAGTAACATCAAAGTTGTAAAAGACACAGACTAACCGAGGGACATAGGTAGATGAAGAGACATACAGACGACAGACAACGTGATCCCTGTGTGTATCTATGCTTCACAGCCGACATAAAGAAACTTCAGAAGCTGTTTCAGTAACAATAGGGCATTTTAGTGTCTGTATCCTATCCAACCTTGAAAATTTCCCACACAATTAAGATGGTTTCCAACAGAGCATGAATAATAATTAAAAGTAATACCTTTCTTTCTTCAAAAATCGATACTTATTATCTGTACGCATGAACAAGTGTTGTCATATAGATAGGATAAGCTATCAGCCCCGATATAATCCGTTCTGTACGGCCGTCTTCAAAAGCAAAATATACAATGCCGCCAAGGACTTGAACAATATTATTGTTTCGTTCTTAATATTTAACCTATGACTACTGTTCAGAGTAAATGAAACAAATACGATGTTATTCCGAGTCAATTACGATTTTACTGAAGTACTCAAAATTTCAGAGGGCATATAGACAAAAGTCTCCAAGATTCTTTTGCTGACCTGCTGGACCGAGTTTCATAAATTGGTCCATATCTGGACTTACCCCGTTATAGCATTCTGACTATATCTAGACTTACCCCTGTCATAACATTCTTACTATATCTAGACTTACCCCGGTCATAATATTCTTACTATATCGAATTTTATCCCGGTCATAACATTCTGACTATATAGTGACTTACCCCGGCCGTAACATTCTTACCATATCTGGACTTACCACTTCATAACATTCTTACCATATCTGGACTTACCCCGGTCATAACATTCTTACTATATCGTGACTTACCCGTGCAATATGTAGCCATGATTAAGTTAAACACCCGAAGTTGCTTAAATCGAATTCATTATCGTAAATTAATAATTAGAATTGTTATACAAAATATGATTTCCAGAATTATCGATTTCTTGATTAATCATTGATTTATGTCAGTATAAACTAAATTCGGTCGTTTAGCTACGAACTTTTCAGATAGACATGCTACAAAACATACTACACTGTAGAGGAGTATGTGAAGAAACATGAGATTATCATTTATGACGTTTCGTCACTTTATATTCAAGCACTATTTTATGAAAAATGCACTGGAAGATTAAAAAATATGGAAGGGGAACACCCCCTTCTGGCATTGACCATAAATTTCACCAAAAGCCCTAATATTTTTACATTTTGTTGGTAGTAGACAAAACTCGGCTTTTGTCCAGACAGAAAACGGGAAGTTGGTGAATCTGCCTCTTAAGTGGACATGAAAGGTTACGTACCACTTGGTTTGATATAACCACCATGTGGAGAACAGTATTGCCGAATGAGTCCTGTAGATTAGGGTCTGCGTCATGGTCAATGAGGTAGTCGTAGATCTCCATGTTACCGGAGCAGGCAGCAAACGCCAGGGGATACTCTCCGTAATAGGCATAGCCTGCAATGACAATGTGCCCAAGTTATAGCATATACATTAGTACAACAGCATTCTGTATTATACATCACATTAGGTGTCTGTATCATGTAAAATACAACATCATAGCAGACCTATGTACCGTGTAAAATACAACATTACAATCGGTGTCTGTATCATGTAAAATACAACATCATAACAGATATATGTACCATGTAAAATACAACATTACAATCGGTGTCTGTATCATGTAAAATACAACATAATGGCAGGAATCTGTATCATGTAAAATATAACATCATAGCAGGCGTCTGTATCATGTAAGATACAACATCATAGCAGGCGCCTGTATCATGTAAAATACAACATAATAGCAGGAATCTGTATCATGTAAGATACAACAGTATTGCAGGTACATGTATGTGTATCATGTAAAATACATCACAACAGGAATCTGAATCATGTAAATACAACATTATAGCAGGAAACTGTATCATGTGAAATACAACATCATAACAGGTGTCTGTATCATGTAAACACAACATTATAGCAAGAAATTGTATCATTTATGATACAGCATCATACCAGGAATCTGTACATCTATCTACTGTGTAAAATACAGTATAAAAAGCATGCCATACACAAGAATCAATGAAAATGCTAAAGTACAAAGTATTGGAAAGTACAAAGATTTGAAATGATTTGATTTGTTTATGTTTTACCTCGCTTTGATTTCTTTTTTTCAATCATATCGTGACAGGACAGTGGCAAGTAACCATATCGAAACATGGAAGTAGCAGGTAACCATATCGCCACATGGAAGTGGAAGGTAACCATACCATGACAAGGAAGTGTGGCAGGTAACCATATCGCGACAGAGAAGTGGCAGGTAACCATATCGCACCAGGGAAGTGGCAGGTAACCATATCGCGACAGGGAAGTGGAAGGCAACCACATTATGACAGAGAAGTGGAAGGCAACCATATCGCGACAGGGAAGTAGCAGCAAACCATATCGTGACAGGGAAGTAGCAGGTAACCATATCGCGACATGGAAGTAGCAGGTAACCAATCTTATTAACATTATGCATAAACAACGAGACGGAGATTTTCAGTCAACTTAAAAAAACTGTAAATCAAATGAAGGTCATTGTCCAATAAAAGGCGCCGGTGTTTTATTGTCTGTTAATGAGTGCATTTATATAACGACATGTAGATTGATCGACGAGTTCATTTATATAACGACATGTAGACTGATCGACGAGTTCATTTATATAACGACATGTATGTAGTAGAGTGTGTTTTATATGTTCGAAAATGATTAAAGAAATAAAATCTATTTATTAAACATAATACTTTTGATTTCATGTTTTCTGTCATTTTCCGATGTTGTTAAAATCATATTTATTCATTATCATTCATCATTATCATCACAGCATGTTCATTAATTGCATGTTTTATATTTTACTTACTAATACTAACGTATTCTAAATGACTTGACCAAATTTACCTTTGACATTGAATCAGACGATTTCATTGGTTTATTTTTCTTGGCGGTTTTTATTGTTTTGGACATTGGTCAGTAGATGCGAAATTGAGAGATCATCAAAGGACGCCATACTGATTTTGAATTATAAATTGTCCGATACTGTTTACTTTACACCTCAGATATACCTTAATTATATTCAGGAGTTCACACCACACACATATACAGTTAGTTTATATTTCAATACATTCTTTTATTTTCTATTTCCATGATTAATCCGATCTAAGCATCTTTGGTCGGAGTGAGCGAATGAATGAATTTCTATAGTGCGTAATATAGTTATAGTTCCTTAGAGTATAATAGAGTCAGTATTATTAACTGAAGTCAGCTTGTCATGATATGAGATGCTGTGATGCATATTTGACTGTTTTAATTATTTTGAATGAATCGCGGTCTCGGTTGTTTACGTCGATACTATTTCATATTTTGTTGTACAGGTACAGGATATAT
The DNA here is from genome assembly GCA_035048485.1 of Pteria penguin. Taxonomy (NCBI): domain Eukaryota; kingdom Metazoa; phylum Mollusca; class Bivalvia; order Pterioida; family Pteriidae; genus Pteria; species Pteria penguin. The sequence goes on along the minus strand of CM068588.1, from coordinate 47,079,113 downwards.
TTGCAATTAAGAGAATTACCAGTTTCCGTGTGCTAAGCCCAATTCCATAAATTGGTATGAATATGTTTTATATTGTATTGTATTGTATCAGCATTATGGAAATCCTGACATAACTTTATAGCTGAAATAAATTCGAATCTATTTCCATTTATAGAGTCTGTTCTTACCATCTTCATGTATTTCACGTATTTCATATTGTCGTATTATCAGTAAGAGTTATTTCCCTTGTTGATATATAAGATATAGTTTTTATATTTTGTTTGCCTTTTCATGAATCGTGTAAATCCATTCATGTATAAATTAATATACCATGTCAACTTGTTTGGGACTGTAACCATATGTTTTACCTTTAATATGAAATGATTATTATGAAAATATACTTAATATTGTTTATCCATATTATATTATATTATATTATAGGTCTTTCCATCCTATGTCTGGTTGGAGTCCAATAAATAGATGGACCTACTATGACATGTTGGATATTCATTTCAATATAGACGGTTATATGTAGATTGATCGACGAGTTCATTTATATAACGACATGTAGATTGATCGACGAGTTCATTTATATAACGGCATGTAGACTGATCGACGAGTTCATTTATATAACGACATAATGACGAGTTCATTTATATAACGACATGTAGACTGATCGACGAGTTCATTTATATAACGGATGTAGACTGATAGACGAGTTCATTTATATAACGGCATGTAGATTGAATGACGAGTTCATTTATATAACGACATGTAGACTGATCGACGAGTTCATTTATATAACGACATGTAGACTGATCGACGAGTTCATTTATATAACGACATGTAGATTGAATGACGAATTCATTTAACGGCATCAGTATCATTAAATCAAATACGCGCAAAAATACTATGTTACCTGTACAATTCAATAACTAAATTGAGTTCCTATAAACAGCAGCGACTACGTCATAGTCAAGCCGTAAAAAGCAGATCTATTTATCTTTCAAAATCTACACTTCTTTAAATGGGCAATTAGATATCAGCAGTATTGAATATCCACGGTATCTCAAAACAAACAGAAACGCATGCGGCAAACCGGATCGTGTAAATATGTACGCGTGTTAGAAACTGTTGCTAATTGAATATTTAATCTAATTTGATTATTGAATTGTTCGTTTGGATACTTGACTAGACAGTTGCTTTATGGTACAATGAAATACTACAAATCAAGCGTATAACAAAACTAATTGAAACTTCTTAGTATGATGTTTTTCCCTGTATTTATTCAGAAAGTGGAAAGATGAGGCAGGAGCTAGTATACATGTACGATGGTTGATTTACAGCAAACTAATATAACAGTATTTGTTGTAAATTATCTCAGGCGCTTAGCATTTTACTAAAGATCTCAATGCAACTCAATCTTTCCTTCATGAATTCTGAATCCGCCACTGACACTAGCCTCATGTCGTCAGGTAGATTGCAAGGACGCAACAAAATGAGTGATCGATAGCAGAAAATAAGTATATACTGTCACAGTGGAATTAAGCGTGAATGGTGAATAATTGATTGAACCTTTGTTCTCTTTCTCTGCTACTTCATTGTTGCATCACTATAATCTGTTACCGTTTGGATAGAGAGAGAACAAAGAATTCATATTTCATTTTTAAGCAAAAGAAAACGATCGGATTTCTTGATCTCTAACAAAGCATTTCTTTGTGGAGACCTCACAGTGGCTACTATGTCAGGCGTTAAGAATAATACTGGTTCAGAGAGATATCTACAGAACGCTGATAACCACAGTGCAAAAATTCACTTCTTTGCTTGATTTAGATTTACGTCATTTCAACACTCATACGGTCATATCCATTCATGCTTTAAGACACAATTCTAAATCACTTTGGTACAATCTGATCTGTTCATCTGGTCTGACGAAGTTTGTCAAATGAGTACCCTCTTGGGTTTAGGTCGCCCCGCCCTACATCCACCCTAAACGGATCTTACCGAAAAATAAAACATGTAAGGGACATTGATTACTTCATCTCTACTTTGAGTTCAGAAAAAGTCAATGACTCAATGAAAACTTATTCTAACATACATATAGTATGCATCATAAGGTAACTTACTAAATGATGTCAGAGACAGCCCCCTCCCCTAAAAACAAACATAAACTAAAGTAAACAAAACAAAAACAAAGACAATCAAACAACAAACAAACTAAAACTGTTCAAAATTTGATATCAGAACGAAACCAAACTCAACATCCCTTCAGCCCTTCAGAAGAGGATTCTCTGGATGCAACTCGGTTTGATAATCTATGAAGTTTGTCAAAGGAGAATACCCTCTGATGACCATGTTGCTCCAGCCCTGAATCGACCCCTTAAAGGTTTGTACCAAAAAGTAACAGCACTTGCAAGAGACCTTGAGTACTACATCCTTACCAAGATTCATCAAAATACCTCTTGCAGTTCTGAAGAAGTCGAAAGTATGAAAAGATTACGACAGACGGAAGACGGATGCCGGAGGAGTAATCACGATAGTTCACTATAGTCATCGGCTCCCCGATCAGGAGTCCGACGCGATACCACTAGGACACACCGGCTTAAAGATACTGCTGACTAGGCAGGTGTAATATATACGTATTGCCTGGATACTACGTTTTGTTAGTAAATCTGATTGCATTTGTGGAATATCTTTTTACAATGTGTATTGTCAAATGTTATTGCTTCTGACTTGTGTTTAGAGTTATCCAAAGACTAATGAGTCACCTACGTACTCCTACAGACTAATGAGTCACTTATGTACTTCTGCTGACTAATGAGTCACTTATGTATTTCTACAAACTAATGAGTCACTTACGTACGTACTCCTACAAACTAATGAGTCACTTATGTACTCCTACAGACTAATGAGTCACTTATGTACTCCTAAAGACTAATGAGTCACTTATGTACTCCTACAAACTAATGAGTCACTTATGTACTTCTGCTGACTAATGAGTCACTTATGTACTCCTACAGACTAATGTAAGTCACTTATGTACTCCTAAAGATTAATGAGTCACTTATGTACTCCTACAGACTAATGAGTCACCTATGTACTCCTACAGACTAATGAGTCACTTACGTACATACTGCTACAGACTAATGAGTCACTTATGTACTCCAACAGACTAATGAGTCACTTATGTACACCTACAAACTAATGAGTACTCCTACAGACTAATGAGTCACCTATGTACTCCTACAGACTAATGAGTCACTTATGTACTCCTACAGACTAATGAGTCACTTATGTACTCCTACAGACTAATGAGTCACTTATGTTCTCCTACAGACTAATGAGTCACTTAATATGTACTTCTACAAACTCATGAGTCACTTATGTACTCATACAGACTAATGAGTCACTTATGTACTTTTACAGACCGCCTTTTAGTAAGTGTTACCAACCTTCATAATTAGTGGTTCCTTTGCGACTGCCCTTTTGATCCTCGGGCAGGAAGAAACGCCCAGTTGCCCGCTGATGCACATTAGCACCACATTCTATTAAATTTTTGACTGCCTCGAGATTCCCAAAAACAATGGCAATGTGAAGGGCACTCTCACCTAAATGTAAAGAGAAAAACTATTCAACCACAATTTTAGTAACTCAATTTTTGTACAAGTTTAACACAAAAGAGTGAGCAGACGAAAACACATTTCAATTGATTTAATCTATATTCATTCGCCTAGCGACATCTTCGACAGATAACTTGATAACAGCTAGAATGAAATAGGTCCATAAAAGATAGTCTAACTACATCATAGACGGATAACTGGGTGCTAGCCAGGATGAAATAGGTCCATAAAGGATAGTCTAACTACATCATAGATGGATAACGGGATGCTAGACAGGATGAAATAGGTCCATAAAGGATAGTCTAACTACATCATAGATGGATAACTGGATGCTAGCCAGGATGAAATAGGTCCATAAAGGATAGTCTAACTACATCATAGACGGATAACGGGATGCTAGCCAGGATGAAATAGGTCCATAAAGGATAGTCTAACTACATCATAGACGGATAACGGGATGCTAGCCAGGATGAAATAGGTCCATAAAGGATGGTCTAACCACATCATAGACGGATAACTGGATGCTAGCCAGGATGAAATAGGTCCATAAAGGATAGTCTAACTACATCATAGACGGATAACGGGATGCTAGACAGGATGAAATAGGTCCATAAAGGATAGTCTAACTACATCATAGATGGATAACTGGATGCTAGCCAGGATGAAATAGGTCCATAAAGGATAGTCTAACTACATCATAGATGGATAACTGGATGCTAGCCAGGATGAAATGGTTCAAAACAGATAGTAATAGATCGTTAGAGACAGATAACTGGATGTCAATCTATTTTTATAAGTGAGCATCGATTCCTTAATTAATCAAACATTTCCAAGTGCGGCAATTACTCTAACTGAGAAGACAGAATGAAACGTGATTACCAAACGAATGAATGAAAACTCGATCTACACACATGTACTGTGTTACATGAAGAGTGCCTTTTTTAAAACTAACCCCCCCCCCTCCTCTGCCGTCTTGTTTTCGAAAGGGGAACGAGACGATATTGGTGGGGTAGCTTTTAAAAAGGCACTCTTCATGTAACACAGTGCCTGTGATCTACAAAAAATGCCTTTATGAAACACGCACTGTATACAATACAGATTCTTTATTTCATACTGGTATTAAATAATCTGAAAAAACTGTAAGACCCATCAGACAGGTAAATATACCATAAAAGAGAAAATTCCCTTGCTAAAACAAATATCGACGAGAACGACATTATGACGAGAACGACAGTAAATAATATTACACTATATTATACAGGCATACACACAATAACAAACACACAGATATACAGTCTATATATAATACAGGCATATATACAATGACAAACACACAGATATACAGTCTATGTAATACAGGCATATATACAATAACATGTACACTGATATACACTACATCATACAGACAGATATACACTGCATCATACAGGCATACATACAATAAGAGACAGATATACAGTATAGCATACACACAGTTTTACTGTAACATACACAGAGAGATATACAGACAAACAGACAGACGGACAAACAGACAGCACGACAAACAGACAGACAGGCAGACAATCAGACAGGCAGATAAACAGACAGGCAGACATATACTAGAATACAGCAATATAAGGAAGGCAATTCTGATACATCAAATACTGTGCAGATGATACGCGATCTCGTTGTAACGAACATATCATGGACGAGATCACTACAACAGACAGACAGACTATGCTAGTTACGCGTTAACTTAATTAAACCAGAATCAACAAACAACAATGGCGGCCTCGTTATGCCTACTGCAGCGCACATTATTGCTCATCTTCCCCAGGTTACATGGAGATGCAGTACACGCTCCACCGTGTTGACACAGTATCTCGTTACATCTCATCCTATTTCTGTATTGCTGCAGACTTTTAAATAAAGCTCAATAAGTCGACGTGAAATCTATTCATTGTGTTTCTACCATGGATATGGGTATAGGGTTTGTGTACAATGGCACTTTAAACAAATCTTCTCCGACGAACTTGATGTTGGTCTTATTAACACATAGTAAGTCCATGTTTGTTTACGTTAATTATTAACTACGTATACATTAAAGAAATACCGAAATAATCGATCGTATTGACAGTCAGATCACGGATAGAATTTAAAGATGTCTTATAAAGTTAAATAAAAGTCCAATCCATGAAATCTTAGGAGTCCGGCGTTTTATCCGGGAGGCTCGGACTTTCAAGGACGAGACGACCGTCCATCGGAGGTTAACTTCCTGTCTTAAACTGATACCCATTGCTGTTTAGACAAAAATATCAACAAGAATTTTGAGAGTACTGCTGAAGCAATATCAACAAGAATTCTGGGAATATTCTGGCAATATGTGTTCCCTAACGCTCCTAGTAATTTCAGTATGGGGCTATGCTGGAAGGAGATTTTAGCTGTCTAAAGCTTTTAAAATGTGGCGCACCTCGAACTTCATCTTAACTTACATTTACGAGAGAATGTTTGTAAAACATATGCCCCTGTCATAGTATTTTATTGTTTGATAAGTTGATCTGAAATTTGACAGGCATCTTCAGATCTTCTTATGGTTGTAACTAAGAAAAATTCAATTCTGGTTAAAATCTGTTCTATTCATCAATAGTATACCTAACTAAGACAAGATTTGAGACTTACTGTTCTGTAATTTCAGTCAGTGGATATGGAGAATATCTTATACATATAAGGGAGTGTTACAAGGTAGAGAAATGGATACATACTATACCAAAGTGTACCTGACCTTGAGGACAATAGACTATATGGCAGTAAGATTTTGCGCCCCTCCCCACTTTTGTTTACTCCATTCTATTTTAATTCAGAGCTGTAAACTGTGCTCCCCCGCTCGCTAAACTGTAAAACCAGACATCATTAGGAGAGTATGGTGTGTATAAGTAGGGACTTATCATTAGGAGAGTCTGGTGTGTATAAGTAGGGACTTATCATTAGGAAAGCATGGTGTGTATAAGTAGGGGCTTATCATTAGGAGAGTATGGTGTGTATAAGTAGGGACTTATCATTAGGAGAGTATGGTGTGTATAAGTAGGGACTTATCATGAGGAGAGTATGGTGTGTATAAGTAGGGGCTTATCATTAGGAGAGTATGGTGTGTATAAGTAGGGACTTATCATTAGGAGAGTATGGAGTGTGTAAGTAGGGACTTATCATTAGGAGAGTATGGTGTGTATAAGTAGGGACTTATCATTAGGAGAGTCTGGTGTGTATAAGTAGGGACTTATCATTAGGAGAGTCTGGTGTGTATAAGTAGGGACTTATCATTAGGAGAGTATGGTGTGTATAAGCAGGGGCTTATCATTAGGAGAGTATGGTGTGTATAAGTAGGGACTTATCATGAGGAGAGTATGGTGTGTATAAGTAGGGACTTATCATGAGGAGAGTATGGTGTGTATAAGTAGGGACTTATCATTAGGAGAGTATGGTGTGTATAAGTAGGGGCTTATCATTAGGAGAGTATGGTGTGTATAAGTAGGGGCTTATCATTAGGAGAGTATGGTGTGTATAAGTAGGGGCTTATCATTAGGAGAGTATGGTGTGTATAAGTAGGGACTTTCTGTAGTATACCCGACCTAAATATCGAGCTTACGTACCGTAGTACTCATCTCCCTCGTACACATCCAATGATAATTTCGGATAAAGTCGTAACAATACATTGGCCACTTCCATATGCACTGCAGAATCCATAAGGTACAATATATGAAAGGAAGTCTCGCCCACTGGGCCACGCATGTCCATATTCCAGCATGCTTCATGTTCGTACACTTTATTAAAATAATCCTGTTTATATTCATCTAATAACTGTTCATCTGTCCTCGTTTCCCATAATGTAGAGCCCTATGAAAAAAAGAAAGAAAATTATTTAACTACACTTCATGAAAATTACCTTACGTTTATCTAAGTATAACTGACCGTACCAATCATATGATCAATGAGACAAATCGTCATATCTCGTTGACAATTAACGTCTATGTGACATAATTATATTACAGCTATCCAATGCGTATACTTATATTACAGCTATCTAATGCGTATACTTATATTACAGCTATCTAATGCGTATACTTATATTACAGCTATCTAATGCGTATACTTATATTACAGCTATCTAATGCGTATACTTATATTACAGCTATCTAATGCGTATACTTATATTACAGCTATCTAATGCGTATACTTATATTACAGCTATCTAATGCGTATACTTATATTACAGCTATCTAATGCGTATACTTATATTACAGCTATCTAATGCGTATACTTATATTACAGCTATCTAATGCGTATACTTATATTACAGCTATCTAATGCGTATACTTATATTATAGCTATCTAATGCGTATACTTATATTACAGCTATCTAATGCGTATACTTATATTACAGCTATCTAATGCGTATACTTATATTACAGCTATCTAATGCGTATACTTATATTACAGCTATCTAATGCGTATACTTATATTACAGCTATCTAATGCGTATACTTATATTACAGCTATCTAATGCGTATACTTATATTACAGCTATCCAATGCGTATACTTATATTACAGCTATCTAATGCGTATACTTATATTACAGCTATCCAATGCGTATACTTATATTACAGCTATCCAATGCGTATACTTATATTACAGCTATCTAATGCGTATACTTATATTACAGCTATCCAATGCGTATACTTATATTACAGCTATCTAATGCGTATACTTATATTACAGCTATCTAATGCGTATACTTATATTACAGCTATCCAATGCGTATACTTATATTATAGCTATCCAATGCGTATACTTATATTATAGCTATCCAATGCGTATACTTATATTACAGCTATCTAATGCGTATACTTATATTACAGCTATCCAATGCGTATACTTATATTATAGCTATCTAATGCGTATACTTATATTACAGCTATCTAATGCGTATACTTATATTACAGCTATCTAATGCGTATACTTATATTACAGCTATCTAATGCGTATACTTATATTACAGCTATCTAATGCGTATACTTATATTACAGCTATCCAATGCGTATACTTATATTACAGCTATCTAATGCGTATACTTATATTACAGCTATCTAATGCGTATACTTATATTACAGCTATCTAATGCGTATACTTATATTACAGCTATCTAATGCGTATACTTATATTACAGCTATCTAATGCGTATACTTATATTACAGCTATCTAATGCGTATACTTATATTACAGCTATCCAATGCGTATACTTATATTACAGCTATCTAATGCGTATACTTATATTACAGCTATCCAATGCGTATACTTATATTACAGCTATCTAATGCGTATACTTATATTACAGCTATCTAATGCGTATACTTATATTACAGCTATCTAATGCGTATACTTATATTACAGCTATCTAATGCGTATACTTATATTACAGCTATCTAATGCGTATACTTATATTACAGCTATCTAATGCGTATACTTATATTACAGCTATCTAATGCGTATACTTATATTACAGCTATCTAATGCGTATACTTATATTACAGCTATCTAATGCGTATACTTATATTACAGCTATCTAATGCGTATACTTATATTACAGCTATCTAATGCGTATACTTATATTACAGCTATCTAATGCGTATACTTATATTACAGCTATCTAATGCGTATACTTATATTACAGCTATCCAATGCGTATACTTATATTACAGCTATCTAATGCGTATACTTATATTACAGCTATCTAATGCGTATACTTATATTACAGCTATCTAATGCGTATACTTATATTACAGCTATCTAATGCGTATACTTATATTACAGCTATCTAATGCGTATACTTATATTACAGCTATCCAATGCGTATACTTATATTACAGCTATCCAATGCGTATACTTATATTACAGCTATCTAATGCGTATACTTATATTACAGCTATCCAATGCGTATACTTATATTATAGCTATCCAATGCGTATACTTATATTATAGCTATCCAATGCGTATACTTATATTACAGCTATCTAATGCGTATACTTATATTACAGCTATCCAATGCGTATACTTATATTATAGCTATCCAATGCGTATACTTATATTATAGCTATCTAATGCGTATGTGCGTACGCTGTTTCTTTATAATAAATGATTCATTGCTCTTTTGTGTAGGAGAATATGACGATGTGCTTGACCAAGAAAAATCATGTCAAACATGTATTTCTTCTCAAAAGAACAAAATCTCCGATTGTATTTCACGTATTTCAGAAATAATAATTATCCGTTTACTGATAAATAAATTGGATACAATCCATTGTTAAATAATATAATCCAAACACCTTACGTGTAGGTAAGAGATAATCTCGGTACACTGAACAATGATTTATCAATCAGTAATCATAGCCATGAGATTCTGAACACATAACCATGATCTGTTTCTTAGTAATTATAACCAATAGATTAGCTACATTTAACCACAATCTATTATTCAGTAAGTATAACCAAGATATCTGGTACCTTTAACCACAATCTAATATTCATTAAGTATAACCATGGTATTCGGTGCATTTAACCACAATCAATTATTCAAATATAACCATGATATTTGGTACATTTAACCACAATCTATTAGTCAGTAAGTATAACCATAATACTCGATATAATTAACAAGTCTGTTATTCAGCAAGTATAACCATGATATAAGCTACATTTAACCACAAACTATTATTCAGTAAATATAACAATGATTTTAACCACAGTCTATTATTCACTAAGTATAACTATGATGTTAGCCACATTTATTTTAGTATGTATATAACCATCATCTATGAGACAAAATATTTTGTTTCCTAACTGGAGACGGCGTAGCGCATTCCATCACGGTGCTAGACTCATGGGCGAGAGGTTCTGGGTTAATTCGAGTCCCACTGTCATTGTCTTTCACAGTGCTAGATTCATGGGCGAGAGGTTCTGGGTTAGAGTCCCACCGTCAGTGTCCGGTCCTTTCTGATTTTATTTTCGCAATTATTTTATGCATATTTATCATGTTTATATGTAAGATATGAGATTTTGATAAAAGCCATAAATACATATTATGATGGTATATTTCAAATCCGGGTAGAAAAAAAATATATTCCATATGGGAGGAATACTCGGGAAATTACGCAAAAAAATCCCGCGTCGGAATTGCTCTGTTCTTTTACGAACAGTAAAAGCACCACGTCTATCCGGTCAGAGATCGCATCAAGATCGCCTGGACTGTAACCTTACACCAAGTCTGTCCTGCCAGGGATCGCATTAGGATCGCCTGTACCGCATGCCAAACACCAAGTCTGTCCTGCAAGGGATCGCATCAGGATCGCCTGTACCGCAAGCCAAACACCAAGTCTGTCCTGCCAGGAATCGGATCAGGATCGCCTGTACCGTATGACAAACATCAAGTCTGTCCTGCCAGGAATCGCATTAGGATCGCCTGTATCGTATGACAAACATCAAGTCTGTCCTGCCAGGGATCGCATTAGGATCGCCTGTATCGTATGACAAACACCAGTCTGTCCTGCCAGGGATCGCATTAGGATCGCCTGTATCGTATGACAAACACCAGTCTGTCCTGCCAGGGATCGCATTAGGATCGCCTGTATCGTATGACAAACACCAAGTCTGTCCTGCCAGGGATCGCATTAGGATCGCCTGTATCGTATGACAAACACCAGTCTGTCCTGCCAGGGATCGCATTAGGATCGCCTGTATCGTATGACAAACACCAGTCTGTCCTGCCAGGGATCGCATTAGGATCGCCTGTATCATATGACAAACACCAGTCTGCCCTGCCAGGGATCGCATTAGGATCGCCTGTATCATATGACAAACACCAGTCTGTCCTGCCAGAGATCGCATTAGGATCGCCTGTATCGTATGACAAACACCAAGTCTGTCCTGCCAGGGATCGCATTAGGATCGCCTGTATCAGATGACAAACACCAGTCTGTCCTGCCAGAGATCGCATTAGGATCGCCTGTATCGTATGAAGGGTTGTAGGGTAGGTTAGGTTGTATAGGTACAATAGGACGTCTTTAGATGATCTTTTTGGGGGTATACGTACATGTATGCAAGGATTTTCAGCTTAGTGATATTAATGCGGCTTGAACTGGCCGAAGTGATCATTAAGCCTTGCCGAGATTGATACACCGCAGTGTTATATTTTCTTAATCTAAATAAGAGTGCGCACAAGTGCTATTGTGAATGAACAAAGACGTACTTAAGTACCATATATAATCTTGTGACAAATAGGGAATCAATCCTCGAAAGGATTAGCTTCTAATACTATCAAGACCATAAATAAGTACATCCCTTTAATAATAAAGAATTACACCTTGAGAATGTTTTACCAAAGGCCAAAGTGGCCAGAACGAGATTAATTTTTAAAAAATCAACTGACATGACGATCAGTCAAGAATTAGAACGTACAAGTATGTATGCTTACATGCGTTCCTGGCCACAAGAAAAAGAATGAATTCCTTGATATGACCTTGGATGAAGATTAAAAATCATTTTAGACACGCAAATTGGTCATAATCTGAACACCTATTTTCTAGTTGGGTATACATGTAATTACCATTGTGTTACACGCTATAACCATACAATAGAGATCTATGCCACTAAATCACGTAATTTCATTAGATTTATTACCTTAAACGTGGAATTTTTATGTCGCAGTAAATTTCTAGTATATTTTACTAAACACAAAATAACATATATCGATCAATTTTAGGTTAAAGTGGTAGCATTTTATAGTGTAACAAAAACGAATTGAAGTCTACTAGAGTATTATTGAGTGCACTTATATTCATTGCACTAGAAACAATAATTTGCAGTGTTTCCGACATAAATATCTACTAAAACTATACATTTTAGGTGAAACTACACCGGTCTAGTAAAACTTAACTGGTCTAGTAAAAATAAAATGGTCTGGTAAAACAAAACCCAACCTATTAAAACTACACTGGTCTAGTAAAACGTAACTGGCCTGGTAAACCTTAACTGGTCTGGTAAAACTTAGCTGGTCTAGTAAAACTTAACTGGTCTGGTATAACTAACCAAATCAATTAAAACTACAGAAGTCTAGTAAAACTTAACCGGTCTGGTAAAACTAAAATGGTCTGGTAAAACTAACCCAATATATTAAAGCTTAACTGGTCTGGTAAAATTTAACTGGTCTGGTAAAACTAAAATGGTCTGGTAAAACTAACCCAATATATTACAACTATACCAGTCTGGTAAAACTAAACTGATCTGTTTAAACTACACCAGTCAAGTAAAACTACACTGGTTTGGTAAAACAAACCCAATGTATTAAAACTACACCGGTCTAGTAAAACTTAATTGGTCTGGTAAAACTTAACTGGTCTGGTAAAACAAACCCAATCTATTAAAACTACACCGGTCTAGTAAAACTTAACTGGTCTGGTAAAACAAACCCAATCTATTAAAACTACACCGTTCTAATAAACTTAACTGGTCTGGTAAAACTTAATTGGTCTGCTAAAACTAACCCAACCTATTAAAATTACACCGGTCTGGTAAAACAAACCCAATCTACTAAAACTACACGGTTCTAGTAAAACTTAACTGGTCTGGTAAAACTTAATTGGTCTGGTATAACTAACCCCATCTATTAAAACTACACCGGTCTAGTAAAACTTAACTGGTCTGGTAAAACTTAACTGGTCTGGTAAACAAACCTAATTTATTAAAACTACATCAGTCTAGTAAAACTAAAATGTCTTGTATCATGTGTACATGTAGTACAGATGTCTTGTATCATGTGTACATGTATTACAGATGTCTTGTATCATGTGCACATGTAGTACAGATGTCTTGTATCATGTGTACATGTAGTACAGATGTCTTGTATCATGTGTACATGTAGTACAGATGTCTTGTATCATGTGTACATGTAGTACAGATGTCTTGGTTCATGTGTACATGTAGTACAGATGTCTTGTATCATGTGTACATGTAGTACAGATGTCTTGTATCATGTGTACATGTAGTACAGATGTCTTGTATCATGTGTACATGTAGTACAGATGTCTTGTATCATGCGTACATGTAGTACAGATGTCTTGTATCATGCGTACATGTAGTACAGATGTCTTGTATCCTGTGTACATGTAGTACAGATGTCTTGTATCCTGTGTACATGTAGTACAGATGTCTTGTATCCTGTGTACATGTAGTACAGATGTCTTGTATCATGTGTACATGTAGTACAGATGTCTTGTATCATGTGTACATGTAGTACAGATGTCTTGTATCATGTGTACATGTATTACAGATGTCTTGTATCATGTTTACATGTATTACAGATGTCTTGTATCATATGCACATGTATTACAGATGTCTTGTATCATGTGTACATGTAGTACAGATGTCTTGTATCATGTGTACATGTAGTACAGATGTCTTGTATCATGTGTACATGTAGTACAGATGTCTTGTATCATGTGTACATGTAGTACAGATGTCTTGTATCATATGCACATGTAGTACATATGTCTTGTATCATGTGTACATGTATTACAGATGTCTTGTATCATGTGTACATGTAGTACAGATGTCTTGTATCATATGCACATGTAGTACAGATGTCTTGTATCATGTGTACATGTATTACAGATGTCTTGTATCATGTGTACATGTAGTACAGATGTCTTGTATCATGTGCACATGTATTACAGATGTCTTGTATCATGTGTACATGTAGTACAGATGTCTTGTATCATATGCACATGTATTACAGATGTCTTGTATCATGTGTACATGTAGTACAGATGTCTTGTATCATGTGTACATGTAGTACAGATGTCTTGTATCATGTGTACATGTAGTACAGATGTCTTGTATTATGTGTACATGTATTACAGATGTATCATGTGTACATGTATTACAGATGTCTTGTATCATGTGTACATGTAGTACAGATGTCTTGTATTATGTGTACATGTATTACAGATGTATTATGTGTACATGTATTACAGATGTCTTGTATCATGTGTACATGTAGTACAAATGTCTTGTATCATGTGTACATGTAGTACAAATGTCTTGTATCATATGCACATGTAGTACAGATGTCTTGTATCATGTGTACATGTATTATACACACGTCTTGTATCATGTGTACATGTATTACAGATGTCTTGTGGCATGTGTACATGTAGTACAGATGTCTTGTATCATGTGTACATCTATAACATGTGTCTTGTGTCATGTGCATTGGTACCTCTATTTCTATTTCAAGCAGCAGGAAATGTCTTACATACCGTGATCTTCGCTAGGCCTTTATACCTCCATTTTATAAAGTCCACTTTCTTCACTATTTTTCCATTTCCGTCATTAAAAAGAAGGGGCTGTAACTCTGTTTTGGCAATCTGTTCCACAGCTTTTTCTCCTCCCTTTTTATACTCCTCAATCAATTTTCCTCCTCCAGCAAAATTCACATATTTGAAAATGATATTATTCTCTGCCTCCTTGTTTTGTGCTTTCCATGCAGAGTCAGGATCAGCAGATCCACCCCCACACTTATTCCCCATGCTAAAAATTGAGCACTTCCCTTGCTTAACTAAAAACAAAAAACATTAACATTTAAAATAAATCTTCCTTAGTTACACATATTAAATCCCTTTGTCATCATGAGTCCTTTTGGTTCGTGAAGTCAATATCATGAGTCCTTTTGGTTCGTGAAATGATCAGACACATTGATTCAATCTCATAGTTGTTCTGCATGTTTTCTGATATCCATATAACTCCAGCTAAACTCTCTTGGAGTCATAATCCAATTTATTGAATGCAAACACATGATTAAGAGGCTTTGGACGGGAGGCCATGGAGGGAACACAACAGAGTAGCTGCCATTGTCAGGTACTCAAAGTCTGAGTTGTCTGAACAGCAAGCGTCCTGCAAAGCAATTCAATTTATCAGTAGGTACTAAAAGCATAAATGTTACTTTAAAGTTTTATAACTCAAAGATTGTCACAAAGAAAAATGTGGCATTTCACTTTTATTCTAATTTGAATATTCTTTGTGATATAAACACAAGCTCTCATGTTCAAACTTTTTAAATTTGGTACATCAAGAAAATGTGACAATGAATTACTGTTTGGTATTATGATTCACAGGTTCCTTCAAATATTACTGTCAGTATCCACAATGATACTGTCAGGTACTGAGAGTTATTATCAATATCCACAACAGTACAGTCTGCCGTGTACTCACAGAGGTACTGTCAGTATACACAATGACACTGTCAGGTACTGAGAGTTATTATTAATATCCACAGCAGTACAGTTTGCCATGTACTCACAGAGGTACTATCAGTATACACAATGACACTGTCAGGTACTGAGAGTTATTATCAATATCCACAACAGTACAGTCTGCCATGTACTCACAGAGGTACTGTCAGTATACACAATGACACTGTCAGGTACTGAGAGTTATTATCAATATCCATAACAGTACAGTCTGCCATGTACTCCCAGAGGTACTGTCAGTTTACACAATGATACTGTCAGGTACTTAGAGTTATTATCAATATCCACAGCAGTACAGTCTGTACGGTCGTATACAAGTCATTGTATTCCTCTTGTCATTTGTCAAATATTCCTTCTGTGTAGTCAGTATTCATTGCGTAACTTTCCGGTAAGTACAGCGTTATGGAGACCTATTCGTTCTGTGTAGTCAGTATTCATTGTGTAACTTTCCAATAAGTACAGTGTTATTGAGACCTATTCTTTCTGTGTAGTCAGTATTCATTGCGTAACTTTCCAGTAAGTACAGTATTATGGAGACCTATTCTTTCTGTAGTCAGTATTCATTGCATAACTTTCCAATAAGTACAGTGTTATGGAAACCTATTCTTTATACCTTTTACTGCAACAGTTGATATTCATAATGTCAGTTCTCACAGCGCTTATAAAAACTTCTATATTAAATGTGATCTAAGTAATGTTTCTATCCGGGCTTACAGGTTCTGATGTCAGTTTCACAGAAACTCATAAATCCTTAAAAATAGAAAATCTTACCCTAGTCTTAAATCTTAAAGCACTCAAATTACATGTAAGAAATTATCATTTAACATTTATAACTATTTATCAAACACAAGAGGTGAACGCTGATCACAGAAGGCATTCAAAATGAAAAATCCTTCAGCTGAGAAGTATTTCACTTCAAGTTAATGATACTTCAGCAAGAATGAGTTTCAGCATTTGTCAATATTCTGTACTTTAAATGTGATAAAAGCAGCTACTTGAACAAAAGAATGTGAAAGAGATACTTGTAAAGATACCTGAATATGTCATTGATTTTATCTACATTAACTTAAATGCAGTTCCTACCAAGTGCATATCCACTGCTTTCAAAAGAATCCAATTTTTCAATTATCCAATCTCTTTCATTTTTATGCATCATTATTCAGTTATTCTTTTATATAAATGTCATCAAATGACAAGTATGTTGCTTCTATGTCACATGTTTTAGATCATCTAGCACTCAATATGTAACTTTTTCAGCACTGCCTATCTTGTATGGATATGCCTCTGAACTTCGACTAATAGTTTTTCCATGGAGCATCAGAATTAAAATACAATTCAATCTTGAAGTGCCACTAGCCATGCTGGAGATGTTTGCCTTCCCATCATGCCATCGGTGGACAATCATGTTACAATATAATCATTCTACTTTCTTCTGACATGCTAACAGGAAGATGAAAATATAATATGAAGAAGAGAATCATAAATAAATGATATGGTAATGATAATGAACAATGTTACTTTGAGTATATATTTGATACAATATAACAGTAGTTACTGTCACAAGAGAGCTTTAAATGAATAATGATAATATTTCTTATATAATGAACACATTGAATCATGTATTCATGTATTTGCAAATAAAGAAATCTAAGGAAATTGTTTTCCAGGTATGAATGAAGATTATCATGATGATTTCTTAAAAGAAGAGAGTAGAAGGGAGGGGAAGTTGCTTTCCAACTTGGAAAAAAATTTTCAAGAGGAGTCTAACTATGTCATAGCAGGTAATTTTACAACACAATGGGTGAAGAACAGAACAGAAGACCATTCATGATTTCTTGCACTTTCTCAAGACTAGTTACCAATGAATGACAATTGTTTTCGTTCAACTGTGGAAATTCACAAAATGCAAAATTTTTCTTAAATGTCTGACTTGCAACTTACTCATTTTAGACAATAAACCAGTTTTTGTTGTCTATTTTGTGGGTTGTACTACCAGTTTTTGTTTCAATTTTTCTGTATTATTAAACTGCAAATCTTAACTGACATTTTGTGGTGGGTTGTATGTCCTCTTTGTGGGCTGTATATATGAATGTAAAAATCTGAAGAGCAGCTACATGTACATTGTTGTATAGCAAGTGAACAAAAAATTTATGTCCACATCCCCCTACCCACATTAGAGGGGGAATCTATGTCTACATCCACCTACCCACATTAGAGGGTGAAGGGTAATAGATTGCAATAATCAATGTTATAGGATTCTCCTCAGCTTGGGTCACTACCTCTGCCCCCTCTGTACATGTATATGGCAGATGATCGTATTTCTAAACATTACATACATTCAACAATTGAATCATATGATCATTTAAGAAATGTACCTTCAAAGATATGTGGCCCAAAAAGGAGAATTCTGTGCTTTAATATAAACATGTAAAATGCTGTCATTGTATACATAATTCCCTCAAGAATAAGAAATTCATATATTTTACCAATAGTCGTTTGAAAATAGATAATATGGCTTATTTTCAAAAAATTCAAACTTTGTTTCTATGTATATAATGGCACTTCAATACCCATATAACTTAGGCCTTAAATCAGAAATTATTTGGACTTCCTATATTCCTATACTATTTTTGACTTATCTATTTGTTTACATACCAATACACTACATCATCTTTAACAGAGATATAGTACACCAATCCACTTTCATTGAATGCCAAGAACTTTAGCTCAAAACACAACTATGATAACGTCAAGCAAAGTTGGAGAAGTCGGACATTTGATTATGATGTCATAAGCATAACAATGAAAAGTCCACTAAACATATCGCTTTCTATGCTGAAAAGTGGATTGGTGTATTGTGTTTGGTCCTTGTTATGTAGGACACACTGCTCATTATGTAGGACACAATGCTTGAGTTTTGACCTGTATTGTTAAGGCACCTATGTAGACTATAATGCATGGTACATGTACATGACCTCTTGATTTTTCCTATAAACCAGCCCTACGCTAAGCAGTGAAGGGTCGATCACTGATGGCAACCTACATATACTAAGACACAGTCCAAAACAACCTCAGTTCATATGACATGTATCTCATTCAAAGGAAGGGAAGCACAAGATCATTTGTTATTTTAGAAAAATCCAATCTAACTATGAAGTTAGATTATGGTAAATACGCCTTCTACAAGATGTGATAAGTATATGTATTATGAACGATTTTCAGTTTTAACTAGCTCTTAATTTTCTTTTTTAATTTATGGGTTATAAGATTTATGGGGATAAAACTCCAATATCAAATCAATAATCCATGAGAGTAATGTTTTATTTTGGCTTTTTCTCCTACTGATAATATTTCATAATTATAAAAAAAAGGTATTATTAACTTCTCTACCATTCTAAGCAGTATTTACTCAGTTTTTCACTTTTAAAGTTCGGAAGTAGAATTACAACATAAAAAATCTAATCTAAGTTAAGATTAGATAAACTAAGTATGTTGATTCAAGAAGAAATCTATTATTGCTTCAACTTATGCATTAGAATCTATATTCATCATCAACTTATTACAATTGATAACCCTGAGCACACCTGTATATGGTAAACCAATAAAGAACTTTATCTGGATTTATTCAGTTGTCAGTGGCAGATTTAGGGGGGTTTGAGGGGGTTCTGAAAAACAACCTCAGATGTACCAAAAATCTTTAAAATAAGCATTAATAGTGGCCAATTTCTTGAAATTTTGGGATTAAAAAACCCATTAACCCTGCAAAGAACCTCCCCAAATGAGCTTCTGGATCCACCACTGGTTGTTGTTAAATAAATCATTGTCATTGTCATTATATACTTTACATATAGACATAAAACAGGGTAGATATCATATATATGTATTTTAACAAGATCCTACTTGAATGTTGCATAAAATCAAAACATATCATAAGTAAATATGTTACTGACATTGAAAATAACAAAGTACAATATGATAGTACATGTGTATCACTTCAATGGGTTTTTTTTTTAACTTTTTATTTAATTTGAAATGTGTATGTACTTAAATAAACTCGGAAAAAAAAAATAGAAAAAAAAAGAATTATTCAATATGTAATAGATTAAGATCATGATAAAGTAAATTAGTTATCCTTTTTATATATAGAATGCACCTCTGGGTACCGTACACCTGTACATAACAAAAGCACCTGCAACACCCCCCCCCCCCTTTTTTCAACTCGTTGTCAATCTTTCCATTGTTGATCAGATTGACTTTACTCCTGTAATTATACAAATTTCAATACGCGAATGTCTGCCCTCCCAGTTAATGTAAATCGTCTTTACTGTCCCATGACTCCGCCATCCCATCTCTCTATGGATTCTACCCGAACAGTTTCCATGGACAGGTATAAACAACGTAAGTGTCTCAAAATTAATGTTCATTCCATACTCCTCCAAAGTTGTCAGGATTCCTAAATAACGAATTAATATGTAACATGTTACCTGAGAAGCTGATAAATCTCGCTAGTAAATCTTGATATATCCATTACAACTTTCCCCCATTTCGTTGCAATACAAGCCTCTGATCCGAGTTTTTTAATCTATGTCACGTGACTTATTTCGTAACGGGGCAAATCTCTGTGCGAGATCGATTTTTAACGTTCGCTATTATTAACGTGTCCTAATATCTGTTAATTTGTCTATTGTGTTCCTCACCTTTTTTAAGATTATACCATACGAAGTCAAATCTTTATTTTGATAATTCACAATAGATGGATCTAGTTTTATAATCAGTTTTCAATTGTTGATATTACATTTAAATCTTTCATTTGAATTCCATGTAAATTCGAGTTATCTTCCTTCACATGGTCAACTTAGTTTGCACTCGAATATTCTGTGTATATGTAGGTACCTTCCAGAAGTTTATGAAAATATGTATAGCACTCGAAAATACTTTTGCAGGGGCGTACTGAGCAGCGGTGGATTTAGACGGGATGAGGGAGAAGTGGGGGGGGGGGGGGTTGAGGGCGCCCCACTTTTCGCCACAATTACATGTATAAATAAAACTTGAGATCTGGCACCCAAAATGGCTGATACTTGACTTTCACATGTGGACCCCTCTTTTCGGAAATCCTGAATCCGCCACTGCTGAGTGAGGGCAAACATGGTGCCTTCTCCCCCTTTAAAACCCGGGAAAGTGAGCAGGAGGAACCTCGGAGAAAAAGAAAACCGATGCAAACTTTTCCAACTAAATGTGACGGTACGGTCCGAGTCTTCAACCAAAGAAGTTCCATAAGTGAAGCATCCATACGTTGGCACCGGGAAATCATGAGTTTGAGTCCTATAGCTTACGGAACACTCAGTTTAAGGGCCTACTAAAGAATTTGGCCGGTACAGTGTCGGCCAACCTTCGTTTCTTTGTTGTTGATGTATTCTGAAGTATAAGACTTTCTGCTGAATATATATTTATTTCGCTTTTCATAAATGAAAATATATATGTCAATTATTTATAAATCAATTCCAAATTAGAGCCATGGTTTTTAGTCAGATCAAAATATTTTTTTTCAAAACTAAGAATACAGACTTTATCCATTGTCATTTTACATTTGCAAAATATACATAGCAAAATTCCGTCTGTAGGTAGATGCATCAGACCACGAACTGGCCGGTTGTATTCCTCAAGCCATCTTAGAGGTCGCTAATCTTGATGGAAGCGTTAAAATGACCGCCGTTGCCATGCATGCATGATGAAAAATAAATAGGAAGAAAAATAGTAAATGATTTATTTATAAACTAAAGTATTTCAACTTAAACCTTCACCACACTTTGATTGTGGTAGGATCGGTGAAGGGTGTATAAAGAGAGGAACCTTCACCACACCTTGATTGTGGTATGATCGGCGTAACGCGTACAAAGAGAGGAACCTTCACCACACTTCGATTGTGGTAGGATCGGTGAAGGGCGTATAAAGAGAGAAACCTTCACCACACTTTGATTGTGGTAGGATCGGTGAAGGGTGTATAAAGAGAGGAACCTTCACCACACTTTGATTGTGGTATGATCGGCGTAAGGCGTACAAAGAGAGGAACCTTCACCACACTTCGATTGTGGTAGGATCGGTGAAGGGCGTATAAAGAGAGAAACCTTCACCACACTTTGATTGTGGTAGGATTGGTGAAGGGTGTATAAAGAGAGGAACCTTCACCACACTTTGATTGTGGTAGGATCGGTGAAGGGCGTATAAAGAGAGAAACCTTCGCCACACTTTGATTGTGATAGGATCGGCGTAGGGTGTATAAAGAGAGGAACCTTCACCACACTTTGATTGTGATAAGATCGGCGTAGGGTGTATAGACAGAGGAACCTTCACCACACTTTGATTGTGGTAGGATCGGCGTAGGGCGTATAAAGAGAGGAACCTTCACCACACTTCGATTGTGGTAGGATTGGCGTAGGGTGTATAAAGGGAGGAACCTTCACCACACTTTGATTGTGGTAGGATCGGCGTAGGGTGTATAAAGAGAGGAACCTTCACCACACTTTGTGGTAGGATCGGTGAAGGGTGTATAAAGAGAGGAACCTTCACCACACTTTGATTGTGGTAGGATCGGCGTAGGGCGTATAAAGAGAGGAACCTTCACCACACTTTGATTGAGGTAGGATCGGCGTAGGGCGTACAAAGAAAGGAACCTTTACCGCACTTTGATTGTGGTAGGATCGGCGTAGCGTGTGTAAAGAGAGGATATTGTTGTTTTTTGTTTTATCATGTTAATTTTCCTGGAGAGGACTTTGTTGTTTTCTTTTTTTTATCATATTTTTTTGTGGAGTGGATTTTATCTCGTGCTTGAGTCGTATACCGACTTTCCACTTTCTATGAAGAATAAACATATTACAGTTCCTCGTTACTGACGTTTATAAAATACATTAAGAAACGCGAACGTTGTTTTTAATTATAACAACATACACTGTGCAAAGTCATGGACTTTGTTTAGGACGAAGACAAAACATCTGATAAAGCTGTATGACACAAATCACCAAGAACATGCACATGAAACATGATAATAAGAAAATATACATAGCAAAACGACATTACAAAAATATTCGCGACACTCAACTGGTGTGGTTAACCGGTTGACGGGCGCCAACTTTCCCACTCACCGCAAAAGCGGCGCAATCAAAGGACATTTAAAAATTTATAAATAATCCTCCAAAAGTGCAAAAACATCCGTTTCTGTCCATGTCTATCCATATCATTTCATTGTTTTCAAAATCTTCAACACGTATCATTTTAGTTGTTTGAAAATTATCTGATAAAACATTATGTTCTCCACTTGTTATAGCTATGACCTATTGTATTCCTTGTTCAGCAAAGGCTGTGCAATGTAACCCCCGCCCCATAACTTTATTTCATTCTTATGCATCCTATATATATTTCATGTAAATATCAACAACCATTTTCTACAAAATTTTTCGTTTAGAGATTATGTTAGGCCTCTAGCCCGTAGATAAATTATCAGATGCCTTCTTTTCTGCCTCTTGGAAAAGACAGAGTTTGTTCATTGTTTTATATAGTTTTAGATGGATTAAGATGAGTTTTGACAGATGCCTGTTTTACTTTCCAGTGACGTCATCTGTTTGATACAATGCACAAATTTGTAGACTATTTACGGTATATGTCCCTAACAATCCACGGAGAGGATTTGGAGTTTATGTATATTCTAACAAACATTTCTGTACACAATCAAAACGAGGGGTGTGTCAAATCAAATATATATATTGAATTTGAATAGACAATATTATGCTATTTGAAGAAAAAAGGACATCTGGTGTATGGAAACGTCGTCATGGACATATAAAGTAAAACTGGTTATTTATTGTATATACTGCTATTTACTGTACTTTCTACTACAGGAAAAAGCATGTTCATTTCTATTTATAATTCAAAACGGAAATATCAAGAGATGTACATGTAGAGCAAAGGAATTTATATAACATAAAATAGACGGCGACAAGTATTAACGTCAACGAGACGTTAACTGATGAATCAATGCGCTTAAAGCTGTATGATCCGAATATTTGCAGTCAAAGCAAGAAAGAGAAAACATAAGATATCTGACAAAGCTGTATGACACAAATCACCAAGGACCTGCACACAAAAAAATGACAATAGCATAATATACACTGAACGACATTACAAAAATATTCGATTGTGCTGCGGTTACGATACCGACTTAGGACGGGCAATTGAAGTAAAAAATGTCACTCAATTGGTGTGGTTAACCGGTTTACGGACGCCCACCTTCCCACTCACCGCAAAAGCAGCCCAATCAAAGGACACACATTTAAAAATTTATAAATAATCCTCCATATAGAGAACAAGGATAAACAGGTTTCTCATGGAGAGAGGTCATAAAATTTATTTCACACGAAATTATAGAATAATATGTTGCTATCAAAAATATACAAGGAGACATCAACATAAGTAAACCGTGCTGTGCCCGTCTGTAAGCGAGCTCAGATCCTTGATCAATAGGAGTCCCGACTAAAAGTCAGAGGGGACGAGGATCAGGACCTTGTCTCCTCTGAAAAGGTTTGAACAAGGCCTGTCATAGAGTCCGCACCACCCTGTTAGTCAGCGTGCAACGCTCAAGTAAAAGTCAAAGCAAGAAAGTAAAAATTACATCAGGCGCTGTAATGCCTCATTCTGTATGGTGTATGTACATTACACTGGACGCTGTATTGCCGCATTCTGTATGGTGTATGTACATTACATCAGGCGCTGTAATGCCGCATTCTGTATGGTGTATGTACATTATATCAGGCGCTGTAATGCTGCGTTCTGTATGGTGTATGTACATTACATCAGGCGCTGTAACGCCGCATTCTGTATGATGTATATAAATTACATTAGGCTCTGTAATGCTGCATTCTGTATGGTGTATGTACATCACATTGAACGCTGTAATGCCGCATTCTGTATGGTGTACGTACATTACACGAGACGCTGTAATGCTGCATTCGGTATTGTGTATGTACATTACATTACGCACTGTAATGCCGAATTCTGTATGGTGTATGTACATTACGTCAACCGCTGTAATGCCGCATTCTGTATGGTGTTTGTACATTACATCACGCGCTGTAATGTCGCATTCTGTATGATGTATGTACATTACATCACGCACTGTAATGCCATATACTCTACGATGCATGTACATTACCTCAAGCGCTGTAATGCCGCGTTCTATACAGTGTACTTTACTTTTACGTTAGAAGTCCAGCTGCAATGAAGTGCGATATATTTATTTGCGATGAAACTTATTCTTTTTATTGCCTGTTGTTTCTGATCCGTTTATAGAGAATAATCAGTTTCTTTTTTAAATGTATCTCTTGTGAATGTTCTGATTTTGTAGTGAGTGGGATTGAGTCCGTAAACCAGTTCAACCACTAACTGAGTGACCATTTTGGGAACAGCAGCTGTTTCACAATTGAATGTTTTGTGATGGCTTTTTTTCACCCTGCTTGTTCACGGTGACCTCTAAGTGCACTATTGACGCTGAATCAGATGTTCTGTTTTCCTTTCTTTCATAAACGGGATATGAAATATATGTCGATTAATACTTTTATATTATATATTATACATATAAGTTAATATATTATATATGTATATACTGAATAAAAGATCATGATAAATTTGGACTCCACTTCACATCATGATATGATATCAGTGCAGGTAAGCTACAGAATATAACAGCTTATCTATTTCATGTAATTTCAAAGTTTTACTTACCAATGAGTTTATCGAAGTAATACCATTTAAAAAAGCATTTTGCAATTGTAAATTCAATGTTTAAAAGCGACATTTCCTGGAATTATTTTCATACCTGCAGCGATTTAAAACAATGTTGTAAGTTTCAGCCAATACACAGATCTTTTTAAAATATAGTTTTCAACAAATATTACAATCAAAACTGATAAAATATCTAATTCTTTGCAATTTCCACAATTTTAAATAAATGTGTAAGTTCTGACAGATATATATGTCACAACAAAATTTACCACTAATACGTCGTAAAATATAGATACGCAAAAACTTAAAATCTATTATTGAGAGATTATCTACAAATAATACAGAAACAATTCTACTCCACATGAGAAGAATGTTGATATGATGGCAGTAACGTCAAGCAAGAATATAGCTTAGACTCAATTTAACCATGTAAAAACCATTCTAGTTGAGTTATTCATAGCTGACCCAGTCTTACAATAATTTTCACACCCATCAAGTTCTGTCTTGATTTTGCACGTTAAAGTTTTCAAAGGCAATTTGACAAAACTGTATAACACAAAATGAGAGTAAAATCATAAGAGAAAATGGATCAGAATTTACATATTCATAAAGATACTTTTACTTATAATGGAGTTTTCCTTTAAGAAAATTCAGTTGATTAGAGTAACCTAATCTCATTGTACACAGTGAATCATGTCAATAAACACTTCATCTACTGTACCTAGTGTATGCAAAAGAATATTTCGTCACAAAATTACCGGGGAAATTATATAAACATACAAGAGTTAGTAAATGAATATTTATTATTTCTAATTTCTGTAATCACACAGCTTTTCCATGAATACTTGAAATGAAGTTTGTACCATATCACCCCATATATTTGAAGTTAAGTAGTGTCAGATTAACATTCGTTGTTGGGCAGGGACATAGAAGACGGAATCATTGCATATGCAATAACCACGTCAAAAGTAAAAAAAAAACTCGCCATCACTTATACCCTTTGTCATGATTGGGGCTATCAGGATGCACTATGTAAGTTTTCAATATATCGACATCCAATATTGTCTACTTTAAACACTCCTTTTATCAACACTATGACAATATAGTAAAAGTAACACATGTCCCTTATCAGACTAAACTTTTGATCTACTAGTATGTCAACCATAATACAACAACTTAAACGAAGTCTGCAACTAAACACACCTACATTCACATCATTTGACGTACCTAGGTCGGTATCCCTAAGATATGACAAAGCTGTATGACACAAATCACCAAGGACAAGCACACAATATACACGGAAAAACGACATTAAAAAATATTCGATTGTTCTGCGGTTACGATACCGACTTAGGACGGTCAATTGAAGTAACAAACGTCACTCGATTGGTGTGGTTAACCGGTTTACTACACTTTAATTGAAAGTTTTTGAGATATTTTTAGTTTTTTTATTCAAACTTTTACATTTTGATTATGAAGTGTGCATTTTTGTGGTGACTTCTGTCATACGGCTGGGGCAGATGCCTTTAGTTTGTCCTTACCACGATCAAACTAGATATCAATATTCACTAAAATATTCAACTGCTTGGACGTTTTAAACTGGCACATAATTTAGGCGTATTTGTATATATTTTGAACTCTTAAATCAATAGACAGTTTAGAGACAGGTTTTTATTACCTTTGGGAAATTAAAGTCCACTAGTACCGGTATTGACCTTATAGTAATAATATCTCATTTGAAAATGGTGTTAAAATATTGAGAATTTTCCCATGCCATAAGTATCATTTAAAATCGTTTTGTAACATGGCAATGTTAACACTTATAACTAAGAAGTATGTATTCTCTCAATATTCTCAATCAAACACTATATTATTCTCGCCTATTGATATCTCCATTTGCGAATTTTTTCTTTATTTTGTAATTTATTGTATCAAGGGATTTCATTGGTCTTTATATCTGCCAATACTTGCAATTTTGTTTTGACTGTCGTCGTTCAAAATAGAAAACAAAAGACACCTGACAAAGCTGCATGGAACAAATCGCCAAGGACCTGCACCCCCCCCCCCCCCCCACACACACACACACACACAAATGATAATAGTAGAATATACACGAACCGACAATCCCTATAATCTCAATAATTAAGTAACAAACGTCACTTAATTAGTGTGGTTAACCGGTTTACGGGTGCCCAACTTCCCACTCACGCAAAGCCGCACAATAAAAGGACACACATTTAAAGATTTATTAATTCAAAAGAACTTTCAGAAAGTGGGACTTCTGTATGAAATTTAAATTTCATTTTTCTATATTTGAGGAATTCGGCATGACTAAAGTAAAGTTGCAACTGGTAATAACATGCATATCGATGGTGACTTTTGTGGTGGGGAAAGACATGTCTTGTGGACAGATGGCCCCCAAGAAGCATGTTGATGGATGTAGCATTCCAGGAAAGTTGCCCATGTTTTTCAAGAACTCATTTACTCCGGCATGTATCTTACACGATATATGCTATGGATGTGTAAGTTCTGATTAGACGTCATCTATTTCAATATCATAAAACTATATGCTTATAATATGTTATATTATGATAAGATAATAATGCGTGGTATTTCTACTAAAATAATCAATTAAAAAGATTGAATGGAAATTTAAGGTAATCCATTCTCTGCAGGTTGACATAACAGCACGAAGATGCCACACATACATTCATTTTTCATATTACAGTTGATTTTACAATTTATAATGTTATCATCAAATTATCACCCATTGTCTCACATTTCTCAATAAGCATTATTATTACGGTTGACATTCATGACCACTGATGTATCAAGCGAGGCTATGTATCCAGAAGAGTTTATGAAAAATGTATTCGAAGGAATCAGTGTGCCCTATATAGTACAGTTGACACTCATGACTTCCCAGGTATCAGGTGAGACAATGTACTGGGAGGAATTTGTTTCTTTTGTTAGTCTAGCCACACCAGACATGAACAATCTGGCTATAACTCCCTTGTTATCATAACAAAAAGAATATATTAATTGAAATATTAGTAAAAGTCTGATATAATTTATGTAAAATACGATAATGAGTGCGCCAACAACAACAACAATAACAACAACAACTTGGTGGTCATTTGTTGACCCCTGAGGTGGGCCCAGGGGATTAAGCTTTTACCTGTGTTTAGCTACAACCACCATGGATGCATAAAATAAACAGATAAAAATAGTTCAACAATGTACAGACACATGTGTACACATACTATGTATAAACTGTACTAATGTACGAGTCATTCATTGTTACTATAGCATGTATTACGTTTGGTATTTGTGAATCGCTGGAGATCAGAGGTGGGTACACGTTCCCGAGAAGATTAAGCATCTCCTGTCTGGCTTATCACACCCGCTATGAATGATATAATGGTAACACTCTTGACAAATATACAAGACATAAGCAAAATTTGGGGTCAAAGTATTAAAGAGGTAATGTAGGATTATAAGTCTGAAAATCAGCCATACCTCAGATACAAGGTATGCATAGAGATTAGGACCATGGTATGAAAAGTAATAAGGCCTTAAGAACACTTCTTCCATTTAAATGAATAAAATTAAAAGTTGCATAATAACAAAATGAAAGTAAAAATTCTATAAAGGAAGAAACAAAGTTACTGACTCAGTCGGTTGACAGAATTTACCACAGAAATATCCAGTATTCAATGTAATGATATGATATAATATGATTGATTGATCATTGTTTTACGTCACTCCACGGTTATTTCACGTATATGGTGACGGCATCTGCCTGATGCATAGCATACAAATAAAGACCTTTGCAACGGACCCACCCAGTGAGGGATCTTTTACGTGCCACACCTCTCTATCACGATCCGAGCACCTTATCCACTAGGCCGCTCCGGCTTATGTAATGACATAAAAAACACATAAGAACAAAGACATAATCGACTACAATGCAATTTTGATACCGACTCAGGTCAATTAATGAACAGTCCATCAATATTGTAGACTAATTTAAGGATTCAATTGTCTATCACATCGCGATAACAGCAGAACCAAAAGGAAACATATATTTAACAATTTTATAAATAAAACTCAACTCACTCCTTCAGTCAGGGGTAGAGGACAAGTGAGATATTGGGACAGCGGGGGTATGGGGTTTGTTTTTGTTTTATATTTTACTTGTCATTTTTTTGGTCTAGAACTGTGGAATCTTCTCTTTTCAACTTGCATATTAATTTGAGTGAGAAGCTATAAAATAGTGAACATTCAATGTGAAAAAAAATTTTGGAGGGCGAACACGCATTTCAAAAATACATTTCATTATGTCATACAAAGTTTTGCTATAAGGACATAATTCTGAAAGTCGTTATGTACTAGTTTTTGAATTGTATGTACTTCTATAGATTCTACAGATGTTCGTTTCTTGTAATTCACAAGGGTGCAGCTTACGGTATACACAGACAAAGATGTGATAAAACATTTAAGAGGAATATGGACCACATCTGTAACAAGCAAAAGCGATTCAGGAAAGCTGCTTGTAAACTCGTGAAATTTGGCTATTATGGAGCAGTGCGAGCGTTTGCTGATAGCCATTATGAAAAGATCGCGCATGTCTATTGTAAACAACCTTGGGTCAGGTGGTGTATTTCTTAAAGGAGATAAATAAATTGACAAAAAAAGTGTTAAAGCGTTTTAGTATGAAAAAGTGTAAGAAATCAAACTCAGCTCCATGACAAGTTGCCATATAAGGCATCATAAAACTATTGGATCATAAGTCAATTAAAGAGAAAACAATATTACTCCATCTTATGTGGTTCAGCAGTTTACGGGTCCATTGTTCATGTCATGATTCCTCTCACCATCCCTCACGTGGCTACAGCATGGCGATGATAGGGACATCACGCAGCTACAGCATGACAATCATGGGGGACATCACGTGCCCACAGCATGACAATCACACAGCAACAGCATGAAAATCATAGGGACATCACGCGAATACAGCATGACAATCATAGGGACATCATGTGGCTACAGCATGACAATCATAGGGACATCAGGTGGCTACAGCATGACAATAGGGACATCACGCAGCTACAGCATGACAATCATAGGGACATCACGTGGCTACAGCATGACAATCATAGGGACATCACGTGGCTACAGCATGACAATCATAGGGACATCACGCGAATACAGAATGACAATCATAGGGACATCACACAGCAACAGCATGAAAATCATAGGGACATCACGCGATCATAGGAACATCACGCGGCTACAGCATGACAATCATAGGGACATCACGTGGCTACGGCGTGACAATCATAGGGACATCATGCGGCTACAACGGCTACAGCATGACAATCATAGGGACATCACGTGGTTACAGCATGACAATCATAGGGACATCACATGGCAACAGCATGACAATGATAGGGACATCACGCGGTTACAGCATGACAATTATAGGGAGATCACGTGGCTACAACATGACAATGATAGGGATATCACGCGGCTACAGCATGGCAATCATCGGGACATCACGCGGCTACATCATAGGGACATCACGTGGCTGCATGACAATCATAGGGACATCACGCGGCTACAGCATGACAATCACAGAGACAAGAATTCTAAAATCTATACAAAACCTCGTAACTTCAGTTGAGAAGTAATGAAAATATAAACACATACAGTATAGAGTAAATAATATAAAACATAGAAGCTTAGTGTGCTAACATTTCAAGGAGTTCTACATGTTAGCTCATGGCAACTATGAGAAGACTACAAAATATTCCTCGCAAGTTTAGGTCATACAGTGCATTGCTTAAAGTCTTTATTGAATCGAGTATAAATTTTCAACCAAGTATTCGCGTTTCAATATTCGTTTGGTCATTAATTGGGTGTGTTTTTCACAATATGAGACATTTACTTCTCGTTGTCAGAATCTCAAAATTTCACACGATTGTGGATCTACGTTTTCGTACTACAGCCGCATAGCACGAGCTTTTCTTAGGTAATTTTTATTTGTACAAGAAACATAAATATTGAAAAATTCTGTTGAAATTTTTGAGGATGTAAATATATATATACCATGTACTTCATACCAGCGCCTTAGTCTTCTTCTAAAAGGTAGTGTAATGTTTAGTACATTCAGTATATTTCACGGTTTCATATGATATTTATTAGTTCCTTGAATGATTAAGGTATTGACTCCTGAAACAGTTACAAAACATATTTTACAAAGGGAAATCCCACATCAGTCTGTCTCTTCTTTGCTTATAAAGGAAGAACGTGTAGACAATGTGTCAGAGTACGCTTAAATTATCATGGTGTGCTGCTTGTACAATCTGTGCTAAGGCAAACTTACAGTATCTTGGAGTTGCTGCTTGTACAATCTGTGGCTAGGCAAGTTTAAACTATCTTGGAGTTGCTGCTTGTAGAATCTGTGGTAAGGCAAGCTTAAACTATCATCGGGGTACTGCGCTTCCACACAAGACTGTCAAAATTACAAAAATATTACAACACTGAACGTACGAAACAAATGTGGACCAAGAAAGTATAGAGAGTATTACAAACAACCATTAGGACAGGGATGTCATGATTCAGCAACCCTCATTGAGAAACATCGTAAGAGTTAGACTGTGTAGGAAATAAGTGTGACACGATGAGAAAACCCTTCAGTATTCCGAGTACAGAAATGCAATTACACATATGGTCTGAACTCAGATTATTTCAAAGAATATCAGAATTATCTGCCTGTATGATGAAAGCCACTGTATAACGTACATAAATTGCCGCACGGTGCATTTCATCCGCTTTAATGCTTAATGTAATACATTGATAAGTACCTTAGATTAACACTGCTTCACTGCATAGAATAATATTGAAATTAATGCCTTGAATTAATATATCTAGCTTTGCATTAATATTATTAGTAACACTAAATATGGTGCATATATGACTTGTATTAACATTAAGTATAAAGGCGTAATGCCATATAATCTTTATATGTAAATGACTCGCCCATCAGCGGTCAAAGCTGTACTACTGTATAAACTATATATGTAAATGACTAGCCCACCAACAGTCAAAGCTGTACCACTGTATAAACTATATATAGGTAACTGACTCTCCCACCACAGTCAAAGCTGTACCACTGTATAAACCATATGTAAATGACTCGCCCACCATCAGGCAAAGCTGTACCACTGTATAAACTATATATGTGAATGACTCGCCCACCATCAGTCAAAGCTGTACCACTGTATAAACTACATATGTAAATGACTCGCCCACCAACAGTCAAAGCTGTACCACTGTATAAATGTTATATGTAAATGACTCGCCCATCAGCGGTCAAAGCTGTACTACTGTATAAACTACATATGTAAATGACTCGCCCACCAACAGTCAAAGCTGTACCACTGTATAAATGTTATATGTAAATGACTCGCCCATCAGCGGTCAAAGCTGTACTACTGTATAAATGTTATATGTAAATGACTCGCCCATCAGCGGTCAAGCTGTACTACTGTATAAACGTTATATGTAAATGACTCGCCCATCAGCGGTCAAAGCTGTACTACTGTATAAATGTTATATGTAAATGACTCGCCCATCAGCGGTCAAGCTGTACTACTGTATAAACGTTATATGTAAATGACTCGCCCATCAGCGGTCAAAGCTGTACTACTGTATAAATGTTATATGTAAATGACTCGCCCATCAGCGGTCAAGCTGTACTACTGTATAAATGTTATATGTAAATGACTCGCCCATCAGCGGTCAAGCTGTACTACTGTATAAATGTTATATGTAAATGACTCGCCCATCAGCGGTCAAAGCTGTACTACTGTATAAATGTTATATGTAAATGACTCGCCCATCAGCGGTCAAAGCTGTACTACTGTATAAATGTTATATGTAAATGACTCGCCCATCAGCGGTCAAAGCTGTACTACTGTATAAATGTTATATGTAAATGACTCGCCCATCAGCGGTCAAGCTGTACCACTGTATAAACTATATATAGGTAACTGACTCTCCCACCACAGTCAAAGCTGTACCACTGTATAAACCATATGTAAATGACTCGCCCACCATCAGGCAAAGCTGTACCACTGTATAAACTATATATGTGAATGACTCGCCCACCATCAGTCAAAGCTGTACCACTGTATAAACTATATACGGAACTGACTCGCCCACCATCAGTCAAAGCTGCACCACTGTATAAACTATATATGTAAATGACTAGCCCACCAACAGTCAAAGCTGTACCACTGTATAAACTATATACGGAACTGACTCGCCCACCATCAGTCAAAGCTGTACCACTGTATAAACTATATATGTAAATGACTCGCCCACCAACAGTAAATGCTGTATCACTGTATAAACTATATACGGAACTGACTCGCTCACCAACAGTCAAAGCTGTACCACTGTATAAACTATATATGTAAATGACTCGCCCACCAACAGTCAAAGCTGTACCACTGTATAAACTATATATGTGAATGACTCGCCCACCATCAGTCAAAGCTGTACCACTGTATAAACTATATACGGAACTGACTCGCCCACCATCAGTCAAAGCTGTACCACTGTATAAACTATATATGTAAATGACTAGCCCACCAACAGTCAAAGCTGTACCACTGTATAAACTATATACGGAACTGACTCGCCCACCATCAGTCAAAGCTGTACCACTGTATAAACTATATATGTAAATGACTCGCCCACCAACAGTAAATGCTGTATCACTGTATAAACTATATGCGGAACTGACTCGCTCACCAACAGTCAAAGCTGTACCACTGTATAAACTATATATGTAAATGACTAGCCCACCATCAGGCAAAGCTGTACCACTGTATAAACTGTATACGGAACTGACTCGCCCTCCAATAGTGAAAGCTGTACCACTGTATAAACTATATATGGAAATGACTGCATGACCCATCAACAGTGAAAGGTGTGGTATTGCATAAAGTATATATGTAAATGACTCCCTCGGGTTGTCAGTAGTTGTCCCACTTGGATCTCCATTGTCCGGGCCACAACTTCTTACTGCCAAGATGGATTTGGATAATATATATTACACAAATGTTGTCTATGACCCAAAGGTGTGTCATGACCTTGACTCTAGATCGTATAATGTGCGTAAAGATGATTCAATCCTAAGACAATCACAATGTTATTCTAATTAATTTAATGCACATATCTTACTCAAAATGAGGAATAAAATGATCAAATTGGTACCCCATGATGAGATAATGAGCATGCATGAGCATATAAGATTTGATGGCAGATATGCCACTGAATGCCAACTAAAGATAAAATAATACCTATGCCTGAGCAAATACGATCATTGCCAGTAGCTATGTCACCAATCGGATTAAAACTATATCTTTATTCCGCTTCTCTATTTGTCCCATTGCAAATAAAGATCTGGCGAAACTCCGTAAGGGGTCATGTTCCGGTGACCTCTGAATACGGACAATGATGGTAGCTATATGTCACCGATTGCCAACTAAATATAATGTGCTTGTCTGGGCATACGAGTATTAATGGTAACTATGTCACTGATTGCCAACTCACTGTAAAAGAATGTGCATGCGTGAGCACACGAGCATTGATGGCAGCTATGACAGTGAATGCCAACTAAATATAATGTGCTTCCCTACACATACAAGTTTTGATGGTAGCTATGCCACTAAATACCCATGAAAGATACGATAATGTGCTTGCCTGAGCACATGAGCATTGATGATAGTAATGCCACTAAATGCCAACTAAAGATAAGATAATGTGCTTGCCTCAGCACATGAGCATTGATGGTAGCTATGCCACTGAATGCCATTTAAAGATAAGATAATGTTCTTGCCTTAGCACATGAGCATTGATATAAGCTATGCCACTGAATACCAACTAAATACAAGATAATGTGCTTGCCTGAGCATATGAGCATTGATGGTAGCTATGCCGCTGAACGCAAACTAAAGATAAAATAATGTGCTTGCCTCAGCACATGAGCATTGATGGTAGCTATGACACTGAATACCAACTAAAGACAAGATAATGTTCTTGCCTTAGCACATGAGCATTGATGGTAGCTATGACACTGAATGCCAACTTAAGATAATATAATGTACTTGCCTGAACACATGAGCATTGATGGTAGCTATGCCACTGAATGCCAACTTAAGATAAGATAATGTTCTTGTCTGAGCACATGAGCATTGATGGTAGCTATGACACTGAACGCAAACTAAAGATAAAATAATGTGCTTGCCTCAGCACATGAGCATTGATGGTAGCTATGACACTGAATACCAACTAAAGACAAGATAATGTGCTTGCCTCAGCACATGAGCATTGATGGCAGCGATGCCACTGAATGACAACTAAAGGTAAGATAATATGCTTGCCTGAGCACATGAGCATTGATGGTAGCTATGACACTGAATGCCAACTAAAGATAAGATAATGTGCTTGCCTCAGCACATGAGCATTGATGGTAGCTATGCCACTCAATGCCAACTAAAGATAAGATAATGTACTTGCCTGACCACATGAGCATTGATGGTAGCTATGAAACTGAAAGCCAACTAAAGATAAGATAATGTTCTTCCTGAGCACATGAGCATTGATGGTAGCTATGACACTGAATGCCAACTTAAGACAAGATAATGTACTTGCCTGAACACATGAGCATTGATGGTAGCTATGCCACTGAATGCCAACTAAAGATAAGATAATGTTCTTGCCTTAGCACATGAGCATTGATGGTAGCTATGACACTGAATGCCAACTTAAGATAAGATAATGTGCTTGTCTGACCACATGAGCATTGATGGTAGCTATGCCACTGAATGCCAACTAAAGATGAGATAATGTGCTTGCCTGACCACATGAGCATTGATGGTACATGTAGCTATGACACTGAATGCCAACTAAAGATAAGATAATGTACTTGCCTGACCACATGAGCATTGATGGTAGCTATGACACTGAAAGCCAACTAAAGATAAGATAATGTTCTTGCCTCAGCACATGAGCATTGATGGTAGCTATGCCACTGAATGCCAACTAAAGATAAGATAATGTTCTTGCCTGAACACATGAGCATTGATGGTAGCTATGACATTGAAAGCCAACTAAAGATAAGATAATGTTCTTGCCTCAGCACATGAGCATTGATGGTAGCTATGCCACTGAATGCCAACTAAAGATAAGATAATGTTCTTGCCTGAACACATGAGCATTGATGGTAGCTATGACACTGAATGCCAACTAAAGATAAGATAATGTGCTTGCCTGACCACATGAGCATTGATGGTAGCTATGACACTGAATGCCAACTAAAGCCGGTGTTTTTCCTGGAAAAATGGCTATATAGTAGTTTTTCCCCCGGGAAATTTGGCTATATAGCTATTTCCCCCCTTTTATAGCCATTTCCCCCCGGGGAAAAACTACTATATAGTAAATCCCCCCATGAGAAATTCCGGATTTTCTTTTCACACATCAGTAAATCCACCTTGATGCCTTTTAACAATAATATATTTCCATCTAAAATAGAGATTTCTCAACTTTTCATAGGGAGATATATCCAATGAATTTAAAGATTTCATGATTTACAACATCAGCGACTAGGCAAGCCTCGTCGTAGATTGCAAATCCGGACACCTGGGTTGGATTCCCTTCTATTATTCTCATGTTCATCATGTACTCGGTAAATGAAGAGTGATATTGTGATATATATATAATGCATCAGTCATAATATAAGAATTGAACGTGCAAGGAATTCTTGCACGTTCAATTCCTTTATTTATCATTGGAATATTTTGATTGATAAATTCCAAATTTACTTATGATGTATTACGAAAAGTTGCCCGAGATCAAATCTTGAGTCATGGCGTGAGGTCATGAATGACATCTATACGCAAATAAACAATTTTTACAATGAAATATTACGAGAAAATACCATGCTATGGTAAACATATAAAAAGAAAGACTTGTACACATTTACAAAAAAAAAAAAAAAAAAAAGAAAATAAAAATAAATAAACAATTAAATAAAACAAACAAACAAACTGAAACACTAAATTTGTATACCCTACAATTCGGCATAATTTAAAAAATTAAGGCATATAAAACAAAATGCCAAAATGTTTTTTTTCTGATATGGCTGAAGTTATTAATTTTGCGTTAATAAAGTTTTTTGTTGTTTCAAACCGTCGGAGATATAAAAACAATAAGAAAATACTTCGTAAATAAAGTGGGCATTCCATAAATAAAATCATAACCTGACTGCCCATGCGCAGTTTAAGCAAAACAAATACGACAAAGGGAGACTCCAAAAGAAAACGATTTCAGTAAATACTAACTTTAGTAGACTTGAATGCAGATTTTTAAAGTTATTCGTCACGTTTATTTACCTCGCCCTCCATCAGTGTCAATGATGCGGCGACTGCCGAATTACATCACGTGATAAGTTGGTTGTAAACATTCCGTTTACAAACATCGCGTTTTAGACAGCCTTACCTCACTTAATACAACGAAATTGATCACAACATCTGTAAGGGTCATTTTTTTAAAAATATGTTTTAGGCTTATATATATAATCAAAACAAATTAGAATAAATCAACCTATAATATGCACTATAGTAGCCAACATAGGGTATACAGCTTTAATTAACAGTTAGTGTTATAGAAACCCATTAACCATAACACCATCGGTTTGATCCACAGGCTATTACTATAGTGCATTTGTATTTTCAAATGGTATCTGACTGATACAAGAACGAAGGTGTATAATTTCCACACCGTTACGAGAGGGGAAAAACTACTATGGGAGAAAGATTACTATATAGCAGTTTTTCCGCCTTGGGGGTAAAAACTACTATATAGCCATTTTTCCGGGGGGAAAACTACTATGGGGGAAAAACTACACTATAACACCGTTCAACAGACATGTACAGTTCATTGGTCATCAAGATACTTGTAAATGTTTAACTTAAAGATGGATTTCTGTCTCATTTGTTGAGTTTGCTTTATCTCAATATTTCTTTCACTTATACAGTACTTGCTTGGTTATGTGAAGAATAGTGATGTCTGGAAATATTTACATAATTAATCACTTACAGGACCTACTAGCACCTACTCAAAGGCGTTATACTGCATAAAATTGCATCTCTCTTCCCTAGGAATCATAAAATTATGTAAGATTTCATTAAAATCTGTCTTATAATTAGACGGAAAAGCTGTAAGTTTATGGATGCTAGATAACTGAAAATGCCCCATCATAATAATTTACATAGGTTTTCTTTTGTTGCTCAGGTGAGTTAAAACATGCATGCCTATTTAGTATATTTACATGTTAATTTTGAATGATTTATGCAATTCATTTCACACAACACTCCTGACTTTTTTATAGTTTTATTTTGAAAATTGTTTTGAATTCAAATGGATTGAAAGTTGGAACACTAAATTCAAATCACATGACTTGTAAAAGGAATTAGTTACATACACTAATGTAAATAAATATTGTCATTCATGAAAATATATACAGAAACAAAAAAATATACGAGTAATACATTAGGTACGTTAATAATGTAACAAAGTTCTACATTTTGATAACAGGATGTAAAAGCACATAAAAACATAATTTTCTTAAAATGGTCACAACAAGGAATATAGATAAATGCACATCTTGAACGGTGGTCTATTAATCCTGGTATCCGTTTTAAAGTAACTAGAAGTTTGGAATAAAGAAAGCTTTTTGAGATCATGATTGATTAATCCTTGTAGCCATGAGTATGTAGATATGATACATGTAAGTAATTCTTATGCTACAGGTCATGATACTTACATCTACTGACCTCATATAACACCAGAGGTCATGATACTTACATCTACTGACCTCATATAACACCAGAGGTCATGATACTTACATCTACTGACCTCATATAACAGGAGGTCATGATACTTATGTCTACTGACCTCATATAACAGGAGGTCATTATACTTACATCTACTGACCTCATATAACACAGGAGGTAATGCTACTTATATCTACTGACTGATACTTACATCTACTCGCCCCATATAACACCAGAGGTCATGATACTTACATCTGCTGACCTCATATAACACAAGAGGTCTTGATACTTACATCTACTGACCTCATATAACACAAGAGTTCATGATACTTATGTCTACTAACCTTATATAACACAGGAGGTCATGATACTTACATTTACTGACCTCATATAACACAGGAGGTCATGATACTTACATCTACTGACCTCATATAACACCAGATGTCATGATACTTACATCTACTGACCTCATATAACATAAGAGGCCATGATACTTACATTTACTGACCTCATATCACACAAGAGGTCATGATACTTACATTTACTGACCTCATATAACACAAGAGGCCATGATACTTACATCTACTGACCTCATATAACACCAGATGTCATGATACTTACCTCTACTGACCCCATATAACACCAGAGGTCATGATACTTACATCTACTGACCTCATATAACATGATACTTACATCCACTGGCCTCAAATAACACCAGAGGTCATGATAATTACATCTACTGACCTCATATAACACAAGAGGTCATGATACTTACATCTACTGACCTCATATAACAGCAAATTATAATACTTACATCTCCTGACCTCATATAACACCAGAGGTCATGATACTTACATCTACTGACCTCATATAACACAAGGAGGTCATGATACTTACATCCACTGGCCTCAAATAACACAAGAGGTCATGATACTTACATCTACTGACCTCATATCACACCAGAGGTCATGATACTTACATCTACTGACCTCATATAACACAAGAGGTCATGATACTTACATCCACTGGCCTCAAATAACACAAGAGGTCATGATACTTACATCTACTGACCTCATATCACATCAGAGGTCATCATACTTACATCTACTGACCTCATATAACACAAGAGGTCATCATACTTATATTGAGAGACTTCATATGAAGGTCTTTATCTCTGTACTACACAACTTAAATATTTAAGTCATCATGCAGACAAATAAATTAATATACCTGTTCATGTAGATCTACTATAATGATTTACATACGTTGCACTTCAATGCATAATACCTCAAACCTGCTAACATTTGAAAATCTCCATAAGTAGTTTTGTTTTCAGGAATACTTATAATTCATTAATTTTAATATCATAATTATTTTCATACTTTAGGTCATTACACTGTACTTTCGTGGTATATAAAATGATTTATCTGCATATTGAAAGCTATACAAAAAGTCTTTAGTGTAATGCAAACTAATGCATTGTGTTTGAAACTAATTGTGGCTCAATACCATGAGAATCACCAATACTGGGAAATATAAACCAATATTGTACCTTCACCTTTAAATGATTGAATTCTGTTGCATCTTTGTGAAAATCTATTTGTTGATGCCGTTGTTAGATCTATTTGTTGATACTATCTATTGATGCCGTTGTTAGATCTATTTGTTGATACTATCTATTGATGCCGTTGTTAGATCTATTTGTTGATACTATCTATTGATGCCGTTGTTAGATCTATTTGTTGATACTATCTATTGATGCCGTTGTTATATCTATTTGTTGATACTATCTATTGATGCCGTTGCTACATCTATTTGTTGATATCTTTTTGTTGATACTATTTGTTGTTGCTGTCGTTACATCTATTTGTTGATACTACTGGTATTTTTTGATGTCGTTGTTGGATCTATTTATTGATACTATCTGTTGATGTTGTTGTTGGGACGTATCTTTGGGATCTGTTGTTGATGATGCCATCCTCGTTAAAAAGGTATTTATATATCGATATATTTAAGTATGCTAAAAAATCATGTTTATTCTGGTGAAGAAGGGGTGGTCGGAGATGATGAAAGATCCTGGTTCGTTGATGATTTACTTAAATATGATCTTCGAAGACGACCCAAGAAGCCTTCGCTGCGACTTCTGGAAAGTGTTGGCTCTGATGACATAAAAATCATGCTTTAAATTCATCAAAATGTTTGACTTAAAAGAAATGATTATTCTTATTTATATTGCATTTACTAAAAAGTATCTTCATTACTCCACATTTCATTTTCTACACATACTGCTTCAATTCTTAGGGTACATCATGAAAATCTTGATGAAATATTTTTTACTATTGTACATGCACTACAAGTCTTCAAGCATGCACAAATACAAAGAGCCTGTTCATACAAGAAGTCTTCAGAAATATCTTAATTTCTACAGGGATATGTCAACATTACAAAAATCTTTGTACTTCAGAAGGAAATAAGATGTATAAGACAGACTGTTCATGCAAAAGCAGTATAAAATTACCTTAAAAAGCTTAACTCTGAAAACTTTCAGACTGCAAAATAAAAAGTGTTACTATTTAAGCAAATGAATGAAACAAACACACACAAAACAAATCATTGGCTAGAAACAAAATATTGTTTTATTTATCAAGTTACTTTTAAAATTACAGAATGTTAAATTGTGATGGTCCAACTTACAGAATACAAGTAATACAATATAACACACTTATTTTTTGTAATAAGATATTCAGTCATTAATTAAAAGAGGAATCATTATAAGGTTATATATGTCGTATTCTGCCATCTAATTTCAACAATAAGGGGGCATAGTACTTTAAGTGACCACAAAGAAGTATCATGGATTTTAATCCAAATCTAAAAGTTCTTAAATAAACAGACAATGTTGTGTATAGTTCAAGGTCAATACAAATGTCAACCCCAAATCAAGAAGGTGAGATCAAGTGCCTGTGAAGAGTGAGAGTCTCCTGCTTGTATGCAATACTACTACAAAAGTCTGGTAGAAACCTATCAAGATATATGTTGTTGAATACAGTATAGTCAAAAAAGTAACGACAAATAGTTAAATTGATTGTGTCCCAAACTGTCAGTTATCAGTTTGGAAAGATGGATCTCATACTGCATGAAATCCCTATATCCACTAAAGAATTGTGGAAAGCAGCTTAGTCCTTAGGATAAAATCCTCCTATTCAGAACACTTCCTGGTAAAACCTATAAACTGCGAGTGAAAAAGCCAAAGGCAGGGTAGGAAGGTATGGTGTTACTCAGAAAAGGAGGTCGGTAATACTAAACTGAAATAGCCACAACATGATTTCCATAACAACATGACCTCTGTAGCAGCATGACTTTTGTAATAACATGACTTCCGTAATATAAGAGAAACTGAAACCTTTCATATTACTATAGAGAAACAAAGGAAAGTCGGAAATTCAACCCTTTCACAAAACGCAATTTTTCATTTAGATGATGCCATGTGAGGTCTGACAAAACTCTGAATAATAACACAATTGCTATGATGTCATAAACAGAACATCTGAATATCGTCTTAACGTCACATTCTTATACAAAAACCTAATTGATTGCCAACCATGCCAACCATACAAAGACCAAAAATGTACCGAACACTAATAATATGATGAAAAATGAAAAGTCAGAAAACAAACATGGAATAGAGCATACAAGCATGCTTCTACATAAAAATCTAGCAAATATTTTCTCATGCCACTTATACAAATGTATGAACACAACTGTTACACAGGAATTTATTCCTCATCTGGAATATTGGATCAGATAGTGCAAACTGAGGTCTCATGTCATCATAACAAATCCATCACTGTCTGTCCAGCACACAAATCAAAATGTTACGATCATGCAGTGGGCTTGTGCTGCCACTATATAGACAAACATGATAAAATAAAAAAACTTATTCCAAAATTAACATATCAAAAAACATAATGAATAAGATCTATTTGTAAAACACTAATTCTCCTAGATGGCAGCCAACATTTATGTTTTTCAAAAGTAAGCCAAATGTCACAGTCAGGTCAAAAGTAAGCCAAATGTCACAGTCAGGTTAAAGGTAAGCCAAATGTCAGTCAGGTCGAAAGGAGGCCAAATGTCACAGTCAGGTCAAAAGTAAGCCAAAAGTCACAGTCAAGTCAAAAAGTAAGCCAAATGTCACAGTCAGGTCAAAAAGTAAGCCAAATGTCACAGTCAGGTAAAAAAGTAAGCCAAATGTCACAGTCAGGTCAAAAGTAAGCCAAATGTCACAGTCAGGTCAGAAAGCAAGCCAAATGTCATAGTCAGGTCAAAAGTAAGCCAAATGTCACTGTCAGGTCAAAAGTAAGCCAAATGTCATAGTCAAGTCAAAAGTAAGCCAAATGTCAGTCAAGTCGAA
Source organism: Pteria penguin (assembly GCA_035048485.1). Taxonomy (NCBI): domain Eukaryota; kingdom Metazoa; phylum Mollusca; class Bivalvia; order Pterioida; family Pteriidae; genus Pteria; species Pteria penguin. The sequence goes on along the minus strand of CM068588.1, from coordinate 47,035,089 downwards.
AGGAAGCCAAATGTCACAGTCAGGTCAAAAGTAAGCCAAATGTCACAGTCAGGTCAAAAGTAAGCCAAATGTCACAGTCAGGTCAAAAAGTAAGCCAAATGTCATAGTCAGGTCAAAAGTAAGCCAAATGTCACAGTCAGGTCAAAAGTAAGCCAAATGTCAGTCAGGTCAAAAGTAAGCCAAATATCACAGTCAGGTCAAAAGTAAGCCAAATGTCACAGTCAGGTCAAAAAGTAAGCCAAATGTCATAGTCAGGTCAAAAGTAAGCCAAATGTCATAGTTCGGTCAAAAAGTAAGCCAAATGTCAGTCAAGTCAAAAGTAAGCCAAATGTCACAGTCAGGTCAAAAGTAAGCCAAATGTCATAGTCAAGTCAAAAGTAAGCCAAATGTCACAGTCAGGTCAAAAAGTAAGCCAAATGTCATAGTCAGGTCAAAAGTAAGCCAAATGTCAGTCAGGTCAAAAGTAAGCCAAATGTCACAGTCAGGTCAAAAGTAAGCCAAACGTCATAGTCAGGTCAAAAAGTAAGCCAAATGTCACAGTCAGGTCAAAAGTTAGCCAAATGTCACAGTCAGGTCAAAAAGCTATAGTCACAAGGAATACACCAAGAAACATTCAAACACTATCTCTTACTAATATATACTACACTACTCAACTTTGAATGCAGACTGAAAACACAGAGCAAACAATTTCTTGTTTTTCTCAGCATTTCATATATGATTATAGATTGTCAACAAACCGTTTGGCTGAGGTACTTTCTCTGCTTCCTCCCAACCAATAAGATTGAGATTTCGTAAATTGAGGATAGAATCTGCAATAATGCGCGCATTACTTCGTTGATATCCACCACTTGTGACCATAAAAATCGGAAGGTTTCTACTTCTGACTTTCTCGAACACCAGTCTATCCCTTTCAATGACCCCCTGCAAAGTCAATTTTCCAGTATTTACTTATATGTACGTAAGTTATTAGAAGCCATCAAAGACTTACCAGATCAAAGAAATGAAACATGAACATAATTAAATATTTCAGTCTTTTAAGATATACCTTGTCTCTTCATTATGTGCCTTGACATTCACATGATGATGACCAAATTCTAACCAATCTACACATTACTAGTATAATCAAACAAGATGACAGACTGTTTTATTGTTTGTGAGATGTATGTATCCTTGACAACAGCTTTGTACACATATATATGTTACAGGATACACAGTTTCTAAAAATGAAACTTGTAGATCTATCTTATTAGCAGTTCAAAGGATCATGTTACATCATAAGTCAAAGTCAATCGGACATAAGTACTACTTCATAGAATATCCATATTTAAAGTAAATGAAATCTTTTGATGTAAACTGTTAATGAGCCCCAAGTGGACTTTCTAAATAATAAGTGTCTCTTGCGATCACTTACCAAATGTTTCAATGTCTTGTTACCTTAAAATCAATACAGATCCTTCTTGTGTCATGAGTAATTTACGTAATAATTATCATGACTCTGGAAGGAAAAACAAATGACTCATTGTACACAGAGTTCTGAAGAACAAATTTCAGACAAAGAGCCATAAACAGTACAAGAAGCTATAATGCAAATAAGATTAAACTTTGATTCGAAGTTGTTGATAATAAAGATTTTTTTCTCTAGTTTTAAAGTGAAGAAAACTTCTGTATTTAGAGAAAGACAAACTGACAAACTAATTCCACCATACCTCCTTACAACGACTTTTACTGCAGGGTTACAAAAATAATTTAGACTTAAATGAAGTAACGCTGCATCTGAAACCTTATAGATCAACATTAAGTATCATTTTATGTGAATATACTAAAAGTAGTGTTCTGTTTTAAAATTCAGGCCCCCCCCCAAAAAAAGATGAAAGGACTTGAAAGTCCTCAAGGTCGGAATTGCATGGTCAAGTACATCAAAGGTAATAAAGTCATGATCCACCAAAAGATCACACACCAAGCTTGTAATGTTTAGGATCAGTATTGACAAAAACATGGTCTGCTTTGAACAGAACAAACAAAAACAACGAAGGACTTGATGCATCACCTTCGTGCTTTCGCCCGTTCACACATAAAGAATTAATGTACAATGACACCAGATTTCATTTAAAAACTCTAAGCACTTCCCTGGGATAAACGAGGTCAAATCCGCATGGCCATGGGCCCAGCTAAGTATACGATCGTATGGGGAAAGATGGTCCATTTTGGAAATGCAACAGACGAATGAACCATAATGTCATATTTAAAGCATATTTGACTTGCCTGAAATCGCAAATCAAAGTCATTCGCCTTTTCATATGCCGATTTTGTCAAACAAATCTGCTATCATTTTCTCTTATCACTTTTGACCTTGACAGTATGTCAGTAGTATGAAATAAGCAATTTGGACGAAGTCTCCCGCTGTACATGTACATTTGGGGAAAACGACATCTACACATGTATAAATAACTGGCTATTTTTAGTAGCATTACACATCAACAACTACCAAGACGTATGTTTATCGTTGTGACGAGATTGTAGAGTACTTCGAATACCACTGCTATAAAAAGAAGCGATATTCTCAAGTTTTATTAATTATAATACAACGGATACTAGTACAGACTAGTAGTGTACATCTTATTATGGCACAGCTACACAATAATGTCAACCCTACTTTTTCAGGACTTTCCGTTGAGTATTCGGAAAGACTGCATGTCCTCCAGCATATGAATATAACTTGTGTAAATCGATGGAATAAAGGCACATCTATTTTCTTGTCTGATCAAACTTATCTTGCATTGACTCGTACAATATGAATTATAAGTACTAAAAGTAAATCTAATCACGCTTTTTCTAAATATCGAAGCACTATTTATACACGAGGAGGTATTTTCAGTGTTCCATGTGTTCCCCACAGCTTATTTTAACGACTAGGGTCTGAAGCAACTCTGACCAAAAAATCAAATACAGCTATGTTTATCTAAATAAGAAACAAATTATTCAGTACCTTGTCAGTAACAGAGAGATTTCCTAGGGGATCCCCCTCTAAGATATCAGTACCAGCATTGTATACCACTAAATCAGGTTGAAATTCTTCTAGTGCACTATCTATACTCCTGAAATGAGATGTAAACAATTCAAAGAAAAATTCATGGATAAATATAATACACTGTACTATCACATTTCAATTAAAAACAAAAATAAAGAATGGACTTTGATATATATCTGAAATGATGCTCCACAAAATATTCATGTCAAAGATAATAAATTTCATCAGTAACATTAATTCATTTCATATTTTATTTCATTGTTAAAACGTATATCTTTATAATAGAAACAATGGGAATTGTTTGTTTTCACTGGCATCTAAAGACATTAAGATGACCTATCATTTTAATTGTGACAATCAAATGTAAATATATTTATTACCATACACCAGCAACAGGGCCTAGGTTGGAACTATTTTGAATTTGGGACTATATTTGTTCCCCACAAAATCATTACACACATGTAACAGGAGAGTTGACCCAGTTGAACACTTAAGACTGTTAACACATGGTGTAAATGTAACAATCAAGTCTAAAAGTTGTGGACTTAGGACTCCCTCGATATACATATACCCCTTAAAAGACCATACACATGTAGGTATCCTACATCTTTTGTATGATATGTGTACTAAATGCACTTACCTTGACATGAGATGTTCTACCTCGTAGGAATCTACAGAGCATATACCTACCTAGACATGCTTTGCAATTATATAATATTCTCTATGCATAACAGAACAAATAATTAGCATGGTACAGGAGACAGACTTGCATATACCATATCTGTATGATTTCAAGGAAGAAGTACCAACCTTGACACAAGTGGTAAGTATTCTGAATCATTTGTATGATGGGAAAGCTCCACCTTCTTCTTTATTGCACCTATTTAAGAACAAACTACATATATTAGGAAATCTCCTTTTAAATATACATGTAACAAGTAAATACGAGATAAATATATTATTTGCAAATAATAAAGATGCTTTGGGAAAACTAGTATCTCATTGATCTGTCTGTCTGTCTATTTCAATTTACCATCTTTGCCAGTTACACATTTTCCTTGAAACGCCTACTATAGTTTTATCAAGAAGGTAACAGAAAGCTAAAAAAGATGTGTTTGTGAAACATGAGTGCCCCAGCAGTAACAAAGTCCAAATAAGGCAAACTTCCTATATTTTGATTACGCCCCAGTGACCACCCTATGGGAATATGCATGTAAAATATGAAAGCCCTACCTCTAAGGATTAAAAAGTTATAACTTGTCATTGTTAAAGTTTTTGAAGTATAAGTCAAAGGTCACAGTCAAGGTCACAAAGTATAGGCATGTTAAATATGAAAGCCCTAACTTACAATTCCAAAGTTATAAGCAATTTTAAAGTTCTTAAAATGTAAGTCAAAGGTCATGGTCAATGTCTTAACATCAATAATTTTGGTGTAATCTGAAAAGGGCTTTATCAGTGGAGTATGCATGTCACATATGAAGTCTTTATCTCTCACAGTTCAAAAATTATGGCAAAAGTTAAAGTTCACAACAGACAAACAAACTGACAGGACAAAAACAATATGCCTCTGATCTATCAATCCTGGGGAATAAACAAGGGCTGTGACTTTTTCAGGGATCTCCTTTGAAACTTTGTCAGTAAACTATCTTTGCGTACATTTTGTGTATATGTAAATTATTTCAAATATTTTCTCACAAATCAATTTTGGAAACACTTTTTCCCACAAAAACTGATAATGCATTAACATAATGTTAGGCTACGTAATGAATATAATTGTCATTATTGTGACATAAAATGTCACTATTTTGGGGTACCCTCATGAGTAATTGGTTTGTTTAACACAACAGTAAAGATAATTCTAACTAACAGTATATGGTAATGATACCTGCTTGAATGACCTTTAAAGTTTGACCTTTGCCACTGACCTTATAGAGCAGCAAGGGATGTTTTATGTGCAAAAATAAATATTATTACACAGGACTTCAGTGCTTACTGTCTCACCTGAAGAACAGGTAGGGAGGTAGATAAGTATAAATCACCCTGAAAATAAGTTTTTCAATTGTTTTTTGTATCTATTACATTTACTGCACCTATATGGTGTGGCACCTATCTGGTGTGGCATCTGTCTGGTGCACTGGTTCATTATTTTGTCAAATGCCACAGACCCACCCACAGCAGGTGATATTTTTCAGAAAGCCAATCAGCACAAATCTACTGAGATACCACTGGACTAACCAGACCCTTTCTGTCGTACAATACAGTAACAGGAGTCACAAGCGTTATGTAGACTTATACGGTATACATATTATATGATATCATATATATATCCTTTATACTTACGTTTGGCATAACCATCATAAGGATATATGCCTCGATTATACACATCTAATATATATACCCGTGGATCATTGATAAAATCTCTCTCATGTCCATTACCCTGAAATACAAGTTTGAAGTTAGTATTATGACAATAATGATGACGATGAGTAGGTGTCTCCTGAATCACCACATGCACAGGCCATGAATGCTTACCACATACACTGGCCATGAATGCTTACCACATACACTGGCCATGAATGCTCACCACATACACTGGCCATGAATGCTTATCACATACACTGGCCATGAATGCTCACCACATACACTGGCCATGAATGCTTACCACATACACTGGCCATGAATGCTCACCACATACACTGGCCATGAATGCTCACCACATACACTGGCCATGAATGCTCACCACATACACTGGCCATGAATGCTTATCACATACACTGGCCATGAATGCTCACCACATACACTGACCATGAATGCTTACCACATACACTGGCCATGAATGCTCACCACATACACTGGCCATGAATGCTTACCACATACCACATACACTGGCCATGAATGCTTACCACATACACGGGCCATGAATGCTTACCACATACACTGGCCATGAATGCTCACCACATACACTGTCCATGAATGCTTACCACATACACTGGCCATGAATGCTTACCACATACACTGGCCATGAATGCTCACCACATACACTGGCCATGAATGCTTACCACATACACTGGCCATGAATGCTCACCACATACACTGTCCATGAATGCTTACCACATACACTGGCCATGAATGCTTACCACATACACTGGCCATGAATGCTCACCACATACACTGGCCATGAATGCTCACCACATACACTGGCCATGAATGCTTACCACATACACTGGCCATGAATGCTCACCACATACACTGGCCATGAATGCTTACCACATACACTGGCCATGAATGCTCACCACATACACTGTCCATGAATGCTTACCACATACACTGGCCATGAATGCTTACCACATACACTGGCCATGAATGCTCACCACATACACTGGCCATGAATGCTTACCACATACACTGGCCATGAATGCTCACCACATACACTGTCCATGAATGCTTACCACATACACTGGCCATGAATGCTTACCACATACACTGGCCATGAATGCTCACCACATACACTGGCCATGAATGCTCACCACATACACTGGCCATGAATGCTCACCACATACACTGGCCATGAATGCTTAAATTATACAGTGGACACCACAATATTTCCACACTACACATGACTCGAATGTGGACCTATATTCTATAGTAAGTGTGAGTTAATACCAAACTGTCAGAGTATCATAAAATGTAATTCCATTAAGATTTAATCTCAGAAAACACGAGACAAAATCTTTTTCATAATTTCTTTCCCTTGCATTCCACTTTTAGATCATTAATGGGTATTTTATACAGAGCTTAAACTTGAACAGTCTCTGATTTAATAAGGTATTAAACACACATAAAAAGTCCCATTTATAAGCACACATAAAGAGTCCCATTTATAAACACACATAAAGAGTCCCATTTATAAACACACATAACAGACCTATTTATATAAACACAAAAATAAACAATCCCTATTATAAACACACACAAACAGTCCACTTATAAACACATTTAAACAGTCCACTTATAAACACATAGAAACAGTTCAATTCAAAAATACCTGAAGGGTATAATATGTAACATAGGCAGTGATATTACAATATAAGCTGTGAAAGTCATTTTCCAAACTATCATTTTTTAGCTATGAAAACACTGATAAAAATACCTACCTGATGAGCATCTAGGTCTATTATCATGACCTTGGAAATACCTTCCACTCTCTCAAACAGAAATTTGATTGCCATAGTGATATCAGCATAGGCACAAAAACCGCCACCACGATCGGCACTGCAATGGTGGAATCCGCCCCCTATATTTATAGCCCAGCCCCTCTCCATTGCCAACTTTCCAGCCTAGATAAACAAATAAATACTTAACATACCGTACAACAAAACCTAATTCTCTGTACTGCTATTTGTTCTACAACATAACATAATTAATGAACATCGATAAATAGTCATATCAAAATGAAATCAAGAAGTATCAAATTAGTTTTGTAAAACAAGTGGTCCAAATGGGTCCATACATTCTCACCTGAAAAACTCGGGAAATACCAAAATGTGTCTTACTGAGAGTATCCTTTTTCAGAAGTTTTATTACAGAATTGAACCCAAAACACCACATCTTTCATAAACATTCTCATACATGTAGTTGTTCATTTTAAGTAACCCATCTAAATATTTCTTGACAAAAGATGGTACCTCTTTGGACCTACCTTGTCATACCATTGTCTAACTCCTGGGTAGAACCAGCCAATGATTATTGCTTATGTCACTCCTTGGTTATTTCATGTATATGATGACAGGATCTGCCTGATGCACTGCATACAAATTTATACCTTTGCTACGGATCTTCCTGAGGCAGTGAGGGATCTTTTACGTGCCACATCTACCATGACAGGGGACCCACGCTTTTTACTGTCTCATCTAAAAGAAGAACACCAGTGTGCCCATGGTGGGAATCAAACCTGGGACCTATCAGTCACCAGTCTAGTACTGCATCCACTAATCCACACTGTCGTAATGGCCAAACGAGTAACTTTACTTGTAAGTGACAGCGAGTACTTAATTCATACTAAATTTTATCAAAATCCATCTATAAATCAAAGATTTACTATAGATCAAAGCTTCTACATCTCTCTCAAATATTTACTGTATATATCTGACTCCCTCCCTGTATCCATAATGAGAGAAAGTGTGGAAAACTGTTTGATTTATTTTTCCCATGACATAGGTCATGGCATAACACTCCAGATGAAATGCAAACTGAACCCTATTGTCTTTGAAAGAAAGACTGTGAGTAATTTCAGAGAAGTATCCATATCCATAATGAAAAACAGTCTGGACAAGAGCAATGCTAATTAACGAAGTATAAAATGATGTGCATATTTTAAAAAGATTAAATCAATCAAATGTAATGTGACCTTGACCTTGTAGGTATGACCTTGGGTCAAGGTCATGATACATTTTTGAGTCATGAGCAATAATTCTAAAAAATATTATATAAATCCCTGTTGCCAGTAAAAAGTTAAGGCCCAGGCAATATTTTAACCACCAAATTCACCATGACCTTGACCTTGACCTTGGAGGCATGACCTTGGGTCAAAGTCATGATACACTCTGGAGTCATGGGCACTAATTCTGTAAAATGTTATTCAAATCCATGAAGGCACTTGGATAATTTTTCTAAAACATTTTCACTTTTTACTTTAAAAAAAATTTAGGGCAATATTTGTATCCATAAGGTAAAAAAAGTCAGGGAAACTGTTTTATCTATTTTTAGCTATATATAAAGTATGCCACAGTGCACCAATCTGGCAGAAATGCAAACCCACAATTACACTTTTTGACATAAACCTTTTGACTAAATTTCAACACTGTACATGCATTAATTACAGAATAAAGTTCAGAATACATGATCCTGCACGGATAGATGCATGGACAATGCCATAACATGATAGATCCTGCACAACGACAGACGTATAAAAATGCTAAAAATTAGCAGAAGATGAATGTATTGCTATACCTATAGTTCACTTGAACCTTTGACTCTGGTTAGATATCAAAGACTAGTTTTTAATGAGCATTGTCTGAAATTTGTAATTTTAAGATATTAACTTGCTTTAGCAAATAGTTGATAAATGAATTGTCATTATTATCCAACTAAAACACTTTTGATGACTTAAATAATAATTATAATCTTTTTAATTACTAACATTGTCTCATTTTCGGAAATTATGTCAATGTTCTGATAACACTATGAATACCATAAGCTCCCTGTGTGCTCAGGCATATATATATATATATATATATATATATATATATATATATATATATATATATATATATATATATATATATATCACATTAAAACCTTGTAATAGAGACAAAAATGATGTCTAATTAATCGTTTATTCTCATAAAAATTTGTGGGTATGATATGTATTATTTTTATTAATATGTAATGCATATTAATTTTTATACTGAAATTATTTCAATTATTTTCAATACATAAAGAATTATTTCAAAGTCATTGTGATAAAATTTTAATATTCTTAAGAGAATAATACATACTCTACCACAATTTGCATACAGAAAGATTTTGCGATCATACGTGGACTGATAGGAATTATTTTGTAACTCACCATAATTGTTCCCCCTGTATGGTACCTAAATGGACGAAGCACTTTTCGCTGGACTATGAAATTTGGTAGAAAGGCAACAGGTGGCACTTCTGTAATACTTGCTACATTGATGCTCCACTGAATAGTGTTAAAATTCATCAGAAATTAGCATATTTTATACAATTTTCATTATTTCAAAAAGATAAAATAAATAGATTTATAACTATAAATTCCGACACATTCTCAGATTTTAAAGCTCTGGTTCTGAGTGAATGACATAAATGTATGACTATTTGGTTTGAAAATGCATGAAAAGGAGGTTTTTATAGCACGAATTTAAAGATATTTAACAAGCCAGGGGAGATAATAATTATAACACTCATTTTCTCTTTGATTGCTTATTAATAAGATAACACTGATTAGAAATCATGTACCAGTAAAATGAATTGGAAAATAGTCATTTAGAATACTAACGTAATGTAGTTGGAATAATGAAACTTCTTTATATAAAGGAAAAGTCGTAATTTTCTGTCTAATATTGAAACAAAAAGATAAAAAACATTTGATAGATCAATCAGAAATAGGTATAAAACAAGTGACTCTTAATTATGACTTATCATAATGATTGCTTGCTGTTCTGAAAAACGGTGCATCAAAAGGGTTGTGTAAACTTGTAAAATTTTGTTAGGAAAAAAGAATATGTTAATGCTAGTGTAAAAATATAACTTAGCTAAGTTACAGAAGAAGAATGCTAATGTTTTATAAAGTTTATCAAAAAAAATTATATGTCAGTACATAAACAGGTTGTCAGAGAAAATGGAGTTCCCTATATTGTTAAAAACATATATCATATACATGTATGTGCATAAAAAGTTATTAGAATTAGAAAGAGATCTGTTCAAATCTTTACCCTATATTCTATCCGAAGTAAATGATAAAATAATATCGCTAGTCACATCACAATAAGTAATTAATAACATGATATCACTAGTCACATCACAATAAGTAAATGATAAAATGATATCACTAGTCACATCACAATAAGTAAATGATAACATGATATCACTAGTCACATCACAATAAGTAAATGATAAAATGATATCACTAGTCACATCACAATAAGTAAATGATAACATGATATCACTAGTCACATCACAATAAGTAAATGATAACATGATACCACTAGTCACATCACAATAAGTAAATGATAACATGATACCACTAGTCACATCACAATAAGTAAATGATAACATGATATCACTAGTCACATCACAATAAGTAAATGATAAAATGATATCACTAGTCACAACACAATAAGTAAATGATAACATGATATCACTAGTCACATCACAATAAGTAAATGATAACATGATATCACTAGTCACATCACAATAAGTAAATGATAACATGATACCACTAGTCACATCACAATAAGTAAATGATAACATGATATCACTAGTCACATCACAATAAGTAAATGATAACATGATACCACTAGTCACATCACAATAAGTAAATGATAACATGATACCACTAGTCACATCATAATAACTTTCAAAGAAATTCTATTCATGCTCTATACAAAGCCACATGCTACTACAATCAAACTTTGATAATTCAAACATCGTAAACTCGAAAGCTTCCCCCCCCCCCTCCCAAAAAAAGAACTTGAAGTATCCATGCTGCCTCAACATGCTGTCTCAACAACTTTATTATTTATTTTATTCATAACATTGAAACTTCATGCACTCAAACTTGCCAAAACTTGATCCGATTCGGAAGGCCCCTTACACTTCTAGTTATCAAAGTTTGACTGTATATATTTTTTAAAATCAGTTCAAAATTAATTTTGTGCTGTTTCTCAAATAACGTTACAACAATACAAATAAAAGAAATGCTTATGTTGCATTATATGCCTGTAATTTAATTTCAGGAAGTAACTTTCAAGGGACAACAATTCTTGTAAATTTATGTCACACACGCTGGATCTATATTTTCTTGTAAGAACAACACACACTTATTTCATCCTAATTTCTCAAAGCATGATAAAAAAGCTGAAGTTGACAAGGTTAGTTGGTTGATTGGTGTTAAATTTTATATCACTTTCAACAATTTTTCAGTTATATCGTGACATGGAAGCAGGAGGTAACCAACCTCTTAAACTTAATGGCGCAACCCCAGAATCAAATCCAGATCGTCGGCCCTGCAAGTCAAAGCACTTAACCACTACACCAAGCCTGCCCCCTAAGTTGCCAAGGACTTTCACCATTATTGTATGATTTTTACATTAAAGTTGTAGAGGTCATGACACACAGTTCTCCCATTAAGAATATTTCTTATCAAGAACGAACTTCTCCCATTAGAAGGACAATGAAATTTCATCCAAGCCAGAGTATGCTTCTTTCTTATAAGGAACCTTTCCACCAAATTTGAACATATCCTAATGAAACATGTGAAATCACAGGCTGAAGATGAAAATCATACAGACTTAAAGTTCAGATAGGAACATTTCACCAATGTTACAGTGACCTTGCCCTTGGATGCATGACCTTCAGTGAAAATCATGAGACACCTCCTTTCCTATACTTTGACATCTCTAGGCTGAGGCACGTATGCCAGTATCCTCCATAATTTTGGTAGCACAGTTTCGTTACACACATAAAGATTTTATGTTAGCTACATTGTACAGTGCTGAAAATCTGGAATCAATAATTGAATTGTGCAATACTACAGAGAATTTACAAGTTAATTTACTATAGAGAATTTACAAGTTAATGTACTACAGAAATTACATGTTTATGTACAACAGAGAATTTACATGTTAATGTATTACAGAATTTACATGTTAATGTACTACAGGGAATTTACATGTTAATGTACTACAGAGAATTTACATGTTAGTGTACTACAGAGAATTTACATGTTAATGTACTAAAGAGAATTTGCATGTTAGTGTACTACAGAGAATTTACATGTTAATGTACTAAAGAGAATTTGCATGTTAGTGTACTACAGAGAATTTACATGTTAATGTACTACAGGGAATTTACATGTTAATGTTCTAAAGAGAATTTACATGTTAATGTACTAAAGAGAATTTACATGTTAATGTACTACAGAGAATTTACATGCTTAACTGAGTGTGCTACAGAGAGTTGTACAACAGAGATTATGTCACTGTGCTATGGAGCATCGACTAGTCTAAGAGTTCTGTAATCATGCAATGCAGGTTTTGGATGTCATTGTGCTACACAGAGTTTACATGTTATTGTGCTAGAGAATTTATTTGCTACTGTGTGAATTAATTAACACCTTAATTGTCTACAGAGAGTTTATTTGCTATTGTACTGTGAATTAACTAATACCTAAATTATTTATAGAAAGTTTATTTGTCAACATTGAGTTTACTGTTATTGTGCTACATTAAGTTTAAATGTTATTATGACAGAGTTTATCATTCATTACGCTAGAGTTAACATGTCACTGTGCCTTCTGAGTGCTTACATGTCATTTTAGACATACCCTGTACTATACTGTGCAAAGGATATTATATGTCATAAATTAAAGTTGTTTTTTCATTACAGAATGGAATCATACCAGTATGTTGATGTAAACATGACAAGCTTTAGGTATTTACTGATGTATACATGACAAGATTTAGGCATTAACTGATGTAAACATGACAAGTTTTAGGTAATTACTGGTGTAAACATGACAAACTTTAGGCATTTACTGATGTAAACATGACAAACTTTTGGTATTTACTGATGTAAACATGACAAGCTTTAGGTACTTACTAATGTAAACATGACAAGCTTTAGGCATTTACTAATGTAAACATGACCAGCTTTAGGTATTTACTAATGTAAACATGACCAGCTTTAGGTATTTACTGATGTAAACATGACCAGCTTTAGGTATTTACTGATGTAAACATGACCAGCTTTAGGTATTTACTGATGTAAACATGACAAGCTTTAGGTATTTACGGATGTAATCATGACAAACTTAAGGCATTTGCTGATGTAAACATGACAAGCATAGGTATTTACTGATGTAAACATGACCAGATTAAGGTATTTACTGATGTAAACATTTAGGTATTTACTGATGTAAACATGACAAGTATTAAGTATTTACTGATGTAAAGATGACCAGCTTTAGGTATTTACTAAATTATAAATGTAAACATGACCAGCTTAAGGTACTTACTGATGTAAACATTTAGGTATTTACTGATGTAAACATGACAAGTATTAGGTATTTACTGATGCAAACATGACAAGTTTTAGGTATTTAGTGATGTAAACATACCAGCTTTAGGTATTTACTGATGTAAATATGACAAACTTTAGGTATTTACTGATAAAAAATGATAAACTTTAAGCATTTACTACTGTAAACATTACCAGCTTCAGGTATTTACTGATGTAAACAAGACAAGCTTTATGTATTTACTGATGTAAACATGACAAGCTTTAGGTATTTACTGATGTAAACAAGACAATCTTCAGATATTTACTGATGTAAACAAGACAATCTTTAGGTATTTACTGATGTAAACAAGACAAGCTTTAGCTATTTACTGATGTAAACAACTAAAGCTTTAGGTATTTACTTATGTAAACATGACCAGCTTTAGGTATTTACTGATGTAAACATACCAGCTTTAGGTATTTACTGACGTAAACATGACAAGCTTTATGCATTTATTGATCTAAACATGACAAGCTTTAGGTATTTACTGATGTAAATATAGCAAGCTTTAGGCATTTACTGATGTAAATATAGCAAGCTTTAGGCATTTACTTTGATCAATTGTACTCATTTTCATACTCATATATTATCTACACATAAAAACAAAAATAACAGCTACAAATAAATGAACATTCTACTCATATGAACATGGTAAATATACAACTACAAAAAGATGAAAGAAGCTTAATCATACTTTTTTAAATGTGTTATTGAAAGAAAACATCAAACAAACTATGATTATCACAATAGCTCAGGTACTGCCTAAGTTACAGCACCTTAGTTTCGTACTGTTAAAACTGATATCTTTATACAAAATGTAAAGTTGAATGAAAAATACATGGAAGGCCTTTTTTGAAAATAAAATAATTCAGATCCAAATGTATGATCAAACTCCTTTCACATATTACAGAAAATAATACATCTATAAGCTTACATTTTATTGACCATTTTGATAAGCAAACAAAGTTAAAATGAGTGTTTCTTTCAAAGAGAGAATTTTGAGAAACATCTATTAATACCTCTTCTAGTCCTTCCACTATAGATGTTAACTGTGGCCAAGCCAAGAAAATAGTAAGCAATAGTTCTTAAAATTACTCTTACATTCCAATTCTTTACAATAACATTAATTTCCCTACAACTGACTGCAGAGATAACCTGCTCCACAGTATATAAAAGCATAATCTACCTTAGAATGTGATAGACATACTACAAACAACTGAACTGAGAGAGACAGGAAATTTACTTGATGTGTTATCCTCAAACATGACTGAGATTGACAGAAAAATATAGTTGAATTGTTGCTCTTAAACAACAGGTCTGAAACAAGAAAATTTACTTGATGTGCTACAAACACCAAAATAAGGTTATGCAAAAGCTATATAGAGGTGCCAGATGTACACAGAACAAAATGTTGACCTTCAGTAGAAACACAAGTCACTTGATTCCTACCAACCACCACCATATTGAACAAAGACATGATGGAGAGAAGATAATACTAGCATATCTTCCTTCTGGTCACCACCATTGTATTGAATATAGATATGATGGAGGAAGAATACACTAGCACACCTTCCTACCAGTCACCAATACTGTATTGAGCCCAGATATGATGGGAACAGGATATACTAACCGATCTTCCTACCATCATCATTACCATACTGAGCCCAGATAGGATGGGAACAATGACAATGACAATGACAATATCTTTATTCTCATAAACTGCATATAGTAACAGTGTAGAGAACATATATAAAATATTTACATATATACAATACATATCAGCAACAGAACAGGATATACTAACCGATCTTCCTACCATCATCATTACCATATTGAGCCCAGATAGGATGGGAACAGGATATACTAACCGATCTTCCTACCATCATCATTACCGTATTGAGCCCAGATAGGATGGGAACAGGATATACTAACCGATCTTCCTACCATCATCATTACCGTATTGAGCCCAGATAGGATGGGAACAGGATATACTAACCGATCTTCCTACCATCATCATTACCGTATTGAGCCCAGATAGGATGGGAACAGGATATACTAACCGATCTTCCTACCATCATCATTACCGTACTGAGCCCAGATAGGATGGGAACAGGATATACTAACCGATCTTCCTACCATCATCATTACCGTATTGAGCCCAGATAGGATGAAGGGAAGATACACTAGAAGACCTTACCAGTCACCACCTCAATATTGAGCTCCACACATGATGGAGAAAAGATACACTACCAGACCTTTCTTCTCATCACCACCACACCAGCACAGTATTATCATAATTATGGCATAATGCTCCACACATGGCAGGAAAAAGATACATAAATAAAGTACAGTACAACGCTTTAGTCCAAAAGGTCACTACTGTCCAATGTTGAGCAGGATTCAGTGACATCAAGTAAGGTGATACTTAGTCATAGATAAAAACACATTCATAACTATCCATAACATTTTTGTCGGCCAGAAAATGGCAACTTTTAATGAGCAAATTGGGAAAAATGGTTACTGTTTTGTATTGGGCATCGGGCCAAATTTCAACCCTCTACAACACAGCAGACAATCCATGAAATATGTACCTAATTTGGTTACAATCCATGTAACACTTGTACAACTGTTATACTGAAACAGTATTGAATGATCACATAACGTATTGCAATAGAGACTAGAAACACTTAGAGTACTAACTTGACCATAAATATTGTGAGAGCAAGGATATTGAGAAGTGTATTTTGGTAGATACTGACCTTAAGGCTTTTGAGATAGTCTTTGGTGTGAACCACCAGTAAATCTTCTTCTGAAGCCTCCCTGGCTCGCACAGTTGTGTCATCTCGAATCATACCTGCCTCTGTCCGTACAGAATAACTAATGTACCATTTGCAACAAGTCTTTTAATAATTTTCTAGTAGGAGATAATACAACTTTTGTATGATTAATGTATTGTTTATGCCAAGCAGTACTCAGGAACTTGTGATGCATATTTCAATAGTAACATAGTAAAAGTGGGATCAACAGATGTGTGGGGCAAGCATAAATGCCCTGGATCATCCTGACTTGGGGCAAAATATCATGGTGGTACACAAGGGGACCAGGTCAAGAAATAAATAACTCCTAGGTATGGATGTTTATTTAATTCAGTTTTTCTATTTTAGAATCACATGTAATTGGAGGCAGCTGACCTATATGTATATGTAATTGGAGGCAGGGATAATATCCCATAACATTCAGCTGACCTATATGCATATGTAATTGGAGGCAGGGATATTCCATAACTTATTCAGCTGACCTATATGCATATGTAATTATAGACAGGGATTTCTCAGGACTTATTCAGCTGACCTGTAAATTCCTTTAATACTCACATTTTTTTCATTGAGTTTTCTTTTTATATCAGACTGCTATCAAAAATTTTACAACATAACATTGTAACAGCAAAAGAAATTTTGAAATGAATTTTGAACATTTTCAAAACAACAAATTATAACTAACTTATAATAAATCATAATAATAAAGTAAAATAAAATCCATTGTCTGCACTTTCGTTAAAATATATTCAAGTATGAATCAAAAACTATTTTTACCTTTCAGAAAAGAATATATACGTCCCCATTTCCCTGCATCAAAAGGGTGCAATTTTTCAAGACCACAAAATCCTATATTGTAATCTGATGTGTATATGATTGGCCATTTTGATGTGGGAATATCGGCATACAGGAGACTGTCATGGGGCACCTTGTCGTCAGTTGATGATGGACCAATGTCTTGCTTTGTACTAAAAACAGAAACCATCCAATCCTTTATGTTGTTCACAAAGTTCATTTAAGGTGGAAAATAAAAATTTTCAAAAGAAAGTTAGATTTCATTACAAAAACTGTAACAAACAAACAACCGCTAAAAACTTCTGTTAGTGTTTGTAAAATATCAATTCACTGACTCTATTCATCTATTGTTGTTGTTGTTTTTTTTTCTAATGATGTAATTTACAAATTTTAATTTGAAGTGCTTTTATACCAAAAATATTATAAAAAGTATTGAAATGTCAATTTAATTATGTAAAACTTTATTTCATCAACATAATACAATTTACAAGTGACAAATTAAAGTTTTTAAATTTTTTCCTCACAGGAAATGAAAGAAATTTGATACCATTCCTGCAAAATGTCCTCTTTATACAGTATAAGCTTTGATACCAAAATGGTCTCTGTTATGTCAAAAATGCAGTCATTTTAATGTTCATTTATTACTAATTACTCATGACTTTTAAAACTGCCAAAGATGATGGACTAGATTGGTAAACATATTTTTGGAATTACAATGAGACAGAAAATTTGAAAGAAATATAGAAAAATTGTAGAAACAAAGACAGAGACAAAATAATGGAAATAAGATAGACGGAATAGATACATAATATATGTATATATGTATAAAGCACAGAAGGATTGCAGCAACGATCTACATCCAAGATTGTCAGATTGGTGAATGTGTTGATGCTACATGTTATATAAAAAGATTTATGTAACGTGGACAACAATGTAATAAATGATGTAATAATGTTATATATTGTGGTCAATATTTTGGAACTATATGTTCCTTCATCAGGACTATGTATGGTGTTTACCGCACAAGGCGTGTAACAAGAATGACCATTGTCTGCATCTTAAAATCATTGCAGTGGACATTTAGATGCATAACTCCTTCATATTTCAAGTGGTTTCCCCTAAATAACTGACAAGTATTCAAATATGCATTGATTTAATGTTGAACTTCACTGCTATTTGCTTAATTACTTTTAGCCATATTAAGATGATTATCTTGATTTGTGAACATTAGAATGGAAAGTACATGTAGGAAAAAGAAGCAAAGATAGAAAGGAAAAATTAGGAAATTAAGAAAGAGATGAGAATAACAGAAAGAGGAAAAAGTATTGGAAGCCAAATTTAAAATAATGTAACTATGCGTTATCATGACTCACCACTTTGGTTGGGAATTAAGGCAGAGAGCTTGGGCAATAATTTTCATTCAACTTCAGAGATGGGTAAAAATTTTTTCCTTGACATATATATATTATTTTTTATTAAACCTTTGCATAATTAATGGACTCTAGGTAAGACAGGGTTCAAAATTAACAGTTGTCCAGTCCTCAAAATCAACCTAAAATTTCTTTGGGCAACCTAAAATTTCAGTAAATATAATGGAGGTTGTCCAAAGTATCTTTAAATTTGCCAATTTGATTTAGACACAGAATTTTCGTATTTTGGCTTTTAAAAACTGAAACGTGAATTTATGAGGTTTTTTCATGTAAATTGTCTGCAAGATATAGGTTATTTACCATTATATATGATAATTTTGTCAATTCACATTTTGAATACCCTTAATAACATAGTAGCCGGTAAGTCTTAGGAACTGGTCCTTGACCAATATGTAACCACAGGATCTTGATTTTTACTGTCTCATCAAAAAGACAGGCGAAATGATTTCATGTTAGATGGTTGCTAGTCTTGAACCCATACACATTATGGAACCTAGGATTTCCAGTCAAGCATGTTACCAATTCAGCCAAAGAGACGTCCCAGTATCCAAGTCATTAAACCAGTGCTACACAGTCTAACCTGATTCCACAATACAGTAACAGAAGAGACAGTTTGGTGTGATTCAAACCTGGGACCTTAAAGACACAAGCCAAACACCTAAATTCCTAATCGACTGCACACGCTACCCCAGTTCATTTTGCACATTGATACAGTAGTACCACCGGTAAGTTAGTAGTAAGATTCAGACCCAAACTCCAACACTGTCCAAGTATACAGATTTAATATAATATTTGAAAATCCCTGAAACTTGAAAGCTGAGAAACTTCAGATTGTTTTGACAGAGGTTATGTGTACAATGCAAACCTTTTATGTCCATCCGACATTCTGATCGAAATGATTCATTGATGTAAGGAGAAGACACTTTATAGATCAATAAAAAAATGAAAATAAAATTTACTTTCGATTTCAATAATACACTATTTGTCGGATTCCGTCTCCTATTTTATTTACAATACGTCCTATTCAATACAATTTGTGTTGAATTTTTCATTAAAGCAAATAATTATGATATATTCTGTATAAATTATAATTATAAATCCTTTTGGTATTGTATTTATATTTTAGGCCCTAATTTCTACATTACTTTTTGTATGTTGTTCGGGTTATTCGGGTCTATAGTGTCTTAAGGGTACCGGTATGTTACTACGGTAAGCACTTTTTAGCGCATCCCAAACATTTCTGTTTTGAGTTGGATTGGAAAGTGGTATAGCGGTATGGCTGGTAGAAGTAGAAGTAGGATATTTAAAAAAAATTATTTACAGTAATTCACTTCATAATATGTGCAACAAAAGTCTAGTTTAATTACTGAATATTGAAAATGCATAGGGTGTTGGAATTCTGTATTGACTATTGTACATGTACCTATGCACAGCTGTGTATTGTAAACTAAAGTAAAGGAGCCTAACTAAAGTCAATATTTATTTTGAACCTTTATTTCATAATATTTGGGCAATTATTTAATACATGAATGCATGTATATGCCTTTAATTGGGCCCAAATTGGCAAATAAAGTATCCAGTATCTTGTATAGTCCGAGATTCTCTGCCCTTCTTGAGTCCTACTTTTGATATCGGCAGTTTATGGGAGAGGGTCAGAGAGACTTTATTCATCAAAAGTTGCAATTTCAGCGATACCAGCAGGTAACAGTATGTACATGTACAAGCCGATATCAAAAGTGAGAGAAGGGCAGAGAATCTTGTACTATGTACTGCAGGCCTTTGGCTAAGTACACTGCAAGTCTACCATTTAAAAGTTGAAATTTGTAAGGGCTGTTGGCCAGATTTTTTCAATGGCACAACTTCTCCCAACTTAAGATTTATCCACTATACACTAAGGGCTTACTTAGACATCATTGTTAGTTATTTATTGTTTGTGTTCGGCATGCAAAGTTAAAGGTAGACTTGATTAAAGATTTCATGATCAACAAGAGCTAACTGGTGCTGTACAGTTGGCTACTTGTAATTGTGTATTTGTGTTTTGGAGTGTGGAGGGGCTCACAAAGCAAACAAGATTTAGTTATTGTCGTGGATCAAATTATCCAGCTCTCCTTTGGTCAAAGAAATATCTCCCTCTCCTTTTTCTTTTTTGGTATTTGTCGATCAAAAGAATAAGTACGCTATATAAAGATAAACTAACAGAGTACCCTTTTGGACAAATTCTGCCAACAAATACCAATTAAATGGCCGATTCCTGTGTATACATGTATGTCCATGCCTGTTCCCCATCCTTTTCAATGTAAAAATCTTACATTCACGCCCATTTTTGAGTGAAGACAACAGACAGTCTAAGGCCGTTATTTTAACAAATAAAAAGTTGGATTTCCCCTTTTATTGCTTCAAAAGGTGTTTGATAGGTAGGTAATTAAAATTTTGTTTAAATTTAAAATTTTTATTTTTCCACAGAAAAAGTATAAATTCAATTTCATGATCTTTTGGATCCTGCCATGATGCAGCAGAGTTTTTTTAGCTCACCATTAGCCGAAGGCTCAAGTGAGCTATTGTGATCAATCACCGTCCGTCGCCCGTCGTCCGTCATTAACTTTTCACATTTTCGACTTCTTCTCCAGAACCACTGAACAGAATTTGATGAAACTTGATAAGCATGTAGTACTCATGGTCCCCTACAAGTATTGTTGTTTTTCGTCCGGATTCATCAACAGGTGGCGCCACCACAGGCAAAAGTAGGTCAAAGAGGGTACCCTCCTTTGACAAACTTCTTCTTCAGACCGGGGGCATACAGAGACAAACCGAATGCATAGGAATGATCTAGAGGGATGTGTGAAGAAGTGTTGTTATTTTTGGTTCCGTTCCGAAATCAAATTTTTGATGTTTTTTTGACGTTTTTTTTGACTTAGTAATTTCAATGCAGAAAAAAGAGGTATTTTTTTTCATTTAGTAAACATTGATGCATTAATTTGGTTTAAGTTGATCATTTTGATGGTAAGAAATACTACTGCAAAGAAAATTTTTCAATATTTTATGTTTTGGATTTTTAATGAATTTTTAAAGACTTTCAAGAAAAAGGGGGGTGGGATAATTGGTGTAAACATTTCACAGTTTGAACTTTTTCTTCGGAACCACTTGCTGGAATTCAATGAAACTTGGCATGCATCAAATACTCAAGGTCCCCGACAAATGTGGTCATCTTTGTCAGGATCCATGAACAGGTGGCACCACCACAGACAAAAGTAGGTCACAGAGGGTACCCTCCTTTGACAAACTTCTTATTCAGATCGGGTGCATACAGCGACAAACCGACTGCATAGGAATGATTTAGAGGCATATGGGAAGAAGTGTTGATATTTTTGGTTCCATTCCGAAATCAAATTTTTGACGTTTTTTTCATTTTTATTTTGGACTTTGTTATTTTAATGCATTAAAGAGTTATTATTTTCTTTTAGTAAACATTGATGCATTCATTTCTATGGTAAGGAATGCTGGTGCGAAGGAATTTTTTCAATATCTTGATTTTTGAATTTTTTAAGACTTCCAAGAAAAGGGGGGGGGGGGACAATTTTTCATATCTTCAACTTGATCTACAGAACAACTTAAAGGATTGTGATAAAACTGGGTAGGATGCAAGTACTCATAGTCCTTTTCAAAGGTTTTGTTTTTTGTACGGATCATCCAAATTGGTTAACAGATAATGCCACCATGTCTAAAAGTAGGTCTCACAATGGTACATATACCACTTGGTAATTGAAATATGGAGAGTAGCGGTTCAAATCCAGCTGTGGTCAAAAAATTTTTTTTTTTTACACATCTAAATAAGTTTTTAGATGTTTCTCAACACTCAACATATGAAATTAGGAATTTTACGTTTAAGACTTCCAAAAAAAAACTCAGGTGAGCGATATAGGCCCACTTGGGCGTCTTGTTTTTGTCCAGCCATGTGATCCAAAACCCGCAATGTATAACTGATGAATATCATGTTGAGTATTGCATGTTGCATCTAGTGTTTGTAAGCTGCTTTTAAACAGCGAAGAAAATAAAACTACAGCATGTGATTGAGAAGCTGGAAATCCTATTGAAATCATGTTATATGTTACATGCATATATATATATATATATATATATATATGTATATATATATATATATATATTATATTATAATATGAGTAGTAAATTCAAGATCAGAGGAAATTTGATCTGGTGATTTCTGTCATTTTAAATGGGTGGTATTTTGCCAGGTGCCTGCTCTGATTGAAATTCCTGTTTATTGACACATTTCTTTTGACAAAACACCTTAATGGCCCTTTAACCATTGATCACTTATAACAAATAGTATCTGCATAAGACTCAAGTATCAATTATCAAATTTATCCACTAAATCATTTCAAAACTGCTTAAGTTTTAACAGGATATACTAACCGATCTTCCTACCATCATCATTACCGTACTGAGCCCAGATATGATGGGAACAGGATATACTAACCGATCTTCCTACCATCATCATTACCGTACTGAGCCCAGATAGGATGGGAACAGGATATACTAACCGATTTTCCTACCATCATCATTACTGTATTGAGCCCAGATATGATGGGAACAGGATATACTAACCGATCTTCCTACCATCATCATTACCGTACTGAGCCCAGATAGGATGGGAACAGGATATACTAACCGATCTTCCTACCATCATCATTACCGTATTGAGCCCAGATAGGATGAAGGGAAGATACACTAGAAGACCTTACCAGTCACCGCCTCAATATTGAGCTCCAAACATGATGGAGAAAAGATACACTACCAGATCTTTCTTCTCATCAACACCACACCAGCACAGTATTATCATAATTATGGCATAATGCTCCACACATGGCAGGAAAAAGATACATATATAAAGTACAGTACAACGCTTTAGTCCAAAAGGTCACTACTGTCCAATGTTGAGCAGGATTCAGTGACATCAAGAAAGGTGATACACAGTCATAGATAAAAACACATTCATAACTATGCATAACATTTTTGTCTGCCAGAAAATGGAAACTTTTAATGAGCAAATTGGGAAAAATGGTTACTGTTTTGTATTGGGCATTGGGTCAAATTTCGACCCTCTACAACACAGCAGACAATCCATGAAATATGTACCTAATTTGGTTACAATCCATGTAACACTTGTACAACTGTTATACTGAAACAGTATTGAACGATCACATAACGTATTGCAATAGAGACTAGAAACACTTAGAGTACTAACTTGACCATAAATATTGCAAGAGCAAGGATATTGAGAAGTGTATTTTGGTAGATACTGACCTTAAGGCTTTTGAGATAGTCTTTGGTGTGAACCACCAGTAAATCTTCTTCTGAAGCCTCCCTGGCTCGCACAGTTGTGTCATCTCGAATCATACCTGCCTCTGTCCGTACAGAATAACTAATGTACCATTTGCAACAAGTCTTTTAATAATTTTCTAGTAGGAGATAATACAACTTCTGTATGATTAATGTATTGTTTATGCCAGGCAGTACTCAGGACTTATTCAGCTGACCTATATGCATATGTAATTGGAGACAGGGATTTCTCAGGACTTACTCAGCTGACTTGTAAATTCCTTTAATATTCACATTTTTTTCATTGAGTTTTCTTTTTATATCAGACTGCTATCAAAAATTTTACAACATAACATTGTAACAGCAAAAGAAATTTTGAAATGAATTTTGAACATTTTCAAAACAACAAATTATAACTAACTTATAATAAATCATAATAATGAAGTAAAATAAAATCCATTGTCTGCAGTTTCGTTAAAATATATTCAAGTATGAATCAAAAAATAATTTTACCTTTCAGAAAAGAATATATACGTCCCCATTTCCCTGCATCAAAAGGGTGCAATTTTTCAAGACCACAAAATCCTATATTATAATCTGATGTGTATATGATTGGCCATTTTGATGTGGGAATATCGGCATACAGGAGACTGTCATGGGGCACCTTGTCGTTAGTTGATGATGGACCACTGTCTTGCTTTGTATTACTAAAAACAAAAACCATCCAATCCTTTATATTGTTCACAAAGTTCATTTAAGGTGGTAAATAAAAATTTTCAAAAGAAAGTTAGATTTCATTACAAAAGCTGTAACAAACAAACAACTGCTAAAAACTTCTGTTAGTGTTTGTAAAATATCAATTCACTGACTCTATTCATCTATTGTTGTTGTTGTTTTTTTTTCTAATGATGTAATTTACAAATTTTAATTTGAAGTGCTTTTATACCAAAAATATTATAAAAAGTATTGAAATGTCAATTTAATTATGTAAAACTTTATTTCATCAACATAATACAATTTACAAGTGACAAATTAAAGTTTTTAAATTTTTTCCTCACAGGAAATGAAAGAAATTTGATACCATTCCTGCAAAATGTCCTCTTTATACAGTATAAGCTTTGATACCAAGATGGTCTCTGTTATGTCAAAAATGCAGTCATTTTAATGTTCATTTATTACTAATTACTCATGACTTTTAAAACTGCCAAAGATGATGGACTAGATTGGTAAACATATTTTTGGAATTACAATGAGACAGAAAATTTGAAAGAAATATAGAAAAATTGTAGAAACAAAGACAGAGACAAAATAATGGAAATAAGATAGACGGAATAGATACATAATATATGTATATATGTATAAAGCACAGAAGGATTGCAGCAACGATCTACATCCAAGATTGTCAGATTGGTGAATGTGTTGATGCTACATGTTATATAAAAAGATTTATGTAACGTGGACAACAATGTAATAAATGATGTAATAATGTTATATATTGTGGTCAATATTTTGGAACTATATGTTCCTTCATCAGGACTATGTATGGTGTTTACTGCACAAGGCGTGTAACAAGAATGACCATTGTCTACATCTTAAAATCATTGCAGTGGACATTTAGATGCATAACTCCTTTATATTTCAAGTGGTTTCCCCTAAATAACTGACAAGTAAACAAATATGCATTGATTTTAATGTTGAACTTCACTGCTATTTGCTTAATTACTTTTAGCCATATTAAGATGATTATCTTGATTTGTGAACATTAGAATGGAAAATACATGTAGGAAAAAGAAGCAAAGATAGAAAGGAAAAATTAGGAAATTAAGAAAGAGATGAGAATAACAGAAAGAGGAAAAAGTATTGGATAAAGCCAAATTTAAAATAATGTAACTATGGGTTATCATGACTCACCACTTTGGTTGGGAGTTAAGGCAGAGAGCTTGGGCAATAATTTTCATTCAACTTCAGAGATGGGTAGAAATTTTTTCCTTGACATATATATATTATATATATTATTTTTTATTAAACCTTTGCATAATTAATGGACTCTAGGTAAGACAGGGCTCAAAATTAACAGTTGTCCAGTCCTCAAAATCAACCTAAAATTTCTTTGGGCAACCTAAAATTTCAGTAAATATAATGGAGGTTGTCCAAAGTATCTTTAAATTTGCCAATTTGAAGACACAAAATTTTCGTAATTTTGGCTTTTAAAAACTGAAACGTGAATTTATGAGGTTTTTTCATGTAAATTGTCTGCAAGATATAGGTTATTTACCATTATATATGATAATTTTGTCAATTCACATTTTGAATACCCTTAATAACATAGTAGCCGGTAAGTCTTAGGAACTGGTCCTTGACCAATATGTAACCACAGGATCTTGATTTTTACTGTCTCATCAAAAAGACAGGCGAAATGATTTCATGTTAGATGGTTGCTAGTCTTGAACCCATACACATTATGGAACCTAGGATTTCCAGTCAAGCATGTTACCAATTCAGCCAAAGAGACGTCCCAGTATCCAAGTCATTAAACCAGTGCTACACAGTCTAACCTGATTCCACAATACAGTAACAGAAGAGACAGTTTGGTGTGATTCAAACCTGGGACCTTAAAGACACAAGCCAAACACCTAAATTCCTAATCGACTGCACACGCTACCCCAGTTCATTTTGCACATTGATACAGTAGTACCACCGGTAAGTTAGTAGTAAGATTCAGACCCAAACTCCAACACTGTCCAAGTATACAGATTTAATATAATATTTGAAAATCCCTGAAACTTGAAAGCTGAGAAACTTCAGATTGTTTTGACAGAGGTTATGTGTACAATGCAAACCTTTTATGTCCATCCGACATTCTGATCGAAATGATTCATTGATGTAAGGAGAAGACACTTTATAGATCAATAAAAAAATGAAAATAAAATTTACTTTCGATTTCAATAATACACTATTTGTCGGATTCCGTCTCCTATTTTATTTACAATACGTCCTATTCAATACAATTTGTGTTGAATTTTTCATTAAAGCAAATAATTATGATATATTCTGTATAAATTATAATTATAAATCCTTTTGGTATTGTATTTATATTTTAGGCCCTAATTTCTACATTACTTTTTGTATGTTGTTCGGGTTATTCGGGTCTATAGTGTCTTAAGGGTACCGGTATGTTACTACGGTAAGCACTTTTTAGCGCATCCCAAACATTTCTGTTTTGAGTTGGATTGGAAAGTGGTATAGCGGTATGGCTGGTAGAAGTAGAAGTAGGATATTTAAAAAAAATTATTTACAGTAATTCACTTCATAATATGTGCAACAAAAGTCTAGTTTAATTACTGAATATTGAAAATGCATAGGGTGTTGGAATTCTGTATTGACTATTGTACATGTACCTATGCACAGCTGTGTATTGTAAACTAAAGTAAAGGAGCCTAACTAAAGTCAATATTTATTTTGAACCTTTATTTCATAATATTTGGGCAATTATTTAATACATGAATGCATGTATATGCCTTTAATTGGGCCCAAATTGGCAAATAAAGTATCCAGTATCTTGTATAGTCCGAGATTCTCTGCCCTTCTTGAGTCCTACTTTTGATATCGGCAGTTTATGGGAGAGGGTCAGAGAGACTTTATTCATCAAAAGTTGCAATTTCAGCGATACCAGCAGGTAACAGTATGTACATGTACAAGCCGATATCAAAAGTGAGAGAAGGGCAGAGAATCTTGTACTATGTACTGCAGGCCTTTGGCTAAGTACACTGCAAGTCTACCATTTAAAAGTTGAAATTTGTAAGGGCTGTTGGCCAGATTTTTTCAATGGCACAACTTCTCCCAACTTAAGATTTATCCACTATACACTAAGGGCTTACTTAGACATCATTGTTAGTTATTTATTGTTTGTGTTCGGCATGCAAAGTTAAAGGTAGACTTGATTAAAGATTTCATGATCAACAAGAGCTAACTGGTGCTGTACAGTTGGCTACTTGTAATTGTGTATTTGTGTTTTGGAGTGTGGAGGGGCTCACAAAGCAAACAAGATTTAGTTATTGTCGTGGATCAAATTATCCAGCTCTCCTTTGGTCAAAGAAATATCTCCCTCTCCTTTTTCTTTTTTGGTATTTGTCGATCAAAAGAATAAGTACGCTATATAAAGATAAACTAACAGAGTACCCTTTTGGACAAATTCTGCCAACAAATACCAATTAAATGGCCGATTCCTGTGTATACATGTATGTCCATGCCTGTTCCCCATCCTTTTCAATGTAAAAATCTTACATTCACGCCCATTTTTGAGTGAAGACAACAGACAGTCTAAGGCCGTTATTTTAACAAATAAAAAGTTGGATTTCCCCTTTTATTGCTTCAAAAGGTGTTTGATAGGTAGGTAATTAAAATTTTGTTTAAATTTAAAATTTTTATTTTTCCACAGAAAAAGTATAAATTCAATTTCATGATCTTTTGGATCCTGCCATGATGCAGCAGAGTTTTTTTAGCTCACCATTAGCCGAAGGCTCAAGTGAGCTATTGTGATCAATCACCGTCCGTCGCCCGTCGTCCGTCATTAACTTTTCACATTTTCGACTTCTTCTCCAGAACCACTGAACAGAATTTGATGAAACTTGATAAGCATGTAGTACTCATGGTCCCCTACAAGTATTGTTGTTTTTCGTCCGGATTCATCAACAGGTGGCGCCACCACAGGCAAAAGTAGGTCAAAGAGGGTACCCTCCTTTGACAAACTTCTTCTTCAGACCGGGGGCATACAGAGACAAACCGAATGCATAGGAATGATCTAGAGGGATGTGTGAAGAAGTGTTGTTATTTTTGGTTCCGTTCCGAAATCAAATTTTTGATGTTTTTTTGACGTTTTTTTGTACTTGGTAGTTTTAATGCAGAAAAAAGAGGTATTTTTTTCTTTTAGTAAACATTGATGCATTAATTTGGTTTAAGTTGATCATTTTGATGGTAAGAAATACTACTGCAAAGAAAATTTTTCAATATTTTATGTTTTGGATTTTTAATGAATTTTTAAAGACTTTCAAGAAAAAGGGGGGTGGGATAATTGGTGTAAACATTTCACAGTTTGAACTTTTTCTTCGGAACCACTTGCTGGAATTCAATGAAACTTGGCATGCATCAAATACTCAAGGTCCCCGACAAATGTGGTCATCTTTGTCAGGATCCATGAACAGGTGGCACCACCACAGACAAAAGTAGGTCACAGAGGGTACCCTCCTTTGACAAACTTCTTATTCAGATCGGGTGCATACAGCGACAAACCGACTGCATAGGAATGATTTAGAGGCATATGGGAAGAAGTGTTGATATTTTTGGTTCCATTCCGAAATCAAATTTTTGACGTTTTTTCATTTTTATTTTGGACTTTGTTATTTTAATGCATTAAAGAGTTATTATTTTCTTTTAGTAAACATTGATGCATTCATTTCTATGGTAAGGAATGCTGGTGCGAAGGAATTTTTTCAATATCTTGATTTTTGAATTTTTTAAGACTTCCAAGAAAAGGGGGGGGGGGACAATTTTTCATATCTTCAACTTGATCTACAGAACAACTTAAAGGATTGTGATAAAACTGGGTAGGATGCAAGTACTCATAGTCCTTTTCAAAGGTTTTGTTTTTTGTACGGATCATCCAAATTGGTTAACAGATAATGCCACCATGTCTAAAAGTAGGTCTCACAATGGTACATATACCACTTGGTAATTGAAATATGGAGAGTAGCGGTTCAAATCCAGCTGTGGTCAAAAAATTTTTTTTTTTTACACATCTAAATAAGTTTTTAGATGTTTCTCAACACTCAACATATGAAATTAGGAATTTTACGTTTAAGACTTCCAAAAAAAAACTCAGGTGAGCGATATAGGCCCACTTGGGCGTCTTGTTTTTGTCCAGCCATGTGATCCAAAACCCGCAATGTATAACTGATGAATATCATGTTGAGTATTGCATGTTGCATCTAGTGTTTGTAAGCTGCTTTTAAACAGCGAAGAAAATAAAACTACAGCATGTGATTGAGAAGCTGGAAATCCTATTGAAATCATGTTATATGTTACATTCATATATATATATATATATATATATATATATGTATATATATATATATATATATATATGAGTAGTAAATTCAAGATCAGAGGAAATTTGATCTGGTGATTTCTGTCATTTTAAATGGGTGGTATTTTGCCAGGTGCCTGCTCTGATTGAAATTCCTGTTTATCGACACATTTCTTTTGACAAAACACCTTAATGGCCCTTTAACCATTGATCACTTATAACAAATAGTATCTGCATAAGACTCAAGTATCAATTATCAAATTTATCCACTAAATCATTTCAAAAATACTTAAGTTAAAGTATTTCGTCTCTGGTTGCAAAGTACATAGTATCATGATATAAATTGTTTAATGAGCTAAATATTGTGGTATTTTTCATATTTTCTTAGTACCCTGTCATACATGTTCTACACGTAATACAGATGTTGGCATATAACATAGCCCTTAGAGTTTTGTGTGGGTTTCTTACATACACGGTAGGTAATAATCATTAAGCAATGCGCCAGACAGGTGCTGCCACCATAATGTCACACCTCTAGCTCCCTGTCATACATGTTATACATGTACTACAGATGTTGGGATGTGGTATACCCTGTGTAGAGTTATGTGTCTGTTACATATGTAATAATCATTAAGCAATGCACCAGACAGGTGCTGCCACCATAATGTCACACCTCTAGCTCCCTGTCATACATGTTATACATGTACTACAGATGTTGGGATGTGGTATACCCTGTGTAGAGTTATGTGTCTGTTACATATGTAATAATCATTAAGCAATGCACCAGACAGGTGCTGCCACCATAATGTCACACCTCTAGCTCCCTGTCATACATGTTATACATGTACTACAGATGTTGGGATGTGGTATACCCTGTGTAGAGTTATGTGTCTGTTACATAGGAAATAATCATTAAGCAATGTGCCAATCAGGTGCTGCCACCATACTGTTGAAACAATCCTGATGTGGCATAAAACAGGAATCAATAAATTGTGATTTCTTTCCAGGTGTTGCTGAAGTCACCTCTGCTCGCAACAGATTTGATGCTACATTACAGCTTTTAGTGGACAAGAAAGATGATGGGTGAAGTTTTTATTTCTGATTCTAATGCTATCTGTGGTGGTTGAATTCCTTTGAATTTGAGCTCGTATTATAACCACACTCTGAATCTGATATTCTTTACTACAACTTTATTTACTACATTTAATATAAAGAGACAAATATTTATACATCAGCTGTGAGAACATTTACATGTATCAAATGAAGTCCCAAGTCTATATTTCTGTATTAGTTACATGTACGAGGTATGACAAAAAGTCCTTGGCTCCACGTACTTAGGAATACCCAAGATTGAGAAAAATGTCATTATTTTTCAATATAATCTCCCGTTATCTCAATGCACTTTCTAGATCTCGGAGAGAATTGTCATTGTTTTTTCAATATGATCTCCCTTTATCTCAATGCACTTTCTAGATCTCAGAAAGAATTGTCATTGTTTTTTCAAAATAATCTCCCTTCATCTCAATGCACTTTCTACATCTCAAAATAGAATGCTTCATTCCCTTCCCCTAAGTACTTATATACAGCATCTAAGATATCCTCATTGCTTCCAAAAGTCTTACCACATAGGTAATATATTAGTTTTCGAAAATAATAGAGGTCAGATGACGCTAAATCTAGAGAATATAGGGGATGAAGAAGAACCTCACAGTTGCATTCCATTGTAGCAGTTATTACAGCTTGGAAATAGAAAGTAGATGCATTATCTTGCAAGGGTAGAACCCCCTTGGTTAGCTATCCTCTCTTCTTTCTCACTATCTCCTGATGCAGCCTCTTCAATTCATTTTAATTTATCATGTTCAATGCTCTCCCTCCTCCTTCTAAATTTAGCAGCCTGTGTTTTAAGTGAGCTATAAGAGGTCCTCCTGAATGTCCTTGGGAGTGATCACCTTCTTACATAGATACTTGATCACTACAGTAACTTCAGTTTTCTCTGTTTTGGTAGTTTGACTAACCCTTCAACTTTTAACAGTGAATCAATCACGTGTTTGATCAAAACCTTCGAAATACTACTTTCTATACCAAAAACTGGCAATATGTTTGATTAGAGTTTCATAATTATTTATTGTATCAAAGTATATTAGGCCGAGAACTTTTTGATCTAATCATACCTTATGCCTGTTTATGTAGATTTTACGGATTATATGCATACATTTTGCAGTATATTGTATTTGATCCTTTTGAAAATTTTATTTTTAGATTAGAAGTCTAAGTACATTAAAGTAAAACCACAAGAATTAAGCACTGTTCTTATATGATATTATGTGAGACATACAAAAATTGAGAGAAAAGAGATAATTATAGAAATTAACAATGAATAAAGTTAATTGTAAATATTTTAACAGACACCTGTCTAGTGATGGAGAATCACCACTGGAAGTTGTATCTCAAAGGTATGTATATCTATGTGTCAATCTAATTTAGGTCATTGTGGCTGTATAGAATTGACTATTAAGTTCTGTGTACATAAGTATATGTATGTGTATGTACGTCATCATGTACATGTACATGATGTACTTTCAGTGTATAAGGTAAGAGAGGTTGATTCAGTGGTCACACACCTGATTTCTGATGACCAATGTTCAATTATGGCAGTCAGAAAGGAATTTCCCTGTAATTTGCTATCTCCTGTCTCCTTATTTTTCCCCAAAGGAGACAGTGAAAACCAGGGCCTTGTGTTACGGTATTATTATAAGATAAAAGATTTTTATAATCCCCCCTCCACAAACGAAGTGGTGGGGGTGTATGAGAATCATTTTGTGCGTCTATTTGTGTTATATAATTATTACATAAAAGATTCCTCTTTTTTTGGTGTTGTTCTGTTACTGGTGGATGGGGGGAGGGGCTTGTAATGACTATTCTTCATAGTCCTCAGTACGTGAGATGTATTTTAAGAGAATAACTATTCATTATGATATCAGATATAGTCAGACAGTTAGCCTTGTAGAAACTACTACTACAATAAGAGCAGAGCTAATAATTAAAACTATGCTTCAGTGAACTCCTCAGAGATTTAAAAATAGACATTGAACAGATCATACATGGTTATTGAGGGATCACGAAAGGGAATAAATTGAGAAATAGTGAAACGGCCACAGTTCTGTTGTCGGTAAAAATGTTTGGCCTATATATCATGCAGGTGCTGCCTATGTATGTCAACTGTCTTTATATATTATTACCTAAGTATTTCTACCAAATAAAGTGATGATTTCATGATGTAATGACAATCTATATGGTCTACATGTTACATGCTACTCATAGTACATACACAGTGTCTGTCTGTATTATGTCTGTAATCAGTATTTCAGCACCACTCAGGTAAATTTGACATTCTTTAAGTATCTAAGGTCCTAGCTTTCAAATTTTTCTACATAATGTAATGTTTTATATGCTGTGTGAAAGCAGATGAATTTAGCGATTTCTTGTTATTGTTAAGATATAACTTAATATACTTCTTTTAATAATATAAGAATGCTGAAAGTGTACTTGTCAGTTTAGTATATAGACTACTGTATATTGTGATTAATGCTTTGTGTAGGGTAGCAGAACACCCGTACTGAAAAAGGAAGAGATTTGGTATAACCACTTTACTAACACTCATTCATTCGTATGATTTTTACTGTATTTTCCCTTCTAGTGAAATGTCTCCTATACCATCGCCTAACAAACGTAGTCTAGCTGCTCGCAGGAAAAGAAAACGTAAAGATGATCAAGATCTGGAACCAGGTCATTTTCACCGTAAGTTTCTCCTGATTCATACCAGGAAACCACAACCTATTGTTATTGATAAATATTTTTGTTTTTTTATACACATGTTTGTATTTTTATAACTTATTCTCTAGAGTCATATGTAACATGTGCACTTGTGTTCCACATATATTACAGTTGTATGAAGATCATGTGATATGTTTTCAGATACGTATGTTACAGTTGTATGAAGATCATGTGATATGTTTTCAGATACGTATGTGATGAAGTTATTTGACAGGAGTGTGGATCTGGCTCAGTTTGATGAAGATGCTCCACTCTATCCAATTTGTCGGGCATGGCTACGTAATCAGCCAAATAATAGAAATCTGGTGCCACAACCTCGGAGTCCTTCCCCAGAACCAGAGATTCAAACCTATAATGATGATGAGGTAAGCAAGAGATGAAGAAATAGTTTGATTTTCTGTTGCAGTGCAATTCACTTCATAGCAGAACAAAGGACCCCTGTGAGTGAGGTGCATATAGTGATTGGTTTGTTTAGGTGTCCATTTGTCTGGCTGTCCATCCTATTTATAAAATGTCCCTCAAAGGCTTGTCATATGTTATTTGTCATGCTGATTTTGAGGTCAAAGCCTTTGAATGACGATGGTTTCATCACAGAATCTAGTTTTAAAATCATCTAAGACATTCATTGACTTATAACCCTTGATCTTTTGGCAGGGATTCAGGCTTTACATTGGGGCCCAGATAACTGCAATGTAAGAATGTATTTAATCCTAAAGTAAAAAATTTTTTTTTCATTCCTTAAGCTGTATGCATCCTTATAAAGAATAGAAGGCAATCCACCAAATAGTGAAATTTGTAGGCTCTAGGACAAGGCCTAATTACAGGCAGTGATTTCTGGCTCTAGTCTGATACAAGGTAGTTATTTCTGACAAGGCCTAATTACAGATTATTTCTGACTCTAGGACAAGGCCTAATTACAAGTTATTTCTGCTCAAGGACGATGCCTATGGTAATTACAAGTTATCTCTGTCTCTAGGACAAGGCCTAATTACAAGTTATTTCTGGCTCTAGGACAAGACCTAATTACAGGTTATTTCTGGCTCTAGGACAAGGCCTAATTACAAGTTATTTCTGGTTCAATGACAAGGACAAGGCCTAATTACAAGTTATTTCTGGCTCTAGGACAAGGACAAGGCCTAATTACAGGTTATTTCTGCTCTAGGACATGGCCTAATTACAGGTTATTTCTGCTCTAAGACAAGACCTAATTACAGGTTATTTCTGGCTCTAAGACAAGGCCCTAATTACGGGTTATTCCTGGCTCTAGGACAAGGCCTAATTACAGGTTATTTCTGACTCTAGGACAAGGCCTAATTACAGGTTATTTATGGCTCTAGGGCAAGGCCTAATTACAGGTTATTTCTGGCTCTGGGACAAGGACAAGGCCTAATTACAGATTATTTCTGACTCTAGGACAAGGCCTAATTACAGTTTTTTCTGTTCTAGGACAAGGCCTAATTACAGGTTATTTCTGCTCTAGGACAATGCCTATGGTAATTACAAGTTATCTCTGTCTCTAGGACAAGGCCTAATTACAAGTTATTTCTGGCTCTAGGACAAGACCTAATTACAGGTTATTTCTGGCTCTAGGACAAGGCCTAATTACAAGTTATTTCTGGTTCTATGACAAGGACAAGGCCTAATTACAAGTTATTTCTGGCTCTAGGACAAGGACAAGGCCTAATTACAGGTTATTTCTGCTCTAGGACATGGCCTAATTACAGGTTATTTCTGCTCTAGGACAAGACCTAATTACAGGTTATTTCTGGCTCTAAGACAAGGCCCTAATTACGGGTTATTCCTGGCTCTAGGACAATGCCTAATTACAGGTTATTTCTGACTCTAGGACAAGGCCTAATTACAGGTTATTTATGGCTCTAGGGCAAGGCCTAATTACAGGTTATTTCTGGCTCTGGGACAAGGACAAGGCCTAATTACAGATTATTTCTGACTCTAGGACAAGGCCTAATTACAGTTTTTTCTGCTCTAGGACAAGGCCTAATTACAGGTTATTTCTGCTCTAGGACAATGCCTATGGTAATTACAAGTTATTTCTGTCTCTAAGACAAGGCCTAATTACAATTTATTTCTGGCTCTAGGACAAGGCCTAATTACAGGTTATTTCTGGCTCTAGGACAAGGCCTAATTACAAGTTATTTCTGGCTCTATGACAAGGACAAGGCCTAATTACAAGTTATTTCTGGCTCTAGGACAAGGACAAGGCCTAATTACAGGTTATTTGTGCTCTAGGACATGGCCTAATTACAGGTTATTTCTGCTCTAGGACATGGCCTAATTACAGGTTATTTCTGACTCGAGGACAAGGCCTAATTACAGGTTATTTCTGACTCGAGGACAAGGCCTAATTACAAGTTATTTCAGGCTCTAGGACAAGGATAAGGCCTAATTACAGGTTATTTCTGGCCCTAGGACATGGCCTAATTACAGGTAGTTATTTCTGGCTCCAGGACGAGGCCTGATTACAGGTAGTTATTTCTGGCTCTAGGGAAAGACCTAATTATAGGTAGTTATTTCTTGCTCTTGGATATAGAGCATCTAATGAATCTGAAACTTTGATTCTCAACCTGATCCTTATCCACAATCAGGGATTGTGTCAAGACCCTGCGTTCATAACTATTTCTTAGTCTGAATGTTCATGAGGTGAGATCCATCACTGTAACAGTCAGAATATTCTACAGCAAGATCATTAATTGTTTACCAATCAAAGTATCAATATTGAAAAACTGCTGTCAACACCATATACATTAGTATATATTTAAGAATGTATAAAAAAAAAAGAGATTTCTTTATGACACTATTTTGACAAGGAAACATATATTTCAGGAAATTCAGGATGTATATCGAATGCCCTTGCCTATAAAGCAGGATCCAGAAGATCATACTGATTACAGAGTGCCCCACCCTGTACCCCAGCCTCATGTAGATTTCTTCATGTCTGTAAGTTTATTAATTCCTAAACTAGGGCTCACACTGGATTGAAAAAAGGTGTAGCCATTGTTCTTATGAAAGATGTATTGCAGGGATGCAATATGTTTCTCAGTTAGAATTACCTATTTGCTGCTGTTTAAGAAATGCATAACACTTTGTTGTTACATATTTATTGTTACTAATTATCAATGATGATACAATGAACATTTGAAAAACTGCTACTCTCATCTAACATCAGACTGAAGACATTTCTATCCCCTAACATGACCTAGTAACCTATCAAGTACCACATCTGAAACTCCTAGGTACTGGCGCTGTGTAAGTAGTTGGTATGGTAGTCCACATGGAGGTCGCACAAACTAGAAGCTCCCTGCAAATTAGAAAAAATATGTTAATCATGTTGTGATAACATTGCTTTAAAAGAAAAATTCAATAAATTGCATCAGAGATCTACTAATTTTAACTCTGACCATATATAAAATTACTATAATATACTAATTTCATGATGCTACACTTATTACCTGCAAGATACAGATATCATCAATCATAGGCACCATAAGGATGGGGAGGTCATGGGTGGCAGCGAATTAAGTGGTATGCAGGTTTGCAGTGATTGATTGATTATTGTTTTATGTCACTCCACGGTTATTTCACATACATGTATATGGTGACGGCACATGCCTAATACATTGCATACAAATTTCTACCTTTGCAACGGACCCACCCGAAGCAGTGAGGGATCTTTTACGTGCCATGCCTACTGTGACACAGCACCCAGGTTTTTACTGTTTCCTCTGAAAGGCAGAACAGCCCAGGGCGGGAATTGAACTCAGGACCTCTAGGTCAAGCCGAGTGCCTCATCCTTTAGGCCACACCGGCTTTGCAGGGTTTCAAGGACTTCAGTCTTACAGTTAGACATGGCTTTCTTGCGAGCCATGTCCACGTTGGAACACTTTCACAATTTCATCACAGCTACAATACGGCAGTTTTCACTTGAAATATATGAACCGAAAATATTAGAAATGTGTTCTTTTCATTTAATAAATGAGTTATTTAATGTACCTCAGCTGAGGGTGATTGATACATGTAGGGTTTACAGACATGTGATGCAACAGTATTGCAATTGTTTCAGTACTGTTTAAGTTCAAACTTAATTTAAGTTCCTATGCAAAATTCAGTTTAACACAATATTCTGACAAAATAACCCTAGTTCTCTGTTCTGAAATAATTTTAGAAGTCAATTTACAAAATTGCATATATCACTATTTCATTCCTTAAAGTCGGTGACTATATCATTTTCTGGAAGTCTACGCAACAGGTTCTCTTAGACTTCTGCCAGATTCGCATAAAAAAGGATATAAAGCAACTTCATATGTGAATGTATGTGAGTGAATGGTAATTACTTAATCAGTCTTGAATAAAGATATTAATACTGACATAAAGAGCAGACTTAGTGAAGTTATTTGTGGTCATCCAGGCTATGATCAAAAGTCATGCCATTATTTTTACCTCCCTCAAATAGAATTACTACAAAGCAATCTACTGTTTGTTCTCAGTCATTGTCGTCAAAGGATTTTGTAAATAGAATGTATTGTAAGATAAATTTTCAAATAAATATTTGCCCAATCCTTTGATTTGTCATAACTGTCTCTTTCAATACATATAATTTTTAAACGCCCGTCCAATAGACGGGACGTATTATGTTATGGCGCTGTCCGTCCGTCCATGTGTCCGTCCGTCTGTCCGGGATCATGTTTTCCGGACCTTTTTTGGACGTCTTTCAAGATATTGTGATGAAATTTGGTATATAGCTTTATTTCAAGCGGCTAGTTCTAAAGAATTTCAAGTTTTTTTTTGCAGGTCAATTTCCAAGATGGGTTGCATAGGACCATTTCTGCAGGAGATATTGCCTTTGGACTTATTCCTATGATAAAATGCTATGAAACGCAATTAACTTCAGTAAACGTCAGATGTTTTTCATGAAAATCATGCCAAATGCGAATTGATCCTGTCCCAATTAAGCGACGGGCGTATTATGCCACGCTAGGCGTTGCTCTTGTTAGAATATTCACCTCAGTAAATGTCAGTTTTGAAAAAAGAAGAGAGATTTAGTGGAAATAAATCTGCCAAATATGACTGCATTGTTAAAAGGGAGTAACACAAATTCTATTATTAAGAAACTTTGTTGACAATAGAGACTGTGACCACACAATAGTTGACTAAATGTTTATTTCTTATTCTTGATCATAAAGGATGGTGATGATGCACCCGCAGCAGAGGGCCTACTACTGGGTCATTTAGACAGGTGGAAACAAGTTAGACAAAGGTAAGATAATAACTAGGTCACTTGAGTGGAAACAGGTAAGACAAAAGTAAGGTAATAACGAGGTCTCTCTTGGGTGGAAACAGGTAAAACAAAGGAGCCTAATAACTAGGTCACTAGACAGATGGAAATAGGCTAGACAGATGTAAGGTAATAACTAAGTCACTAGACAGATGGGAAGAGGTTAGACAAAGATAAGGTAATAAATTAGGTCACTTAGACAGGTTGGAATAGGTTATACAAAGGTAAGATAATAGCTAGGTCACTTGGGTGGAAACAGGTTAGACAAAGATAACATAATAACTAGGTCATTTGAACAGGTGGGAACATGTTAGACAAAGTAAAGGTAATAACTAGGTCACTTAGACAGGTGGAAACTGATTAGACAAAGATAAGGTAATAACAGGGTCACTTGGGTTGAAATGGTTAGACAAAGATAAGGGTATAACTAGGTCACTTGGATGGAAATTTATAAGAAACAGATAAGGTAATAACAAGGCCACTGGGGTGGAAACAGGTAAGACAAAGACAACATAATAGCTAGATCACTTAGGTTGGAACAGGTTAGACAAGGTAACAACTAGGTCACTTACACAGGTATAAGAAGGTCAGACAAAGGCAAGGAATTAATTAGGTCATATGCATTTAAGGAGATTAGACAAAATTAAAGTAAGGCTTCAACTAGGTTACTTAGGCAGGTGGAAGCATATTAGACAGAGTTTAGGTAATAACTTGGTCACAAACAGTTGGAAACAGTTTAGACAAAGGTAAGACTATAACAAAGTCACTCAGGGGTAAATAGTTCAGTCACAGATAAGCAATATAATGTCACTTAAACAGATGGAAGTAAATCCTACAAAGGTAAGACTATAACAAAGTCACTCAGGGGTAAATAGTTCAGTCACAGATAAGCAATATAATGTCACTTAAACAGATGGAAGTAAATCCTACAAAGGTAAGACTATAACAAAGTCACTCAGGGGTAAATAGTTCAGTCACAGATAAGCAATATAATGTCACTTAAACAGATGGAAGTAAATCCTACAAAGGTAAGACTATAACAAAGTCACTCAGGGGTAATTAGTTCAGTCACAGATAAGCAATATAATGTCACTTAAACAGATGGAAGTAAATCCTACAAACGTAAGACTATAATTAGTTCATTTAGACGGAAGGGGGTCAGGCAAAGTTGAGCTATTACTAGGTCAGTCAGATAGATGGGAGCAGGTCAGGTAAAGTTGGGCTATTACTTGGTCAGTCAGATTGATGGGAGCAGGTCAGGCAATATTGGGCTATAACTAGGTCAGTCAGATAGATGGGAGCAGGTCAGGTAAAGTTGGGCTATTACTTGGTCAGTCAGATTGATGGGAGCAGGTCAGGCAATGTTGGGCTATAACTATGTTAGTCAGATAGATGGGAGCAGGTCAGGCAAGGTTGGGCTATAACTAGGTCAGTTAGATAGATGGGAGCAGGTCAGGCAAAGTTGGGCTATTCCTAGGTCAGTCAGATAGATGGGAGCAGGTCAGACAAAGTTGGACTGTTACAAGGTCAGTCAGGTAGATGGGAGCAGGTCAGGCAAAGTTGGGCTATTCCTAGGTCAGTCAGGTAGATGGGAGCAGGTCAGGCAAAGTTGGACTGTAACAAGGTCAGTCAGGTATTAGATGGGAGCAGGTCTGGCAAAGTTGGGCTATTACTAGGTCAGTCAGGTAGATGGATGGAGGTCAGGCAAAGTTGGGCTATTACTAGGTCAGTCAAGTAGATGGGGCAAGTCAGGCAAAGTTAGGGCTATTACTAGGTCAGTCAGATAGATGGGAGCAGGTCAGGCAAAGTTGGGCTATCACAAGGTCAGTCAGGTAGATGGGAGCAGGTCAGACATAGGCAAGACCAGGACTAATCATGTGATTTTATGTAAGATAAATATATTACTATTAGCAAGATAATCAATATCTTACTGGTTAATTTAATATATATGTTACAGTAATGAACATAGTGTATTTTGATTGGTAAGTCCCATACCTTGGTGACGATGTAGACATGTAGAAATGTTATGGGTAAAACATTCACTGAATAAAACAATTACAGGTGAAGATGACTGAAGTATAGAGAGTGATATGTAGTCAGATTAACACCATAAGCAATGTTTGTTTTGCAATGATTTGAATTTATGCTTTAAAAATGAGTTTTTGATTGTTTGTAAGTTCTCAGGGTGTGACAATATTTAAAGAGTTTCAAAGAGAAGAACACATGAAAATTGTCTACAATGACTTGCATGCTAATTAATGAGTTCATTCTGGAACTAAAGTTCATAATTTTCATGGGATTTAATTTTCGTATTATTGATTTCAGCTGGATAGACCAGGGTCGAATCAATGAGATGAGGTACTCAGAAAGTATGCAGTTACTAAAGGATATCTTTGATAATCAAATGAAAGATGCTTAACTGTAAATGGGAATAGGGTTTTAACTACCACAATGTGTTCATTTATGACATTAAACAATGTACATATTCCCTTTATTTTACCCCTGAAACTGAATTATGAATGTTATTAATGGTTAATGTTTTCTATTTCTCTCTAAACACTGATATTTACTTGAGGTATTTTGATTGATGAATGAAGTATGTCATTGTACATATATATGTATTGTATAAACAGTAAGATATGAATGCTTTAGCTTGTGATTCTTGTAAATCTGGAGCAGTTATAATAACTGTGGGGACATATTGTATATGTCATGCATGTTCCTTAGCCTTTAGTATAGTTATGCTAGTATTGTGTAGTAATATGTGTTAGTCTTACTGTTTTATAGAAACCAGACAGACTTCAGTGTTCATTTAATTTCTACCAAATTTCTTTGATAAAAGAAGAGACCCTACTGAACTTGATGCATCAACTTCTGTCTGTCTGTCTGTCTGTCTGTCTGTCATATATTTTGTCTGCCCGTCCATCTGTCCTTGACTCCCTCCCACTTGCTTTGTTTCAAGATATATCATGGCATGTATACAACAAAACCTGTATAAGAAAGAAGTACAAGTAATTTCATGTTTCTGGGGTAAACAATGAAATCTGATGTGTAACAGGAACTTTTACTTTTGTCTCCCATGCCGTTCCCCACAAGGAGTGACTTAATCTGAATTATGATAAATAAGTCTAATTAAAAATATAGTATTCATGTATGCAATTTTGTGCATATATTAAATGCTGTAAGAAAAAATGTTTTATGTCTAGCAAGATTGAAGTGCATGAAAGCAAATTTGATGTTTTCAATTAAAAAATGGAAGTGTGGTAGTCCAGTGGCAGTACACTAGATTTCTGATTGGATGTCCTGGTTTTGATCCACACTGCTGGTTTGGATTTTTCTTATTGGATTTATTGTCTGCTTCCTTTTCCTATTATGGATCAAATTAAAAATGAAATCTGCTACATGTTACAAATCAAACAGGACATTTTGTAATATTTTCTGTGAAGGGGAATATTCGAGGAAAGGAAATTGGTTGTAGTATTAGTGTTTGTGCACATCTGTCTTGATAATTTGATTTTGTTATGAGACGCTGTCCATCATTTCATCCTGCCGTCATCATTTCGTTTCATCATTATGATAATATCTAGCTTGAGTTTTTAATTTGGTTATGGTTGAGAAATTACAAAATTTTTTAAACTTGGCTGAAGGCGGGGCATTCGTGGCCTAAAGACACATCCAGATTTTTGTTTTTTTATTAAATGTGATGCTAATCCAGTTTTATCAATTTTTGGATTAATATTTAATTTATATTATTTTGAGTTATAGAATGAAAACTCTTTACGAAATCGTAAGACAATCAGATTTTACATCCCGGTGATGATGAAGATGATGATATGAAGATTTTGTTGTTGAATGGTTAGATTTAAAAGAAGCATTTCTTATGACCAGTGCAAGTTTTGAGTTTGATGTGTCACATGTGGTGCTTAGTTTCTTAGATACAGACATGTTATTAAAAATGGATAATGATTTTGAAGATGCAGTTTAATACTTTAACACAGATTTTACATTTGCCGTCATGTAATCTAGTTAAGAAGTTAAGGAAATTTTAAACATGAGTAATAGTATTATACATCAAAATTTTTCTGTTATCCATGTTTGCATTTTAAAAGATTGCAAAGCAAGTGCAATCTATAAATTGACGTCTGTCTGTCCATCTGACAGGCGTTTATACTTTTCATTAAGCTTCATCTCTTGCATATCATTAATGATACTACTGTCATAACTTGTGGGTTTGTAGGCATTAATTAGTTCTTCCCAAATGATGCTTAATTAAGTGACCTTGACCTTGACTTTTATGTTTGTCTGTTGTCTGTCACACCTCTTACTTTGTGACCTGCGAAGCACTATGACATACAGGGATCATTGTCTGACATGATGTCGTCTGTTGCGCCTCTTTTGAAGTGTAGATGCAGTCAAAGTAAGTCTTCCAACTCTGTGTTAATGACGTAATGATGATTGATTATCACTCAGGTTACGCGTGACTTTGATCCCTTAGATGGCGCCACTATATATATATATATATACATATATATATATATATATATATTATATACATACGAGGTCCGTAACTTCCAACTTTATGTTGCGGTATGATTTAAAATCTGACATAAGACCTGCAATAGACTTTGATATACGGATTTGATAAGTTTGATGCATAAAGAGTTTGCAATAGGTTAGTCTAGTGTTACCGCGATGGATTTTAACCTGTCAGTCGGAGTTAGTGTTACGTCAAGCAGTCAACAGATGTGGCCACCGTATAGGTGAAATGATCTTGGTGTTACGTCAAGCCTACAGATACGGCCACCATATAGGTGAAATGATCTTAGTGTTACGTCAAGCAGTCTACAGATGTGGCCACCATATAGGTGAAATGATCTTTGTGTTACGTCAAGCCTTTTAAAGATATGGCCACCATATAGGTGAAATGATCTTGGTTTTACGTCAAGCAGTCAACAGATGTGGCCACCATATAGGTGAAATGATCTTGGTGTCACGTCAAGCTATCTACAGATGCGGCCACCATATAGGTGAAATGATCTCGGCGTTACGTCAAGCAGTCAACAGATGTGGCCACAATATAGGTGAAATGATCTTGGTGTTACGTCAACCAGTCTACATGATAGCTTTGTA
This sequence comes from Pteria penguin, assembly GCA_035048485.1. NCBI lineage: Eukaryota > Metazoa > Mollusca > Bivalvia > Pterioida > Pteriidae > Pteria > Pteria penguin. Next base: position 46,990,480 of record CM068588.1, on the reverse strand, counting down.
AGTAATGAAGATCTTGTATCAAAGGATGCAGAAGAGAATGAGGTCTTGTAGAATTGGTTGCTCTCACAATATCGTTTTACTGTGATGACTATGCTGTTATTACGAAATTTTAAATGACAATGCACAGTACTAGAAACTTGATATATCAAGGCAATAATTGTCAAATTTTCAATATATCTGTAATCAAAAGCGCAATTTATCACGGCATAGAAGAGTATCTAATTTGTCCTGAAGCTAATATCGCACAATATAGAAGAAATGAAGACTCATTGCTTGTTACTACTTTTCCTTATTACCTTGTGTATTAGAAATAATTAAAAGTTTTCCTTTATATATAAGACTGTGCGATGCAGATGTGTTGCATTCTGAATATTTGGGTTCCAAGTGTATCGTAGGTGAGTAAATTTTACATAGTTAAATAATATTTACAAAGTTGAGTAAGATTCATACAGGTGAGTAACATTCATAAAGGTGAGTAACATTCATACAGGTGAGTAACATTCATAAAGGTGAAGAAGATTAACAAAGGTGAGATACATTCATACTCGTGCTCTTAAGGTTCTGAAAGCTAATGTCGCTTGTCTGCTACTGATGTATGATTACAACACTCTGAAAGCTTATGACGCTTGTCTGCTCCTGATGTATGATTACAACACATTGAAAGCTTATGTCGCTTGTCTGCTACTGATGTATGATACAACACTCTGAAAGCTTATGACGCTTGTCTGCTACAGATGTATGATTACAACACTGAAAGCTTTAGACGCTTGTCTGCTACAGATGTATGATTACAACACTGAAAGCTTATGACGCTTGTCTGCTACTGATGTATGATTACAACACTCTGAAAGCTTATGACGCTTGTCTGCTACAGATGTATGATTACAACACTGAAAGCTTATGACGCTTGTCTGCTACTGATGTATGATTACAACACTCTGAAAGCTTATGACGCTTGTCTGCTACAGATGTATGATTACAACACTCTGAAGGCTTATGACGCTTGTCTGCTACTGATTTATGATTACAACACTCTGAAGGCTTATGACGCTTGTCTGCTACTGATGTATGATTACAACACATTGAAAGCTTATGTCGCTTGTCTGCTACTGATGTATGAAAACAGCACTCTGAAGGCTTATGACGCTTGTCTGCTACTGATGTATGAAAACAGCACTCTGAAAGTTATGTTGCTTGTCTGCTACTGATGTATGAAAACAGCACTCTGAAAGTTATGTTGCTTGTCTGCTACTGATGTATGAAAACAGCACTCTGAAAGTTATGTAAAGATTTCTGTAACCTAAAGGTAATTGCTTATTTCTTTAATAACTATTAAAATAAAGTTTTACACTATTGTTTTACTGACTAAATTTAACGTTAATTTGTAAATTTAAATTCCATTTCACCAAATGGGGTAGATATATGTATATATACTTCAATATAAGCATAGAGAAAACATTAAAAACTTTACAAGTATTTCCTTTCGTTTTCAACTATTTATGCAATATTGCGTTTGTTTGTTGTTGCTGTAGTTTTTCTTTAATTCCTCATACACACAATAATGTCAGAGCCTGTTGAAAGCGGTTAGCAGAGGAAGAAAAAGAATCATTGTTCCATTCAAACTTGAAAATAAAAAGGTGTTGGGTTCAAAATTCATAAGTGAATCTAGAAAAGGATTCCGAGGGATTGGACCCCTGAGAGTAAATTGTTACGAAAAAATATCATTTTATACAATTTTTGAATGTGGAAATCCCTTTGCCTTGGCCGAAAGGATAGAAATCCCCTCGATAAAACATGTAAGTTCATCATAAAGTGTAGGAATCCCTCTGTCAAAATTGAAAGATCCGCCCATAGAATAATGATCAATCATTGTGCTCTTGATAAACTCCCATTAATATTAATACCAAAAAAAAAAAAAAAGGAAAGTCATGTAAAAAAAAAAGGCAAGGAAAGAAAAAAAAAACCCCAACCAAACACTATTTCTTTGAACACAATATAGCTTGTCACGTAAGACTATCCCGTAAAGATTCTTCAATGTCTCGGGTGTTTCCACACATCATGTCCAATCATTAGTACACCACACAGGTGCCGCCATTATATCAGTGAACAATTCCTGATGTGATGTTACTCAGTGGTCCCTGCTTAGAATCATTTACATAGAGAGAAATAACAAGGAATCAGTAAAAGAAAATCGATTTAGTTTCGATATAGGGTTTGTCCGGAAATTGAAGTATAAGAATTAGATGGATGACACATTGTTATTTTTTCTATATTATTTTCAGTCATCAAATTAAGTAAATCACTCTAAAACTAAGGAGTATCCCCCTCATGCATAGCTCTGTCCTTAGATAGATTCTTTGGTTCACTTTTCGGTTAATTTGGTATCAGTACTGCTCTTCATATTTTTATATATTTTGAAAATTCCAACCTTTCGGCCACGAACATCACTGAAGAGACATAACTTGTCGAAATACACATATGGTGCACAAAATTAAAAGGTATATATGTTCTATATTTATCATTATGAGAATTGTTTAGTTGCCCATTTCTGTAAAAATTCATGTATTATTAAACAAAACTGACGGCACGTAGAACTGAATACTTATCTGTTGTTATTGTTAGAATAGGCAAATATCATTTTATACCGAAATGTACATTGCAGATAAAATGCCTGAGGGTTATTTTTATACGCCCGTCATTGGACGGGACGTATTATGTTATGGCGCTGTCCGTACGTCCAACCGTCCGTGTGTCCGTGCGTGCGTCCGTCCGGGGTCATGTTTTCTGGACTTGTTTTTGCCGTCTCTCAAGATATTGAGTTGAAATTTGGTATATAGCTTTATTTCAAGCGGTGTCAGTACCAGTTCGAGTTTTGTTACGATTGACCCACTTTTGACGGATTTATGGCCCTTGGACTTATAAATTTCAAGATTTTTTTTTTCAGAAATTCATCAAAAATCTATTTTATGTCAAAACATTATGAAATTTATCATGAAACAAGTAAAATGTACCAACTATCACATATATTACGGGTTTTAATATATTTTTTTCTTCATTTTTGAGAAATTTATAGTTTAAGAGGGGGGGGGGGTTTGACCATCCGTCCAAAGTCATGTTTTCCGGACTTTTTTTTTTACCGTCTTTCAAGATGTTGAATTGAAATTTGGTATATTGCTTTATATCAAGCGACGTCAGTACCAGTTCGAGTTTTGTTACGATTGATTTTTGACGGATTTATGACCCTTGGATTTATAAATTTCAAGATTTTTTTTTTTGAAAATTCATTAAAAATCTAATTTTTGTAAAAACATTATGAAATTTAGCATGAAACAAGTAAAATGTACCAACTATCACATGATTCACAGGTATTGATATCTTTTTCTTCATTTTTGAGAAATTTATAATTTTGGGAGGGAGTTGTTAGGAAGGGGGGGGTGTCCTGGAACTAAAAAAGTCAAGATTATTTTTTAGAAAATATCGCATATCTGTTCACTATCCGTTCGCTGTCCATTTTGTCCGATCCTTTAAGGTTTGTTGTCCGGTATATTTGTTACTTGTCCGGTAGATCTCCGTTCATTAGTTTTAAAAATTTTCGAGATTTTTTAAAAAAATTCTTTCAACATATCGGATTGATATCAAGCAGCATCTTTTTTAACTGCCTATGATCTCTAGAGAGTTTTTCCACATCAAATATTCAAGAGGGTGAGTAGCGAAACAGTTTTATTTTGGTGTGAATGTTTTATGATTGCATGTTATGTTATGGGAGTTATTGCCCTTGGTCTTATTCCTATGATAAAATGCTATGAAACGCAATTAACTATAGTAAACGTCAGATGTTTTTCATGAAACTCATGCTAAATGCGAATTGATCCTGTCCGAATTAAGCGACGAGCGTATTATGCCACGCTAGGCGTTGCTCTTGTTGAAGTTTATGTGAGTGTGTGACGTCTTGTTTGACATCTTTTCAGACTTTCTGTTGTTCTTGCTCATTTTCCGGTAATGTCTTTCCGTTTCCAATGGAAAGTTGTATATATTGTATCTTATTTAAATTTAAAAAAATAAATGGAAATGGAAAGAAACCAATTTCGTAGAGGTACTTTTTGGCATTAAAAAGATGAATAACATAAAAAAAAATCCAACACAAAATAGTACTATACAAACTTCTTGTACATGCATGTAATATACTATACAATATACTATACATATTTCTTGTACATGTATGTAATCCTCTACAAGTATTGCTGGGTTTGGCGTGATTCATAAAGAGGTGGATCCAGGACAGAACGACATTTGTCCAGGAGGTTTCACAGATCTACAAACAGAATACCCCAGATCTACAAACAGAATACCCCCGAGTGATCAAAGAAGGTGTTTGTTGATCTATGCAGCCTTTTCGACATATTTCGTCCTCCCATGGAGCCAGTCCTTCATGGGTTTTGAAAAAAAGACCCCAACACAAAACGAAAATTCAAAACAAATAAACAGTTCAACAAACAAACAAACAAACAATAAATAAATAGATAAAGAAATACATAAATAAATTAATAAAAGAAAAAAAAATTAAGAAAATATATCTCAGAAACACCCCCTGAAACCAAACCAAAAGAGATCAAACACCACCCACCCCCAACCCCCCAAAAGTTATACTTGTAGGGAATCTTGAAAACTCCATCCCTACAAATTATCATCTAAATATTTCCACAGAAGTTCATCGATGTTTGCTATTTGCCTATTATCTACCATCTATGTAACACTTCATACTTCCGACTTCCGTTTCCCGATGTACTGACTACAAATTCTAAAGAAGATTATCAAAAGAGTGTATCATACTGGACATTTGCCGCCTCATCCTAGATCCAACCCTTTACGGATCTTGCCAAAACTAGCAATTCTCGTAGGACATCATGACTACTGAAATAATAAATGGAAATGAAAATGACTACTTCATCCCTAACAAGTTTCATCAAAATTATTTTATTCGTTCTGAAGGAGAAACCTACCATTACTTACAAATAGTATACACCCGTCATAAAGACACTTTGACTTTTTGGTTTGGTTTTGGTTTTAGTTTTTTGAAGAAAAATTTATTAAATATATGTTTTGAAACAGATAAATATTTTGTTTTTGTACGATATTTTGCTTTTTATTTGTATATTCTTTAATATTGAATTGAATATACAATTGAGTTTATTAACATACATTAAGCAGAATATAAAGGTTAATGTCGGTACTCTGTTGTGGTATTAATTTTGTCATTTTATGACCAAAATTGACCAAGATATGATGGAACATGTCTAAATGCCCACTGCCGTTGCTTGAATGGAAGGTTTCTCATGGAAACAGTAAATTATATACATGTATAATCCATGTAAGTTTGTTTATGGGGACTTCTTGGAATATCTCTCAGCAGATCCTACCAAACAATCTGGTACCCATAAACAAAGTCTAGAGATAGGAAGTATGTACGCCACACTGGTCCTCGACTTAAAGGTCCATGGTTGGAATCTGGCTTCACATCCTTTGGACGACATAATGATGGACGAATGAACACGAAGTAGTTTGTAGTGGTAGACTCTGTAAAAATCCGTCACTGTCTCGGGTAGTTCCATACATATAATGGTTTACATTGTAAAGATGCGTCACTGTCTTGGGTGGTTCCATATATATAATGGTATACATTGTAAAGATCCGTCACTGTCTTGGGTGGTTCCATACATACAATGGTATACTCTGTAAAGATCCGTCACTGTCACGGGTGGTTCCATACATATAATGATAGACTCTGTAAAGATCCGTCACTGTCACGGGTGGTTCCATACATATAATGGTATACATTGTAAAGATGCGTCACTGTCTCGGGTGGTTCCATACATACAATGGTATACATTGTAAAGATGCGTCACTGTCTTGGGTGGTTCCATACATATAATGATAGACTCTGTAAAGATGCGTCACTGTCTTGGGTGGTTCCATACATATAATGATAGACTCTGTAAAGATGCGTCACTGTCTTGGGTGGTTCCATACATATAATGGTATACATTGTAAAGATGCGTCACTGTCTCGGGTGGTTCCATACATACAATGGTATACTCTGTAAAGATGCGTCACTGTCTTGGGTGGTTCCATACATATAATGGTATACATTGTAAAGATGCGTCACTGTCTTGGGTGGTTCCATACATATAATGGTATACATTGTAAAGATGCGTCACTGTCTCAGGTGGTTCCATACATACAATGGTATACTCTGTAAAGATGCGTCACTGTCTTGGGTGGTTCCATACATATAATGGTATACATTGTAAAGATGCGTCACTGTCTTGGGGGTCCATACATATAATGGTATACATTGTAAAGATGCGTCACTGTCTTGGGGGTTCCATACATATAATGGTATACATTGTAAAGATGCGTCACTGTCTCGGGTGGTTCCATACATATAATGGTATACTCTGACTCTGTAAAGATGCGTCACTGTCTCGGGTGGTTCCATACATAAAATGGTATACTCTGTAAAGATCCAGCACTGTCTCGGGTGGTTCCATACATATAATTGTATACATTGTAAAGATGCGTCACTGTCTTGCATGGTTCCATACATATAATGGTATACATTGTAAAGATGCGTCACTGTCTTGGGTGGTTCCATACATATAATGGTATACATTGTAAAGATGCGTCACTGTCTCGGGTGGTTCCATACATATAATGGTATACATTGTAAAGATGCGTCACTGTCTCGGATGGTTCCATACATATAATGGTATACTCTGACTCTGTAAAGATGCGTCACTGTCTCGGGTGGTTCCATACATATAATGGTATACTCTGTAAAGATCCGGCACTGTCTCGGCTGGTTCCATACATATAATGGTATACATTGTAAAGATGCGTCACTGTCTCAGTTGGTTCCATACATATAATGATAGACTCTGTAAAGATGCGTCACTGTCTTGGGTGGTTCCATACATATAATGATAGACTCTGTAAAGATGCGTCACTGTCTTGGGTGGTTCCATACATATAATGGTATACATTGTAAAGATGCGTCACTGTCTCGGGTGGTTCCATACATATAATGATAGACTCTGTAAAGATGCGTCACTGTCTTGGGTGGTTCCATACATATATAGGTATACATTGTAAAGATGCGTCACTGTCTCGGGTGGTTCCATACATATAATGATAGACTCTGTAAAGATCCGTCACTGTCTCGGGTGAAAGGAGCATATGACGACAAATGTTTGTGACTATACATCCTTGCTTAGTAATGAAACAGCAAGACTAAAGTCCCTTCTCATCGGAAAGCCGAGTCATTGCTGTGAATCAAGAATATGTCGTCTATGCATACTTCTCCAGTGAGTTCAGATATTCATATTGATATTCATACATGTATATTTACAATAATACTAATTATATGTGGCTGGATGAACACGGTTGCTTGACAGAACTGATACTTCTTATTCGATCATCCCGATAAAGAATCGATATAGGAAGGAGCTAGAATAGATAATATTTAATGAGTATAAAATGGAAAAATGTATATTTTGCATTTGAAAAGAAAGATAAGCCCGGCAAGTGGAAATTCCAATATCTTACTAATGGAACATTACAAGTAATTGGGTTGAAAGATTGAAACGTCATCGCTGCGTATTCTGTATAACTCCGTTATAAGACCACGCATGCCTACTGACTAGTCATCTAGAAATGTAGCTGTTCTATCTTTAAAGAAATCTCTAATATTCCCTTCATTGTATTCAACTTCACAATAGGCGACACTGTTTTGATTTAATCTGTCTTTCATGTTCCAGACACCAATATGAGTTCAAATACCACGGGAAGCATTCTACGTCCCAATGAAAGCGCTCATGACGTGCATACATCTGACACAAGAGTGAATGATGTCCAAAATGACTACAAGTTTGACTCCTTATTCTACAAGGGAGGATTTGAAATGAGAGGGGAGATGGAGTTAGAGACCCTGGACTATCTGTATGGCCCTATTTGCTGCGCTATCTCTATGCTATCAACACTTCTCATCGCCGTAACGTTTTTAAAGAAATCTATGGTATCGGCAACCACCATCCTTCTGGTTGCCATAGCAATATCACGCTCTCTAGGAGATGTTATCAAATATGGTTTATACGTCTACGAATATTTTGCATACCCAAATCAGGATATTATATTTATTTTCAATTACCCGTTCTGTTTGGTAGAATTCTACTTAGGCATCATTCGGCAGATTTCTGGCGTCTGCGCTCAGAGTTTAGTTCTCTGTGTAGCTTTCCAACGTGTGGTTGTAGTCAGATGGCCGTTTCAAAGTAGGAACGTCATGACCAAAGGTGTGTCCCTCATTACTCTTGTCGTCTGCATCCTGATAGGGGGAGCGTATCAGATACCGGACTTCTACAAAAGAACACATCACATGACCCTTGAATCCTACATGGATATGAGGGGAGTAGATATCGACAAGTACATTACTTGGTACGAGAACAATTATTACTATTATTATTATTATTATTATTACGATGAACCATCTGTCTCTGACAATGTGGCCAAGACTGAATATATAAGCGAGCCTTTATCTACCGTATTGGTAGTGTCCGAATCTGTTACATGGTCAGAAACAGCTACTACAGTTGATGGCCTAGATATATTGACGACAACTGCAATGAATGACTTTCAGATGTCCAATGGAATTCTTACGAATTTATTTCCGGATGTTATGAGTGTACTGCCAGTATCAGTAAATGTTACGGTTGGTGTTCCTAAAATCATACCTTCATCCCCATCACCTACTAACGACCAACCCATTACAGATGAACTAAGAGAGAAATGGTACTACAACTGTTATTATAAATCGAACAGAGAATTAACAAAGATACTCATGATGATCAATGCAATTCTCAACATAATCTATGTATTTCTTTTAGCTGTCAGTTCACTTTTACTTATTATATTTCTTGGCAAACGAAGTGCACCTAGTCAGCGTCATGAGAGTGAAGAAAAATTGAGAAAAATGAGAAACCTCAACATATTTGTGTTGTCGTTTCTAATTGTAGAGTTCTTGAGGGCCTTGCTGTTTATTTGGTTTTTATTGGTAGCTTTCCTAGATGCCATTGGTGCTATTAAACTTTTTGATGTCTTTGAACCGAACGTATGGATCAAACTCTTGAAGATAAGGGATATGATCTCCACTTTTGGATCTCTCATCAATATTTGGGTTTATGTTATTGCTAGTGACCAGTTTAGGGAAGAAATGATTAAAACAATCTCATGTGGACATATTGGAAGATTGGAATCTTAAGAGGGCTAAATCATAACATAATGAACAGAGTAATGAATAATGGCAACATAACAACAAAATTAAGGTACCGAATAATGTGACATACAAAAAAGTAATTCTCTTAAAATGTTTTATAAACTTTCGTAGATACATTGCATTTTGTACCAGTATATTTCATATGATTTGCACATGTTTCTACAATTATAATAAATATTACAACATATATGCGTGAATTAATTTGATACACTATATACGCATTTCGACAACTTCTGTCTCTTCAGTAATGCTAAAGGCCTAAATTTTGAAATCGAAAGAATAAATATTTAAAGAGCAAACTCAATGCCAAATCGACCCAAACATGAAAGCCAAAGAACTCGTCTATTGACAGAGCTGTGTATGAGGAAGATAATCCATAGTTTTCAGAATTAGTTACGAGTTTTCTTTGCGCAGTAAATTTGAAGTATATATTTTGGGTTAGTACACAAGCACCTGTATACGATATTATAACTATTGATATTTGCTGTTCTAAGTATGTCCATTTACACTTGCTATTGTTAATATAATAGAAATATCAAGTACAATAATATAGGCTGTATATCACCTGTAAATAAGATGCTTCTACAGTGGATATATAAATCAAAAATGTTGTTTTATTGTCAATATACGAATTATATTTGCGATCTAGATTTGTATTTACAGAGAGAGAGAGAGAGAGAGAGAGAGAGAGAGAGAGAGAGAGGGCGTAGTGAATCAAGTCATAAAAGTCTATATCTGAAAATAAATAAATAAACTTATAATCAATAAAATAATAAAGATAATAGATCAAAATATCTTAAAAACTTACGCATTACGTATTTTATTCGTTGTAAATGTGCATAAGGTTCCTGTATTTACGTACAAAGAAAGGAGGGAATTTTTTATTTACCATTTCAAACAATAATGTTTCATCAATACACTTTAGTATCTACCCATGGGCGCTTTATTTTACAATATCTGATGCAAAACATATGATTAAAGTGTAAAATACTTTTTATTCTTCCGACCAGGAAACACCTTTTTTGGACTTAAATATCAAAATTGTTAACCACAATATTCATACCAACATTTATGATAAATGTGACAACTTTGGAATTGCTATTGTAAATTTCCCTTATGTAGATGGTGATGTCCCAGACTCCCATCATATAGTATCTATATTAGTCAATGGGTTCGGTTCGCTAGAGCCTGCACTAACGTTTTGGATTTCATGCAAAAATTCTCAGATTACTTTTAAACTTCTTACTCAGGGTTATAGATAGTATAAACTTCGAAAAACCTTTGGGTAAATTTTACAGATCCTATTCAGATATTTTATCTAAATTTGGAAATACGTATCCAGCGGAATATCCCATTTCAATTTCTACGGTGTTCTAGTGTATAAACTAAGGAGTGTCAAAGGTTCCGATAATTTCACATCGGCGGGTTCTAAAATTATTAAACGCCTTCGACATCGACAGTATGACACGAGATCATCGCTAAGACCAACGTTCTTGTATTGGGTTCCTCTATAGTCCAATGCAGGCTTTCGCTTGAGCGTTGCACGATGACTAACAGGGTGGTAGGGACTCTATGACGGGCCTTGTCCAAACCTTTTCAGAGGGTACAAGGTCCTGATCCTCGTCCCCTCTGACTGTTAGTCGGGACTCCTATTGATAAAGGATCTGAACTCGGCTTACAGACGGACAGAACACGGTTTAAATGGTTGTCGTGTGTAATTAAATTTTTATGACCTTTCTTCTTGAGAAATCTGTTGATCCGTGTTCCCTATATGGAGGATTATTTATAAATTCTTAAATGTATGTCCCTTGATTGTGCTGCGTTTGCGGTGAGTTGGAAGATGGGCGGCCGTAAACTACACCAATTGAATGCCGTTTGTTAATTCAATTGACCTTTCTAAGTCGGTATCGTAACCGCAGCACAATGGAATATTTTTGTAATGTCGTTTTTCCGTGTATATTCTACTATTATTATATTTTGTGTGCAGCTTTGTCAGATGTCTTCAGTTTTCTCTTGCTGAAGCTATCACCATCAAAATGCTTTAGCTGGACATTGAATATTGGACATAGAGTGGTATTCTTTCGAATTGATGCTTTTCAAAACTTGAGATAAACAGTAAATAAATAGAAATGATACTGCCATGATGAGATTGGAAAAAAACCTGCAGAACTCTAGCTAATACATAAATCCAAACCATAAGTCTTAAAATCATGAAACCAGAGGACATACGAAATCAGTGAAATGAAAAATAAGTGGAAAATAACAAAATATGTCTACTTGAAGAGCATATGTGAACCCCTATGAACTTAGTCTTTATAATAAGGTAGTTCCGATTGGTTATATATATGACAATAAATTCTGTATTATACTGTAATGTCAACTTTCTAATGAATTATGAAAATAAACTATTATCAAAGAACAACAACTTTGTGCAACTTTGTCTAATTATTCTACTTGACTTTAAAATTCACCCTGATGAGATGATAAATAAAACAACTCAAATCCTCAAACCGAAGGGCATACGAAATCAGCAAAACCAAATACATAACAAACCGAAGGGCATACAAATGATTAAAACCAAATACATAAGAAACCGAAGGGCATACGAAATCAGCAAACTCAAATACATAACAAACCGATGGGCATACAAAATCAGCAAAACCAAATACATAAGAAAAAGTAAATACCAAGTATAGACATTCTTGATGTCATTTTGTATGACAAAAGCCTCGAATTGACCACATTATTACTTCAGTGGCTTGGTTAGTCTACCATATTTATGTCTTTTTATCTGCATTTTACGTGAAATATTTTGATTATAAATAGAATTCGATGAAAGTTGAGGGGTTAGTCAAACCGAAAAAATGCAGTAAACTGAATTTAGAGCGGTAGTTCTGTATCTGTTTAAGAAGGAGATGACTACCAATGACATTCATGAGGACGTCATGAAAACTCCTAGGAAGAAGCCGCTTTCTTATGGTGCCATTAAAAATGGGCTGCTGAATTTAAAAGGGGGCGGGGACATTGAAAAGTGAAACAGGAGGAGGCTACTTCAGTCGAAAACGTTGATATTGTGCAAATAGAAGTTAGCATATGCATAGCATAGCATAGCATTTGTTCAATCAAATTTAACCGACAATTTAAACACGTCTATTGTCTCGGGAAGATGGGTCCACAGGGTGTTGACGGAAGATCAAATGAGAAACATCTTTCGTTGGGCTTTGAGGATTTCATTGATCGAATTGTCATCAAGAATAAAACTTAGATTAACCATTATTATCATGAACCTAAGATACAAAGCATGCGATGCCTTCACCCTTTCTAATATTTCAAGAGAGTTTCCTCAGCAGGGAAAGCTATGACCTCCAAGTTTTGGATATTCAGGGAAATTCATAATTTCATATCAAATGGTGCATATTATGTAAACGAATTACAGAGGCTGCATTAGGAGATTGTGAGGAAGAGGAAAGGAAAGCTAACCAGAGACGTTCTGCTCTTGCAGGATAATGCATCCGTTCAAACTTCCAAAGTTTCAAAGTTGTACGACTGCGATGAAATACTGTTATTCTTCTCCCATATTCTCCAGATTCATCCTTCTCTCTAACTTCTATCTGGTCCAAAAACTTAAATTTATCTGTAATTTATCTAAATCTATGGTAAGAAGTTCAGAAGCAACGATCGAATGATGTCGGGGGCAATGTTGTTTATAAGTATTAGGGGACCGGATTAAAGCATTATATTTTGAAGGGGAACAGAGGTGGATAAAATGCATTGAGATGAAAAGAGACGTTGAAAAATAATGACAATTTTTTCAATGCTAGATATTGCTCAATACATGTGGCTTAGATGTTTTGGTCATAACTTATAACTGTTCAACAGTCTGTTTTAACACGGTATGTTAGATTCAAAAGGTTTGGAACATACCGTCGTATCTTTTTTTATTTTTGAATAGATCAATGTAAAAAGCACACGTCGTCTTAAGGGTAATTACTTGAGATAAACACACATGAGATAATAGCTTGAATATGAAGCCATTGACTGAAATATCGGTGTATCCAAGAGCAGATAAGGTATTACTTCAATTGTGAACTTCGTGAAAGTGACCAGAGGGGTAATATTCTGTGACGAAGCTTATGATTAAAACTGGAATCATATTATAAGATTTAAAAACATCATATTCTTTCGGAACAAATTATATGAATATATAGATTAAAAAAATGTAAATCATTACAGGAAAAGGTAAATAGATAGACCCAAAATAACTATAGTGTTACCAAGTGACACTCATACAACTATTTAAATCTCATGAGTAACTTGATGTGTTATTTTGTAGATAAACATTATATAATATTATGGCAAATAGGGTATGTATTTTACAACTCCCTTGCGTTACACCTTGGCATAATTTACATTGAAGATTTTCTGTAGAAAATGAAGGGAAGTACACAAGAAAGGATCACAGGGAAACATTCTATCATTGAATGTATAATTCATTATAAATCGAAGGAACAAAGATCATAACAAAGGTAACCGCTTATTGAACATTTGAATTGTGTTTAAAATTACTTTGTATAATGTTAAATTGTTTAATGTCTATACACTTATAAATGTTCTGATATTTATATTTACTACTTGTTCGATACCGTTGACTACAAACTGTTAGTCCTCGAGAGTGTCCTCAGTCAGGTTTTCAGTTTCTCTTTACTGACCCCACATATATGCTTCTCTGTACTGACCCCATATATATGCTTCTCTGTACTGACCCCACATATATGCTTCTCTGTACTGACCCCACATATATGCTTCTCTGTACTGACCCCATATATATGCTTCTCTGTACTGACCCCACATATATGCTTCTCTGTACTGACCCCACATATATGCTTCTCTGTACTGACCCCATATATATGCTTCTCTGTACTGACCCCACATATATGCTTCTCTGTACTGACCCCATATATATGCTTCTCTGTACTGACCCCACATATATGTTTCTCTGTACTGACCTCATATATATGCTTCTCTTTACTGACCCATATATATGCTTCTCTTTACTGACCCCACATATATGCTTCTCTTTACTGACCCATATATATGCTTCTCTTTACTGACCCATATATATGCTTCTCTTTACTGACCCCACATATATGCTTCTCTTTACTGACCCATATATATATGCTTCTCTTTACTGACCCCATATATATGCTTCTCTGTACTGACCCCATATATATGCTTCTCTTTACTGACCCATATATATGCTTCTCTGTACTGACCCCACATATATGCTTCTCTTTACTGACCCCATATATATGCTTCTCTTTACTGACCCATATATATGCTTCTCTGTACTGACCGCATATATATGCTTCCAAATTACTGTGACAAAAGTTTTGTACTGATCCCATATATATGCTTCCAAATTACTGTGACAAAAGTCTTGTACTGACCCCATATATATGCTTCCAATTTACCGTGGCAAAAATTCTGTACTGATCCCATATGTATGCTTCCAAATTACTGTGAAAATAGTTTGTAAATTATTTTACAACAAAGGCGTATCTTCCTCAAGCATTGCTCTGCCCTTAGATGGGCTTTCTAGTTTAGGTCGATTTGGTAATGAGGTATCGAAATGTGCAGAGAGTGCAAAAAATTAATACACGTATATTTATTCTGATATTTATTATTTAAATAGTTTTTGTTAAAGATGATTTTAATGAGAAGAAAGTGAAACACATAACATAAATAATAATATCCACCATGGAACGTTGATGTGTTCTTCCAAATGAATTAAGAGCCAAGGAAGTGATCTCATTATACATTGTGACAATCTCTCATTTCAGATTTACTGTGATATAAGCTTACAATATACACACATACGATGTCCCATTCAATGGCTAAATATGCACAGACATTGATTATCTGTGAGATGTGTTCGGATGACAATCCAGGTGAGCATTATTGCACCGTGTGTAAATGCACGATGTGTAATTCCTGTGAAGTATCCCACGACAAGCTGATGAAATATCACAAAGTTGTCACAGGAACGAAAATGGGATTTCTCAGGGACAGGAAATCAAGATGTTCAATGCACTCAAACCAAAACTGCATTTATCAATGTAAAAACTGCAATGAATTTGTCTGTGTCAAATGTGTTACAGATATCATACATCGCGGTCATGAAATGGAAGATATCTCCAAAGTTGTTGAAGCAGAAAAGAAACGCGTTATAAAAGACATCAGTGATATGAATTCTATTGTTCTTCCTTCTTTGGCAAAACTCATGACAGATACAGTGTCGAGCAAAAAGGACTATAAAACATGTATAGAGATATTAAGGTCACAGATGGAAAGCGAAGTACAAGAGTTGAAGTCTAAGCTCGATAAAGCAAATAATAAGAGGTTAGAAAAGTTGTCTATCATAGAGACAGATCATTTAAATATTTTTGAAGAAAGCGAGAAATTACTGAATGATAGAATAACTTCAACGAAAGATAAAATGTCGTCTTACACGAACACAATTAAAGAATATCCAGAGGATCATATTGCTTTTATAGAAAGCATGATGCAATTGAAAACAGCTACGATACCTTCCATTCCCAAAGTTAAACCTCCATCATGTTTAAAGAGGATCATCACTGACTTCGATGTTGAGAATATGTTAGGAAAATTAGAAATACCTTCTACTGCTGTGCAAAAATATGTAGAGAAACCAATTCCTCCTGTCCTTCTATCAAATATAAAATCTGAATTAGGGGACTGTGTAAGCATTTGCAAAATAGATAATGACCAAGTTTGGGTAGGAGGAGATCAAGTAAGGCAGCTAAAACTATTAACAATAGAAGGAGAGATTCTGAGTACCAGATTAATAAAGTATCGCCCACAATGTTTGGCCATGTTATCATCAGGTGATATTGTTATGTGCCCTCGGAATGATGAAAGCAATTCTGCCCTCTTGTTGACTGCAGGAGGAAGAGAGCAAATAGTGTTTGATGCTTCCCCCAGTAGTTGTATCAGTGTAGAAGGACATGGTTTGATATGTACTTCTGATGGTCGATTAGTAAAGTACGACGAAAAAACCAAGAGCACTAAACTTATCTACAAAGGAGATAGCGATCTCTCTACAGTCTGTGCTATAGAGCTTCCTGATCATACTATTTGTATCAGTGACTTTGACAAAAATCAATAGACCAAGATGGGAATATGGTGGAAGATATTAAACAAATCATTTCAGGATTTAGTCCATGGGGATTAACATGTGATGAAAGAGGTAACATTCTTTGTGCCGACACAATGAATGACTGTGTTTATATTTTGGACAAAGCACGGCATCTAAGAAAGTTGGTAGGAAAATCGTATGGAATTAAGGCACCCAAATGGTTGTCAGTGGACATGGAGGATAGACTATGGGTCGCTCAAATGAATGGCATGATTACTGTTATAAAATACCTGAATTGAAGACATCGTGAAGTATTAGTGTTTCACTCTTTTATTTGATCACTCATAACAATACGGAGTGCTTTGTGTATTTGGACAATTCTATTTACCTCTTTTTATATATGATCAATATAACAATTACGTCATTTTTCCTGCTGACAAGGCAGCAAACACTTACACCTTTGCCTGTAAAGCATATCATATCACTTGCCTTATAGAAGGTCTTGTTCTTACTTGTTTTACTTTAGCGTTGCACGCTGACTAACAGGACGGTGCGGACCCTATGGCGGGTCTTGTCCAAACTTTTTCAGAGGAGACAATGTCCCGATACTCGTCCCCTCTGTCTATTAGTCGGGACTCCTATAGAACAAGGATCTTACAGGCGGGAGGAGCAAGGTTTCCTATGTTGATGACGCCTAATATATTTGTGATACTAGAAAATGAACCACACCAATTGAATGACGTTTGTTACTTCAAATGACCGTCCTAAGTCGGTATCGTAACCGCAACACAATCGAATATTTTTGTAATGTCGTTCCGTATATATTCTACTATTATCATTTTTTGTGCAGGTCTTTGGTGATTTTGTCAGATGTCTTCTGTTTTCTCTTTTGAAACGTTTCGTGTGTTAAAATTTTTATGACCTATCTTCTGGAGAAACCTGTTGATCCTTGTTTTCTGTATGGAGGACTATTGATAAATTTTTTAATGTGTGTCCTTTGATTGTGCTGCTTTTGCGGTGAGTGGGAAGTCGGCACCTATAAAGCGGTTAACCACACCAACTGAATGACGCTTGTTACTTTAACTGACCGTCCTAAATCGGTATCGTATCTGAATAGAATATTTTGTTAATGTCGTTACTGTGTTTAATTTACTGTAATGATGTTTTATGTACATGTCCTTGGTGTTTTGTGTCATACACCTTGGTCAGATATCTTTTGTTTACTCTTTCATTCAGCATCTGGCAATCATACTTACATAATTACAAATTTGTCTGCTTCAGGAGTATTGGAAAGCCACATGTCAGCTTCCATATTGTTAGCGTACCAGTTACTGGCTAAGACCAGTTACCGGCTACTACGTTATTTCGGCTTTTGAAACGTGAATTTATGAGATTTTTTCACGTGATTGTCTGCAATACATAATAAACTAAATTTTACATATGAAAATTTCGTCAATTCACGTTTTGAATACCCTTAATGACTTAGTAGCCGGTAACTGCTTTTAGCCGGGGACTGGTCCTTCGCCATTACCTGTTTTTAAAAGAAAAAAGAGGAGTTACTGGCTCAGTTATGTGGCAGAAGTTAATTCCAAAGATGCATAAAACTCCATATAAGCATCGATATATAGCTGGATCTTCCAAGTGTTCCACCAAACTTCTTTCTATATAACTGACAAAAATTCTACCAGAAATCCAATGTGGTCTTCAGCGACACTATTCTACTGCTTACTCTAGAAGCGGAATCAATCAAATGTGGATCCAAACGAATTCTAGTTTTAATAATATCACTAGCATAAAGACATAAAGAATAAAGAAATAAATAATAACAAAAAGAGGATAAATAATTTAAGAAAGAAAGAATAAGAAAAGCAAGAAAGAAAGAGAGAAAGAAGGGGAAAAAGGAACGGGCAGGTTTAAGTATCTGGTTTTAGGTTACAACAATACATATTTTATAAAGAAGCTATCTGATCAATACCGAGAAAGAAATATCCAAATGTTGGAATTCCGATGGGAATAAATTGCGCGCCAGTTTTGACCGACATTTTTGTACTCATAAAAAGCAGAATTCATACAGTCTCTGCTATCCAATAAGCAATAAGCATTTACCTTTTTATTTCAACTTTACATACAGATACATCTAAAACATTTTGTCGATTAACAACCCTATAATTAAAGATCACCTCAACATCATATATCCTCGAAAGAACTGAAAGCGCATCCTCTCTTTCATACCTCGATATACTCCTATAAGTTAGTGATGATGGTTCGTTAGTTATCTCTCTCAGAACAGTCTGATTCCAGCAGCAAGTATACAGAAAATGAGATTATCCAAATGTAAAGATGATTGATAAATCAAAACCATAAGTCTAAAAATCATGAAACCAGAGGACACACAAAATCAGTGAAAATTAAAAACAAGTGGAAAATAACAAAATATGTCTATTTTAAGAGCATATGTGAATCCCTGTGATGGAGTGAGATCAGGTGCCCGGGAGAGTGAGCATCTCCTGCTTGTTAGCAACACCCGTCACATATACCCAGTAAAAAGGGTCAAATCGTGTAAATTCCATATGTATTTATATATGGAGAAGTCAAAGTAGGTAACCTTCTAGTATAAAAGGTGTCAAATCGGTGTAAAATGATCGAAATCGGTCTCAGTCCAGAATATCATTTAAAAGTCTGGATATCATGTGGAGTAATAAGAGTCTCGTAACGACCGTAGAACTTCCTCAGTGACGTTGCTAGTCTAGCACATATATAACCCTGGTTGAGCAGCTTAACTGAAAGTCGCCTAGCCCTCAGAACAAAGTCGATGTAATTTGAACATGCTCTGGAATAACGTATTAACTGAGATATGAATACGCCGTATAGGGGCGATGATGGAATGTTGCTACTTATGAAAGGAAAGTTTGTGATATTGAAATTGAAATCGTCACGTTTGTCATAGAGTGAGGTGTTCAATTAACCATTAATGTCGAAAGACAACATAATATCTAAATACGAAGTAGAATTACTACTTTCTGTGGTTTCTTTGACCTCCAGCTCACTTGGATAGATGATGCTAAGGTAATCCACGAACGAAGGATTATTAATTGAAAGCAAGTCATCTATATATCTGTAAGTAAAATTGAAGCCAATTGTTTTCCTTGCGAAAGCAAAGACTGAATGAATTCAGCTTCGTAAGAGTAAACGAATATGTCGGCCAGAAGCGGAGTATAGTTAGTGCCCATTGGAATGCCGACAATTTGTTGAAAAACCTTTCCTCCAAACACCACAAAAAATGTTATCGATAAGAAAGTTCAACATCTGGATGACAGCTGTTTCACTGTATTTATTTTTGGAATCAGAATTTTCCCTAACAAAGTAAGTTTTATCATGGCCTATAACTATATATTTGAATTTGCGGCTTCCTTTTTCACTAGTAAATGCATTTTGAACAATTTCCGTTAATCTGTCTTTTAATTTCTGATGAGAGATTGTTGTGTAAAGAGTCGAAAAGTCAAAAGACTTGATGGAGTGAATTTTAGTAAAACTTTTTGATTTTAGATGTTCTAATAACTCTTGAATTTTTAAGGATCCACATTTGATTAATTCCATTTCTGGAATATACTGTTTCGCAATATTTATGAAGGACAGATTTAATTTCTGATAATATGTGGAACACTTCGAGGAACCAGCGATAAAGCGTTGTTTGTAAGGATTTTTGTGCATTTTGGGAATGCAGTACAAATATGGAAGTTCTAAATTTAATTTATTTGTGTCAATACCAGACGTATTGAGGACAGATTTATGATTCTCAAGTACTTCCGAAACCGAAAAGTTCGTGAGTATAAGTAGGATTTCCTGGAGGTGAATTTAATCCTAATTCTTTCACTAGGCTGTCAAAGTAATATTTCTTACAAGTAATAAATGTTAGAATTTCTTATAGATAATATTTTTGTGATACTTGGTGGGAAAGTGTTGTTGGCATTCCTATAGGTACTAATTACGCGCCTCTTCTGGCCGACATATTTTTGTACTCTTACGAGGCAGAATTCATACAGTCTCTGCTCTCTATAGGCAATAAACAATTAGCATCTCGGTTCAACTTTACATACAGATACATCGATGATGTTTTGTTGATTAACAACTCTGTATTTGAGGATCACTTCAACATCTATTATCCAAAGGAACTCGAGAGAAAAGATACTACAGAGACCGCATCTTCTGC
The DNA here is from genome assembly GCA_035048485.1 of Pteria penguin. NCBI lineage: Eukaryota > Metazoa > Mollusca > Bivalvia > Pterioida > Pteriidae > Pteria > Pteria penguin. Next base: position 46,969,789 of record CM068588.1, on the reverse strand, counting down.
TTCATACCTCGATATACTGCTATCAATTAGTGACGATGTTTCATTAGTAATCTGTGTCTATGACAAACGTAACGATTTCAATTTCATTATTACCAAATTCCCTTTTCTGAGTAGCAACATACCTTCCTCTCCCGCATATGGCATCTTCATTTCACAACTTATACGCTATACCAGGGCATGCTCTAAATACTAAAATTTCGTCCTGAGAGCGAGGCTTCTTGACACGAATCTACTCTTACAAGTATATATTGAGGAACGTTTGAATTTGTCAGTGAGGAAGTTCTATGGTCGTGATAGCTATAGGGATCTATTGCAATTTCAGATTCCTATTTCAAGAATGTTAACAGATATTTTGGGACCTGATCATACTAAATAAGCATCTTAACTTTTTGACTATACTTGATTTGAATTAATACGTGTATACATGTATATAAAGATATTTGTTCACTTGCGTTTCCGACACCGGCATTTTAGGCAGGCAGCATTTCTTGACTTGAATGGGAAATTTGACTTCGTGTTCTTGTTTCCTTCGTATGTTCATGCGTGTATATTTATGTATTTACCTCCTCGATTTGAAAGGTTATTGCAGGGCTTTTGCGACGGGTGTTGCATACAACTAGGGGACGCTTACTCCTCCCGGGCACCTGGTCTGAATATGACAATAAACACGATATTGTCTCTTTTTCCCATGGACTATGAGATATGGTTTACCCTTCGGTACTTCTTCGTTTTTTACTTTACGACAAACGTGACGATCTCAATTTTATGATTACCAACTTCCCTTTGCTGAGTAGCAATATATCTTCCTCTCCTCCGCATATGGTGTCTTCATTTCACAACTTATACGCTATGCCAGGACATGTCCTAAATACGTAATTTTGTCCTGAGAAAGAGGTTTCTTGTCACAAAACTACTCTCACAGGGAGATATTGCGGAACGTTTGAAATTGTCACTGAGGAAGTTCTATGGACATTATAGGGATCTGGTGCAATTTGAGATCCCTCTTTCAGGAATGTTAAACGACATTTTGGGATCTGATCATGCAAACTTATCATGCTGACTTTTTGACTGCACTTGATTTAACACTGTATGCATATATACAGATTTGTTCACGTGCATTTCTGGCACCTGAATTCCAGTTTAACAGCATTTCTTACTGTGTATGGCATTATTGGATTTAGTGTCCTTGTTTCCTGTATGTGCTCATGTATGTTTATAAAAATGTATGTGTATTTATTTCTCGAATTTAAGTAGTTGTTGTAGGACGCAAAGTGGATGCATATTAGTCCTGCTTTGAAAGCCTGTGACGACTTACCTCAAACAAAACAACCGAGTAAGATACCCTCTCTTCTTCCTTTATATCACTTCAAGCGTTGAGATACATATTACTGCGAGCGTTAAGATATAAATTACCTCGAGGGTTGAGATACATATTACTTCGAGCGTTAGGATATATGTTACCTCGAGGGTTGAGATATATATTACGTTTAGGGTTAAGATGTATATTACCTCGAGGGTTAAGATGTATATTACTGCGAGCGTTAAGATATATATTACCTCGAGGGTTGAGATACATATTACTTCGAGCGTTAGGATATATATTACCTCGAGGGTTGAGATATATATTACGTTTCAGGTTAAGATGTATATTACGTCTAGGGTTGAGATGTATATTACTGCGAGCGTTAAGATATATATTACCTCGAGGGTTGAGATACATATTACTTCGAGCGTTAAGATATATATTACCTCGAGGGTTAAGATAAATATTACTGCGAGCGTTAGGATATACATTACCTCGAGGGTTGAGATATATATTACGTTTAGGGTTAAGATGTATATTACCTCGAGGGTTGAGATGTATATTACTGCGAGCGTTAAGATATATATTACCTCGAGGGTTGAGATACATATTACTTCGAGCGTTAAGATATATATTACTTTGAGGGTTGAGATACATATTACTGCGAGCGTTAGGATATATATTACCTCGAGGGTTGAGATATATATTACGTTTAGGGTTAAGATGTATATTACGTCTAGGGTTGAGATGTATATTACTGCGAGCGTTAAGATATATATTACCTCGAGGGTTGAGATACATATTACTTCGAGCGTTAAGATACATATTACTTGGAGGGTTGAGATACATATTACTGCGAGCGTTAGGATATATATTACCTCGAGGGTTGAGATACATATTACTGCGAGCGTTAGGATATATATTACCTCGAGGGTTGAGATACATATTACTGCGAGCGTTAGGATATAAATTACCTGGAGGGTTGAGATACATATTACTTCGAGCGTTAGGATATATATTACCTCGAGGGTTGAGATACATATTACTGCGAGCGTTAAGATATATATTATCTCGAGGGTTGAGATACATATTACTGCGAGCGTTAAGATATATATTATCTCGAGGGTTGAGATACATATTACTGCGAGCGTTAAGATATAAATTACCTCGAGGGTTGAGATACATATTACTGCGAGCGTTAAGATATAAATTACCTCGAGGTTTGAGATACATATTACTGCGAGCGTTAGGATATATATTACCTCGAGGGTTGAGATACATATTACTTCGAGCGTTAGGATATATATTACCTCGAGGGTTGAGATACATATTACTGGGAGCGTTAGGATATATATTACCTCGAGGGTTGAGATACATATTACTTCGAGCGTTAGGATATATATTACCTCGAGGCTTGAGATACATATTACTGTGAGCGTTAGGATATATATTACCTCGATGGTTGAGATACATATTACTGCGAGCGTCAAGATATATATTACCTCGAGGGTTGAGATACATATTACTTCGAGCGTTAGGATATATATTACCTCGAGGGTTGAGATATATATTACGTTTAGGGTTAAGATGTATATTACCTCGAGGGTTGAGATGTATATTAGTGCGAGCGTTAAGATATATATTACCTCGAGGGTTGAGATACATATTACTTCGAGCGTTAAGATATATATTACTTGGAGGGTTGAGATACATATTACTGCGAGCGTTAGGATATACATTACCTCGAGGGTTGAGATATATATTACGTTTAGGGTTAAGATGTATATTACGTCTAGGGTTGATATGTATATTACTGCGAGCGTTAAGATATATATTACCTCGAGGGTTGAGATACATATTACTTCGAGCGTTAAGATATATATTACCTCCAGGGTTGAGATACATATTAATGCGAGCGTTAGGATATAAATTACCTCGAGGGTTGAGATACATATTACTTCGAGCGTTAGGATATATATTACCTCGAGGGTTGAGATACATATTACTTCGAGCGTTAAGATATATATTACCTCGAGGGTTGAGATACATATTACTGCGAGCGTTAAGATATATATTATCTCGAGGGTTGAGATACATATTACTGCGAGCGTTAGGATATAAATTACCTGGAGGGTTGAGATACATATTACTGGGAGCGTTAGGATATATATTACCTCGAGGGTTGAGATACATATTACTTCGAGCGTTAGGATATATATTACCTCGAGGGTTAAGATACATTTTACTGCGAGCGTTAGGATATATATTACCTCGAGGGTTGAGATACATATTACTTCGAGCGTTAGGATATATATTACCTCGAGGGTTGAGATATATATTACGTTTAGGGTTAAGATGTATATTACGTCTAGGGTTGAGATGTATATTACTGCGAGCGTTAATATATATATTACCTCGAGGGTTGACATACATATTACTTCGAGCGTTAGGATATATATTACCTCGAGGGTTGAGATATATATTACGTTTAGGGTTAAGATGTATATTAACTCGAGGGTTGAGATGTATATTACTGCGAGCGTTAAGATATATATTACCTCGAGGGTTGAGATACATATTACTTCGAGCGTTAAGATATATATTACTTGGAGGGTTGAGATACATATTACTGCGAGCGTTAGGATATATATTACCTCGAGGGTTGAGATACATATTACTGCGAGCGTTAGGATATAAATTACCTCGAGGGTTGAGATACATATTACTGCGAGCGTTAAGATATAAATTACCTCGAGGGTTGAGATACATATTACTTCGAGCGTTATGATATATATTACCTCGAGGGTTGAGATAGATATTACTGCGAGCGTTAGGATATATATTACCTCGAGGGTTGAGATACATATTACTTCGAGCGTTAGGATATATATTACCTCGAGGGTTGAGATACATATTACTGCGAGCGTTAGGATATATATTACCTCGAGGGTTGAGATACATATTACTGCGAGCGTTAGGATATATATTACCTCGAGGGTTGAGATACATATTACTGCGAGCGTTAGGATATATATTACCTCGAGGGTTGAGATACATATTACTGCGAGCGTTAGGATATAAATTACCTCGAGGGTTGAGATACATATTACTTCGAGCGTTAGGATATATATTACCTCGAGGGTTGAGATACATATTACTGCGAGCGTCAAGATATTTATTACCTCGAGGGTTGAGATACATATTACTGCGAGCGTTAGGATATATATTACCTCGAGGGTTGAGATACATATTACTGCGAGCGTTAGGATATATATTACCTCGAGGGTTGAGATACATATTACTGCGAGCGTTAGGATATATATTACCTCAAGGGTTGAGATACATATTGCTTCGAGCGTTAAGATATATATTACCTCGAGGGTTAAGATACATATTACTGCGAGCGTTAGGATATATATTACCTCGAGGGTTGAGATATATATTACGTTTAGGGTTAAGATGTATATTACGTCTAGGGTTGAGATATATATTACTTTGAAAGTTGACATACATATTACCTCGAGAGCTGAGATATATAAAACCTCGAGCATTGAGATATATACTACCTCGAGCGTTGAAATATATATTACCTCAAGCGTTTAGATATATATATTTTATCGAACGTTGACATGCATATTGCGTCGAGCGTTGAGATGTATACTACCTCGAGCGCTGAGATATATACTACACCGAGCGTTAAGATATATATTACCTCGAGTGTTTGGATATATATTACTTCGGGCGTTGAGATATATATTACGTCTAGGTTTGAGATGTATATTACCTTGAAAGTTGACATACATATTACCTCGAGAGTTGAGATATATAAAACCTCGAGCGTTGAGATATATATATTACTTCGAGTGTTGGGATATATATTACTTTGGGCGTTGAGATTAATAGAATCTAGCACTAGTTTGAGTTCCAGATAGAAAAAGATCAGTCGACGGTTGGATGAATCAACAAATCTCAACCGAGGCGTTAGCCGAGGTTGAGATATGATGATTCATCCAGCCGCCGCAATAAAATAAAACACCATGATATGCATGAAGAAACCTTATATTTTGATAGGATTTTTCAACATTAAATTCAAGTATAACACACAATGTTGACTATCTCTCCGACGCAAAAATCGTGAGTCGCCATTTTTCATTTGTTTGTAAACAATGCAGACGACGCGCGGAAGGATACAAAGTGTTCCGGATAGAATTTTCCAGTACTGATAAAAAACGGGATTAGTCGATCTCCGGTGCGAGAAATATACTACCTGAATTAGATAAAAACAAACCAGCAGTGCTGCATTCTAATGCAAACATAAAAGTAACACTAATTGTATTTGGTTAAAAAGAGGACTGGACATATGTAAATACTCGAATACATGCTACAAACGTAAATGTGGGTTAATATGTGACAACGATATAACAATATAGGGGGTCTCATGAACACGTCGGGTCCAGATCTAGTGGATCAAACATAACGTAGTTTATGTTGAATATTTGGAACTGGGTTATAATATACAGAACTTAGAGGATGGTACCATCTAAGTGGGACGATAAGCATTAATTTGCAGACTACACAGGTGTTACAGAGAGCGGTGGTGACTATTATTTTCAAAATCGATGGACTATTTTTAGCTTTTGTTATTATGTAATTCGCTTACTAAGGTGTAGTAAAATGCGGAGTATTTTGTAATGCATGAATATAATATACACGAGTAAATCGGTGCAATCAGCTACTCGAAAGGGTCAAATATAGATTTCTAAATTGTAATGTATACAAGGTTGCATTAGAATGGGAACAACATTATTGTATTTTGAAATTTCCCGCATGTAATCGATAATTTACTGGCTGCATATATGCGTGTTTGTTGATTCCGCTATCGCATCGTCATTTCTGACCTGTACATCACCTATCACATTCCAGAAATTTGCAAATACAAGCATGTTATCTCCAAATGATTAATCACATAAGAACAATTCAATATAGTATATATAGAACTCGAAAATATCCGAGGAAATGACAGTTTGTATAGAATACGAAGATATCCGAGGAAATGACAGTTTGTATAGAATACGAAGATATCCAAGGAAATGACAGTTTGTATAGAATACGAAGATATCCGAGGCAATGACAGTTTGTATAGAATACGAAGATATCCGAGGAAATGACAGTTTGTATAGAATACGAAGATATCCGAGGCAATGACAGTTTGTATAGAATACCAAGATATCCGAGGCAATGACAGTTTGTATAGAATACGAAGATATCCGAGGCAATGACAGTTTGTATAGAATACCAAGATATCCGAGGCAATGACACTATGTCACCCATAAAAATCATACCATGGTAAATATATACGGACTCCCAAACCAGAGGAGAGACCACGTGACTGGAAGTCAGCATCTGCTCTTTAATTGTCCAATCCGGTAAAATATCAAAAACAAAAAACATACATAATCCTCAAATAGCATTAGTTACTATTCTACTAGATCTAATATTTTAGAAAATATACAACAATACTATATATTCTCCAATAAAATGTCAATATCTAATGATATTAAAATATTTTACAATGATATATATCTTTGTGTTAGTCACTAATGGATATTGCTAATATTGGTGGAAAAGATTTTATTCCCACTTTAATCGAAAATTTACCCACTCTAAATTTCATAGATGAAGTATGCTATGTTATGTATTAGCAACGAGGTATGCAATATATCTTTTCAAATATGACCAACTTTGGAAAAGCATAATGGACCAATCAAAAGTATCATGTTCATAACTATTTTGAAATCCGAGGCACTAAAACTGCTATCAAATAACTGGAAGAAAGATGAAGACAAAAGACTGGAACAGGTTCAGTGTAGGTTGGTCTGTAATACAGCAGACGTATGCATCATATACGAACTCATGCCTCAAATATTTTCAGTGAGGTAATCAGAATTTCATTAACACTTCGTGCGCATAAGAATAATATTTTGATTTTAAAGTACATGTCGCGGACTATCCTTGAACAAGAAAATACGTTGAATCATTTCCGTCAAAGATTGTTATTGGAATTTATGACATTCCGCCATCTGAATCCCAGTTATATATATATATATGTATATTTGAATATTCTACAGAAATTCCTATGTGTGTGTCTGCATGTCTGTGTGTAGGAGTGTGAGTGTGTAAGTGTGTAACATAATGAGTGTTGAAACAATGATGAAAGAGAATACTGACGACATCTGACTAAGCTGTAAAAAAGAAATCACCAAGGACGAGCACATAAAACATGAAAATAGTTGTATAAACACCGAAAACAGCTGTTACAAAATTATTGGATTGTAATGCAGACATTCAATAGACCAATCCAGTATTACTAACGCCCATTTTTTCACAAGAGTTACCTTTCTTGAACGGTTAAAAACTACTTCCGGTTTCGATTTCCATGCCTTTGAAATATCTATACACCTTCCAAAACAACGTCAAAACGCAAATGTATGATTGTTCCACTAACATTTAACAATTATGGCGGATTAAAAAGGTAGCTACAGCTACAGTAATTATAATGACATGTTTATTTGTTCATAGATGCTTGAAATATAATGTGATTAAATCCCCGTAATCCTCATCAAACTGGCATGACCAAGGCAATGGCAATGGTACTGACAGGATGGGGAATTTTTGCATCTGACAGCTTGACAGACAAATACTCATAATTATGAGTCATTCTCTCATATGAGAGACTGTACCTCTTATCGTAAAGTATTGATCAAGTTACACATCAAGTGTGTATTTAAGTATTACTAGGTTTAATAAACTTAGAATATCATGAATAGATACCTTAAATTTGTATACCACATCATGCACATTTCAACAACTTACGTCTCTTCAGCGATGCACTTTGTCGAATGATTGGAATTCTCATAATATATAAATATTTGAAGAGCAGTGTTGAAACCAATATGAAATGGAAATTGTGGCACAATATACAAATTGGGTGGACTTCTTATCTCTCTGGTATTGTGTCAGCTTAGTAACTTAGAGATTGCTGGTTAGAGATCTGCACTCAATATTTCACAATACTGAATAGTATGAAGGGTATATACATACAATCTCCCTGTTTTCCATTGTAAGCCCTTCATTTCACTTTAACTAGGAGTTGCACACATAATTTTTCACATTAATTGTAAAATGAGCAATATACTAATTTAAGACTGCTTCAATATTTATTCATAAAGAGCAGAACAAATAAATCAACTAATATGAGGTGAGGTGTTGGACATAGTTAAAGGTGGATGAGGGAGAATTTAGTTGTAAGGAGATAGGGAGTAAATAGTGTAGGTGAGGGGTGATAATTAACCCATGTCCATCCCTCAAATACCGGTACAAATGATAGCAACAAATTTATGATAAATACATATAATAGCAAGAAAACCTCAATGATGATATGACCAGGTATACCAAGCAATCTGGTCAAAATATTGAATAATTAAGGGATCAATTGAACTAGTTGGTTATTTTAAAATAAGAAGCACATATAGAAATTAATTAGCTTTAGAGAATAAATGTAATATTTTGTGCATCTACAGTGGTATGAAGCCTTTTTACAATGTTCATTTGCACATTATTTAAGATAAATGCACCAGCTATAATGATTCATACCACCATAAATGTTCAAATAAATACTGTACATTTTCATTACAGATCTTTGATGGATTACTAATTTACTGGTTAAAGAGATTCTTTACCATATCTTATACTCCATACAATATTTACCTGTTATCATTATGAATGTTATGTGCTACACCATACCTAACCATACATGTGCTTTGATGTTGTGATTTCTCTGCATCTAATACTGCAACAATTACCTGTCATTTTGAACATTAACCCTACCTAACCACCTTGTGATTTGATGTCTTGCATTATATTATCTCAAACTACCTGCATGGTGCTTATATTCTAAAATATCATATGCATTGTTGTCATTTTTTGCATCTAATTCTGCAACATTTGCCTGTGATTTTGAATAGTCAGCCTACCTAACCGTCCTGTACTTTAATGTTGTGATTTACATTATTTAAAACTATCTGCATGGTGCTTACATTCTAGCATGCTCTATCGCTAACTGTCAATGTTAATTAATTAACAATCAAATAATCATACAATTTGCTTTTCAATATTCTGTAAACTCAAAGTCTGTTGTTACATCAGCTAGCTTCTTATTCCACACTATGGAGCATGCACTGAACATATTGATATTTATGAATCAAAGGTTCAATAATTTTATTTTTGAGTTTTGGTGCAAATGAAATTCCTGAATTTATTCATCCAATTGATATAGACAAGGTTTTTTCTTCAAATCATGTCCGTCATAAGGAGCTTTCCCAATGGGAATTTCATTGATTTTCCCCAAATTTCTCTACATTTTTCATGAACACAGATCTTTTAGCATTATACAAATGGGACAAAAATTCCCAAATGAAAAGGTACATGCATCTTTGAAAAAAAAACAACCCCAACACTGATACCAGTAAATACATTATTCATATGTACATACTAGTGCGTGTGTATCCTTTGCATTATTACAAACTTTTGTATATTCACAGTTTGTCTTACAATATACATCCTACTAGCTGTTTTCATCTATTTTTGATGCTGCAAAACATAAAGCAGCGAGTTCAATTTGGGTTCCATCGCGACTTAGACCCCTTTTCTCTAGGATAGAACGTAGTTGATCAATTTTCCGAGAGGGGAGAAAATCCATAGTGAAATACATGAAACGTCATCAAAGCCATGTATAGTACAGTGTATTTGTACAAAAAGTTTAAAGTAGATAGATACAAAAAGTTGGCAAAAGAACATCATAAAAATCGGCACTTCTGTTTGCATAATCAAATCAACTATGGTGTATTAACTTTCTATCGACTGTTACCAATGACCCATTGTTTACACCGGGAGTAACGTTTAACCGTGGCGCGTCAATCGTTACGCACAGTAGATAACTCGTACAAATAACACTGGATAGGTCTATTGGTGCGGTTAACCGTTTTACTGGCGGTTATCTTCCCACTCACCGCAAAAGCAGCACATTCATTCAAAGAACACACATTTAAAATTCTATAAATTATCCTCCGTATATAGAACAAGGATCAACAACGTTCTCAAGACCTGAGGTCATTAAAAGCAATGATAAAGGTTTTTTTTTTTAACTAAAAGTATTTTATGACTTTTACCATGCCATTCATTTGAGCGACCCATAGTCTGTCCTCCATGTCAATTGACAACCATTTGGGCGCCTTAATTCCATATGATTTTCCTACCAACTTTCTCAGATTCCGCGCTTTGTCCAAAATATACACACAATCATTAATAGTGTCGGCACAAAGAATGTTACCTTTTTTATCACATGTTAATCCCCATGGACTAAATCTTGATATTGTTTGTTTAATATCTTCCACCATATTCCCATCTTGGTCTATAATTTTCAATTTATTTCTTTCAGAGTCACTGATACAAATAGTATGATCAGGAAGCTCTATAGCACAGACTGTAGAGAGATCGCAATCTCCCTTGTAGATCAGTTTAGTGCTCTGGGAGTTTTCGTTGTACTTTACTAATCGACCATCGGAAGTACATATCAAACCATGTCTTTCTACACTAATACAACTACTGGGGGAAGCATCAAACACGATTTGCTCTCTTCCTCCTGCAGTCAGTAAGAGGGCAGAATTGCTTTCATCATTCCGAGGGCACATAAGAATACCACCTGATGATAACATGGCCAAACATTGTGGGCGATATTTTATTGACCTGGTACTCAAAACCTTTCCTTCTATTGTTAATAGTTTTAACAGTCTTTCTTGATCTCCTCCTACCCAAACATGGTCATCATCTATGTTGCAAATACTTACACATTCCCCTAATTCAGATTTCAAACTTGATAGAAGGACAGGAGTAATTGGTTTCTCTACATTTCTCTGCATAACAGTAGAAGGTATTTCTAATTTTCCTAACATATTCTCAACATCGAAGTCAGTGATAGTCCTCCTTCGAAATGATGGAGGTTTAACTTTGGGAATGGAAGGTATCGTAACTGTTTTGAATTGCATCATGCTCTCTATAAAAGCAATATGATCCTCTGAATATTCTTTAAATGTGTTCGTGTAAGACGACATTTTATCTTTCGTTGAAGTTATTCTATCATTCAGTAATTTCTCGCTTTCCTCAAAAATATTTAAATGATCTGTCTCTATGATAGACAACTTTTCTAACCTCTTATTTTGTGCTTTATCGAGCTTCGACTTCAACTCTTGTACTTCGCTTTCCATCTGTGATCGTAATATCTCTATACATGTTCTATAGTCCTTTTTGCTCGACACTGTATCTGTCATGAGTTTTGCCAAAGAAGGAAGAACAATAGAGTTCATATCACTGATGTCTTTTTCAACGCGTTTCTTTTCTGCTTCAACAACTTTTGAGATATCTTCCATTTCATGACCGCGATGTGTGATATCTGTTACACATTTAACACAGATGAATTTATTACAGCTTTTACAATGATAAATGTAGTCTTGAGTTGAGTGCATTGGACATCTTGATTTTTCGTCCCTGAGAAATCCCATTTTGGATCTTGTGACAACTTTGTGATTTTTCATCAGGATGTCGTGGGATACATGACAGGAGTTACACATCATACTTTTACACACCGTGCAATAATGCTCACCTGGATTGTCATCTAAGCACATTTCACAGATAATCGCTGTCTGTGCATATTTAGCCTTTGAATGGGACATCTTATGTTTGTATATTGTAAGCTAGTATCAGTAAATCTGAAATGAGAAATGATCACAATATGCGACATCATTGTAGCATAGTGGACGCCACTAAGAACAACAATACATTTTCCTTTATTTAACAAAATATTACTCAGTATCAAGGAAAACCACGTTATAAAAATAATTTTAAACATAATTCAATTACTATGGTATTACTCATATACAACGTTACCTTTGTGAATATGTTTGATACTTAAAGGATGCTCTTCTTCAGTTAACTATGAACTGTACATTCAATATCCAAATTCTCCATTGCACCTCCCCTCTGTACTTACCTTAAATTTCTGTAGAAAAACTTCCGTGAATGTGCATGACACAAAAGTTATAACTCAAATGAATTACGAAAAGTATACTCTTTGTACCATAACATAATATTATTGTTGATGTGCAGAATAGCGCATCAAAATATTCATGTGTTTTAATGTAATAAGTGTTTAATGTAGCAACACTATAGTTATTTTCGGTGTATATATATATATACAAATATACAAAGCACAAATAGAATCAGTGAAACACCTTGGAGTACTATGGACCTTGGATCTCCGAAGAAATACCTGTAGAAAATAAAGACAAATTAGACAAACATATAAAGCACAAAGACACTACAGTTAACAAGGCACCCTATATAACGTCGGGTAAATTCCTTCACTTTCCGCGGCCGTGTTGTCATGCATGCGATTAGCTAATGATTGGCTATTAAAGCTCCATTTTTTTGTGGAGCTCGGGTAGCTCAGTCGGTTAGAGGGTCGGATGCATGACAGCTAGGTGATTCGGTACCATATGTCGTAGGTTCGAGTCCCAGACGGGGAACGAATATAAGTGAAATATAGGGTGCCTTGTTAACTGTAGTGTCTTTGTGCTTTACATATATATATATATATATATATATATATATATATATATATATATATATATATATATATATATATATATATATATATATATATATATATATATATATATATATATAATATATATATATATATATATATATATATATATATATATATATATATATATATATATATATATATATATATATATATATATATATATATATATATATATATATATATATATATATTTATATATAAAGCACAAAGACACAACAGCTAACAAGGCGCCCTATATTTCACTTATTTATATTCGTTCCCCGTCTTGGACTCAAACCCAAGACCTATGGTACCGAAATATCTAGCTGTCATGCATCCGACCCTCTAACCGACTGAGCTACCCGCCAATCATTAGCTAATTGCATACATGACAACATAGTCACTGATGTCCAGAGGTCGTGGGTTCGAGTCCCAGACGGGGAACGAATATAAGTGAAATATAGGGTGCCTTGTTAGCTGTAGTGTCTTTGTGCTTTATATGTTTGCCTAATTTGTCTTTATTTTCTGCAGGTATTTCTTCGGAGATCCAAGGTCCATAGTACTCCCAGGTGTTTCACTGATTCTATTTGTGCTTTATATGTATATTTCTCTTTCAGTGATTGTATTCTTTCAGAGGATCCGCCTGCGTTTACGTCGGGTAAATCCCTTCACTTTCCGCGGCCGTATTGTCATGCATGATCATGCGCGGACCCAGAATTTTTTGTCAGAGGGGGTCCAACCAAAAAAGGTAATTTTTTCTCTTAGACGAGGGGGGAGGGGTTTCCAACCCAAAAATGCCCAAATATTACCTTTTTTGGTAAAAATCTCGAATTCCAGGGGGGTTCAGACCCCCCTAACCCCCCTCTATATCTGCGCATGCATGATTGGCTATTAAAGCTCTATTTTTGTGTAGCTCGGGTAGCTCAGTCGGTTAGAGGGTCGGATGCATGACAGGTGATTCGGTTCCATAGGTCGTGGATTCGCGTCCCAGAAGGGGAACGAATATAAGTGAAATATAGGGTGCATTGCTAGCTGTAGTGTCTTTGTGTTTTATATGTTTGTCTAATTTGTCTTTATTTTCTACAGGTATTTCTGTGGAGATTCAAGGTCCATAGTACTCCCAGGTGTTTCACTGATTCTATTTGTGCTTTATATATATATATATAATCTTCTAATTATATTCATATATATTCGTATTTTTGTGCTCAGAGTGAATATACTATTGTTTTGTGTTCTGATACTTTTGTTACAGACTTCCGACCAGAACATTGACTAAAACATAAAACATTACCCCTTTTATCACTTCCGTAAAGTTCACAATTGACGCAATAACATATTCTGCACTTTATTTACGACTGATTTAGAAAATGTCTTTGTGTGAATCTCAAGTAATTCTCCTTAAGACGAGTTTTTTTTTCTATAATTTAACTAATAACTGATAATTAAGACGAGTTATTTATATTAATCAATAACTTATAACTGAGATAATAAGGCATGTTCCGAAATGTTCCAAAATGTAACTACGATGTTGTAATAGAAAATTACATTCAGCTGTTTAAAACTATTGCGAAGTGATCGAATGGAAATTGGTGCGCTAAAATATACATCAAAATGCATAATGAAGTGTTTACATTTCTAGGTTTAATCCATGAACAGGAAATTGCAATCTCCCAATGATGATGACAAAATATCATTCAGTATCACTGACAAAGTAAAATATAAAGAGCAGTATCAATGTGACACTAACAATGACGTACAACGGTGGTTATTACGAACTCTCTTAGAATGAGAGCTGAGAAGAGATCCCGGAGAGAGATATCATGTTTGGGTAGCCACATCTAGCTCTATATTGACTGTGTAAAAATTAACATAAACGCTATATAATAACTCTTAGTAAAACGCTCCGGGAAGCTTTACACTGTAAAGGGAATAAGACAAAAACTGTGAAATAGTGTAAAATGTGGAACAAATTTAACAAAAAAAAAATCTCCATTTTGTCAAATCGGGTATTTTTTTTAAAATATGAGCACGATGGGTAAAAGTATTTAACTCGGTATAAGGATATAATTGGACAGTATGAAATCCCCTTTCAAAAGTGTCATGTGATATTCTGACACGACCATGTACAGTGATATCCTTTTACCAATCTGAATTACCTATATGACATAACCTTCGAACGCGTTGATATCTTCCGTTGTACCTCCTTGTTAGTGTCTTTTGAAGAAAAAGCATGTCCAATAAATAAATACAAGCTGTTATTTAACCGCATCCCCATCTTAGATTGTAATCTTGAAGTTGAAGATTTGAGGTTTAATTTATATCCATCATTCCAACTTTCAGATCGATTTTTTTCTCGCAGATAAGTTCTACACGATATGAGGTTAGGAAAATGTATCAGATAAAATTTATTTGCATCTCGGAAGCAACATCATTGAGATCTTAGGCATCACATACATAAGTACATCTTCTCTAATCCCTAATCTATCTAAGGACAGACTATATGACAAACGTGGGTTCAAGCATTACAAATTTCCATTTATTTGTAGCAATATCTTATCATCACCTGTTATCTGAAATTCGTTTACAATGATTGATAATATTCTGGAATGCGACTAAATGACCTGTTCAGTGAACACCAAATGTGACTGTATACCAGTTTCGTACTTTCGTATGTACAATTAGGAAACCAAAACTCTTGATTTTGACATGTTTCTTAAGAAATGCTGTGACGGGTGATGCATGCAAACGGGAGACGCTTACTCTTCCCGGGCACCTGGTCTCACCTCGGAATTTTTCAGTATTTAGGGGTTCACAACAGTTTCTTTTTGAAACTTACACGATTTTGTAACTGTCCTTGGACTTTGAGAATGATTAACGGTTTGGTACTTCTTCGAAATTGATTTAGCCTTCAGAACAAGGCGATTTATAATTTCAGCTCGCGCTGACATAATTTAACCTATTTAATGAGTACGTCATAGGCAGTGGATTAGGGGAAGCGCAAGTTATGCAGGTATTATGTAAATTGTCCACAAGACTACTATTTATAAAAATGCTTGGTAATATTATACAATTTATATATAAAGTAAAACCAGTTCATTTGGCGTAATTGTTACCTAGTGACATAACGGTATGTTATGGTAAAGGTCATGTCTATAATTCCGAGGTCACATTGAACTGACGATAAAGAGTTTATTGACTACTTCCAACAACTGTGGTTGTAAAATAGATCTGGTCACCTGGTTATTACCGATGGCGACACCATAATGTGGACACCATAGCTTTAATGTAGACCTGCTTTATACATCATCCAATTGTTGCCCACAGTACAAGTTGTGTCATTATCTTGTCACAAGGCCAAGTTCCACTGTCAATTTTACGGTTATATGATGTCGCCTCATGATATCGACTAGACGGGTACTATAGTGATTTGTGGATACCAAAATATGCTTCCATATGCTGTATTGTTTATTTATGTGCAAATCTTATTTTATAAATTTAGCGCAATATCGTAGTTTTCATGTAACAAAAGGGCACTGACGTTAGTAGATATCCACTACTGAATTCATTGCATTGTAATCTTCCATACACCTTTAAGTCAATAATAGATTAATTTTTGTACGCATTGAATGTTAGAATACAAATACAACGATATTTTATATAATGGAAATTCCTACCGGAAGCCTTATTTGCAGGGAATCGTAAAAAGTGAAAAAAAGAATATTGTTTTTTTGGGTAGTTCCATGGTGACTTCTGCCACCTAACTGAGCCAGTAACTCCTCTTTTTTCTTTGAGATGCTGGCGCTGACACCTTTGTTCAGATAATAATGATATATTATTCATATATTAACTATTCTTTGATTTAAACTTTTGACATGTATTTGTCCAACGTTTAAAAATAAGTCGCACTAGTGAACCCGCATCTCTTTCCTGAAAATTTCCAACATTTAGATTTGCAATTATATTTTGAAGATGTTTTTCGCTCATTAGTTTTCTTAAGGCGATAAAAATGGAAGTCTGAAATAGGAAATACATAAATTGATGGATAACAAGGATATATTTTTAAAAAGAAATTATTCAGAAATAATAGCTATACACCCTACAAATGCCAGCGTTACACCGCTTTATGAAAATCGACATCGGTTTGTGTTTACACACGAATCATGACAGCTCAAAACTATGCTTTCCGGAAGTTGTAACTCCAGTTTCCTCTCACACACGATACTCGTAACCAATAAGTGGTGACATTATCTAGGTTCGGCATTCAGCGATGAACGAACAAATGTAAATGTAAAAGTTAATCATTTATTGTGATTTATGTTACTATTCGAGATACATTAAAGTTTGTTAACCAACAAGACCATGATGTCAACCTGGGTTTGCATAATGTGATAGTTCATTAGTTCGTTGATTATATGAGGTGTCGACATATTAATTTTACGTATCAACATGTATGTTATATAGATTATTTTCGGTGACATTGCTCGATATTTAGTATCGGACATTTAATGATATATTCTTGAATTCACCTTCTATTTACGGGATTGCTTTAAGACCATTTATTACTTATCTCAATACATTTAAATGTTTTAAAGACATCTATGTAAAAAGATAAACACACACATAAAATGAATAGCACAATATCTTGAAATACAATGTACATATTTATTTCGAATATAGGAAAAGATTAAGATATAAAATGAAAATATTTGTATTCATGATATAACACTAGCATACAATTCATTTCATATTTCCCACTACTGCTTTCAACTTTATACAACAAAATCAACCACAATTAAATCACCAAAATTAAATCAACCATAATTAAATGACAATGTATCAACCATAACCCATAATTAATCACTTAAGAATAAATCAATAAATGTGAAAGGGAATAAGAGAATAAGCGATGCAACGTCACTTTCGCAGTAAAAAAAAGGTACCATTGTAAACATTTGAGGACCCATGGAAACCAGATAAGAGACCGTTGCCTGGGAGGAATAAGCATCTCCTCTCAGATGAGAGACCATGTTCCTAGGAGGAGTAATCGTTTCCTTTAATAGTGGAAACCATGTACCTAGGAGGAATAAGCGTCCAATGTTAGGTTAGAGGGGACAACATGTACCTAGATGTGTCTAGGAGGGGTAAGCGTGCCCTGTATAGCTAGACGCATGCAACAAATGCTTAAAATCCAAACAAGACAAATATAGCACTCTACATCACATTGACCAGCACTGTGAAGAAAGTGTCAGAGACACAACACATAAAGACCAGGGTATAACAAACTGTGTAGAGGGTGTCATATCCACACAACACCAAGACAATGGAATAACACACTGTATAAAAAGTGTCATAGTCGCACAACATCAGGAGAAAGGTGTAATACACTGTATAGAGTGTGTCACAGCCACACAACATTAGGACAAGGGTATAACACTCTGTATAGACAGTGTCACATCCACATAACATCAAGACAAGTGTATAACACACTTTATATAAAGTGTCACAGCCACAAAACATAGATATAATGTTATCAAACATATTCTCAGTAGACAAGGTACAATTCATAGGATGAACATTAACATTTTAGCAATGACTGTAGTGTATAAGACAGCCGTCTTACTATATATAAGTTGATTGCAATCGGAAGTACCATTGGGGTCTGTGGCTACTGGACCTTGCCAGTTACCACCAGAGGGAGTACCACCTACAGGTGGTCCTTCGGATGGTTGTGATGTAGTTGTTTTAGCAGGATTCTGCTTAATATTCTGAGTATTACCATTAACACTCGGGAATTGTGACTCAGCTGTTATATTTAATATCCCTGTGGAACTTATAGCTGGACCCCGCTCTGTTGGCTTTCTATCAGTGGCATCGGAGGTTAGTACAGGATTTTGGGTGGTGATAGTCGGAGCATCCTCGGTTACAGTGGACTGTGTTGTAATTAAATCTTCTGGAACTGTAAATAATATTATATGATTAAAATTGAGAAAAGAAAATGGTTTAAAGGTTTATTTTTCTTTTTTCTTACTTCGTTCTCTGAAGCCATCTGCGCACGAAATGACATAATTCTAATTTAATTTAATTGTAATTTTATATTAATGTATTAAAATATTTCAAATAAGGAATCTTATAAAATAATAATAGCATAGCAGTTAAATTGATTCAACAGTATTGTTTCAGGTATACCTTCATCAGGACATTTATATCCCGTTGTATATATCTCTTGCCGATAATAGCTCTTGATCCATTTCAAAGAAGCCTCCAGGGATGGTCCAGGTACACATCTTGATTTAACTTCCTCCATAAGACAATTAACCTTGTCATAATAGCTTCTGTTTTAAAGACATAAAAATAGGATGAATTTATGATATTAACCATAAATGCATGTCTCATAACAGGAGAGACCTTTTTCAAATCAGTTTGCAACAACGTATAAACCAGCTTAATAAAGTATAAACCAGCTTTATGAAGTATAAACCAGCTTAATGAAGTATAAACTAGCTCAATAAAGTATAAACCAGCTGAATAAAGTATAAACCAGCTGAATGAAGTATAAACCAGCTTAATGAAGTACAAACCAGATGAATGAAGTATAAATCAGCTTAATAAAGTATAAACCAGCTGAATGAAGTATAAACCCAGCTTTATAAATTATAAACCAGCTGAATGAAGTATAAACCCAGCTTAATAAATTATACACCATGCTGAATGAAGTATAAACCAGCTTCATAAAGTATAAACCAGCTTAATAAAGTATAAACCATGCTGAATGAAGTATAAACCAGCTTCATAAAGTATAAACCAGCTTAATAAAGTATAAACCATGCTGAATGAAGTATAAACCAGCTTAATGAAGTATAAACCAGCTGAATGAAGTACAGACCAGCTGAATGAAGTATAAATCAGCTTAATAAAGTATAAACCAGCTTAATTAAGCATAAACCAGCTGAATGAAGTATAAACCCAGCTTAATAAATTATAAACCATGCTGAATGAAGTATAAACAGCTTCATAAAGTATAAACCAGCTTCATAAAGTATAAACCATGCTGAATGAAGTATAAACTAGCTTAATAATCGTTACTGGTGATCTCGATATTGTTAAAAACACTAAATTAAGAGAACTTTTACTTAAAGGTAAAAAATAGAGAGAACCCAGATCATTCACATGGAGCCAAAATTTTGAGAATATTATGAATTGCTGCGAGGAATATGCCACACGATGAACAAAAAGAGAGGAAGTACAGATCGACACTCTTTCGGAATGGATAAAATCTATTGCAGTACTGCTAAGATCAAAAATTAAAAAATTACAATGTTCTGTAAACACCAGATTCGAATCTATTTTTAAAGATCCTGATGTTGTCAGAGAACTTACCTTCCTCCAAGAACATTATATCATTACACCAGCAGATAAAGCATCCAATAATTATACATTTACTTGTAAGAAATATTACTTTGACAGCCTAGTGAAAGAATTAGGATTAAATTCAGCTCCAGGAAATCCTACTTATACTCTCACGAACTTTTCGGTTTCGGAAGTACTCGAGAATCATAAATCTGTCCTCAATACGTTTGGTATTGACTCAAATAAATTAAATTTAGAACTTCCATATTTGTACTGCATTGCACAAATGCACAAAAATCCTTACAAACAACGCTTTATCGCTGGTTCCTCGAAGTGTTCCACAAAATCTCTATCAATGGTACTCACAAAAATATTATCAGAAATTAAATCTGGCCTTCATAGATATTGCGAAACAGTATATTCCAGAAGTGGAATTAATCAAATGTGGATCCTTAAAAATTCAAAAGAGTTGTTAGAAAATCTAAAATCAAAAGTTTTACTAAAATTCACTCTATCAAGTCTTTTGACTTTTCGACTCTTTACGCAACGATCCCTCATCAGAAATTAAAAGACAGATTAGCGGAAATTATTCAAAATGCATTTACTAGTAAAAACGGAAGCCGCAAATTCAAATATATAGTAATAGGCCATGATAAAACTTACTTTGTTAGGGAAAATTCTGATTCCAAAAATAAATACACTGAAACAGCTGTCATCCAGATGTTGAACTTTCTTATCGATAACATTTTTAGGTGTTTGGCGGTAAGGTTTTTCAACAAATTGTCCGCATTCCAATGGGCATTAACTGTGCTCCGCTTCTGGCTGACATATTCCTTTACTCATACAAAGCTGAATTCATTCAGTCTTTGCTTTCGCAAGGAAAAAAAAAACAATTGGCTCTTGGCTTCAATTTCACTTATAGATATATAGATGACTTGCTTTCAATTAATAATCCTTCATTCGCGGATTACCCTAGCATCATCTATCCAAGTGAACTTAAGGTCAAAGAAACCACAGAAAGTAGTAATTCTACTTTGTATTTAGATATTATGTTGTCTTTCGACATTAATGGTCAATTGAACACCTCACTCTATGACAAACGTGACGATTTCAATTTCGCTATCACAAACTTTCCTTTCATAAGTAGCAACATTCCATCATCGCCCGCATACGGCGTATTCATATCGCAGTAAATACGTTATTCCAGAGCATGTTCAAATTACAGTGACTTTGTTCTGAGGGCTAGGCGACTTTCAGTTAAGCTGCTCAACCAGGGTTATATATGTGCTAGACTAGCAACGTCACTAAGGAAATTCTATGGTCGTTACGAGACTCTTATTACTCCATATGATATCTCGTTATCCAGACTTTTAAATGATATTCTGGACTGAGACCGATTCCGATCATTTTACACGGATTTGACACCTTCTATACTAGAAGGTTACCTACTTCGACTTCTCCATATATAAATACATATGGAATTTACACGATCTGACTCTTTCTACTGGGTATATGTGACGGGTGTTGCTAGCAAGCAGGAGATGCTAACTCTCCCCGGGCACCTGATCTCACTCCATCACAGGGGTTCACATATGCTCTTTGAAGTAGACATATTTTGTTATTTTCTATTTGTTTTTCATTTTCACTGATTTTGTATGTCCTCTGGTTTTATGATTTTTGACTTTTTGGACTTGGATTTATCCATCATCTTTACATTAATAAAGTAGAAACCAGCTTAATAAAGTATAAAGCAGCTTAATGAAGTATAAACCAGCTTAATGAAGTACAAACCAGCTGAATGAAGTATAAATCAGTTTAATAAAGTATAAACCAGCTTACTGAAGTATAAACCAGCTGAATGAAGTATAAATCCAGCTTAATAAATTATAAACCATGCTGAATAAAGTATAAACCAGCTTCATAAAGTATAAACCAGCTTAATGAAGTATAAACCATGCTGAATGAAGTATAAACCAGCTTCATAAAGTATAAACCAGCTTAATAAAGTATAAAGCAGCTTAATGAAGTATTAATCAGCTTAATAACGTATAAACCAGCTTAATAAAGTAGAAACAAGATTAATAAAGTGTAAACCATGCTGAATGAAGTATAAACCAGCTTCATAAAGTATAAACCAGCTTAATAAAGTATAAAGCAGCTTAATGAAGTATAAACCAGCTTAATAACGTATAAACCAGCTTAATAAAGTAGAAACAAGATTAATAAAGTGTAAACCATGCTGAATGAAGTATAAAGCAGCTTAATAAAGTATAAAGCAGCTTAATGAAGTATAAACCAGCTTAATAAAGTATAAACCAGTTGAATGAAGTATAAAGCAGCTTACTGAAGTATAAAGCAGCTTTATGAAGTATAAAGCAGCTTAATAAAGTATAAGCAGCTTAATAAAGTGTAAACCAGCTTAACAAAGTATAAACCAGGTTAATAACGTATAAACCAGCTTAATAAAGTAGAAACAAGATTAATAAAGTGTAAACCATGCTGAATGAAGTATAAACCAGCTTAATAAAGTATAAACCAGCTTAATAAAGTATAAACCAGTTGAATGAAGTATAAAGCAGCTTAATAAAGTGTAAACCAGCTTAACAAAGTATAAACCAGCTTAATAACGTATAAACCAGCTTAATAAAGTAGAAACAAGATTAATAAAGTGTAAACCATGCTGAATGAAGTATAAACCAGGTTCATAAAGTATAAACCAGCTTAATAAAGTATAAAGCAGCTTAATGAAGTATAAAGCAGCTTAATAAAGTATAAACCAGTTGAATGAAGTATAAAGCAGCTTACTGAAGTATAAAGCAGCTTAATGAAGTATAAAGCAGCTTAATAAAGTGTAAACCAGCTTAATAAAGTATAAACCAGCTTTATAAAATATACACCAGCTTAATGAAATATAAACCAGCTTTATAAAGTTATCTGCCCTTGTTTATTAAGGTAGTTCTCGGAATCAGAAAAGGAGAGATATGTAGTTGTGTAGTAAATTACGATAGATTTTGCTGGTTTTTTCTGATCATATGATCATGATAAGACATGATCTATCAGGTATGCAGAGCACTTTTTCATTAGTAAAAGGCATAGATAGAATGTTGTAAATTGACCCAGCCATTTGAATGTCAACAGATTTAGATATCAGTAAATTTGAAATGGAATGATAGCTAAGACTTACGTCATCCCTGGTGTCATATGTTTTTTGTTTACCCGCACCGCACTACCAAAGAGTATGTGCTCTCTGTTTTACCGATACTGAGCTAAGGTTGACAATTATACTAAATGTCAGGTGTTCCTCTGGTTAACCATCACTGAACTGATGCAAGATGCAAACTGTTTTCCAAATACAACATATTCATATGTTATTAGGTTTTAATATTTTATACATGATACCAAGCTATATAGCAATATCAAAACTGAAATGAAAAAAATTATTTGTTGATAGTCTTTGCATCGCCTTTTCATACAAAAATATTTGGAATTCTGTAAGAGCGATTGCATTCAATACATCATAAGATTTTGTACTCATTTGCTTCTAAAACTAGTAGACGCTTAGCGAACATATGCCATACATATGGCCAAAATCTGTTGGCATTCTCGTTTTTCACTAATTATGCGATTTTGTCCCTTTTAAAGCATACTTCTTCTTGTTCATGGGAACCATAATAGGATAAAATGTTTCACGGTCAAGAGAAAAGGATTTGAGGGTTACATTTTATCAGCAATTTAAAAAATTCACGGTGTTTTCTCAGTTAATAAAGTAGAACTTTATGCCATGTACAGTGGCACAAGCAACAATGTACCATAGTGGATATTCGTGAACCACTGAAAATTACTGGCAAAAGTTTAATCGTCTCATTGTCAACTTTTTGTACATACTAAGCTCTTTTTTATGAACGTAAAGATGATGGATAAATCCAAACCATAAGTCCCAAAATCATGAATCAAAAGGACATACAAAATCAGTGAAAATGAAAACCAAATAGAAAACAACGAAAAATGTCTACTTGAAGAGCATATGTGAACCCCTATGAATGAGTGAGATCAGGTGTTCGGGAAGAGTGAGCAACAACCGGCACATATACCAGGTAAAAAGAGTAAAACCGTGTAAATTCCATATACATTTCTATATGGAGAAGTGAAAGTATTGAACCTTCTAGTACAGGAGTCAAATCCGTGTAAAATGATCGAAATCGGTCTCAGTCCAGAATATCATTTAAAAGTCTGGATAACGAGATATCATATGGAGTAATAAGAGTATCGTAACGACCATAGATCTTCCTCAGTGACGTTGATAGTCTAGCACATATATAACCCTGGTTGAGTAGCTTATCTGAAAGTCGCCTAGCCCTCAGAACAAAGTCAATGTAATTTGTACATGCTCTGGATTAATGTATTAACTGAGATATGAATACGCCGTATGCGGGCGATGATGGAATGTTACTACTTATGAAAGGAAAGTTTGTGATAGCAAAATGAAATCGTCACGTTTGTCATAAAGTGAGGGGTTTAATTGACCATTAATGTCGAAAGACAACATAATATCTAAATACAAAGTAGAATTACTACTTTTTGTGGTTTCTATGACCTCCAGTTCACATGGATAGATGATGCTAAGGTAATCCGCGAATGAAGGATTATTAATTGAAAGCAAGTCATCTATATATCTGTAAGAGAAATAGAAGCCAAGAGCCAATTGTTTCTTTTCTTCCGGAGGCAAAGTGTGAATGAATTCAGCTTCGTCTGAGTAAAGGAATATGTCAGCCAGAAGCGGGGCACGCACATTAAGTACCTAAAACTAATATTTCTAAATTCAGATAAAAAATCTGAATAAGATCTATAATTTTTACCAAAAGGCCAGATTTAATTTCTGATAATATTTTTACGAGTAACATCGATACAGATTTGTGGAACACTTCGTGGAACTAGCGATAAAGCGTTGTTTTTAAGGATTTTTGTGCATTTTTGGGAATTGGAATGCAATACAAATATGGAAGTTCTAAATTTTAATATGACTTTCAAGTACTTCCGAAACCGAAAAGTTCGTGAGAGTATAACTAGGATTTTCTGGAGCTGAATTTAATCCTAATTCTTTCACTTAGCTGTCAAAGTAATATTTCTAACAATTAAATGTATAATTATTAGAAACTTTATCTGCTGGTGTAATGATATAATGTTCTTGGAGGAAGGTAAGTTCTCTGACACATCAGGATTATTGAAAATAGATTCGAATCTGGTGTTTACAGATCTTTGCAATAATTTAATTTTTGATCTCAGCAGTACTGCAATAGATTTTATCCATTCCAAAAGAGTGTCGACCTGTACGTATTCTCTTTTTTCCATCGTGTCGCATATTCCTCGCACGAGTTAATAATATTCTCAAAATTTTGGCTCCATGTGAATGATCTGGGTTCTCTGTTAAGTAAAAGTTCTCTTTATTTGGTGTTTTTAACAATATCAAGATCAAGATCACCAGTAATGACATGGCCACAAGGAGAGTATATAAAATTAGATAAAAAAAAAATCGACACGATTGATGATGGCATGCAGAGTTGCTAAGATTAAGACACTGCAGAAACACTTAGTAATTGTAAATTTTAAATGCAACTGATGGTGTATAGCTATAGAAGAAAAAAGAGGAGTTACTGGCTCAGTTATGTGGCAGAAGTCACCATAGAGCTATACAATACGAAATAAATCGGTTTGGTGGCCGTAATGTCCATGATAATGCTATCTAGTCTATTCTCTGCATATCTTATATCAGTATATGCTTGCATTACGTACAGATGTATGTGAACTCATTTGATTCGCAAATGTTCATTCAAAGTATTATAATTTGATACATAGGAGTATATGTTTTAATAAATTTCAACTGTCATAAGCATTTCAAAAACGCAAACTCTATAACCGTGTGTGCACATACAAGTTTAATAAAAAATATTGATTTAATTTTATTAATTTATTTTTCATTTTAAGTAGTATAATTATATTTAAACAATTTAGACTTTGTAATTCATTATAATTCCAATAAACTGGACTTTGTGACCTCATTTACAAATTTAATAATACTTGCAGATATCTGGATGGCATTTTGGTTATCGACAACCCTGAATTCGAACAATTTATATCAGAAATATATCCACCAGAGCTCACATCGAATAAAGCTAGTACTTGAGATAAATCTACACCTTTCTTAGATTTAAACATCAAAATTATCAACCACCTAATATATACCAATATTTATGATAAACGTGAGGATTTTGGATTTCCTATTGTAAATTTCCCTTACTTGGATGGCGATGTCCCTCGACTCCCATCATATGGTATCTATATATCTCAATTAGTTCGATTTGTCAGAGGCTGCACCGATGTTTTGGACGTTCATAAACGAAATTTACAAATTACTACTAAACTTTTAACTCAGGGTTACAGATATCACAAGCTAAGAAAAACATTCGGCAAATTCTTCAGATCTTATTCAGAACTTCTATCTAAATTTGGAAATATTTCTTTTCAACAGTATGTATCCAGTGGAATTTCCCATCCTAATTTTTACGGTGATCTCGTATATAAACTAAGGAAAGTAAAAGGCTCCGATAACGTTATTTTATCATGTAATAAAATATTCAAACGTCTTCTAAATAGACAATATGATATTGAGATCATCAAAAAGACTATAGGTCTTGTATTTGGCCCCTCTACAGCCTTATGCAGACTTTTACTTGAACGTTGCACGCTGACTAACAGGCGGTGGGGACTATATGACGGGCCTTGTCGAAACCTCTTTCAGAGGAGACATGGTCCTGAACCTCGTCCCCTCTGACTGTTAGTCGGGACTCCTACAGATCTAGGGTCTGCCGTTACGGTGAGTGGGAAGGTGGGCCCGTAAACTGGTTAACCACACCATTTCTTTTGTTTTTGTCAAATTAAATGACCGTCCTAAGTCGGTATCGTAATTGCACTACAATCAAATATTTTTGTAATGTGTTATATGTTCTAGTATATTATTTATATTCATGTATTGTATAGCTCCATTGTGACTTCTGCCACATAACTGAGCCAGTAACTCCTCTTTTTTCTTTAATACTATAAAACATATTGTCTGCATATCAAACAAAATAGCAGAGAAAGTATTAAGTCGTAGATATTGATTCTGAATGTCATCTACCGTCGAGAATGTGATTACCAAGAAATCACAATGAATATGGTCTACCCGCAGTGATGAATTGCTCTCTTCAGCTTTCTCTTCTCTAAAGGCACCTGACACCAGCTCTATCCCTTCAAAGGTCAGAGCTTGCCCCTGTCTGTGTTTGACATGTACATATTGTCCAGTCTTCAGTGCCTTACAATTTTATAACCTTAAATATGTCCGTAATTTACCATAATACATGGGGATAAGCGTGTGAGCTCTATATCAGACGGACAGCCAGATTATCTTCAATCTGAATGACATTCATAGTCTTCACAATATGTCAAACAATTCAGCATTACTTACACGATGTCTGTTGTTGCAAAGTTAATGTACATGTTATATATCATTACGAACCCCAAATTAAAGATACAACACAATAGAATTTCTGCTTTTGTTCATGTTGTCTTTATGCTTTACCTGACCGTATGTTGTCTATATATCTTACCTGATCCGTATGTTGTCTATATGCCTTATCTATCGTATGTTGTCTATATCCCTTACCTGATCGTATGTTTTATATATGCCTTATCTAATCGTATGTTGTCCATATACCTTACCTGTTCGTATGTTGTCTACATACCTTACCTGATCCGTATGTTGTATATATCCCTTTCCTGATCCGTATGTTGTCTATATCCCTTATCTGACCCGTATGTTGTCTATATACCTTATCTGACCGGTATGTTGTCTATATGCCTTATCTGATCGTATGTTGTCTATATACCTTACCTGATCGTATGTTGTCTATATGCCTTACCTGATCGTATGTTGTCTATATACCTTACCTGATCGTATGTTGTCTATATGCCTTACCTGATCGTATGTTGTCTATATACCTTATCTGATCGTATGTTGTCTATATACCTTATCTGACCCGTATGTTGTCTATATTTCTTACCTGATCGTATGTTGTCTATATTCCTTACCTGATACGTATGTTGTCTATATACCTTATCTGACCCGTATGTTGTCTATATACCTTACCTGATCGTATGTTGTATATATGCCTTATCTGACCCGTATGTTGTCCATATACCGTACCTGATCGTATGTTGTGTATATACCTTATCTGACCCGTATGTTGTATATATGCCTTACCTGATCCGTATGTTGTATATATGCTTTATCTGATCCGTATGTTGTCTATATACCTTATGTGATCGTATGTTGTCTATATGCCTTATCTGATCCGTATGTTGTCTATATACCTTATCTGATCGTATGTTGTCTATATCCCTTACCTGACCGTATGTTGTCTATATACCTTATCTGATCCGTATGTTGTCTATATACCTTACCTGATCGTATGTTGTCTATATACCTTATCTGAACCGTATGTTGTCTATATCCCTTACCTGATCGTATGTTGTCTATATACCTTATCTGATCGTATGTTGTCTATATCCCTTATCTGATCGTATGTTGTCTATATACCTTATCTGATCCGTATGTTGTCTATATTCCTTACCTGATCATATGTTGTCTATATACCTTATCTGACCCGTATGTTGTCTATATACCTTATCTGATCGTATGTTTTATACCGGTATATCCCTGACCTGATCGAATGTTGTCTATATACCTTATCTGATCCGTATGTTGTCTATATACCTTATCTGACCCGTATGTTGTCTATATTCCTTACCTGATCGTATGTTGTCTATATACCATATCTGATCCGTATGTTGTCTATATACCTTATCTGACCCGTATGTTGTATATATGCCTTACCTGATCCGTATGTTGTATATATGCTTTATCTGATCCGTATGTTGTCTATATACCTTATCTGATCGTATGTTGTCTATATGCCTTATATGATCCGTATGTTGTCTATATACCTTATCTGACCCGTATGTTGTCTATATCCCTTACCTGATCGTATGTTGTCTATATACCTTATCTGATCCGTATGTTGTCTATATACCTTATCTGACCCGTATGTTGTATATATGCCTTACCTGATCCGTATGTTGTATATATGCTTTATCTGATCCGTATGTTGTCTATATACCTTATGTGATCGTATGTTGTCTATATGCCTTATCTGATCCGTATGTTGTCTATATACCTTATCTGATCGTATGTTGTCTATATCCCTTACCTGATCGTATGTTGTCTATATACCTTATCTGATCCGTATGTTGTCTATATACCTTATCTGATCCGTATGTTGTCTATATGCCTTATCTGATCCGTATGTTGTCTATATTCCTTACCTGATCGTATGTTGTCTATAAACCTTATCTGATCCGTACGCTGTCTATATACCTTATCTGACCCGTATGTTGTCTATATGCCTTACCTGATCGTATGTTGTCTATATTCCTTACCTTATCCGAATGTTGTCTATGTGCCTTATCTGATCGTATGTTGTCTATATACCTTACCTTATCCGAATGTTGTCTATATGCCTTATCTGTTTTCTTCCCGGGCACCTGGTCTAACCTCTGAATTTCAGGGGTACGTGAATGCCCACTGTGGTACATTGTTGTTAGTGTCATAGTCATGTGACTCCAGTTACTATCGTATTTCATCGGATCGTATGTTGTCTATATACCTCAACTGATCCGCATGTTGTATATATCCTTTTTCCTGATCCGTATGTTGTCTATAAGCCTTACGTGATGATATGTTGTCTATATACTTTCTTGATCCGCATGTTGTCTAAATGTATTACTTGATCCGTATGCTGTCTATATGCCTTACCTGATCGTATGTTGTTTATATACCTTACCTGATCCGTATGTTGTCTATACACCTTACCTGATCCGTGTGTTGTCTATATGCCTTACCCCGATCCGTATGTTGCCTGGGTTCCTTATCTGATCCGTATGTTGTCTAGTTTCCTTATTTGATCCGTATGTTGTCTATATGCTTACCTGATCCGTGTGTTGTCTATATGCCTCACCGGATCGTATGTTGCATATATGACTTACCTGATTGTATGTTGCCTAGGTTCTTTATCTGATCCGTATGTTGTCTACGTTCCTTATCTGATCCGTATGTTGTCTATATACCTTATCTGACCCGTATGTTGTCTATATACCTTACCTGATCGTATGTTGTCTATATGCCTTACCGGATCGTATGTTGTCTATATACCTTATCTGATCCGTATGTTGTCTATATACCTTATCTGACCCGTATGTTGTCTATATCCCTTACCTGATCATATGTTGTCTATATACCTTACCTGATCCGTATGTTGTCTATATCCCTTACCTGATCCGTATGTTGTCTATATCCCTTACCTGATCGTATGTTGTCTATATACCTTATCTGATCCCTATGGTGTCTATAACCTTATCTGACCCGTATGTTGTCTATATCCCTTACCTGGTCGTATGTTGTCTATATTCCTTATCTTATCCGAATGTTGTCTATATGCCTTATCTGATCGTATGTTGTCTATATACCTTACCTTATCCGAATGTTGTCTATATGCCTTATCGGTGCTCCTCCCGGGCACCTGGTCTAACCTCTGAATTTCAGGGGTACGTGAATGCCCACTGTGGTACATTGTTGTTAGTGTCATAGTCATGTGACTCCAGTTACTATCGTATTTCATCGGATCGTATGTTGTCTATATACCTCAACTGATCCGCATGTTGTGTATATGCCTTTCCTGATCCATATGCTGTCTATATACCTTACCTGATCCGTATGTTGTCTATATCCTTTTTCCTGATCCATATGTTGTCTATAAGCCTTATCTGATCATATGTTGTCTATATACTTTCTTGATCCGCATGTTGTCTAAATGTATTACTTGATCCGTATGCTGTCTATATGCCTTACCTGATCGTATGTTGTTTATATACCTTACCTGATCCGTATGTTGT
This sequence comes from Pteria penguin, assembly GCA_035048485.1. Classification (NCBI taxonomy): domain Eukaryota; kingdom Metazoa; phylum Mollusca; class Bivalvia; order Pterioida; family Pteriidae; genus Pteria; species Pteria penguin. The sequence continues at coordinate 46,938,395 of CM068588.1, read as the reverse complement.
CTATACACCTTACCTGATCCGTGTGTTGTCTATATGCCTTACCCCTGATTGTATGTTGCCTGGGTTCCTTATCTGATCCGTATGTTGTCTAGGTTCCTTATTTGATCCATATGTTGTCTATATGCTTACCTGATCCGTGTGTTGTCTATATGCCTCACCGGATCGTATGTTGCATATATGACTTACCTGATTGTATGTTGCCTATGTTCCTTATCTGATCCGTATGTTGTCTAGGTTCCTTATCTGATCCGTATGTTGTCTATATACCTTATCTGACCCGTATGTTGTCTATATACCTTACCTGATCGTATGTTGTCTATATGCCTTACCTGATCGTATGTTGTCTATATACCTTATCTGACCCGCATGTTGTATATATCCTTTACCTGATCGTATGTTGTCTATATTGCTTACCTGATACGTATGTTGTCTATATACCTTATCTGACCCGTATGTTGTCTATATGCCTTACGTGATCGTATGTTGTCTATATCCCTTAACTGATCGTATGTTGTCTATATGCCTTAACTTATCGTATGTTGTCTATATGCCTTACCTAATCGTATGATGTCTATATATCTTATCTGACCGGTATGTTGTCTATATACCTTACCTAATCGTATGTTGTCTATATACCTTATCTGATCCGTATGTTGTCTATATACCTTATCTGATCCGTATGTTGTCTATATCCCTTACCTGATCGTATGTTGTCTATATTCCTTATCTTATCGTATGTTGTCTACATACCTTACTTGATCCGTATGTTGTCTATATGCCTTTCCTGATCCGTATGTTGTCTATATGCCTTACCTGATCCAATATGTTAGGATTTTCCCAGACTACGGCTCTCTCAGTGTATATGAGTGAAATATAAATATCACAAGACTATGATTTTTTACATTCGCTTTAAAAACCATGTTTAAGCGTATCAGAAACGTTTGCCGACATATTGACTTCCTTATTTGAGTGTCGTTCACATTAACCGTTTGTATTGTGATAACACAATACCATATCACATATTACTTATTTGAGTGTAGTTCTCATTAACCGTTTGTATTGTGATAACACAATACCATATCACATATTACTTATTTGAGTACAGTTCTCGTTAAACCGTTTGTGTTGTGATAACACAATACCATATCACATATTACTTCTTAATCACGAAGTTTTCCGATTGTGACTACAGTTATTCAGGTTACCACTTAATGTAGTACAAGTTATTCTAATTCACATAATCCTATGTTAGTATGGCCGGTGTGACCGGTCAGTAGGGGAGGCATACTATTACATAGTACCTGTTCCCACCCCTAGTCCTTTTAAAAGTTTGTGATAGCCATTATCACAATAATTTCTTCTTAAATAGATATCGACGTTCTTTCATGACTTCTGTGCGATAATTTTAATATTTCAATACTGGTAATGTACCAGTAGGTGTGCTCTTCAGGCAAAACCCTCTTGTAATTATTTATATTTATATAAAACGAAGCGAAACAGGAAACGCATCTGAAGTCTAGTCTTAGACTTAAATGTATGGACAGATATCGGTCATAAGTCCATATCTGTCTCTGCAAGTCATCCGTACGGATGCATATCACATCTGTTTCCGCTTTCGCCACGCCGATCACAAGATGTCCTTTTGGTTCAGTTACAATCGAGATCGATCGATCGAGAGTGTGTGTGTGATGATGATGATGATGTGTGTGTGTGTGTGTGTGTGTGTCTGGCAAACAGAAGCCAACACCTTACACCTTACATAGATAAGGAAAAATACGAAAACCTTTTATACAAATAAGGAGAAATGCGAAAGTAACTGGTGTTAAGGTACTATGGCACTAACAAAAATGTACGACCGCGGACACCAGTCACTTTCATATTCTGCATTAACATGAGTGTCTGTTAAACATCATTTAGCAATTCTAATTAGTTAGATTAACATCATATTTAGTTTCACTAAATCACGATACATCAAAATCGACGAGAGTGGGCTGCACCATTCTAGTCAAGATCTAGACTTCTGGGGGAAAAGACTTTAAGTTCTCTAAGGTTTACAGTTTTATATATGTGTACAAAATAAACAGTTCATTCAATACCTCCATTAAGCATTTAATTTCAGAAAAACACAGTAGAATAAACGTGGCAAACTAAATTATATATTACACATTAAAGTTTAGTTTATTTGCATATTTGATTTTTGAAGTCGTTGATATTATAAAATTACATAAATTTATCACTAGATCTAATTGTAATGTATTCATTTATTTATTTGTCCGATAATATAATTTATTTAAAAAATTCTTGTTTATAGAATAAATTTATTAGGTACTTTATAAACTTTATGTATGTATCCTTTAGGGAACCCCACGGTATTCGATTTTAGGAACATCTGATCATTTGCAGGGGGCTGTTGGTTGAAAATAATGTAGAGCGTTTCCACTAAAAGTGTCACGGTGGTAATGTTTGAAAGTGTGTTAATATGTGAATCAATATCGAAGAAGTACAAAACAGTTAATCATTCTCAAAGTATATCATTCGACCTGGTGGTGGGTTTCTAGCAGTCTGTTTTGGATTCATCTACAAGTGTATTTATGGAAGACCGTTGGAAGCTATAAGATTATCGTCGTTGAAATATATAAGTATACTACTTGTGTTTGTAACAGCAATCCTTTAACTTTTTATATTTTTATTGTTAATTTCTATGGCTATCACAAGACCCATTCCTCTTCCGTCTTGTTTTTGTTATCAGCAATATCTTGTATTAAATATAAAGAATAAAACTTAAGAGTGGTTTCGTTCGTCTTAAATTTACGACCAATTTCATACTTTTTTAAATTATACAAAGAGTTTGTCTCAAGTTTCTTTGTGGATAGGATCCCTTAACAATATTCAATATTGGTGATCTTTGAGTAAAAGGTATTCCGGGATCAAGATTAAATTATTCAGGGTGTAGCCAGCACAGTATGTTGTATCTCGGATGATTCAGGTTTCAGCCAGCACAGTCTGTTATGTCTCGGATGATTCAGGTTTAAGCCAGCAGAGCCTGTTTTGTTTTGGATATTTCAGGTTTTAGCCAGCAGAGAGTGTTATGTACCATGCGATTCAGGTTTTAGCCAGCAAAGTCTGTTATGTCTCCGATTATTCAGGTTTAAGCCAGCAGAGTCTGTTATGTCTCGGATGATTCATGTTTTAGCCAGCAGAGTCTGTTATGTCTCGGATAAGTCATATTTTAGCCAGCAGTGTATGTTATGTCTCGGATAAATCATGTTTTAGCCAGCAGAGTCTGTTATGTCTCGGATGATTCAGATTTTAGCTAGCAGAGCCTATTGTGTCTCGGATGATTCAGATGTAAGCCAGTGTAGTTTGTTATGTCTCCGATGATTCAGAATTTAGTCAGCAGAATCTGTTATATATCGGATGATTCAGCTTTTAGCCAGCAGGACCAGTTTTGTCTCGGATTATTCAGGTTTTAGCCAGCAGAGCCTGTTATGTCTCGGATAATTCAGGAGTTGGCCAGCAGAGTCTGTTATGTTTCGGATGATTCTAATTTTAGCCAGCAGTATCTGTTATGTATCGGATGATTCATATCTCCGATGAGGTTTTAACCAGCAGAGTCTGTTATATCTCCGATGATCCAGGTTTAAACCAGCAATACCATGACGGGACTGGCTTGGACAGTATCTCGTAATATCAATTTTAAAAGAAGCAAACACATGAGGATATGAATGTCACATGTTGTGAAAAGTAAAGGTTATTCGAAGTGTTTCACCTTGTACTGAAATGCCAAGTTGTTCGTCGTTTTATTCTATAGAATGGAACAATGTGATAATTATAAATATTTTTTTTTGTATATAATACCTGCATGTCTCGCTGTCTCTTATTGCGTCTTGGTAAATATTTCGTTTCTTTCTACGTCCGTTCCTATTCCAAACGTTGAAACCGTTGTTGTCATTTTCAAGACATCTGTCGTATGCAAACCAGGACTCTGGTGAATAGTTCACTATTGTAGCACACTCATAAATATCGGCAGGAGTGTCTGAAATGGAGTCATCGTGTCTTAATCTGGTTATATCTGTATGATATTGTAAATTTAGTCATACTAATGTTATTCCATTTTGCTGTTTTTATGATGATTTGTTTCAGTAAGGTTCATTATCAACCTTAACATTCCTTTATTGTAACATATCACAGATATATTTATTGAAATGATTTTGTAATATCTTAGGGGTTCATAAAAGGAAACAGCATGGTACAAAATGGCGAACTATTTATTCACATAAGAAAAACATTTCCATACAAACATTTACGGATGTGTATAAAAGTAGGATAATATATTACACTCCTCCCTTTTGTAGTTTTGATCAACTTTAAGTGTCAATAAAATACCAAAAGAGAACTTTATGTCTTACAGTTCAAACCATGCTTTGGTTATATATAATAATAAAATGATTGAACACTAAACTTGGACTAGAACACTAATGATTACTGACTAAAACACTTTATGAGTTAGAGATCCAAGCGGTTCGGTGCTTGGCGCTTTCGCATAGGATTACGACGCACTGTAACCTGGCTATCCTGCGAATCATCCCTGGCCGCTGATGGTGAACGGTTATCATCGGACGACAACAGATTATTCGGATCACTAACTTTCGGATTCGGTACAGGCATAGACGGTGGTTCTGCCGGTTTTTCGGATGGTGCCTCGGACACAGAATTAGGTATTTGACTAATGTCGACATTTGACGATATCGGGGTAGCACTCGGAATGACGGACGGTCCCTCACTTGAAAATGCATCCTCTCCAGATGATAGAATATGATCGACATGAGTATAACGAATATTTACTCCGACCCGCACTAAATAGGTCAACGGACCCAATTGCTTCACTATTTTGCCTTGCACCCATTTCTCCATTCCACCACGAAAATTTCGAACGCGCACTGACTGATTTCGCACAAAAACACGGTTTTGAACACGACCTTTATCATGCCCCTTCTTCTGCCTTTCCTGTTGGCGTTTTACGCATTGTTCCACATTTGGTTTCAACAAAGTAAGTTGTGTTCTAATCTGTCTCTTTAAAAATAGCTCTGCTGGTGATACACCCGTTGTGGTATGCGGCGTAGATCGGTACTTTAGTAAGAAGTTGCTCAAACGATGTTGAATTGGATATTGCCCTTTCCCATCTAGAACTTGTTTGAATAACGCTTGTTTTAAGATTTGAACTGAACGCTCAGCTGCTCCATTTGATGCTGGATGGTATGGTGGTGTAAGCGTGTGTTTGATTCCATTCTTTGATACAAACTGTTTAAATTCACCCGAGGTAAATTGAGGTCCATTATCAGAGACTATCTCTTCAGGTAGACCATAAGACGCCAACAATGACCGCAAGATTTCGATTGTTTTTGTTGCAGTTGTAGTTGTGACATGGAAAACTTCGATCCACTTTGAATGACTATCTACTACGACTAAGAAATTTTGTTTGTCTTTCTCCGCGAAGTCAATGTGTATACGTTGCCATATGCGGCTGGGCCAATTCCAAGCATGAAGTGGAGCCGTAGCAGGTAAGTTACGCCCGGCCTGACATGCATTACAGGCATTAACTAATTTTTCAATGTCCTTATCTAGATTTGGCCACCACAAATAACTTCTTGCAAGTGCCTTCATCCTGCAAATACCAATATGTTGATCATGTAAAAGATCAAGAAGACGTTCCTGGAAGGTTGGTGGGATAATCACGCGAAGACCCCACAAGATACAACCTTGTTCAACGGATAATTGCTCTTTCCGCTGGAAATATGGCTGAAGATTTTCGTCAGAAACATAGTTAGGCCAGCCTCTCATCGTATAGTCAAGAACTTTACACAGAACTAGATCCTTTCGAGTTTCGATACATATGTCGTCAGACAATACGGGTAGTTCATCAAGATGTGTAAAATGGTAGATTCCAGACTCCTCGGATTTTCCTTTCGATTCAACTGGTAATCGTGACAATGCATCGGCATTTGCGTGCTCTGCTCCCTTACGGTACTCGATATTATATTGATAGGCCGATAAAATTAATGCCCACCTTTGCATTCTAGCGGCTGCCAACGTTGGAACTCCTGTTTTCGGACCAAGTATGGTGGTCAACGGCTTATGATCAGTCACTAAAGTAAATTGTCGGCCATACAAATACTTATGAAATTTCTTTACGCCAAAAATCAGCGCTAATGCTTCTTTTTCAAGTTGCGCATAGTTCTTTTCACTCGGTGCTAATGTACGGGAGGCATATGCTATTGGTTTCTCTTCCCCGTTTTCGAACACATGAGAGATTACAGCTCCTAAGCCATAGGCGGAAGCATCGCAAGCTAACTTCAATGGTTTCTCTGTATCATAGTGTACGAGTACTCTGTTGCTCGATAACTGGTCTTTGCATGATTGGAACGCTGCTTCACACTGCGAAGTCCATTCCCAGGTTTTATCTTGTCTTAGCAACTCATGCAACGGTTTCAGAGTTGTTGACAAATTCGGTAAGTATTTTCCATAATAATTCAGCAATCCTAGGAACGATTTCAACTCAGAGACGTTTTCCGGATTTGGAGCATTACGAATCGCTAAAACTTTATCCTTTGTTGGATGAATTCCCTCACGATCAAGCAAATGGCCCATATATTCCACGGAATCCTGCATGAACTTGCACTTGTCCTTCCTAAGGCGAATGTTATGTTTGCTCAAACGGTTGAAGACTTCTCTTAAGATAACAATGTGCTCTTTATCTGTAGGTGCCGTAATGAGGATGTCATCAATCCGACATATAACATGATTTAATCCCAACAAGATTTGATCCATGACGGACTGAAAAATCGCAGGCGCTGATGCCACTCCAAATGCTAATCGGTGGTACCTAAATAATCCCAAATGAGTGTTAATGGTCAAGTACGGTTCCGAAGTTTTATCCAGAGTCAGCTGCTGATAGGCCTGTGATAAATCCAGTTTTGTAAACTTTTGACCTCCGGCTAACTGTGCGAACATATCCTCAACGTTCGGTAATGGGTATTGCTGTTCATCCAAACACTGATTAATAGTTACTTTAAAATCGCCACACAGACGTATCGACTTATCGGACTTAGGCACTACCACTATAGGTGCTGCCCAATCGCTGTGTTCCACGCGCGATATAATTCCTGACTCCTCAAGGCGCAAAAGTTCCTGTTCCAACTTTTCCTTGAGAGCAAATGGCACCGGACGAGCCTTACAGAATATAGCCTGCGCCTCTGGTTTGATTTTTATTTGTGCAGTGAAATCACGTATGGTTCCTAGCTCTTTATTGAATAGATTGGCATGTTCCTTCAACATTTCATTGATTGTTCCCTCAACTTTCAACATGGATTTTACAGTGCATATGCTATTCCAATCTAGTTTAACATGCCTCAACCAGTCTCTACCTAATAATGAAGGTTTATTCCCTTTAGCAACACGCAATGGTAGTACGTGTTTTTGATTTCCATACTCTACAGGAACTTGTACCTCTCCCAGTAATGGAACACTGTCTCCTCCATAGTCCTTTAATTTGATAGACGGTTTTTGTAGCGGGAGGTGATGGAGATGGTCCTTATAGACTCCTTCGGAGACGATTGTAACGGCTGCTCCCGTATCCAACTCTAAGCTGACCGGATTACCATCCAAACTAACGGTTACGCGGTATTCTTTCCTTGTATCTGAACATTGATTAATCGACTGCTCAAATAATGCATACAATCCTAAATCTTCCTCCTCGTCTAAATGCACATATTGATTTGTCTGTACTTTTTTCTTTTTAGAGTAACACATCTTTGCAAGATGACCTACTTTCTGGCATTCATAACACTTTTCTTCTTTAAATCTACATCCATCAGGATTATGCTTTCCACCACACCTGTGGCATGGTTTCTGATTTTGTTTTGTCGCATTTTGACTAGCTTTCACTTTATCAGCTTTCCCCCTTTTATTACGCTTTGCCTGATGATGCTTTGCCATTTTATGCATTGGTACCTCTGGTGTTTTCGACATTTCACATGTTTGCTTCGCTGCCATTTCCATGGCCACAGCTATCTCGATTGCCTTTTTCAAATCTAGGTCGGCCTCGGCAAGCAACTTTTTTTGAATTAAACCATTGTTCAATCCACACACGAATCTGTCTCTCAATGCTTGATCTAAGAAATTGCCAAAATCGCAATCAGCAGACAGTTTCTTGAGACTTGCTAGATATTCAGACACTGTTTCACTTTCACTTTGCTTTAACGAATGAAACTTGAAACGTTCAGCTATAACCAATGGTTTTGGCTTATAGTGTTTGGTCAGAGTGCTCTTAATTTCCTCATAGGTTTTTGTACTTGGTAGGTTTGGGGTTATAAGATTTCGGAGAAGTGCATACGTTTGCGAGCCAACCACGGCTAGGAATACTGGAACTTGTTTTTCCGCAGCAATGTAATTTGCCGCGAAAAATTGTTCTAGTCTTTCGACGTAACACTGAAAATCTTCCTTTCCCTCTTGGAATTCACCGATTCTCCCTACCTTCGCCATTATAAACGTTCTTTATAACCTTTTTGCTGACTTCCTAACTGGTACTGTATCAGTATGACTATCCTCGTCGCCAGTGTAATATCTTAGGGGTTCATAAAAGGAAACAGCATGGTACAAAATGGCGAACTATTTATTCACATAAGAAAAACATTTCCATACAAACATTTACGGATGTGTATAAAAGTAGGATAATATATTACAGATTTTAATTACAATATTTCACAATTATCGAAAATTCATGACAGTTTAAAAACTTAAATGATTTCTTGTGTTTTTCTTACTATACTGAAAATGTACTACATTTACCATTCATTACTCCACATTCATAATTTCTATTTATAAAAATGCGTTGCTTAGTCCATTGTTTCACAACCAACGTGCATGTGTCCTCATTATATACTGTGTAAATTTGAAATAATTTGTCTTGTAAAATATCAGATAAGGGGGCGACCATTTGATTCTGAAAGGGGGGGGGGGTTCTGGCAAATTTGGTCGAGTCAGATTATTTATTTTCAGATCTTTGAAGGATAGAATATTTATTTCCTTAATATCCTGGGACAGATTATTTATTTACTTGACTTTTTTTTGTCACCAATAAATACTTTTTAGAACTACATTGTAATATATGCCATCAACACAGTCATCCTTCTATAATTATATTTTGTTCACAAAACACATTCTAATATAAAGTAAACTAAAAAAATAAACACTACATTGATTGCGTAGGTTTTATACTATAGTGTATAGTCTCTCTAAGTCTGAGACTGGTATTCAGGGAGAAAATATAGAAGGATGTGTAAGGAAGTGTTGCTGTTTTGGCTTCCTGTCCGAATGATAATATTTAATTCGTTTTTGACTTACTTATGACACTATTCCGAACAAGAATCTGAAGAGAAAATCTCTCAGAAAGCTGATGGTAGAGCCCTTGTCTTCTGTCTGCCCCTCAAAATGGACATATATATTTTTAAACAAGAGGCCAAAGTGGGCCTATATTGCACACCTCAGTACCTAGATGATCAGTCATGCAGGAAGGAAGAATACTCATTTATTTTTACATTATTGTAACTAAGTCGACACAAAAGTCAAATTTTATTTCAGACCAGAAAAAAAAAAACAACAATACTTTTTTGCACATCCATTCAGATGATTTTGATATTAGGAATTTTCTTTGTCTCTGCAAGATGAGATTCAGGGAAACAATTAGTAATTTTCTTTAGGTGGGGCCTTTTGTTTACTGATTTCAAGTCTGGGTCATGAACAACAACTGTTTCAAATATTGTCCAGATCCAACTTAAAATGGCCTAATTTCAAATGTTGAGTGTTGTGAAACATCTAAAACTTATTCAAATGTGTAAAGAAATGAAAAAAATGACTACAGCTGGATTTGAACCGCTACTTTCATATTTTAATTACCAAATGGTATATGTACCATTGTAAGACCTGTTTTTTAGCCATGGTGGCACCACCTATTGACCAATTTGGATGTAATTTACAAAATTGATAGAGGACGCATAGTACTTCATGTATACCATATTCATCAAAATCTTTCGTGTGGTATAACAAATAATAAAAAATGTGAAGAATTGTCCCTATACATCCTCATTTGGAAGCCTTAAAAATTCATAGAAAATCCAAAAATTAGATATTGACAAAATTCTTTCAAAATAACATTTCTTACCATGGTCGGCCCAGTAAATTTTATAAATGTTTCTGGGATAATATAAGTGATTTGTTTTATATTTTATGTGATATTTTGAATAAAAGGGAATTGTGTTATTCTCAAGGTCTAGCTTTCATAACATTGTTATTTAAAAAGGGCGATCTTAAAAATCTTAAAAACCGCCGGTTAAGTTTAACTAACACAGATTATAAAATTGTTGCTTTGATATTTGCTAGACGACTGCAAAAATGATAGGTGGATTGATAGGGAAGAGCAGTCTGCATATATAAAAGGTCGTTTTAGTGGAGAAAATGCAAGATATATATTTATTAGACGTTTTGAATATTGTAATGAAACCAACTCTGAAGGTTTATTTTTATTAGATCTTGAAAGTGCTGTTGATGCAAATGAATGGGATTTTTTATTTAAAGTACTTAATGAATTTAATTTTGGTGAAAAATTTATATCATGGATAAAAATTCTATATAAAAACCCCATTTTTAAATTAAAGAATAATGGTTTGATATCTAAATCATGTAAAATGTGCAGAGGTATAAGACAGGGATGTCCAATTTCCGCAATTTTGTATTTATTTGTGGCGGAAATATTAGCTTTAAATATTAAATAAGACAACTCTATAGAAGGAATTCTTATACCAAATATGAAACGTGAAGTTAAAAATATCCAACACGCAGATGATCTTATTCTATTGTTGAAAGATATAGATTCTTTAAAGAAGTCAATAGATATTATAAAAAATTTTGTAAGCATGCTGGTTCGAAAATTAGTTTTGCAAAAACAGAGTGTTTACTGCTTGGATGTTTAAAAGACAGTGATTTTGAATTAAATGACATCACAGTCACTAATAAGGCAGTAAAATGTTTGGGAGTCTATTTTGGCCATGGCACTGTAGATTGTTACAATAAGAATTGGATGAATGTTTATCATGATATGGAAAAATTGTTTGAATCTTGAAAAAAGCGAAGGCTTACCCTTTTTGGTAAAACATGTGTAATCAATTCATTAGCAATTTCACACTTCATATATAAAGTTTCAGTATTACCGTTACCAGGTGATCAACTATTGAAGAATATCAAAGGTTCTATTTTTGATTTCTTTGGGAAAAATGTTAGAATTAAAAGAAACACTTTAATAGGCACAGTACAGTGACTGATGGTGGTATTGGTGTTGTTGATATACATTTAAAAATTCCAGCTATTAAAGCTTTTTGGGTACAAAGAGTTATAAGTAATGGTATAATCAATGACTTTGTTTCTAGTTTTGTGACAAGTATGATGTCACCATTGACTATCTGTTAGCTACAACTGAAAAAGAGTGTGCGAATTTAAATGTTATTCCAAAGCTACCAATGTTTTACAAAGAAATATTTACATGTTTCAATGAGTGTAAGAAATAAACAAATATTGAATATTTATCAAATGAAAGAGTTCTTCTTCAACCAATCTGGAATAATGAATTATCTATGTATAAAAACAAAACTTTATGTTTCACAAAGTGGCTACAAAGTAATTTTAAATTTGAGAAAGACCTTCTTCGTGAGGAAGGAACATTAAAAAGTTTTAATGACTTTTTTATTGATTTAAAAGATGAGTCAAATTGGTTATGCGAATGTAAAATTATTTATACTGTTTTTAACAAAATTTTAAGTACAGAAACATTGACGTGCAGTGCCAAATAAATATACAAAAGAATTTTTCAATTGATTTCAAAAATGGTTTATGTAGTATAGAAGGAAAAAGATGCAATCTTTACTATTCTAACCTTCTAATCAATACTTTTCAAAAACCAAGTTATCAATCCTATTTCCCCAGAGAGTATAATATTGAAAAACAAAACTGGAAATTAATTTATGAAACTAAAATTGACATCGACAATAAAATACTTGCTGAATTTAACTGTAAATTAATGAATGACTTATTGAGTAATTATTCATTTCTTTATAAAATCAAAGCAAGAGATAGCCCAAATTATTTAACATATAATGATATTGAAAATGCGAAGCATATACTCCTTGAATGTATCAATGTAAAATCTACATGGCTATCAGTTGGTATTATATAAAATTCTGACATTGAATGGAAGCATATCATGCTCGGTTTGTTTTAGAAAAAAATTCAAAGGTTGATTTTTACAATTTTTTGCTATCATACATCTGTTTTCGAATTTACAAGTATAAGACGTATTGTAAACTAGAAAATATTTTTGAATCTGAGTATGGAGTTAAACTATCGGTGAAAAATTCTTTATTGAAAATGATATCTACTCCCTTTTTAAATAAAAACGTCATAAATTTTTCAAACAGGGTAAAACAATTAATTAATGTATTTTGTTAGGAATACTGTGTATTTTTGATGATATTAACTTTGTTGAGGGATTTTGTTTTGTTATTGATATACTCTTTTTTCTATTATTTCATGTAAAATATAATACTATGATTTAATTAATAAATGATAAAAAAAGAAAAAACAAAACAAAAACAAACCAGCCCCCCCCCCAAAAAAAACAACCCCATTTCTCACCATAATTGTGATCAAAATAGTCCATAAGAAATCATCATTATTAACTAACTAGGAAATAATAATAATAATAATAATAATAATAATAATAATAATAATAATAATAAAAAAAAAAACGTAGAAAAAACTTCTAAAGATTAATTTTGGAAGGGAGCCAAAATGACAATACTTCTTCATTTATCTCTTTAGGTCATTTCTATGCATACTGTCTCTGTATACAGCCAGTATGAAGAAGATTGTCAAAGGAGTATATTCTTTTGTGACCTACTTTTGACTGTGGTGGTGCCGCCTGTAAAGAGGCCTGGACGAAAACGACAAAATTTGAAGGGGTCATAAGTTATTTATTTCTACCAAGTTTCATAAAAATCTTTCCAACAGTTCTGCAGAAAAAGTTGAAAATGTGAAAAATGGCCAACACCCCCCCCCCTTTTTTTATTTTTGAAGTCTTAAAAAATTCTTTAAAATCCAAAAATTGAGATATTGATTAAATTCTTTCACAATAATATTCCTTACTATAATTATGATCAAAATAGTCCATAAAAAATCACCTTCATCAATTAACTAAAAAACATGACAGTTTTCTGCATTGAAATTACTAGGTCCAAAAATTGTCGAAAAAGGGTAAGAAATTCAATTTTGGAACGGAACAAAAAATAAGAACACTTTTCCACACATCCCTCTAGGTCATTCCTATGCATTCAGCTTGTCTCTGTATAAATTCTGCTGAAATATGAGTTATACAATTATTTCATATTATAGTATAGGAAGCAATCTGGCGAGCGAAGCGAGCTGGTAAAAAATCAACATTTTTCCATAGAACATTCAGTTTTATATTTGCATGATCTGGTATATGTATATGTACATATACAGAATATCTATTTTCATTACAGTGAAAGCCAGATTTTTTTATTTCCAGCTTTTTCAGGGTTAGAATATTTATTTCCAAAAAATGCCAGGCCCCCCTCCCCCAATTGGTCAGATTATGTAGTTTTAAAGTAATGAATAATATACACCTACCTCTTTTAAATAGAGTACATGTTACTTGAGCTAACATTTGGACTCCATATATCCTTTGATATTCAGGATGGTATGACACATGTGGACATGTAGTATATATTGGCATCATGCACTGTGCATACCTCTTAAATGATCTTCGAAAATGAAAGAGAAATTTTAGTATTGAGGTTATATTATAAAACATGTGAAAGGAGTTCTTATATATATAACACAACAAGGAGCAGATACGATATTTTTGATATTTTCAAATTAAACGCTTGTATATTATTTCATTTGTTTTAGGAATTATAGTAAATGTAGAATTAATTTCTTTCTTTCTCTCGTGTCGCAATGTAAGAATTACTCTACTGATTTTTTTTATATGATATATTTATTGTATTGTTCGATCTGTGTTTAAGGGCGCTGGTAATATATTATTTCTGTATGTCTTTCCTTGTTGTTATAGGCGCAAGAAATTTATTTTGCATCGCCATAAAAGATCTGACATTTAACTTTCACATAACGTGTTATATCATTCATTAATTCAAAAACTTAATAAGTTTTTAAATGTCTACGGTAACATTACGCATTGATTCAGTTACTTTACATATTGTTATAAGCTTGTTGATAACTTCTCTCATTCATTCAGTTACTTTACATATTGTTATAAGCTTGTTGATAACTTCTCTCATTGATTCAGTTACTTTACATATTGTTATAAGCTTGTTGATAACTTCTCTCATTGATTCAGTTACTTTACATATTGTTATAAGCTTGTTGATAACTTCTCTCATTCATTCAGTTACTTTACATATTGTTATAAGCTTGTTGATAACTTCTCTCAGTGATTCAGTTACTTTACATATTGTTATAAGCTTGTTGATAACTTCTCTCATTCATTCAGTTACTTTACATATTGTTATAAGCTTGTTGATAACTTCTCTCATTCATTCAGTTACTTTACATATTGTTATAAGCTTGTTGATAACTTCTCTCAGTGATTCAGTTACTTTACATATTGTTATAAGCTTGTTGATAACTTCTCTCATTCATTCAGTTACTTTACATATTGTTATAAGCTTGTTGATAACTTCTCTCATTGATTCAGTTACTTTACATATTGTTATAAGCTTGTTGATAACTTCTCTCATTCATTCAGTTACTTTACAAATTGTTATAAGCTTGTTGATAACTTCTCATTCATTCAGTTACTTTACATATTGTTATAAGCTTGTTGATAACTTCTCTCAGTGATTCAGTTACTTTACATATTGTTATAAGCTTGTTGATAACTTCTCTCAGTGATTCAGTTACTTTACATATTGTTATAAGCTTGTTGATAACTTCTCTCAGTGATTCAGTTACTTTACATATTGTTATAAGCTTGTTGATAACTTCTCTCATTCATTCAGTTACTTTACATATTGTTATAAGCTTGTTGATAACTTCTCTCATTCATTCAGTTACTTTACATATTGTTATAAGCTTGTTGATAACTTCTCTCATTCATTCAGTTACTTTACATATTGTTATAAGCTTGTTGATAACTTCTCTCATTCATTCAGTTACTTTACATATTGTTATAAGCTTGTTGATAACTTCTCTCAGTGATTCAGTTACTTTACATATTGTTATAAGCTTGTTGATAACTTCTCTCAGTGATTCAGTTACTTTACATATTGTTATAAGCTTGTTGATAACTTCTCTCATTGATTCAGCTACTTTACAAATTGTTATAAGCTTGTTGATAACTTCTCTCATTGATTCAGTTACTTTACATATTGTTATAAGCTTGTTGATAACTTCTCTCAGTGATTCAGTTACTTTACATATTGTTATAAGCTTGTTGATAACTTCTCTCAGTGATTCAGTTACTTTACATATTGTTATAAGCTTGTTGATAACTTCTCTCATTGATTCAGTTACTTTACATATTGTTATAAGCTTGTTGATAACTTCTCTCAGTGATTCAGTTACTTTACATATTGTTATAAGCTTGTTGATAACTTCTCTCAGTGATTTAGTTACTTTACATATTGTTATAAGCTTGTTGATAACTTCTCTCATTGATTTAGTAAGATTAAAAGATCATTTCGCTTACAACATTTATTAATTCAGATAATTTGTTGTTAAAATAAAAAGCCCCGGGTTTCGAGGTTCGAGTCTCATCGGCGCTCGGTCCTCCATGTCCTTTTGTCTCGGGGTTAGAGGCCATTGGCTCTTGGTTGTCCAAGTCGAGTCCCATCAATCTGGGTCCTCCATGTCATTTTCTATTGGGGTTCAATTCCCATCGGCCCCCTGCTCGTCCATGTTCTTTTGTCTCGTGGTTCGAGTCTAATCAGCCCCGGGTCCTCCATGTCTTTTTTGTCTAGGGGTCGAATCCAATTGGCCCAGGGCACTCCATATCCTTTTGTAAGGGGTTCGCGTCCCGTCAGCCCTGGGTTGTCTATGCTCTTTTGCCTCGGGGTTCGAATCATATTAGTCCCGTGTGGTACATGTCTTTTTGGATAAGGTGACCAAGTGGTCCCGGGTTCGACTCCTGCCCTGGGCACACCGGTGTTCTGTCTTTTGGATGAGACAGCAAAAATCGAGGTTCCGTGTCACGGTAGGGTGGCACGTAAAAGATCCCTCACTGCTTCGGGTGGGTCCGTTGCAATGGTGTGTAACTTTGTGTGCAATGCATCAGGCAGATGCCATCACTATATACGTGAAATAATCGTGGAGTGACGTACAACAATAATCAATCAGTTAATCAATCGAGTGTCATTGATCCCCTGGTCGTCCATGTCCTTTTGTCTCAGGGTTCGAGTCCCATCGCCCTCGGGTCTTCCATGTCATTTTGTCTCGGGGTTCGAGTCCCATCTGCCCCTGGTCGTCTATGTCCTTTTTCTCTGGACACCAGTCCACATCCTTTTGTCTTGGAGTACCAGTCCAATCGGCCCCTGGTCGTCCATGTCCTTTTGTCTCGGGGTACGAGTGCCATCGGTCTCGAGTCGTCCATGTCCTTTTGTCTTGGCGTACCAGTCCCATCGGTCTCGTGTCGTCCATGTCCTTTTGTCTTGGAGTACCAGTCCCATCGGACCCTGGTCGTCCATATCCTTTTGTCTCTGGGTACGAGTCCCATCGGTCTCGTGTCGTCCATGTCGTTTTGTCTCGGGTTCGAGTCTCATTGGTCCCCTAGTTTCCATGTCCTTTTGTCTCAGGGTTCGAGTCCCATCGCCCCCGGGTCTTCCATGTTATTTTGTCTCAGGGTTCGAGTCCCATCAGCCCCGGGTCCTCCATGTCATTTTGTCTTGGGGTTCGAGTCCCATCTTCCCCTGGTCGTCTATGTCTTTTTTTTTCTGGACACCAGTCCCATCGGCCCCTGGTCGTCCATGTCCTTTTGTTTCCGGGTACGAATCCCATTGGCCCCTGATCGTCCATGTTTTGTTTTGTTTTTTTGTTTTTTGTCTCGGGGTACGAGTCCCATCGGCCCGGGTCGTCCATGTCTATTTCTTTATTCCTTATGTCAAATGACACATCAGTTACATTATATTACAATATATATATAATATGTACAATATGTACAATACGTACAAGGTGAAAAGAACATAATATAGAATGGGAGTGAACAGATATGGTCGTCTGTGTATTTGTCTTGGGGTACGAGTACCATCGGCCTATGGTGGTCCATGTCCTTTTGTCTCGGGGTACGAGTACCATCGGCCTATGGTGGTCCATGTCCTTTTGTCTAGGGGTACGAGTACCATCGGCCTATGGTGGTCCATGTCCTTTTGTCTCGGGGTACGAGTACCATCGGCCTATGGTGGTCCATGTCCTTTTGTCTCCGGGTACGAGTACCATCGGCCTATGGTGGTCCATGTCCTTTTGTCTCGGGGTACGAGTACCATCGGCCTATGGTGGTCCATGTCCTTTTGTCTTGGGGTACGAGTACCATCGGTCTATGGTGGTCCATGTCCTTTTGTCTCGGGGTACGAGTACCATCGGCCTATGGTGGTCCATGTCCTTTTGTCTCGGGGTACGAGTACCATCGGTCTATGGTGGTCCATGTCCTTTTGCCTTGGGGTACGAGTACCATCGGTCTATGGTAGTCCATGTCCTTTTGTCTCGGGGTACGAGTACCATCGGCCTATGGTGGTCCATGTCCTTTTGTCTTGGGGTACGAGTACCATCGGCCTATGGTGGTCCATGTCCTTTTGTCTAGGGGTACGAGTACCATCGGTCTATGGTGGTCCATGTCCTTTTGTCTTGGGGTACGAGTACCATCGGTCTATGGTGGTCCATGTCCTTTTGCCTTGGGGTACGAGTACCATCGGTCTATGGTGGTCCATGTCCTTTTGTCTCGGGGTACGAGTACCATCGGCCTATGGTGGTCCATGTCCTTTTGTCTCGGGGTACGAGTACCATCGGCCTATGGTGGTCCATGTCCTTTTGTCTCGGGGTACGAGTACCATCGGCCTATGGTGGTCCATGTCCTTTTGTCTCGGGGTACGAGTACCATCGGCCTATGGTGGTCCATGTCCTTTTGTCTAGGGGTACGAGTACCATCGGCCTATGGTGGTCCATGTCCTTTTGTCTCGGGGTACGAGTACCATCGGTCTATGGTGGTCCATGTCCTTTTGTCTCGGGGTACGAGTACCATCGGCCTAGGTGGTCCATGTCCTTTTGTCTAGGGGTACGAGTACCATCGGCCTATGGTGGTCCATGTCCTTTTGTCTCGGGGTACGAGTACCATCGGCCTATGGTGGTCCATGTCCTTTTGTCTAGGGGTACGAGTACCATCGGCCTATGGTAGTCCATGTCCTTTTGTCTCGGGGTACGAGTACCATCGGCCTATGGGGGTCCATGTCCTTTTGTCTCGGGGTACGAGTACCATCGGCCCCTGGTTGTCCATGTCTTTCTGTGTGTGACATTTAATACAAAGGTTCCGTGTAGCATTTCACATACAAGCTCTCTTGCTGTATTCCATGAGACAATTACATATGAATAAATTTCTGTGTAGTGCATTAGGCATGATGCTGTTATTATATAAATCAGGTATTAAAGGTGATTTATATATATTAAGAAACCAAAATACAAATTATTCAATTATCTGAATAAATTTGTTACTTACATGCATGTAGTAAACACGATGTCTTGTGTTGGTACAATATATTGAAGTTGTGTGGCGTTATGTATAAGAAGGGAACAATTCCTTATGGCTTCATTGCTACACTCGCCTTCCTCTTGAAATGCGTATGATAGTCGGAATTAATTTATATATATTAAGTTAATCGTAAGTAATAATGGGGCATTTTACTGAATAGACACAATTTTTGTAGGCTTTATCTGTAAGTTCAAACGAATTAGATAAACTAGGCGCTTCTTAAGGTTCTAAATTCTAAAATATATGTAGAACAAACGAACATTACACTAATAATTATCATTATAGTAACAATAATGCATGTAATTACCAAGACATTCGTAGCTAAACAAATATGAAAGGGCTTCATAGGATATTCCTTGAAAGTCATATTGATCAGGACACAAAGTAGAAAATTTTTCAATGCACGCAAGTGTGTCGTTGATTTGGCTGAAAATAGAATAAAAAAGACCCATAAAAATAAAACAATATATCAATGTATTAAATGTTTTGGAAAATTTGGAAATGGAAACATATTTGTTTACAGTAAGAGAGGACTGTATTAGCCAGCAACTATCTGTAATGATTAATTCTGATAAATATTTCACAAGACGAATTTCTATGAAAATCACGAAAACTAATAACATACAAAATCAGTAAAAATGGAAAATAAAACACCAAAACTAAAAAAAAATTTAAAAAAATCGAAAAAGTCTTCTTAGGAACAGAGGTGAACCCCGACAAGAAAGTGAAAGATCACGTGCCCAGGGAGAGTAAGCACATCCTGCTTGCTAGCAAACATCGTCAATTAAGTCCAGCAGAAATTGTCGAATAGGATTAATACCAAATATTGATGTCAAAATCGATGTTCAAAATGGTCTGGATAGGTTCCAATCCTGAATATTGTATAATATTCCACGAAAGGAGATGTAATATGGTATGACGAGAGCCTCGTTATGACGAGAGCCTCGTATCAACCATAGAATTTCGTCAGTGATGTGGTTAATCTACCACTTATATACATCTGGTTTAATCAGCAGTTTACTTGAAAGTCGCTTTAGCCTCATAATAAAGTCACTTTGATTTGAACTCGCTATGGCATAAGATATAAACAAAGATATAAATATGCCATGAACATGAGCATTACTAATAGTAATGAAAGTTTCTGATGCTGACATTGACATCGTCACGTTACTTACAAAGGGAGGAGTTCAAGACGCCGTTTCATCAGAGGGCGTAACTTTAGGCCTAAGACTAAGCTTAGTCCAAGGCTTACGACCAAAGTTAGGCCCGGCCTAAGTCCGTTTCATGAAAGGGCGTACGTCCGGACGTAAGTCGCCATATTTAGTCTTTGTATTTAGGCCTAAGCTTTAAAGACTACGCATGCGTACTATTACTTTCGTTTTGATATAAATAAACAAGTGGGCGTGTCGATTATATCTAGCATTTTTTACATCATCGTTATGTAGACGGGTTTCGTATCACTTTTCAGACGCGCTGAAAAAAGCACGATGGCGAGTTTAGATATAACTTTCAGTATTCAGAAAAGAAAAGCAAACTGGTGTGCAAATGAAATGGTTTAGGAAGAACATTATTAAATCCCTGAACATAAAGTAATACCATGTGTTCTTGAGGAGTCCCTGTTTTAGTAATCACACTTGCTATAAACACCCAAAATGCATTTCACTAAAACTATTACAGCATCGTCCTTTGTCAGGGTGACGATATCTATGGCATAGTAAACTGTCATAAAGCTATGGTGAATTATTTTATATTTAATTATACGACGTTAATGAAATATTTGATTTGATGTAAATTTTGAAAATAGTATTGTCTCATATGTAATTATATAAAAACCATTTACCATTTAGTAGTAACATAGAGGGTTATGAATTAAAATGATCTTTAATGTCTGAATTCTGCAGCATACCTGCACTCCACATATTGTCGATTCCTGATGGAGAGCATCAAGTCTTCATAACACTTCTCGAAAATCTCTTGCTCTGATTCTTGACATATTGAATGTACTGAAAATTGATTAGATACTGATACCATGTAAAAAGTTACCGTTTTCCACAACAAGATTTCTTCTATATTTGTAGATAAGGAACTAAAATGTTTAGATTTTCAAGCATACGATGAACCATAATTCTAGATGGGGCACAAAGCGTTTGTTTGAGAATTTCTTATTGACTTACAATATAAAATGGTATTATAATAAAAAATATTCAATATTAATTTTATCATTTTTTAAGTGCGCTTACCACAAAATAACATAACGAAAATTGAATTAATAATGTAACGGAATTTCGTCATATATTATTTGAATAAAAAAATCTATTGTATAATTTTTTACCAGTGTTTAGGTAAAGATTAATCTTTAATCATTCACTAATCATTCACAATGAGATCAATATAGTCGAACAAATATACTATGCCATGTCCCCATTGTTCTATACTACCTGTGACAATACATGGTCATTTATGGTATATGGGAACTATGTTTGGTAGGGTCTTACATTGTTCTATACTACCTGTGACAATACGTGGTCATTTATCGTATATGGGAACTATGTTTGGTAGGGTCTTACATTGTTCTATACTACCTGTGACAATACGTGGTCATTTATCGTATATGGGAACTATGTTTGGTAGGGTCTTACATTGTTCTATACTACCTGTGACAATACGTGGTCATTTATCGTATATGGTAACTATGTTTGGTAGGGTCTTACATTGTTCTATACTACCTGTGACAATACGTGGTCATTTATCGTATATGGTAACTATGTTTGGTAGGGTCTTACATTGTTCTATACTACCTGTGACAATACGTGGTCATTTATCGTATATGGTAACTATGTTTGGTAGGGTCTTACATTGTTCATACATTAAAACAATAAATGTTACTGAAAAACTGATTTAAATTTTTAAAGCAGAATGACCGGAATTTTATTAAGAATGAATGATTTATTTGCGTCAATTTTACGTTTTTCAAAAAGGCAAACCTTCGACTCTACATTGTGAGAAAGGCACAGTCCATCACCAAATAGCGTTATTTGTCGAATACGTATGGCAAGAGATATTTATGTGGAAAGCAGTTCCCAAAAACTGCACTGTCTGTATACTATTTACCGATTATTCCAAGACGCATCCTTAGATTTACGAACTTGGGTTATGAAATAAACTTAAAGGACAAAAGGCAAAGTATTCTTGTTTGGTAAAAAAGTACTGCAACAATAAGAATTCAACAGTACGGCATACATGCACTAACAAGCTAACGACGAGTACACATGTACTAATTCGTTGTTGAGTTTGCAATCTAATGGGGTTGATAACCCCCAATGAAAATTCTATTTTGTCTGCACTCCTTGTTTCTTATTCAATTTGTTTCCTTCTTTTGTTGAATCATTTAAGCCCTATGACCATACCTCTTATTCTCTTTTCATTGTACTATTTACCTATTGTTTGCGTTCATGGGTATTTACATTTCAGGAGTATTCAACGCTGATCCCACATTATCATGGAAGAAAAAATAGACCTGACCCTAAATCTATAAAATACATATTCACTTTTTGAATCGTGTAATATTTCACACAAGCAATCACGGACCTCTGTAAAAACTGAGATGGGATCAAAGACATGAGAAAATATTTATCACATTATATTATATTATTTTATGGTGTGTAGATGATTCCATTTAAACGATTATACAATTATATTTTATTTTGAAGACAAGTTTGTTGTTTAATAAATTGAAATTATTATTATCTTCATATTAGGTATCGATTAAGGCATTGTTCCATGTCACAGAAAATAAGTTGATAAATTAGAGCATTAGTAAATTCGAACCTTGCCCTAAAAGAACATAAAGTGAATATTAAAGAGAAAACAGAAGACTTCTGACAAAGCTGTATGACACAAATCACTAAGGACCTGCACACAAGAAATGACAATAGCAGAATATACACGGAACGACATTACAAAAGTATTTGATTGTGCTGCGGTTACGCTACCGACTTAGGACGGTCAATTGTAGTAACAAACGTTACTCAGTTGGTGTGGTTAACCGGTTTACAGGCGCCCATTTTCCCACTCACCACAAAAGCAGCACAATCAAATGATAAAAATAAAATAAATACAAAAATATCAAAGTTTTAAATCAGTATATTGTCGTTGTGCTTATGATAATATCATGTTTTATGCATTAATTGATTTTTAGAAAAAGAAAACTCATTTCAGGAATTGTATACATAATATTTACAACATACCTTTTGTCATCAACGACACAAGCAAGAGCAGTTTCAACAGTGTTGCCATTTCTGATGCAGTTGATCCTTTTCTTGATGACCAGTCTTGATATGGTCATTATATACATGAGATTTGCATATAATTGCTTGGGTGCTTGACGCTGGTATGTCACCACCACAAAGAAACAGGAGCGTGATCAATGTGTTTAATGAGTTGTTTACTGAAAAGTGACACTGATACAGTTTCTTTTCTCTTGAACCACTTGAAAAGGTGGCTAATAAAACCTGTCATGTTTACATGCTGTTTGTGAAGTTGTATCTTATACAAACTTTATCTAGCCTCATCGGGTGACTATGCATGTTAAGGTTACTAGCCGGGTAAACAGACATGGGGTAAGATTTGTACGTATGTCGTTACAGCAATATTAGACCGTTTAAAAGAGTATCAGAAGTTCTTAAACACTAAATATAGATATCATTGATCATTGCTGCAAATAGAGAGATAAATAAAAACAATAATAAATAAGAAATATACTTAAAAGTGTCAGTTTGACGTTAAAAACAAATCGTTAAGATAAGATAACGATCAACAGGTTTCTCAAGAAGAGAGGTCATAAAAAGTTTATTACACACGAAAAGTTTATAGAATAATGAAGCAGAGTTAATTAAAATGTAAAGACTATATATGTATACAGTATTCCGGAGTACGTTTTCAATAATCTATTACTGAAAATATCCAAAAGGCAGTGTTTTATATCTCTGATAATTCCTCCCTAGTTAAAATCGAATTAATAAAGACTGACATATACTGGAATTTGAATGAAGCATACCATATAACTATGTCTATGAAGTAAAACTTAAAAAATTGATTTATCAATTGGCTGTTTTCAAGCCTACTCATTTGCTCAAAATGCAAATAAAATGTAGCCACGGTCAAGAGGATAATATAGGTCGCAACGGATACGTGGATAATTAGTGTCGTAACGGATAGATGGTCAAGGTCAGTTTTATAGAAATATTTTGTCGAAATAAACAACGATGATGTACCAAAGGGATTAACCAAATCTCGTCGTCCATGGAATAAAAGGACAATATCGTGTACAGTGTCATATTAAGGCAAATGCGAACCCTAATCAAATCGAGACGATACCAGATGCCAGGAAAGAGTAAGCGTCCCCGAAAATCGATGATAGCAAAAACAATCCCAAAATGCTCTAAGAGTAAATTCTCCAATCCGGTACTTTACTTACATTAATATCTATTTACTTCATTTGATATAAATATACCAAACAAACGCTTTATGAGCAATGGGTGGATTATTAATAATTGATTAATATTATATCTCAAGTATATCCATTATAGATTTAATCTGGGGTTTTAAGAATTGTTGAATGAAAAGACATATGCATTGCATGTATTATGTATTTCTATCGTTAGATTTGAGACATTCATGACAGAGGCATTCACCAAAACAGGTGCTGCCAACTTTTGACGGGCTATAAGAATATACTTACAAAGATTTGTTAATATTGCGTATTTTCTGTACGACATTACCTTTGTAGGTCGTGCGTACTACGATACACACTATGATGATAAGAATATCAATCACAGACTCGGCTAATAAGAGAACCAAACAAAGAAACAAACATAGAAAGAACAAAAAAAACCTCCAATACAAAACCAAAAAACACTCAAAAACAAATATATTCAAATTAAAAAGAGATTAAATAATAAATAGATACAAATTAAGTTAAAATGAAAAAAAGCAAAAAAAAAAAAAAAAACAAAAAAACCCCCCAAAACAAAACAAAACAACCCTCCCCCAAAACACACACACACACACACACACACACACACACACACACACACACACACACACACACACAAACAAAAGAAAACCTGAGAAACAATAGGGCACATATTCCACTCATGGTGGATAAGTGTATGAAGTTTCATTGCAAAAGCACTTAAAGTATTGGACTTATGGCAGTTATGGTGCGGAAATCATTTTTATGATACCCCACTCCTATTGATCTTGACCTTTGACCTTTTGACCACAAAACAATAGAGTACGTCTTCCATTCATGTTGAGTAAGTGTATGAAGTTTCATTGTAATAGCTTTTAAAACGTCTTGGATTTATAGTCCAGAAACCATTTTGTGATACCCCATTCTCTAGGACCTTGACCTTTGACCTTTTGACCCCAAAAACAATAGAGCACATCTTCTACTCATGGTGAGTAAGTGTATGAAGTTTCATTGCAATGGTACTTAACATATTAGACTTACGGTCCGGAAATCAAATTGTTGACGCCCTCTCGCCCGCCCACCTCACATTAAATTAAGAGCCGATTTTTGCAAATCGTCTAATAAGAGAATCCAACAAAGAAACAAACATACAAACAACAAAAAACAACCCCCCATCCCCCCCCCCCGAAAAAAAAAAGAAAAAAAAAAACCCCAAACGAACCAAACAAAAAAAGCAAAACGAAAACACATCCCCAACAAACAAACAAAAACAAAACAACAACAACAGACCAAAAGTAAAAGAAGAATCACCAGAAAGATGACGAAGAAGTACCTAATTCATGACAGTCAGCATTCATGTTTAAATTCTTAACTGAAAGTAGGGGAGCTATAAATCCACAAATTACTATGGTATTATAAGTGTCACACAAGAAAAATACGTGACATGTATGATGAATCTTACCTGAATGACGGTGCAATTCAGAAAATATTAGTTTACAGCAAAATGTGCCATGTTGACCTACGTGTGAATGTCAAAACACACTCTACCACCTGCTATTGTAAATTCATTCCCTATGTTGTCAAATACATAATTAATTGACATAGTTCATTCAACTACTTTGTTGACCTCAGTTCAAGGCTAAATGGGAAATTAAAGTCACATAAAAAGATTTTTACAAAAATAAAGATTACCTTGTTGCCAATCCATTCCAAAATAACCCCCTTTTTATGTTCTATGCTGACATTCACATTAACAAAAGATTTGAAAATTTTGTGTGGTGATATCGTTCGAAAAACGAAGAAATGGACTATTAGTTCTCAGAGGTAATCACAGTACCAGGTTTCAGTGTTTTTGGACCCGAAATATATATTAAACTTAACTGTGACAACAATCTGGTAAGGAGAATCTCCCTCATGCATAGCTCTGTCTTTAAAGTGGTAATTTGGCTATATTTTACTTCAGTTTGGTAATCAATTTGCTCTTCAAATAGAAACACTTTATATTTCCACGATTTCGTTCCTGAGCACCATTTAAGAGACATAAGTTGTCGATATGCGTATTTGGTGCACAAAACTGATACACGTCCCATAATATCTGTTACTACGTTAAAGCTTTGTCGTTTGTCCTCTCTTTGCTATTTTTTATACCAAATTAACATGCATAAAAGATGACAAAATTGTACAGGGAATATTATGACGTCATTCAACAATAAATGACGTCATTTAACGTCCATCGATATTCAAGATGGCGTCGTTCAATAGTTTAAATGCTGAAATTTTAAAGTTGTATTATTCAACAAAATCTCACATTGCGATTATTCGAGAAACGAGAAAAACGGCACCCGAAGACAAAGGCTTTATCAAAGATGAAAATAAAAAGAATTGTTGATAGATATGAACAAACAGGATCGGCAACAGTAGGATTTCACTCCAAGACTCTAGAATGCTTCGCTATGATCTGAAATTGACACCATATACACTATCAGTAATGCAACACCTGCGAGATACTGACATTAATATCCGACTTGAATTTGCACTCTGGATAAAAGACCATTCAAACCCTGTAAATTTGTTATGGTTTAGTGATGAATCACATTTTAATGTAAATTCTACTTTAAACAAGAAAAACTGTTGCCATTGGGCAGACGAAAAACTCGGCTATCATTTGAAAAAACCTCTGCACAGTGATAAAGTCACAGTTTGGACAGCACTCAGCAAGGGCAACATCATACGGCTATTCTTCTTTGAAGACACAGACGGACAAACAGAGACAATCAATAGTGAACGTCGTTTAAAGATTTTGAAACAGATTTTTTCCTTGCCTTACGGAGGAAGGGATTTGATCCCCATCACATTTGGTTTAACACACCTCTGCGTTAGTGATCAAGTAGCTCGAGGAGACATTCGGAGACCAAGTTGTTTCTCTAAAGACACACTCACCCGACTTAAGTCCATAAGACTTTTATTTGTAGGGATACTTGAAAGACAAAGTATACAACCCATGTTATGCATCTATATGTGAACTTAAAATGAATATAAAAAGAGAAATCAGATGTATCACCACTGGAGCTTGCAAAGCTGTTATTGACAATTTCCAGTCACGCTGTGACGCCGATATCACACAAAAGGGACGTCACGTGGAACATATGCTTTAAAAAAGACGTAATATTTCTCGATGAATGCAATGCTCTTTGTTATCTTATGTATTCTACATAAAACTTTTTAATATTATCTTTTAGGTGATGTTATTTTCGTGTAAATATTGATTTCATAAATATGCATATTAAAGATTGAAAGTAGTAACAGATATTATAGGACACCCTGTCTATGTTGAAATATTAATTTGATGTTTGGTATGCAAAGTTCACTTAAAACGATGCAAATGTGGTTTCAGTGAGAACAATAGACCTTTTTCCTTTAACTGCGGAGCTGTAACACTGGACGGCAAATTGATCAACCTTCCCACCAATTTTATTACGTCATAATGTATTTTGACGTCATTCTGATCGATTTGGAAGGAACGTTTATGATTTTGCCGTCCAATGTTTCAGCTCCGCAGTTAAAGGAAAAAGGTCTATTGAGATTCGCAAATTGAATTGGATGAAACTAGGTGTTCGGAAGGAGTGGCCATGGGCGTCTTTGGCTAGAATTAATATTTTACTAGTTATCCATACAGTATAATTTCATTCGCTATAGACTATTCTACTGGGCAGTTACTCAATAGTTATCTGCCCTTTACCGATAGGTGTCGCGATCGTATCCGACATTACAGTACTGAATGAAGTTATAGAGGTAGTGAAAAGGACCTATGAGCGTAATGGTTAAAACACTTTTTGTGTTTTTTAACGTTTAATTGAATGGTCTGATATGAAAATATGATTGAAAATTAATAAACGTATATGTTTTATAGTCTATTATGAATTACAGTTTAAAAATTAAATGTGAAAAACAGAAAAAGAAAAGGAACTCTTCTCCGGCCTTACCAAAATGTTGGCCACCAAGCTAAGTTATTTATTCAGTAATGAATGATGTATTTATGTATTATAGATCAATTAGATAATTATTAAATAATAATAAAACTTATTAAATACAAATCAGAGACATAGACTACTTTCAAAAGTATATGTTTCGGCAAATATCAACTCCTAGACAATTTCACAAACGAAAATTTTTCTCAGATAGATTATCACTAAATTTCAGTATGCAGATAAATTGTTGTATTCGGAGATGAGAAATATCACCTACTTAACTATTTCCAAATTCAGGCTATCCGTATTTGCAAAACCTTGGGTTGAAAGTTTCGGAAAATCCTTAAAACAAATTCGTATATAATATAATATTTTGGAACATGACCTGCAGTTCTATGAAAATTGAATACAGCTTGACTCTAAAGAGACGATACTTCGCAAGTACCGAATTCAACTTTTAAAAAATAACTTAGTTAAACAGTGGCGGATTTAGGGGTAGCGGAGGGGTCGCTCGCCCCACCCCAGGCAGTGACCCCAAATTTTACCAAAACCTTGTATTTTGCCTATTTTCTGTTGAAATTGACAAACTTCGCCCCTCGACCCCTCCCCCCCCCCCCCGCGCAAAGGAGGCACTGGATCCGCCATTGGATAAAAACGAACATTAATTCATTATGCATTACTACCCTCGTGATGGGGTTATACAGCCGACATAAATCCAGTAAGTTTATTGTGTAATACGGACGACCTTTTCTGGAATATAGCCTTAACTTTTGCCAAGGATACCTATGCTGAGATATTACTGACCACAGGTGATTTTTAAACCTGGTTTAAAACCTGGTTTTACACTTGTTACATAATCCATTTTCTGTTAGTAAAAGCTACAACTCGACATAGGGACATGTGTCGAAGTAACAGTCAAGGGAATAATCAGAGACTTATGTCTTAGCTCGCTTTCAGACTGGCAGAGCACGGTTTATCATGTTGATGTCGCACATATTTTTAAATCATTATGTGTTTTACAGTACCTTACATATTTATATTTTTATGGCCTCTCAATATGTGATACCTGTTGACCCGTTTTCTTTACATGGAGGATTATTTATAAATTTTTTAATGTACGTCCTTTGATTGTTTTGCTGTTACGGTGAGTGTGAAGGTGGGCTCGTAAACCGGTTAACCACACCATTTGTTTTGCTTTTGTCAAATTAAATGACCGTCCTAAGTCGGTATCGTAATTGCACTACAATAAAATATTTTTGTAATGTGTTATATGTGCCAGTATATTATTGATATTCATGTACTATATACACGTAGTTCCATGGTGACTTCTGCCACATAACTGAGCCAGTAACCCCTCTTTTTTCTCTGAAATAATTTGATTTTAATAGATCAGTACTAAACAGTCAATTATTCATAAAACTAGCATTATA
The DNA here is from genome assembly GCA_035048485.1 of Pteria penguin. NCBI lineage: Eukaryota > Metazoa > Mollusca > Bivalvia > Pterioida > Pteriidae > Pteria > Pteria penguin. The sequence goes on along the minus strand of CM068588.1, from coordinate 46,908,644 downwards.
AGCGATAAGATTGAATCTATCTCCGTTTCCTTTAGGTTTTGTAAAGTAATGTTACTAAGGCAACCCCTGGCAAATAGTCAGTATTTCAGTTATAATCATTGTCAAAACCGCGAAAACAACTTAATAAAAAAAAGAATGAAAAAAAAAAAACCCCACAACAAAACAAAAAACCAGCAGGTAGTATTAACTGATGCAAGGACTGTAAACTTGTTTAAAAGTCCTTTACTGATGATACTAGAGACATATATACACATGTGTATATATGTCTCTGATGATACGAGACTAGGCTGATGATAGCCGTATTCAGTCACATGGTTTAAAGATGGCCGCGTCCGCGTATAACGTAATAGAATGGTCTATACTTACACGTTAAAATCATGCATGAAAAATACCTAGTATGTGTGATTACAAAATCAATGCGGCAAACGATCTAGTAATTAAGCATGCAATTGCCAATTTCATACAAAATCAGTTGTCATTTCAAAATAGGAGGAAGGAAAATTAATCATATTATAATATTGAGTTAACTCATATTATTTCTCTGGAAAACTAATATTGTGATCCATTTACAACTCACATAGGTTGTGATAAAAAAAACCCAAACCAAGAATAGGCGATGTGACAAAACAGCTATGATAAAGTGACCATGGTTTGGCTTATTACAGCTAAGATAAGAGGGACAATAGTTTTGGTAATCGATTACTATACAATATATAGTGACGATGATAAAAAAGACAATACTGAGACAAGGTTCGTAGAATCAAATGCGATGTGAAAGAAATGGACCTTTAAGAATTGTATTCTACGATAAGAGTAAGTTGTTATGTCCGTTTTCAATATTTCTAAATGTGTATACAATCGTCAATGACTAGTATTGAAAACACTAGAACAGAACTTGTACTGTATTATTCCCAACCATTTTGTATTTTTATGACAACAAAATACACAGATCTAACTCCAGTTATTAAGGTAGTCATAGATTTGTTTTTCTTCCAGAGGAGGTCCAACTCTGACTTTAAATTTTACAGAATGAAAAAGTCCTTTCGCTCAATCACAGATTGAAATCACCAATACCAGGTCCTAAATTTGCTCATTTTATAACATTATTTTATGATAAATCATTTACTCCAACCCCTGATATTTTATATAGTTCGCCACTTTATGTTTTCTTGATAGTGAATATAACTTTAAATTGCCCCTCATCTGATTAAGTGTTTATTTTCTGGTTGTTCTAATTAGCCAAATATTTAAAAGTTGATTTGTCATCAGATCAACCGGAGATTAAAACAACAAACTTTAGCTTTAGAGTCAGGGCGGAGGATTTTTAATTCCTTGGTGAGTTTAAATGGGCTTAAATTTTATACTGGAACAGAGTGCTTGTGGGACAGATAAAATTGCATGTAAAGATGTGAGATGGATTCGATCTAAAGGTGCATACAGATATAATCCTTATAGTCGTTCTCCTCCCTATTTGAATTGAGTTGAATTGAGTATTGGGCCCTGTTCTCTAAACTGAATTTTCTTTTTTTTTTCTTCATAGTGAGTGGTAAAGCGGGCCCACAAACTGGTTAACCACTAGCGCCACTTTAAATATACCATGTCCGTGGACATTATGTACTTGCTAGAATGTCTGTGGATATCTTTAACGTGCTATGATGTCTGTGGATATCTTTAACGTGCTATGATGTCTGTGGATAACTTTAACGTGTTTTGCTGTCTGTGGATATCTTTAAGGTGCTAGCATGTTTGTGGATATCTTTGACGTGCTAAGATGTATGTGGATATCTATGAGGTGCTAGCATGTTTGTGGATATCCTTGAGGTGCTAGCATGTTTGTGGATATCTTTTACCTGCTTAGATGTCTGTGGATATCTTTGAGGTTCTAACATATTTGTGGATATCTTTGAGGTTCTAGCATATTTGTGGATATCTTTGAGGTTCTAGCATATTTGTGGATATCTTTGACGTGCTATGATGTCTGTGGATATCTTTGAGGTGCTAAAATGTCTGTGGATATCTTTGACGTGCTATGATGTCTATGGATATCTTTGACGTGCTATGATGTCTGTGGATATCTTTGACGTGCTATGATGTCTGTGGATATCTTTGAGGTGCTAGCATGTTTGTGGATATCTTTGACGTGCTAAGATGTCTATGGATATTATTGTCATACATTGAAGTCAATTCCATACTCGTATACTACGGTAATGCCATGTAACTTCGTCACAGAGTATTTTCCTCATACCTCTGCTTCCTATGCTTTTTGATTTTCCTTTTAAGTCATTGTAATAAGTCCTCAGCAAAATCACCGCATTAAGCACCACTAAATGGACATAGATATTCATCTAGCTTAAAAATAATTGCAGAAAAGAATGTCTAAGTTATCTGAATATTCCCATTTTAATGTAAAATTTTTCACAATAAAAGAGTACACATGAATAATTCAAGACAATGGGAGTTGGGGGGGGGGGGGGGCGGTAGGGGGATGGAATCAAACGTTATGCTTTTTCCGCATATGTCTAAAGTAATCCTGAACATAAATTTTCCAGATTCTGACCATGATGAAGTCCTTATACACTTTTATAATGAGTTTGCGCTTAAGCAATTTTATTTTCGATTTCCGCAGTTTAGTCCTTGAACAGTAAGGGGACATCATATGATCCTGAGGGGGATGGGTTTTATGTGTGTGTGTTTGTGTGGGGCGGGGCCCTGGGAATTTTTACGAAAACCTCAGGTGTTACGTTTCATTATCAGTAGAATAAGCTCCATTTGGGTTGTTCCACCATTTTATATATAAGGGGTGCTCAAGGCCTGGAGGTAGAAATCCAACATAACATGCACATCTATTTATCAAATTCACCTAATAAGAAAGGCCAAAAAAAAAAAGCTATACGAAGTGATCGATTGACCACCTCAGGCCTCAGGAACTGACTCGCCATCAGATGTTATTGATACCATCGAGAATTGACAAACCATCAGTGATTAATCTATATCCTCAAATCCATTGAAAGATGTCATAAAATACCACCGGGAAGTGACATGCCATCAAAAGTTATCCATTTGATGCCATTGAAACGTGAAACGGACAAGCTATCAGATTGATCAATAAAACTTTAAAACATTTACTCTAACTTATGTGAGAATGAACAGAAACATGTACTGGCCAAGCTAAATATGCACATGGCATGAATCTATTATCAGGATGTATGCAAATGACAAAAGCAATAGTACAGGAAACAAAACTTGTGTGTTACTCATAGCGTAGCACATTATTGATATAATAATCTAACAGAAATATCTACCGATGCTTTGATAAAAAGAACATAGAACATATATGAAACACAATAATATTGATATATCAATATTACAAAATGTACATCCAAAGACACAGATTTCGTTTTCAGTCTTACAATAACACCGTAGCATAAATCATTGCTGAAAATATGGCTGTGTGTTTGGTGGTGCCATGACAAAAAACTTATGTTTTAAATTTCTTAGCACAATCATCCATTATAATTTATACTATAATACAGAAAAATCATAATCATAATGAGTTTTAAACAGCTATAATTTACATTAACGCCATTTAATATATTATTTTCGGATCCCATTGGTCGTTGGGTAGACCTCTGAATATTTCGTATTGTTGTAAGTGCTGCATTTGATGTTAAAGCTAAATTAGAAATTGTTGTCGACGGTTTGAAGGTTGACGTAGGTGCTTTAGGGGTTGAGAGAGTCACTGTTGTCTGTGCTCTTGTCGTTTGAGGTGATTTTATCGTTGTTGGAGGTACCCGTGTTGTGGTTGGAGGTACCCGTGTTGTGGTTGGAGGTACTCGTGTTGTGGATAGAGATGCTCGTGTCGTGCTTAGGAATCGTCGTGTCGTCGTTGGAGGTAACTGTGTTACTGTAGGCTTGGTCGTCGATACTGGAGATATCCATACAGTTGTTGCTTCACTTATTGTAGTTTGAATTGCTACAAAAATGAAATGCAATGAATAAAGGTATGAATCTTGATATTGAACCTTAACCATTTAATGAAAATTCCGTTCCTCATAAATTCATTTTTAGTATTCATATGATAAGCAATTCTGATTAAATACCAAACTATAATCAGAACAGTGTGAATGAAGTCGGTATATATGTATAAAATTTCTCAAAGTAATACAATTGATAAGAACGTTGTTTACATGTACTGTGTTTCCTAATATGTTCGCAGCTGACATTTTCGCCATTAGGTGATAGTAAGATCAAATTTTCAGCATAACGTCCGGCCGTCTGCGCTGCTCCGAGATTACATTCTTTCAGAATAGACTGGTATATACATTCTACGAAGTCCTCATAATTCCTTAATACAAACGTATAGAATTAATACATGATATAAACGAGAGGCAAACATTTGCGTTTATCTCTCATTACAGCACACTTTGCTCATTTGTGAATTACTTATTGTTCGAAATGAATTACAGATGCTTATATTCTCTTACGTGATTTGAAATGACTGTTTACTCGATTGCTTTTCTACATTGAATAGACATTGACAGAAAATTGTTGAAAACATTTCAAGTCAGATTTTGTTTTTCATTATTTATATATAAGACATCTGAAAAAGCTGTATGACACAAATCATCAAGGGCATGCACAAAAAAACCCCCCAAAACATGATAATAGTAGAATATACACGGAAAAACATTACAAAATTATTCGAGTGTGTTTCTTTCACGATACCGACTAAGGACGGTCCATTGAAGTAACAAACGTCACTCAATTGGTGTGGTTAACCGGTTTAAGGGCGCCCACATTCCCACTCACCGCAAAAGCAGCACAATCAAAGGACACACATTTGAAGATTTATAAATAATCCTCCATAGATAGAACAAGGATTAACAAGTCTCTCAAGAAGAGAGGTCATAAAAATTCTATTACACACGAAACGTCTAATAATATGGTACTATCAAAAATATGTAAGGCGACATCAATATAAGTAAACCGTGCTCTGCCCGCCTGTAAGCGAGCTCGGATCCTTGATCGATAGGAGTCCCGACTATCAGTCAGAGGGGACGAGGATCAGAACATTGTCTCCTCTGAAAAGGTTTGGACAAGGCCCGTCATAGAGTCCCCACCGCCCTGTTAATCAGGTGTTTTCTTGTCGAAAATATTGGCTTTGTTTAATTGAAGTTCAGATGGATAAAGGTCAGTAATATAGTTTACAAACTCGGGGTTATCGATAACTGAAATATCATCAAAATATCTAGAGGTGTCAATGAACTAATCAATAACGTCAAAACGTTTAGAGGATTGAATAGAATGCATAAAATCTCTCTCATAACAGTATAGAAATAAATCTGCTATAAGGGATGCGCAGTTAGTGCCCACAGAAAGAAAAAAGAGGAGTTACTGGCTCAGTTATGTGGCAGAAGTCACCATGGAGCTATACAATAAATGAATATCAATAATATACCAGCGCATATAACACATTACAAAAATATTTGATTGTAGTGCAATTACGATACCGACTTAGGACGGTCATTTAATTTGACAAAAGCCAAACAAATGGTGTGGTTAACCGGTTTACGGACCCACCTTCCCACTCACCGTAACAGCAGAACAATTAAAAAAACCCCGTACATTTAAAAATTTATAAATAATCCTCCATGTAAAGAACAAGGGTCAACAGGTATCGCATATTGAGAGGTCATAAAAATATAAACACATAAGGTATTGTAAAACACATAATGATATAAAAATATATGCGACATCAACATGATAAACCGTGCTCTGCCAGTCTGAAAGCGAGCTAAGACCCTAGATCTGTAGGAGTCCCGACTAACAGTAAGAGGGCACGAGGTTCAGGACCATGTCTCCTCTGAAAGAGGTTTGGACAAGGCCCGTCATATAGTCCCCACCGCCCTGTTAGTCAGCGTGCAATGTTCATGTAAAAGTCTGCATAAGGCTGTAGAGGGGCCAAATACAAGACCTATAGCCTTTTTGATTATCTCAATGTCATATTGTCTATTTAGAAAAAAATAGGAATCCCAATAATCTGTTGATAAGTCTTGTCATTAAATTGTACATAAATATTATCCATCAAAAAGGTTATGGCATTACACAAGTACAAGTCCAATATTTATAATTATCATATTATTTGTTAGAGAAAAATCCAGATGTAACTGAAGTACAACTCTCTGTTGAAACACCAGCGTATGAGAGACAACAATTTGGTTTCAAGTCATGAGGTAGAGAGGTATACAGTGTCGAAAAATCAAACGTAGAAAAGTTATTTGCCTCAAAATTTCTTAAACGGAATTTGTCAATGACTTCGTTAGTATTTTTGATAGACCAAAACGAATTGACGTTATTATTGTTAAAAACAGCATTACAATACTTGATAACTTGGTCTTTGACTGCAGTAAGAGCGGAGTAAATTTGTTTAAAAGGACAGTTGTAGAGGAATGAGTAAAATTTGATATAAGACGTGATTTATATGGATTTGTTTTGTAATTTGGGAAGCCAGTACATGTTTGGACGATCGTTTTTATTAAGACACATTTCTTCATCACTCTGGTGCATTCGATTTGTTATTCTATACAGCCAGTCTGAAAAAGAACTTTGTCAAATGATAGTACCCTCTTGGGCCTATGGTTGTTGCACCCTGAATCCACCCCTTGACGGTTCAGATTCAATAACTAGCAACATTTGTTAGAGACTTTATTTTGTAGTACTTCATCAAATTCCATCTAACTTTTTTGATGAATCCTGAAAAGGAGTTCATCAAAGCTGAATATTACATACTGATATTAAATACCTTATTTTAAAAAAGTTTGAATGTATTCCATTTTTCGAATTACATTTGTTTCAATGATATACGATGTAAAGATGATGGATAATCCAAACCATAAGTCGAAAAATGATGAAACCAGAGGACATACAAAATCAGTGAAAATGAAAAACAAGTGGAAAATAACAAAATGTGTCTACTTGAAGAGCAGCATATGTGAACCCCTTGTGATGGAGTGAGATCAGGTGCTCGGGGAGAGTGAGCATCTCCTGCTTGCTAGCAACATCCTTCACATATACCCAGTAGAAAGAGTCAAATCGTGTAAATTCCATATGTATTCATATATGGAGAAGTCAAAGTAGGTAACCTTCTCAGCTCACAATATCATTTAAAAATCTGGATAACGAGATATCATATGGAGTAATAAGAGTCTCGTAACGACCGTAGAACTTCCTCAGTGACGTTGCTAGTCTAGCGCATATATAACTCTGGTTGAGCAGCTTAACTAAAAGTCGCCTAGCCCTCAGAACAAAGTCATTCTAATTTTAACATGCTCTGAAATAACGTATTAACTGAGATATGAATATGCCGTAGGCGGGCGATGATGGAATGTTGCTACTTATGAAAGGAAAGTTTGTGATAGCGAAATTGAAATCGTCACGTTTGTCATAGAGTGAGGTGTTTAATCATGTTTATTATCATGTTTAAGCACGGTTTATTATGTTGATGTCGCACATATTTTTATACCATTATGTGTTTTACAATAACTTATGTATTTATATTTTTATGACCTCTCAATATGCGATACCTAATGACCCTTGTTCTTTACATGGAGGATTATTTATAAAGTTTTAAATGTACGTCGTTTGATTGTTCTGCTGTTACGGTGAGTGGGAAGGTGGGCCCGTAAACTGGTTAACCACACCATTTGTTTGGCTTTTGTCAAATTAAATGACCGTCCTAAGTCGGTATCGTAATTGCACTACAATCAAATATTTTTGTAATGTGTTATATGTTCTAGTATATTATTTATATCCATGTATTGTATAGCTCCATGGTGACTTCTGCCACATAACTGAGCCTGTAACTCCTCTTTTTTCTTTTAATTGACCATTAATGTCGAAAGCCAACATAATATCTAAATACGAAGTAGAATTACTACTTTCTGTGGTTTCTTTAAACTCCAGTTCACTTGGATAGATAATGCTAAAGTAATTCGCGAATGAAGGATTATTAATTGAATGCAAGTCATCTATATATCTGTAAGTGAAATTGAAGCCAAGAGCCAATTATTTTTTCCTTGCGAAAGCAAAGACTGAACATCAAAGCATTATAAGCGACCGAAAAAGAGAATATCTTAAAGAAATATATCTGATGAGTCCAAAAAGATTTCAGTCAACAAATCATAATCTAGGAACTAAATGGAACCAAAATAACAACACTTTTTAAAACACCCTTCTTAAACACTCTTATGCATTTGGTTAGTCTAACTATGCATTTAGTCTGAAAAATTCGTTTGTCAGAGGATAACCACTGTGGCCTCTGTTGCCCTGGATTCACCCTAAACGGATTTAGCCAAAACTCAACACATCCTTACCAAAGTCATCCAAATCCCTTTGGTGTTTCTGGAAAAGAGGAAAAACGAAACGAAACAAAAGTTTACGCCGGACGTATGACGGAGGACGCTTTATGACAAGGACTGACTTGAGACTGTGGATTGGATTATTATTATATAAAAGAATTAAACATCTCCACTTTGACGCATATAAACCGACACAATACTCTACTGTGTCGCATATAAACCGGCACAAAACTCTACTGTGTCGCATATAAACCGGCACAAAACTCTACTTTGAGCATATAAACCGGCACAAAACTCTACTTTGAGCATATAACCCGACACAATACTTTACTGTGTCGCATATAAACCGGCACAAAACTCTGCTTTGACGCATATAAACCTACACAAAACTTTACTGTGACACATCTGACGATTTACTACTACTTACTATATGATGGTGGTTTGACCATAATTACAATACAGCAGAATTGCAGTTGTACCTTTATCTAATGTTCAGATATTTAATGGTAAAAACATTCAGGAAGGTGCTCCCCCAAAACCTTAAGGTGTTTTCTAATGTAAATATGATATGATAAAGTTTAACTGATCTCCTCTTCATTACATTAAAATGTGTAGATGTCCAATTACGTTCATAGTAATAGCCTATTGTACATTTTTATAGTATTATATAATATACATCATTAAAATATTGGCTAAAAAATGAAATATTTTTGTGAATATTTCCAAAAATTACAGAGAATTATCAATACGCTCCTTTTACATTCTTTTTGGTCATCTTTCCCTTCCCAAGAAAATAAAAGAGGGCATGCAGATCTTTGATTTTGGAATTCACTCTCTTATTTGATGAAAACTGCAATTTTTAATTTTAGTCAGTATTTCCTCTGTCATTTGAGTCCAATATGCATAGCATTCACGATAACCTGAATATCAGAGTTGATACCTAGGACCAAAGATGTGTAGGTAGCTCCTGCTTCTCTCGCCTCAACCGTCGAGAACCAACATTATACACAACATGTTATGTATGAATTAAAATCATCAGTTGCCAGATAGTTGACGGCGTCATAACGTTCCCCATGAGCACACCTGAGCATGGTGAATGTTTTGTAGGAATTAGTACATTCGACATTATTTTTTTAAAGTGGCATTCAATATATCGAAGTTTGCATTTTATGATATCGATCTATGCACTATGCACATTCAAAATGATTTGTGTGAAGCATAATTATAATTTATGAAATCAAACAGTGGCAGTGTCATTTAAGTTTTTTCATAAAAGGAGCACAAGGGAACAAAATAACTACGGAAAGGCCTGTACTGCTGACAGCTCCCTACTGTAGAAAGCTCGTAATCAAGATATCGGGGTAATTGTATTCGGTATTTACAAAATACATATATGTTGTTGAGGTACATGTAAACGCAGATAGATGACATTGTACATTGTATTGTATTCTGGGCATACTTGCATATCAAATTCGGCGAAGCTTGTTGGGAATTTATGAAGTTCTCATTGCATATATTCAGCACAGCGGATACTGAAGATTTGTCATAACATTTGACTGCATACGGTTCAATATCTGGAAATAAAATATTAAGGGAAATGCAAGAAGTTTTAAAGATCTTAACCAAATTATGTACACAATGTTAATATGCAGTAAACTTCAATGATATGTACATATATATGTCATTATCTACAAGTCTGAACATCTCTATGTGTTTTCTTGCATGTTTTAATTTTACTTTTATCGCGATGCATTTCAAAAGAGAATCAAAGACTCTACTAAACTAAGATGCAAAAAGAAATAGATACTTGTTCTGTCGTGGAAACAATTAAACTTTAAGTAGTCATAAAGTTGCTGCATTTGGTCCATTATCTGATGTTTTGCACCAGGAATCTTCCGACAGCTCGTTGTCAAGGGAGAGAAACAATTTTCAAATTCCAAGAATGATCTGTCAAAACAAAACATATGTATACTGAACGATGCTACATGAAACATTTAGAATGAAAATATGATTTGTGAAAAACAGCTATTCCTGTTGCATTGTTTTTTGGTCATTCACTATAATAAGTCGGGGATATTGACATAATGGAACCTTTCTTCTAGCTAGTTCATACCGAATAATATATATACAACTTTAGTTATAACGAAATTGTAAGGGTGAGTACTTCTTAATTTGTAGCCAATAAGTCACCCTTACAGAAGAATTATGATGCCAATGAGTCACTCATAATGGAAGAGCTATGTTACTAATATGTCACCCATTCAATACAGAAAAGTTATATTACTAATAGATTAACAATTATAGAATATAAATGCTGCAGATAGGTAATAAAAGAAGAATCACGTTGACGTGAGGTCACCCGTTAGAAAAAAATATGAAGTCAAGGAATCACCCCTCATTTAAAAAAAAATAGAAAAAACATTACATTTCCCATAGGTCAACCTTTATAAAAGAGATCTATTACCGATAGGCCACCCATTTACAAGAGATCTGTTCTGAAGTTCTAAAGCATGACGGTGGTTGTAAAAAGTATATAGTGGGGTGCTTACTACAAATGAGGTTCTTCTCCCTACCCTTTTCGATTTGTTACTTACACTACCGTTCATTATTTCCACATTTCACTTACGGACATATTTTTGTATAAGTGTTGGTATTCGGGATTATAGATGATTCCGTTGTAACTTCCTGTATTAAGGAACTACACGCCATCATGCCTAAGTAATCACATTCTACAATAGAAACACACACGAGAAAAGTCATTCCACATGTATCCTCTACATGTAACTGAACAAAATTATCAGTCTACAATAGAAACACACACGAGAAAGTCATTCCACATGTATTCTCTACATGTAACTGAACAAAATTATCAGTCTACAATAGAAACACACACGAGAAAGTCATTCCACATGTATTCTCTACATGTAACTCTGAACAAAATTATCAGTCTTAAAAGAAAATGAATATAACAGATGTACTGATATACATATCCGTCTTATCAGCGAATGTTTCATGCTCGCCAGCAGAATAAAATGCCGTGATTGTGTTTCTATATTAAACAGAAGTAATAAAACAAAAATCGAAATTGAATCAAAATATTCTAACTCAATGATGTGACAAAATCCAGTTCATAAAAAAGGAAAAAAAAAACGAAATGAGAACGTATGGGAAGTTACCAAACTATACGATTACATTGCACTGAAGCTTCTGATAAAATCCATGGCTGTCCATTAGTGCTTCATATAAAAACTATGGCAGTCCATTAGTGCTTCATATAAAGACTATGGCAGTCCATTAGTGCTTCATATAAAGACTATGGCAGTCCATTAGTGCTTCATATAAAGACTATGGCAGTCCATTAGTGCTTCATATAAAGACTATGACAGTCCATTAGTGCTTCAGATAAAGACCATGACAATTCATTGGTGCTTCTGATAAAGACCATGACAATCCATTGGTGCTTCAGATAAAGACCATGACAGTCCATTGGTGCTGTCTTAAAATAAGTGTATATGCTCAAGGACGACTTAATCGTGAATACAAATCGCCGACAAATTAATTCCGGATATCCAACTCTCTAAATTTAATCACATAGAATGACAGATGTTGACTTGTGTATATGTTGTACCCTTTTTGTTTTAAGGCATGTCAAGATAATTCCACATATTATGGGACAGCATTTGCCAGACTCAATACGCAGACATTTAGACATATAACCCCCATTCCCCAAGCTGTGAGAGACCTTTACGTACCATGTCTACTGTGACACATGACGTCGGAGTCTCAAGTCTTGCCGGAAGGACAGATCACTGATGAGCCGCTGGTGGAGGTGGTACCAGAGCCCTCTCGAGCAGGTACCAAACACGCTACCAACTGAGTAACCTGTCCTGGTATTTACATGGTGCAGTGTACTGATACGTTAAACTCACATTATTCTGACAATAACAACAAATAACCAACACTCCTCGGAAAGTCAGAGGTGGCATAAAGACAGAGCAAACCTCACCTACTGAAGAAACATGTCTGTTATGATCAAAATAATCTGTAGAATTAAATATGTATACGTACCTGTTGTTGTCAAACAAATTAATGAGACAGAAGAAACAATGTTCTGTATGTCAGAACGGAGAAAGTTGGGGTCATCAAAACAAGGTGGCCCTGCTTTGTTATAACAAGCTTCAAACGATTTATACGTCGTACTGTTAGGGCTGAAAAATCAGGACAAAAATGACTGAGTGTTCAGTGGATGTTCAACATAATATTTTGACATCTATAATTGGATGTTTATTTATGTTTTAGCAATCTCTGTTCTTTACACCAACAATTCTATCAATAATACAAGGGGGATTTATTATCCTCACCACAGACATTGATATTTTATCTTGTTTTTGCCATTTCATACAGTCACTAATATCAACAAGTGGTGGCTTTAGTTCTGATTGGTAACATCTCTGAACTTCCTAATATTATACATAGAGCGGTGGGCATTCACGTGGGCTGATTTGGGTTTTACGTCACTTTATTTTTTTCCAGTCAAGAGCAGACGATCACAAAGATCTTAAATATAGTGACAAAATGAGGTACTAATAGTTTGTGTATTGTAGGCCAAATGCTTTATTATTGTGAAAAAATGAAGTAGCAGGAGTTTGCGTATTGTAGGCCAAATGCTTTATTATTGTGACAAAATGAGGTAGCAGGAGCTTGTGTATTGTAGGCCAAATGCTTTATTATAGTGACAAAATGAGGTAGCAGGAGCTTGTGTATTGTAGGCCACATGCTTTATTATAGTGACAAAATGAGGTAGCAGGAGCTTGTGTATTGTAGGCCAAACGCTTTATTATAGTGGCAAAATGAGGTAGCAGGAGTTTGTGTATTGTACGCCAAACGCTTTATTATAGTGACAAAATGAGGTAGCAGCAGTTTGTTTATTGTAGGCCCAACGCTTTATTATAGTGGCAAAATGAGGTAGCAGGAGCTTGTGTATTGTAGGCCAAAAGCTTTATTTTAGTGACAAAATGTGGTAGCAGGAGCTTGTGTATTGTAGGCTAAACGCTTTATTATAGTGGTAAAATGAGGAAGCAGGAGCTTGTGTAGTGTAGGCCAAACGCTTTATTATAGTGACAAAATGAGGTAGCAGGAGCTTGTGTATTGTAGGCCAAATGATTTATTACATTGGCAAAATGAGGTTGCAGGAGTTTGTGTATTGTAGGCCAAATGCTTTATTATAGTGGCAAATGAGGTAGCAGTAGTTTGTGTATTGTAGGCCAAATGCTTCATTATAGTGACAAAATGAGGTAGCAGGAGTTTGTGTATTGTAGGCCACATGCCTTATTATAGTGGTAAAATGAGGAAGCAGGAGCTTGTGTAGTGTAGGCCAAACGCTTTATTATAGTGGTAAAATAAGGAAGCAGGAGCTTGTGTAGTGTAGGCCAAACGCTTTATTACAGTGACAAAATGAGGTAGCAGGAGCTTGTGTATTGTACGCCAAATGATTTATTATGGTGGCAAATGAGGTAGCAGGAGTTTGTGTATTGTAGGCCAAATGCTTTATTATAGTGGCAAAATTAGGTAGCAGGAGCTTGTGTATTGTAGGCCACATGCCTTATTATAGTGGTAAAATGAGGAAGCAGGAGCTTGTGTAGTGTAGGCCAAACGCTTTATTATAGTGGTAAAATAAGGAAGCAGGAGCTTGTGTAGTGTAGGCCAAACGCTTTATTATAGTGACAAAATGAGGTAGCAGGAGCTTGTGTATTGAAAGCCAAATGCTTTATTATAGTGACAAAATGACGTAGCAGGACTTTGTGTATTGTAGGCCAAATGCTTTATCATAGTAAAAAAATGAGGAAGCAGGAGCTTCTGTATTGTAGGCAAAATGCTTTATTATAGTGGCAAAATGAGGTAGCAGGAGTTTGTGTATTGTAGGCCAAATGCTTTTTATAGTGGCAAAATGAGGTAGCAGGAACTTGTGTATTGTATGCCGAATGCTTTATTATAGTGACAAAATGAGGTAGCAGGAACTTGTGCATTGTATGCCAAATGTTTTATTATAGTGACAAAATGAGGTAGCAGGAGCTTGTGTATTGTAGGCCACATGCTTTATTATAGTGACAAAATGAGGTAGCAGGAGCTTGTGTATTGTAGGCCAAACGCTTTATTATAGTGGCAAAATGAGGTAGCAGGAGTTTGTGTATTGTACGCCAAACGCTTTATTATAGTGACAAAATGAGGTAGCAGCAGTTTGTGTATTGTAGGCCCAACGCTTTATTATAGTGGCAAAATGAGGTAGCAGGAGCTTGTGTATTGTAGGCCAAAAGCTTTATTTTAGTGACAAAATGAGGTAGCAGGAGCTTGTGTATTGTAGGCCAAACGCTTTATTATAGTGGTAAAATGAGGAAGCAGGAGCTTGTGTAGTGTAGGCCAAACGCTTTATTATAGTGACAAAATGAGGTAGCAGGAGCTTGTGTATTGTAGGCCAAATGATTTATTACATTGGCAAAATGAGGTTGCAGGAGTTTGTGTATTGTAGGCCAAAAGCTTAATTATAGTGGCAAATGAGGTAGCAGTAGTTTGTGTATTGTAGGCCAAATGCTTCATTATAGTGACAAAATGAGGTAGCAGGAGTTTGTGTATTGTAGGCCACATGCCTTATTATAGTGGTAAAATGAGGAAGCAGGAGCTTGTGTAGTGTAGGCCAAACGCTTTATTATAGTGGTAAAATAAGGAAGCAGGAGCTTGTGTAGTGTAGGCCAAACGCTTTATTACAGTGACAAAATGAGGTAGCAGGAGCTTGTGTATTGTACGCCAAATGATTTATTATGGTGGCAAATGAGGTAGCAGGAGTTTGCGTATTGTAGGCCAAATGCTTTATAATATTGACAAAATGAGGTAGCAGGAGCTTGTGTATTGTAGTCCACATGCTTTATTATAGTGACAAAATGAGGTAGCAGGAGTTTGTGTATTGTAGGCCAAATGCTTTATTATAGTGACAAAATGAGGTAGCAGGAGTTTATGTATTGTAGGCCAAATGCTTTATTATAGTGACAAAATGAGGTAGCAGGAGTTTGTGTATTGAAGGCCAAATGCTTTATTATAGTGGCAAAATTAGGTAGCAGGAGCTTGTGTATTGTAGGCCACATGCCTTATTATAGTGGTAAAATGAGGAAGCAGGAGCTTGTGTAGTGTAGGCCAAACGCTTTATTATAGTGGTAAAATAAGGAAGCAGGAGCTTGTGTAGTGTAGGCCAAACGCTTTATTATAGTGACAAAATGAGGTAGCAGGAGCTTGTGTATTGAAAGCCAAATGCTTTATTATAGTGACAAAATGACGTAGCAGGACTTTGTGTATTGTAGGCCAAATGCTTTATCATAGTAAAAAAATGAGGTAGCAGGAGCTTCTGTATTGTAGGCAAAATGCTTTATTATAGTGGCAAAATGAGGTAGCAGGAGTTTGTGAATTGTAGGCCACATGCTTTATTATAGTGGCAAAATGAGGTAGCAGGAATCTGTGTATTGTAGGCCAAATGCTTTTTATAGTGGCAAAATGAGGTAGCAGGAACTTGTGTATTTTATCCCAAATGCTTTATTATAGTGACAAAATGAGGTAGCAGGAACTTGTGTATTGTAGGCCAAATGCTTTTTATAGTGGCAAAATGAGGTGAGGTAGCAGGAACTTGTGTATTTTATCCCAAATGCTTTATTATAGTGACAAAATGAGGTAGCAGGAACTTGTGTATTGTATGCCAAATGTTTTATTATAGTGACAAAATGAGGTAACAGGAGCTTGTGTATTGTAGGCCAAACGCTTTATTATAGTGGCAAAATGAGGTAGCAGGAGTTTGTGTATTGTAGGCCAAACGCTTTATTATAGTGACAAAATGAGGTAGCAGCAGTTTGTGTATTGTAGGCCCAACGCTTTATTATAGTGGCAAAATGAGGTAGCAGGTGCTTGTGTATTGTAGGCCAAATGCTTTGTCATAATGAGAAAATGAGGCAGCAGGAGCTTGTGTATTGTAGGCCAAACACTATATAAGAGTGAGAAAATGAGGTAGCAGGAGCTTGTGTATTGTAGGCCCAACGCTTTATTATAGTGGCAAAATGAGGTAGCAGGTGCTTGTGTATTGTAGGCCAAATGCTTTATCATAATGAGAAAATGAGGTAGCAGGAGCTTGTGTATTGTAGGCCAAACACTATATAAGAGTGAGAAAATGAGGTAGCAGGAGCTTGTGTATTGTAGGCCACATGCTTTATTATAGTGACAAAATGAGGTAGCAGGATTTTGTGTATTGAAGGCCAAATGCTTTATTATAGTGGCAAAATGAGGTAGCAGGAGTTAGTGCATTGTAGGCCAAATGCTTTATCATAATGACAAAATGAGGTCGCAGGAGCTTGTGTATTGTAGGCCAAATGATTTATTATAGTGGCAAAATGAGGTAGCAGCAGTTTGTGTATTGTAGGCCAAATGCCTTATCATAATGACAAAATGAGGTAGCAGGAGCTTGTGTATTGTAGGCCAAACGCTTTATTATAGCGGCAAAATGAGGTAGCAGGAGCTTGTGTATTGTAGGCCACATGCCTTATTATAGTGGTAAAATGAGGAAGCAGGAGCTTGTGTAGTGTAGGCCAAACGCTTTATTATAGTGGTAAAATAAGGAAGCAGGAGCTTGTGTAGTGTAGGCCAAATGCTTTATTATAGTGACAAAATGAGGTAGCAGGAGCTTGTGTATTGAAAGCGAAATGCTTTATTATAGTGACAAAATGAGGTAGCAGGACTTTGTGTATTGTAGGCCAAATGCTTTATCATAGTAAAAAAATGAGGTAGCAGGAGCTTCTGTATTGTAGGCAAAATGCTTTATTACATTGGCAAAATGAGGTTGCAGGAGTTTGTGTATTGTAGGCCAAATGCTTTATTATAGTGGCAAATGAGGTAGCAGTAGTTTGTGTATTGTAGGCCAAATGCTTCATTATAGTGACAAAATGAGGTAGCAGGAGTTTGTGTATTGTAGGCCACATGCCTTATTATAGTGGTAAAATGAGGAATCAGGAGCTTGTGTAGTGTAGGCCAAACGCTTTATTATAGTGGTAAAATAAGGAAGCAGGAGCTTGTGTAGTGTACGCCAAACGCTTTATTATAGTGACAAAATGAGGTAGCAGGAGCTTGTGTATTGAAAGCCAAATGCTTTATTATAGTGACAAAATGACGTAGCAGGACTTTGTGTATTGTAGGCCAAATGCTTTATCATAGTAAAAAAATGAGGTAGCAGGAGCTTCTGTATTGTAGGCAAAATGCTTTATTATAGTGGCAAAATGAGGTGGCAGGAGTTTGTGAATTGTAGGCCACATGCTTTATTATAGTGGCAAAATGAGGTAGCAGGAATCTGTGTATTGTAGGCCAAATGCTTTTTATAGTGGCAAAATGAGGTAGCAGGAACTTGTGTATTTTATCCCAAATGCTTTATTATAGTGACAAAATGAGGTAGCAGGAACTTGTGTATTGTAGGCCAAATGCTTTTTATAGTGGCAAAATGAGGTAGCAGGAACTTGTGTATTTTATCCCAAGTGCCTTATTATAGTGACAAAATGAGGTAGCAGGAACTTGTGTATTGTATGCCAAATGTTTTATTATAGTGACAAAAGGAGGTAGCAGGAGCTTGTGTATTGTAGGCCAAACGCTTTATTATAGTGGCAAAATGAGGTAGCAGGAGTTTGTGTATTGTAGGCCAAACGCTTTATTATATTGACAAAATGAGGTAGCAGCAGTTTGTGTATTGTAGGCCCAACGCTTTATTATAGTGGCAAAATGAGGTAGCAGGTGCTTGTGTATTGTAGGCCAAATGCTTTATGATAATGAGAAAATGAGGTAGCAGGAGCTTGTGTATTGTAGGCCAAACACTATATAAGAGTGAGAAAATGAGGTAGCAGGAGCTTCTGTATTGTAGGCCACATGCTTTATTATAGTGACAAAATGAGGTAGCAGGATTTTGTGTATTGAAGGCCAAATGCTTTATTATAGTGGCAAAATGAGGTAGCAGGAGTTAGTGCATTGTAGGCCAAATGCTTTATCATAATGACAAAATGAGGTAGCAGGAGCTTGTGTCTTGTAGGCCAAATGATTTATTATAGTGGCAAAATGAGGTAGCAGCAGTTTGTGTATTGTAGGCCAAATGCCTTATCATAATGACAAAATGAGGTATCAGGAGCTTGTGTATTGTAGGCCAAACGCTTTATTATAGCGGCAAAATGAGGTAGCAGGAGCTTGTGTATTGTAGGCCACATGCCTTATTATAGTGGTAAAATGAGGAAGCAGGAGCTTGTGTAGTGTAGGCCAAACGCTTTATTATAGTGGTAAAATAAGGAAGCAGGAGCTTGTGTAGTGTAGGCCAAACGCTTTATTATAGTGACAAAATGAGGTAGCAGGAGCTTGTGTATTGAAAGCCAAATGCTTTATTCTAGTGACAAAATGAGGTAGCAAGACTTCGTGTATTGTAGGCCAAATGCTTTATCATAGTAAAAAAATGAGGTAGCAGGAGCTTCTGTATTGTAGGCAAAATGCTTTATTATAGTGGCAAAATGAGGTAGCAGGAGTTTCTGAATTGTAGGCCACATCATTTATTATAGTGGCAAAATGAGGTAGCAGGAATCTGTGTATTGTAGGCCAAATGCTTTTTATAGTGGCAAAATGAGGTAGCAGGAACTTGTGTATTTTATCCCAAATGCTTTATTATAGTGACAGAATGAGGTTGCAGAAACTTGTGTATTGTATGCCAAATGTTTTATTATAGTGACAAAATGAGGTAGCACGAGTTTGTGTATTGTAGGCCAAACGCTTTATTATAGTGGCAAAATGAGGTAGCAGGAGTTTGTGTATTGTAGGCCAAACGCTTTATTATAGTGACAAAATGAGGTAGCAGCAGTTTGTGTATTGTAGGCCCAACGCTTTATTATAGTGGCAAAATGAGGTAGCAGGTGCTTGTGTATTGTAGGCCAAATGCTTTATCATAATGAGAAAATGAGGTAGCAGGAGCTTGTGTATTGTAGGCCAAACACTATATAAGAATGAGAAAATTAGGTAGCAGGAGCTTGTGTATTGTAGGCCACATGCTTTATTATAGTGACAAAATGAGGTAGCAGGATTTTGTGTATTGAAGGCCAAATGCTTTATTATAGTGGCAAAATGAGGTAGCAGGAGTTAGTGCATTGTAGGCCAAATGCTTTATCATAATGACAAAATGAGGTAGCAGGAGCTTGTGTATTGTAGGCCAAATGATTTATTATAGTGGCAAAATGAGGTAGCAGGAGTTTGTGTATTGTAGGCCAAATGCTTTATCATAATGACAAAATGAGGTAGCAGGAGCTTGTGTATTGTAGGCCAAACGCTTTATTATAGCGGCAAAATGAGGTAGCAGGAGCTTGTGTATTGTAGGCCAAATGCTTTATCATAATGACAAAATGAGGTAGCAGGAGCTTGTGTATTGTAGGCCAAACGCTTTATTACAGTGACAAAATGAGGTAGCAGGAGCTTGTGTATTGTAGGCCAAACACTTTCTTATAGTGGCAAAATGAGGTAGCAGGAGCCTATGTATTGTAGGCCACATGCTTTATTATAGTGACAAAATGAGGTAGCAGGATTTTGTGTATTGAAGGCCAAATGCTTTATTATAGTGGCAAAATGAGGTAGCAGGAGTTAGTGCATTGTAGGCCAAATGCTTTATCATAATGACAAAATGAGGTAGCAGGAGCTTGTGTATTGTAGGCCAAATGATTTATTATAGTGGCAAAATGAGGTAGCAGCAGTTTGTGTATTGTCGGCCAAATGCTTTATCATAATGACAAAATGAGGTAGCAGGAGCTTGTGTATTGTAGGCCAAACGCTTTATTATAGCGGCAAAATGATATAGCAGGAGCTTGTGTATTGTAGGCCAAATGCTTTATCAAAATGACAAAATTAGGTAGCAGGAGCTTGTGTATTGTAGGGCAAACGCTTTATTACAGTGACAAAATGAGGTAGCAGGAGCTTGTCTATTGTAGGCCAAACACTTTCTTATAATGGCAAAATGAGGTAGCAGGAGCTTGTGTATTGTAAGCCAAATGCTTTATTATAGTGGCAAAAGGAGGTAGCAGGAGTTTGTGTATTGTAGGCCAAACGCTTTATTATAGTGACAAAATGAGGTAGCAGGAGCTTGTGTATTGTAGGCCAAACGCTTTATTATAGTGGTAAAATGAGGTAGCAGGAGTTTGTGTATTGTAGGCCAAATGCTTTATTATAGTGGCAAAATCAGGTAGCAGGAGTTTGTGTATTGTAGGCCACATATTTTATTATAGTGGCAAAATGAAGTAGCAGGAGTTTGTGTATTGTAGGCCAAACGCTTTATTATAGTAACAAAATGAGTTAGCAGGAGCTTGTGTATTGTAGGTCAAATGATTTATCATAATGACAAAATGAGGTAGCAGGAGCTTGTGTATTGTAGGCCAAAGGCTTTATCATAGTGACAAAATGAGGTAGTAGGAGTTTGTGTATTGTAGGCCAAATGCTTTATTATAGTGGCTAAATGAGGTAGCAGGAGTTTGTGTATTGTAGGCCAAATGCTTTATTATAGTGGCAAAATGAGGTAGCAGGAGTCTGTGTATTGTAGGCCAAATGCTTTTTATAGTGGCAAAATGAGGTAGCAGGAACTTGTGTATTGTATGCCAAATGCTTTATTATAGTGACAAAATGAGGTAGCAGGAACTTGTGTATTGTATGCCAAATGTTTTATTATAGTGACAAAATGAGGTAGCAGGAGCTTGTGTATTGTAGGCCACATGCTTTATTATAATGACAAAATGAGGTAGCAGGAGCTTGTGTATTGTAGGCCAAACGCTTATTATAGTGGCAAAATGAGGTAGCAGGAGTTTGTGTATTGTAGGCCAAACGCTTTATTATAGTGACAAAATGAGGTAGCAGCAGTTTGTGTATTGTAGGCCCAACGCTTTATTATAGTGGCAAAATGAGGTAGCAGGAGCTTGTGTATTGTAGGCCAAATGTTTTATCATAATGAGAAAATGAGGTAGCAGCAGTTTGTGTATTGTAGGCCAAACACTATATAATAGTGACAAAATGAGGTAGCAGGAGCTTGTGTATTGTAGGCCACATGCTTTATTATAAGGACAAAATGAGGTAGAAGAATTTTGTGTATTGAAGGTCAAATGCTTTATTATAGTGGCAAAATGAGGTAGCAGGAGCTTGTGTATTGTAGGCCAAAGGCTTTATCATTGTGACAAAATGAGGTAGTAGGAGTTTGTGTATTGTAGGCCAAATGCTTTATTATAGCGGCAAAATGAGGTAGCAGGAGTTTGTGTATTGCAGGCCAAATGCTTTATCATAATGACAAAATGAGGTAGCAGGAGCTTGTGTATTGTAGGCCAAACACTTTATTACAGTGACAAAATGAGGTAGCAGGAGCTTGTGTATTGTAGGCCAAACACTTTCTTATAGTGGCAAAATGAGGTAGCAGGAGCTTGTGTATTGTAGGCCACATGCTTTATTATAGTGACAAAATGAGGTAACAGGATTTTGTGTATTGAAGGCCAAATGCTTTATTATAGTGGCAAAATGAGGTAGCAGGAGTTAGTGCATTGTAGGCCAAATGCTTTATCATAATGACAAAATGATGTAGCAAGAGCTTGTGTATTGTAGGCCAAATGATTTATTATAGTGGCAAAATGAGGTAGCAGCAGTTTGTGTATTGTCGGCCAAATGCTTTATCATAATGACAAAATGAGGTAGCAGGAGCTTGTGTATTGTAGGCCAAATGCTTTATTATAGTGACAAAATGAGGTAGCAGGAACTTGTGTGTTGTAGGCCAAATGATTTATCATAATGACAAAATGAGGTAGCAGGTGTTTGTGTATTGTAGGCCAAACGCTTTATTATAGTGACAAAATGAGGTAGCAGGAGCTTGTGTATTGTAGGATAAAACACTTTATTATAGTGGCAAAATGAGGTAGCAGGAGCTTGTGTATTGTAAGCCAAATGCTTTATTATAGTGGCAAAATGAGGTAGCAGAAGTTTGTGTATTGTAGGCCAAACGCTTTATTATAGTGACAAAATGTGGTAGCAGGAGCTTGTGTATTGTAGGCCAAACGCTTTATTATAGTGGTAAAATGAGGTAGCAGGAGTTTGTGTATTGTAGGCCAAATGCTTTATTATAGTCGCAAAATCAGGTAGCAGGAGTTTGTGTATTGTAGGCCACATGTTTTATTATAATGGCAAAATGAAGTAGCAGGAGTTTGTGTATTGTAGGCCAAACGCTTTATTATAGTAACAAAATGAGTTAGCAGGAGCTTGTGTATTGTAGGTCAAATGATTTATCATAATGACAAAATGAGGTAGCAGGAGCTTGTGTATTGTAAGCCAAAGGCTTTATCATAGTGACAAAATCAGGTAGTAGGAGTTTGTGTATTGTAGGCCAAATGCTTTATTATAGTGGCAAACTGAGGTAGCAGGAGTTTGTGTATTGTAGGCCAAATGCTTTATTATAATGACAAAATGAGGTAGCAAGAGTTTGTGTATTGAAAGCCAAATGCTTTATTATAGTGGCAAAATGAGGTAGCAGGAGCTTGTGTATTGTAGGCGAAATGCTTTATTATAGTGACAAAATGAGGTAGCAGGAGCTTGTGTATTGTAGGCCAAATGCTTTATTATAGCGGCAAAATGAGGTAGCAGGAGTTTGTGTATTGCAGGCCAAATGCTTTATCATAATGACAAAATGAGGTAGCAGGAGCTTGTGTATTGTAGGCCAAACACTTTATTACAGTGACAAAATGAGGTAGCAGGAGCTTGTGTATTGTAGGCCAAACACTTTCTTATAGTGGCAAAATGAGGTAGCAGGAGCTTGTGTATTGTAGGCCACATGCTTTATTATAGTGACAAAATGAGGTAGCAGGATTTTGTGTATTGAAGGCCAAATGCTTTATTATAGTGGCAAAATGAGGTAGCAGGAGTTAGTGCATTGTAGGCCAAATGCTTTATCACAATGACAAAATGAGGTAGCAGGAGCTTGTGTATTGTAGGCCAAATGATTTATTATAGTGGCAAAATGAGGTAGCAGCAGTTTGTGTATTGTCGGCCAAATGCTTTATCATAATGACAAAATGAGGTAGCAGGAGCTTGTGTATTGTAGGCCAAACGCTTTATTATAGCGGCAAAATGAGGTAGCAGGATCTTGTGTATTGTAGGCCAAATGCTTTATCATAATGACAAAATGAGGTAGCAGGAGCTTGTGTATTGTAGGCCAAACGCTTTATTACAGTGACAAAATGAGGTAGCAGGAGCTTGTGTATTGTAGGCCAAAC
Organism: Pteria penguin; assembly: GCA_035048485.1. NCBI lineage: Eukaryota > Metazoa > Mollusca > Bivalvia > Pterioida > Pteriidae > Pteria > Pteria penguin. The sequence continues at coordinate 46,884,958 of CM068588.1, read as the reverse complement.
ACTTTCTTATAGCGGCAAAATGAGGTAGCAGGAGCTTGTGTATTGTAAGCCAAATGCTTTATTATAGTGGCAAAATGAGGTAGCAGGAGTTTGTGTATTGTAGGCCAAACGCTTTATTATAGTGACAAAATGAGGTAGCAGGAGCTTGTGTATTGTAGGCCAAACGCTTTATTATAGTGGCAAAATGAGGTAGCAGGAGTTTGTGTATTGTAGGCCAAATGCTTTATTATAGTGGCAAAATCAGGTAGCAGGAGTTTGTGTATTGTAGGCGACATGTTTTATTATAGTGGCAAAATGAAGTAGCAGGAGTTTGTGTATTGTAGGCCAAACGCTTTATTATAGTAACAAAATGAGTTAGCAGGAGCTTGTGTATTGTAGGTCAAATGATTTATCATAATGACAAAATGAGGTAGCAGGAGCTTGTGTATTGTAGGCCAAAGGCTTTATCATAGTGACAAAATGAGGTAGTAGGAGTTTGTGTATTGTAGGCCAAATGCTTTATTATAGTGGCAAACTGAGGTAGCAGGAGTTTGTGTATTGTAGGCCAAATGCTTTATTATAATGACAAAATGAGGTAGCAAGAGTTTGTGTATTGAAAGCCAAATGCTTTATTATAGTGGCAAAATGAGGTAGCAGGAGCTTGTGTATTGTAGGCGAAATGCTTTATTATAGTGACAAAATGAGGTAGCAGGAGCTTGTGTATTGTAGGCCAAATGCGTTATTATAGTAAAAAAATGAGGTAGCAGGGGTTTGTGTATTGTAGGCCAAATGCTTTATTATAGTGGCAAAATGAGGTAGCAGGAGTTTGTGTATTGTAGGCCAAATGCTTTATTATAGTGGCAAAATGAGGTAGCAGGAGTCTGTGTATTGTAGGCCAAATGCTTTTTATAGTGGCAAAATGAGGTAGCAGGAACTTGTGTATTGTATGCCAAATGCTTTATTATAGTGACAAAATGAGGTAGCAGGAACTTGTGTATTGTATGCCAAATGTTTTATTATAGTGACAAAATGAGGTAGCAGGAGCTTGTGTATTGTAGGCCACATGCTTTATTATAGTGACAAAATGAGGTAGCAGGAGCTTGTGTATTGTAGGCCAAACGCTTATTATAGTGGCAAAATGAGGTAGCAGGAGTTTGTGTATTGTAGGCCAAACACTTTATTATAGTGACAAAATGAGGTAGCAGCAGTTTGTGTATTGTAGGCCCAACGCTTTATTATAGTGGCAAAATGAGGTAGCAGGAGCTTGTGTATTGTAGGCCAAATGTTTTATCATAATGAGAAAATGAGGTAGCAGCAGTTTGTGTATTGTAGGCCAAACACTATATAATAGTGACAAAATGAGGTAGCAGGAGCTTGTGTATTGTAGGCCACATGTTTTATTATAGGGACAAAATGAGGTAGAAGGATTTTGTGTATTGAAGGCCAAATGCTTTATTATAGTGGCAAAATGAGGTAGCAGGAGTTAGTGTATTGTAGGCCAAATGCTTTATCATAATGACAAAATGAGGTAGCAGGAGCTTGTGTATTGTAGGCCAAATGATTTATTATAGTGGCAAAATGAGGTAGCAGGAGTTTGTGTATTGCAGGCCAAATGCTTTATCATAATGACAAAATGAGGTAGCAGGAGCTTGTGTATTGTAGGCCAAACACTTTGTTATAGTGGCAAAATGAGGTAGCAGGAGCTTGTGTATTGTAAGCTAAATGCTTTATTATAGTGGCAAAATGAGGTAGCAGGAGTTTGTGTATTGTAGGCCAAACGCTTTATTATAGTGACAAAATGAGGTAGCAGGAGCTTGTGTATTGTAGGCCAAACGCTTTATTATAGTGACAAAATGAGGTAGCAGGAACTTGTGTATTGTAGGCCACATGCTTTATTATAGTGACAAAATGAGGTAGCAGTAGTTTGTGTATTATAGGCCAAATGCTTTATTATAGTGACAAAATGAGGTAGCAGGAGCTTGTGTATTGTAGGCCAAATGCTTTATCATAATGACAAAATGAGGTAGCAGGAGCTTGTGTATTGTAGGCCAAACGCTATATAATACTGACAAAATGAGGTAGCAGGAGCTTGTGTATTGTAGGCCAAATGCTTTATTATAGTGGCAAAATGAGGTAGCAGGAGTTTGTCTATTGTAGGCCAAATGCCTTATTATAGTGGCAAAATGAGATAGCAGGAGCGTGTGTGTTGTAGGCCAAACGCTTTATTCCCACACCAAGTCTGCCACACATAATGATTCTATGGCTTCATAATATGACATAGGAGAATATGATTGCATTCTTCCTTAACCAAACAGTAATATTCTATCTTCTATAAATATCTTCTGTACTCTATCTTAATTACAATAAATTATACCAATATATTACGTATCCAAAGAAATAACTTTACTTAGCTGACTGCTTGTGCGACCCAACGAAAATGCATTCGTCTTTTCAAATTAACCACATTAACTATATGTACTGACTTCATTCACAATATTAGAATAAAAATAGTGTACAACGTATGGACATTTTCAGATATCCAGAAATATATCAACTGGAGAGAAGGAGATAGAATATATAACTAAACTGAAATTTGAAATGTTTATTACAAAAGATCGCCAGTACTCATTCCGTTCATGTTTTGTATTTTAGTCACCTTCCAAATCATTTGTTCTTAACTTTTGCAGATTTTCTGCCCCACTGGAGAACAAAAGAATGGTGTGTATAAAAGCACAAGTTAAAACGGTCAATCAGTAATCACAGTCTTGCGTATTTGGAAAATTCAAACCTATACAACACAAAAAGTTGTGACAGAATCAAGCACAAATCTGGAAGGAGTATATTCTAAAATATCCAGCTCACCCACAGAACGTAGGATATGTAGATGGATCCGAAATGACTAAGGCCGAAAAGTCCAATGTCTGCAAGCATTTATCTACTTCCCCCAAATCACAGCCTGCAATAATTATAATTTATAAAAATTTTATGTTAACTTTGAGTTTGAGATATTTTTAATACTTTAATTCCAAGCCCTCACACTCCCTCGAAATCAGATGGCTAATAAGATATAAAACTCCAAAACCAGGAACAACCATAAACGGACAACAGGCGAGGGAGAAACCTTTAAGAAACAACGGTATATCGACAACAGACTGGAACGAAACCTTAAAGAAACAATCGAATACGGAAATCAGACTGGAACATACCTCACAAGAATAACCCTATATAACAATCATATGAGAACAAAAGACTGGTACGAAACCTAATGGGATAACCATGTACTGACAACAGAGTTGAACGCAACATTACAGGAACAACCATATACAGACAAAAGACTGGAATGAAACCTACTGGAACGAAAGCTAACCGGATAAATCCCATACAGACTACGGACTTGACACCCTATAGGAACAATCATATGCAGACAACAGACCGGGACGAAATATACAGGAACAAAAACTAACAGGAACAACTAACTATACACGGACAACAGACTGGAACGAAACCATACATGAATAACCTTATACGGAATGGAACGAGACCGTACACGAATAACGTTATACGGAGAAGGGAATGGAACGAAACCGTACACGAATGACCTTATACGGAGAAGGAAATGGAACGAAACCGTACACGAATAACCTTATACGGAGAAGGGAATGGAACGAAACCGTACACGAATAACCTTATACGGAGAAGGGAATGGAACGAAACCGTACACGAATAACCTTATACGGAGAAGGAAATGGAACGAAACCGTACACGAATAACCTTATACGGAGAAGGAAATGGAACGAAACCGTACACGAATAACCTTATACGGAGAAGGGAATGGAACGAAACCGTACACGAATAACCTTATACGGAGAAGGAAATGGAACGAAACCGTACACGAATAACCTTATACGGAGAAGTAAATGGAACGAAACCGTACACGAATAACCTTATACGGAGAAGGAAATGGAACGAAACCGTACACGAATAACCTTATACAGAGAAGGAAATGGAACGAAACCGTACACGAATAACCTTATACGGAGAAGGAAATGGAACGAAACCGTACACGAATAACCTTATATGGAGAAGTAAATGGAACGAAACAGTACACGAATAACCTTATATGGAGAAGGAAATGGAACGAAACCGTACACGAATAACCTTATATGGAGAAGGAAATGGAACGAAACCGTACACGAATAACCTTATACGGAAAAGGAAATGGAACGAAACCGTACACGAATAACCTTATACGGAGAAGTAAATGAAACGAAACCGTACACGAATGACCTTATATGGAGAAGGGAATGGAACGAAACCGTACACGAATGACCTTATATGGAGAAGGGAATGGAACTAAACCGTACACGAATAACCTTATATGGAGAAGGGAATGGAACGAAACCGTACACCAATAACCTTATACGGAGAAGGAAATGGAAAGAAAGCGTACACGAATAACCTTATATGGAGAAGGAAATGGAACGAAACCGTACACGAATACCCTTATACGGAGAAGGGAATGGAACGAAACCGTACACGAATAACCTTATATGGAGAAGGGAATGGAACGAAACCGTACACCAATAACCTTATACGGAGAAGGAAATGGAAAGAAAGCGTACACGAATAACCTTATATGGAGAAGGAAATGGAACGAAACCGTACACGAATACCCTTATACGGAGAAGGGAATGGAACGAAACCGTACACGAATAACCTTATATGGAGAAGGGAATTGAACGAAACCGTACACGAATAACCTTATATGGAGAAGGGAATGGAACGAAACCGTACACGAATAACCTTATATGGAGAAGGGAATGGAACGAAACCGTACACGAAAAAACTTAAACGGAGAAGGAAATGGAACGGAACCGTACACGAATAACCTTATATGGAGAAGGAAATGGAACGAAACCGCACACGAAAAACCTTATATGGAGAAGGAAATGGAACGAAATGTAAACGTAACTCAGACTGGGAAGTAACATAATAGGAAATACCCTATACGGACAACAGACTGAAACGACACCTTACAGGAATAACCCTATATTGACAACAGTCTGAAATCTAACCGAACAACCCTATACGGTCGACAGACTGGAACAAAACCTATACGTACATAAGACTGCAACAAAACCTAATAACAACAACCTATGCCCTCAGTACACTGGATGTTTCTTAACAGGAACGACCCTATAACATATGGACAAGAGACTGGAAGGAATCTTAACAGGAACAACCCTATATCATATGGACAAGAGACTGGAAGGAATCTTAACTGGAACAACCCTATGTCTTATGGACAAGAGACTGGAAGGAATCTTAACAGGAACAACCCTATATCAAATGGACAAGAGACTGGAAGGAATCTTAACTGGAACAACCCTATATCATATGGACAAGAGACTGGAAGGAATCTTAACAGGAACAACCCTATATCATATGGACAAGAGACTGGAAGGAATCTTAACAGGAACAACCCTATATCATATGGACAAGAGACTGGAAGGAATCTTATCAGGAACAACCCTATGTCTTATGGACAAGAGACTGGAAGGAATCTTAACAGGAACAACCCTATATCATATGGACAAGAGACTGGAAGGAATCTTAACAGGAACAACCCTATATCATATGGACAAGAGACTGGAAGGAATCTTAACAGGAACAACCCTATATCATATGGACAAGAGACTGGAAGGAATCTTAACTGGAACAACCCTTTATCATATGGACAAGAGACTGGAAGGAATCTTAACAGGAACAACCCTATATCATATGGACAAGAGACTGGAAGGAATCTTAACAGGAACAACCCTATGTCTTATGGACAAGAGACTGGAAGGAATCTTAACAGGAACAACCCTATATCATATGGACAAGAGACTGGAAGGAATCTTAACAGGAACAACCCTATATCATATGGACAAGAGACTGGAAGGAATCTTAACAGGAACAACCCTATATCATATGGACAAGAGACTGGAAGGAATCTTAACAGGAACAACCCTATATCATATGGACAAGAGACTGGAAGGAATCTTAACAGGAACAACCCTATATCATATGGACAAGAGACTGGAAGGAATCTTAACAGGAACAACCCTATAACATATGGACAAGAGACTGGAAGGAATCTTAACAGGAACAACCCTATATCATATGGACAAGAGACTGGAAGGAATCTTAACAGGAACAACCCTATATCATATGGACAAGAGACTGGAAGGAATCTTAACAGGAACAACCCTATATCATATGGACAAGAGACTGGAAGGAATCTTAACAGGAACAACCCTATGTCATATGGACAAGAGACTGGAAGGAATCTTAACAGGAACAACCCTATATCATATGGACAAGAGACTGGAAGGAATCTTAACAGGAACAACCCTATATCATATGGACAAGAGACTGGAAGGAATCTTAACAGGAACAACCCTATATCATATGGACAAGAGACTGGAAGGAATCTTAACAGGAACAACCCTATATCATATGGACAAGAGACTGGAAGGAATCTTAACAGGAACAACCCTATGTCTTATGGACAAGAGACTGGAAGGAATCTTAACAGGAACAACACTATATCATATGGACAAGAGACTGGAAGGAATCTTAACTGGAACAACCCTATGTCTTATGGACAAGAGACTGGAAGGAATCTTAACAGGAACAACCCTATATCATATGGACAAGAGACTGGAAGGAATCTTAACAGGAACAACCCTATAACATATGGACAAGAGACTGGAAGGAATCTTAACAGGAACAACTCTATATCATATGGACAAGAGACTGGAAGGAATCTTAACTGGAACAACCCTTTATCATATGGACAAGAGACTGGAAGGAATCTTAACAGGAACAACCCTATATCATATGGACAAGAGACTGGAAGGAATCTTAACAGGAACAACCCTATATCATATGGACAAGAGACTGGAAGGAATCTTATCAGGAACAACCCTATAACATATGGACAAGAGACTGGAAGGAATCTTAACAGGAACAACCCTATATCATATGGACAAGAGACTGGAAGGAATCTTTACAGGAACAACCCTATATCATATGGACAAGAGACTGGAAGGAATCTTAACAGGAACAACCCTATATCATATGGACAAGAGACTGAAAGGAATCTTAACAGGAACAACCCTATGTCTTATGGACAAGAGACTGGAAGGAATCTTAACAGGAACAACCCTATGTCTTATGGACAAGAGACTGGAAGGAATCTTAACAGGAACAACCCTATATCATATGGACAAGAGACTGAAAGGAATCTTTACAGGAACAACCCTATATCATATGGACAAGAGACTGGAAGGAATCTTAACAGGAACAACCCTATATCATATGGACAAGAGACTGGAAGGAATCTTAACAGGAACAACCCTATAACATATGGACAAGAGACTGGAAGGAATCTTAACAGGAACAACCCTATATCATATGGACAAGAGACTGGAAGGAATCTTAACAGGAACAACCCTATATCATATGGACAAGAGACTGGAAGGAATCTTAACAGGAACAACCCTATGTCTTATGGACAAGAGACTGGAAGGAATCTTAACAGGAACAACCCTATATCATATGGACAAGAGACTGGAAGGAATCTTAACTGGAACAACCCTATACCATATGGACAAGAGACTGGAAGGGATCTTAACAGGAACAACCCTATGTCTTATGGACAAGAGACTGGAAGGAATCTTAACAGGAACAACCCTATATCATATGGATAAGAGACTGGAAGGAATCTTAACAGGAACAACCCTATATCATATGGACAAGAGACTGGAAGGAATCTTAACTGGAACAACCCTATATCATATGGACAAGAGACTGGAAGGAATCTTAACAGGAACAACCCTATGTCTTATGGACAAGAGACTGGAAGGAATCTTAACAGGAACAACCCTATATCATATGGACAAGAGACTGGAAGGAATCTTAACAGGAACAACTCTATATCATATGGACAAGAGACTGGAAGGAATCTTAACTGGAACAACCCTTTATCATATGGACAAGAGACTGGAAGGAATCTTAACAGGAACAACCCTATATCATATGGACAAGAGACTGGAAGGAATCTTAACAGGAACAACCCTATATCATATGGACAAGAGACTGGAAGGAATCTTATCAGGAACAACCCTATAACATATGGACAAGAGACTGGAAGGAATCTTAACAGGAACAACCCTATATCATATGGACAAGAGACTGGAAGGAATCTTAACAGGAACAACCCTATATCAAATGGACAAGAGACTGGAAGGAATCTTAACAGGAACAACCCTATATCATATGGACAAGAGACTGGAAGGAATCTTAACAGTAACAACCCTATATCATATGGACAAGAGACTGGAAGGAATCTTATCAGGAACAACCCTATATCATATGGACAAGAGACTGGAAGGAATCTTAACAGGAACAACCCTATGTCTTATGGACAAGAGACTGGAAGGAATCTTAACAGGAACAACCCTATATCATATGGACAAGAGACTGGAAGGAATCTTAACAGGAACAACCCTATAACATATGGACAAGAGACTGGAAGGAATCTTAACAGGAACAACCCTATATCATATGGACAAGAGACTGGAAGGAATCTTAACAGGAAAAACCCTATATCATATGGACAAGAGACTGGAAGGAATCTTAACTGGAACAACCCTTTATCATATGGACAAGAGACTGGAAGGAATCTTAACAGGAAAAACCCTATATCATATGGACAAGAGACTGGAAGGAATCTTATCAGGAACAACCCTATAACATATGGACAAGAGACTGGAAGGAATCTTCACAGGAACAACCCTATATCATATGGACAAGAGACTGGAAGGAATCTTATCAGGAACAACCCTATAACATATGGACAAGAGACTGGAAGGAATCTTATCAGGAACAACCCTATAACATATGGACAAGAGACTGGAAGGAATCTTAACAGGAACAACCCTATATCATATGGACAAGAGACTGGAAGGAATCTTATCAGGAACAACCCTATAACATATGGACAAGAGACTGGAAGGAATCTTAACAGGAACAACCCTATATCATATGGACAAGAGACTGGAAGGAATCTTAACAGGAACAACCCTATATCATATGGACAAGAGACTGGAAGGAATCTTATCAGGAACAACCCTATAACATATGGACAAGAGACTGGAAGGAATCTTAACAGGAACAACCCTATATCATATGGACAAGAGACTGGAAGGAATCTTATCAGGAACAACCCTATATCATATGGACAAGAGACTGGAAGGAATCTTAACAGGAACAACCCTATATCATATGGACAAGAGACTGGAAGGAATCTTATCAGGAACAACCCTATGACATATGGACAAGAGACTGGAAGGAATCTTAACTGGAACAACCCTATATCATATGGACAAGAGACTGGAAGGAATCTTAACAGGAACAACCCTATATCATATAGAAAAGAGACTGGAAGGAATCTTAACAGGAACAACCCTATATCATATGGACAAGAGACTGGAAGGAATCTTAACAGGAACAACCGTATATCATATGGACAAGAGACTGGAAGGAATCTTAACAGGAACAACCCTATATCATATGGACAAGAGATTGGAAGGAATCTTGACAGGAACAACCCTATATCATATGGACAAGAGACTGGAAGGAATCTTAACAGGAACAACCCTATATCATATGGACAAGAGACTGGAAGGAATCTTAACAGGAACAACCCTATATCATATGGACAAGAGACTGGAAGGAATCTTAACAGGAACAACCCTATATCATATGGACAAGAGACTGGAAGGAATCTTAACAGGAACAACCCTATATCATATGGACAAGAGACTGGAAGGAATCTTAACAGGAACAACCCTATATCATATGGACAAGAGACTGGAAGGAATCTTAACAGGAACAACCCTATATCATATCGACAAGAGACTGGAAGGAGTCTTAACAGGAACAACCCTATATCATATGGACAAGAGACTGGAAGGAATCTTAACAGGAACAACTCTATATCATATGGACAAGAGACTGGAAGGAATCTTAACTGGAACAACCCTATATCATATGGACAAGAGACTGGAAGGAATCTTAACAGGAACAACCCTATAACATATGGACGAGAGACTGGAAGGAATCTTAACAGGAACAACCCTATATCATATGGACAAGAGACTGGAAGGAATCTTAACAGGAACAACCCTATATCATATGGACAAGAGACTGGAAGGAATCTTAACAGTAACAACCCTATATCATATGGACAAGAGACTGAAAGGAATCTTAACAGGAACAACCCTATAACATATGGACAAGAGACTGGAAGGAATCTTAACAGGAACAACCCTATATCATATGGACAAGAGACTGGAAGGAATCTTAACAGGAACAACCCTATATCATATGGACAAGAGACTGGAAGGAATCTTAACAGGAACAACTCTATAACATATGGACAAGAGACTGGAAGGAATCTTAACAGGAACAACCCTATATCATATGGACAAGAGACTGGAAGGAATCTTAACAGGAACAACCCTATAACATATGGACAAGAGACTGGAAGGAATCTTAACAGGAACAACCCTATAACATATGGACAAGAGACTGGAAGGAATCTTAACAGGAACAACCCTATATCATATGGACAAGAGACTGGAAGGAATCTTAACAGGAACAACTCTATATCATATGGACAAGAGACTGGAAGGAATCTTAACTGGAACAACCCTATATCATATGGACAAGAGACTGGAAGGAATCTTAACAGGAACAACCCTATGTCTTATGGACAAGAGACTGGAAGGAATCTTAACTGGAACAACCCTATATCATATGGACAAGAGACTGGAAGGAATCTTAACAGGAACAACCCTATATCATATGGACAAGAGACTGGAAGGAATCTTAACAGGAACAACCCTATAACATATGGACAAGAGACTGGAAGGAATCTTAACAGGAACAACCCTATATCATATGGACAAGAGACTGGAAGGAATCTTAACAGGAACAACCCTATATCATATGGACAAGAGACTGGAAGGAATCTTAACAGGAACAACCCTATAACATATGGACAAGAGACTGGAAGGAATCTTAACAGGAACAACCCTATGTCATATGGACAAGAGACTGGAAGGCATCTTAACAGGAACAACCCTATATCATATGGACAAGAGACTGGAAGGAATCTTAACAGGAACAACCCTATGTCATATGGACAAGAGACTGGAAGGAATCTTAACAGTAACAACCCTATAACATATGGACAAGAGACTGGAAGGCATCTTAACAGTAACAACCCTATAACATATGGACAAGAGACTGGAAGGCATCTTAACAGGAACAACCGTATAACATATGGACAAGAGACTGGAAGGCATCTTAACAGGAACAACCCTATAACATATGGACAAGAGACTGGAAGGAATCTTAACAGGAACAACCCTATAACATATGGACAAGAGACTGGAAGGAATCTTAACAGGAACAACCCTATATCATATGGACAAGAGACTGGAAGGCATCTTAACAGGAACAACCCTATAACATATGGACAAGAGACTGGAAGGGATCTTAACAGGAACAACCCTATAACATATGGACAAGAGACTGGAAGGAATCTTAACAGGAACAACCCTATATCATATGGACAAGAGACTGGAAGGAATCTTAACAGGAACAACCCTATATCATATGGACAAGAGACTGGAAGGAATCTTAACAGGAACAACCCTATGTCTTATGGACAAGAGACTGGAAGGAATCTTAACAGGAACAACCCTATGTCATATGGACAAGAGACTGGAAGGAATCTTAACAGTAACAACCCTATAACATATGGACAAGAGACTGGAAGGCATCTTAACAGGAACAACCGTATAAACATATGGACAAGAGACTGGAAGGCATCTTAACAGGAACAACCCTATAACATATGGACAAGAGACTGGAAGGAATCTTAACAGGAACAACCCTATAACATATGGACAAGAGACTGGAAGGAATCTTAACAGGAACAACCCTATATCATATGGACAAGAGACTGGAAGGCATCTTAACAGGAACAACCCTATAACATATGGACAAGAGACTGGAAGGGATCTTAACAGGAACAACCCTATAACATATGGACAAGAGACTGGAAGGAATCTTAACAGGAACAACCCTATATCATATGGACAAGAGACTGGAAGGAATCTTAACAGGAACAACCCTATATCATATGGACAAGAGACTGGAAGGAATCTTAACAGGAACAACCCTATGTCTTATGGACAAGAGACTGGAAGGAATCTTAACAGGAACAACCCTATGTCTTATGGACAAGAGACTGGAAGGCATCTTAACAGGAACAACCCTATATCATATGGACAAGAGACTGGAAGGAATCTTAACAGGAACAACCCTATAACATATGGACAAGAGACTGGAAGGAATCTTAACAGGAACAACCCTATAACATATGGACAAGAGACTGGAAGGCATCTTAACAGGAACAACCCTATATCATATGGACAAGAGACTGGAAGGAATCTTAACAGGAACAACCCTATATCATATGGACAAGAGACTGGAAGGAATCTTAACAGGAACAACCCTATATCATATGGACAAGAGACTGGAAGGAATCTTAACAGGAACAACCCTATAACATATGGACAAGAGACTGAAAGGAATCTTAACAGGAACAACCCTATAACATATGGACAAGAGACTGGAAGGAATCTTAACAGGAACAACCCTATATCATATGGACAAGAGACTGGAAGGAATCTTAACAGGAACAACCCTATAACATATGGACAAGAGACTGGAAGGAATCTTAACAGGAACAACCCTATGTCTTATGGACAAGAGACTGGAAGGAATCTTAACAGGAACAACCCTATATCATATGGACAAGAGACTGAAAGGAATCTTTACAGGAACAACCCTATATCAAATGGACAAGAGACTGGAAGGAATCTTAACAGGAACAACCCTATATCAAATGGACAAGAGACTGGAAGGAATCTTAACAGGAACAACCCTATATCATATGGACAAGAGACTGGAAGGAATCTTAACAGGAACAACCCTATATCAAATGGACAAGAGACTGGAAGGAATCTTAACAGGAACAACCCTATATCATATGGACAAGAGACTGGAAGGAATCTTAACAGGAACAACCCTATAACATATGGACAAGAGACTGGAAGGAATCTTAACAGGAACAACCCTATATCATATGGACAAGAGACTGGAAGGAATCTTAACAGGAACAACCCTATAACATATGGACAAGAGACTGGAAGGAATCTTAACAGGAACAACCCTATAACATATGGACAAGAGACTGGAAGGAATCTTAACAGGAACAACCCTATATCATATGGACAAGAGACTGGAAGGAATCTTAACAGGAACAACTCTATATCATATGGACAAGAGACTGGAAGGAATCTTAACTGGAACAACCCTATATCATATGGACAAGAGACTGGAAGGAATCTTAACAGGAACAACCCTATGTCTTATGGACAAGAGACTGGAAGGAATCTTAACTGGAAACAACCCTTTATAATATGGACAAGAGACTGGAAGGAATCTTAACAGGAACAACCCTATATCATATGGACAAGAGACTGGAAGGAATCTTAACAGGAACAACCCTATAACATATGGACAAGAGACTGGAAGGAATCTTAACAGGAACAACCCTATATCATATGGACAAGAGACTGGAAGGAATCTTAACAGGAACAACCCTATATCATATGGACAAGAGACTGGAAGGAATCTTAACAGGAACAACCCTATAACATATGGACAAGAGACTGGAAGGAATCTTAACAGGAACAACCCTATGTCATATGGACAAGAGACTGGAAGGCATCTTAACAGGAACAACCCTATATCATATGGACAAGAGACTGGAAGGAATCTTAACAGGAACAACCCTATGTCATATGGACAAGAGACTGGAAGGAATCTTAACAGTAACAACCCTATAACATATGGACAAGAGACTGGAAGGCATCTTAACAGGAACAACCGTATAACATATGGACAAGAGACTGGAAGGCATCTTAACAGGAACAACCCTATAACATATGGACAAGAGACTGGAAGGAATCTTAACAGGAACAACCCTATAACATATGGACAAGAGACTGGAAGGAATCTTAACAGGAACAACCCTATATCATATGGACAAGAGACTGGAAGGCATCTTAACAGGAACAACCCTATAACATATGGACAAGAGACTGGAAGGGATCTTAACAGGAACAACCCTATAACATATGGACAAGAGACTGGAAGGAATCTTAACAGGAACAACCCTATATCATATGGACAAGAGACTGGAAGGAATCTTAACAGGAACAACCCTATATCATATGGACAAGAGACTGGAAGGAATCTTAACAGGAACAACCCTATGTCTTATGGACAAGAGACTGGAAGGAATCTTAACAGGAACAACCCTATGTCTTATGGACAAGAGACTGGAAGGCATCTTAACAGGAACAACCCTATATCATATGGACAAGAGACTGGAAGGAATCTTAACAGGAACAACCCTATAACATATGGACAAGAGACTGGAAGGAATCTTAACAGGAACAACCCTATAACATATGGACAAGAGACTGGAAGGCATCTTAACAGGAACAACCCTATATCATATGGACAAGAGACTGGAAGGAATCTTAACAGGAACAACCCTATATCATATGGACAAGAGACTGGAAGGAATCTTAACAGGAACAACCCTATATCATATGGACAAGAGACTGGAAGGAATCTTAACAGGAACAACCCTATAACATATGGACAAGAGACTGAAAGGAATCTTAACAGGAACAACCCTATAACATATGGACAAGAGACTGGAAGGAATCTGAACAGGAAACAACCCTATATCATATGGACAAGAGACTGGAAGGAATCTTAACAGGAACAACCCTATAACATATGGACAAGAGACTGGAAGGAATCTTAACAGGAACAACCCTATGTCTTATGGACAAGAGACTGGAAGGAATCTTAACAGGAACAACCCTATATCATATGGACAAGAGACTGAAAGGAATCTTTACAGGAACAACCCTATATCAAATGGACAAGAGACTGGAAGGAATCTTAACAGGAACAACCCTATATCAAATGGACAAGAGACTGGAAGGAATCTTAACAGGAACAACCCTATATCATATGGACAAGAGACTGGAAGGAATCTTAACAGGAACAACCCTATATCAAATGGACAAGAGACTGGAAGGAATCTTAACAGGAACAACCCTATATCATATGGACAAGAGACTGGAAGGAATCTTAACAGGAACAACCCTATAACATATGGACAAGAGACTGGAAGGAATCTTAACAGGAACAACCCTATATCATATGGACAAGAGACTGGAAGGAATCTTAACAGGAACAACCCTATAACATATGGACAAGAGACTGGAAGGAATCTTAACAGGAACAACCCTATAACATATGGACAAGAGACTGGAAGGAATCTTAACAGGAACAACCCTATATCATATGGACAAGAGACTGGAAGGAATCTTAACAGGAACAACCCTATATCATATGGACAAGAGACTGGAATAAAATCTAATAGGAAAAACCCTATTCTGACAACAGACGGAAACGAAACTGGAGCAGTCGTATATGGACAATAAACTGGACCGAAATTTGAAAGGAACAACTGTATGTGGACAGCAGAAAGGAACGAAACCTTACGGCAACAACCCTTTATGGACATCATATTGAAACAAAAACTGAAAGGAACAGTCCAATACGGAATAAAGTTATACGGACATTAGTCTGGAACTAAAACTAATGGCAAAAGCTAACATTACTCTCGGCTTCCTCAAACGATATCTCAGAGGCTGTAGAATTTCATCACGTGCCAGAGCCTAGGAAACCATTGTACGTCAAACGCTGGAGTATGCTGCCTCTATACGGGACCATCATACCACTGAACAGATCAACCAAATTGTCCAGCGTAGAGCGGCATGATTCACTACAAGAAATTACTGGGACAAAAAAGCAGGCAGAGTTACCCATATGCTCAACTCATTGGGATAGGAACCACTACAGACAAGTGAAGATTGACCTTCTGTTGCTATTCAATCTCCAGCACAACTTCGTGGTGATTTCAGCAGATCAGTAACTCATCCACTCAGACTACTACTAATAATCAGTCATTATTGGCATATACTATTGGTATATTGTACTGTAACCTTACTTTCCAATGCATGAGAAATAAGAGAATAGAAATTTTGTACAGTAGAGATTGATACTTCTTTATATAGCTGTGTTTTAATTACCGAAACATCAAATAAATTAGTGATGATGAAACAGATTCAGTTATTTCTGAAGAGTATAAGAAGACTTTTAAAATAAATTGATTTGAACAAAAAGGAATTTACAAACCATATATACGATACTATACTTTTATGAAGAAAAACCTTCTATGAAGTGGAATTAGGGTTTTTAAACCTTTGAACCCATCTACGGGATTGGTAAAACTGTAACACAAGAAACGTGATAAATTTGAAGTGAGTATGCATACCAGAATTCACCGGACAAAAGATGGATTTCAAAGTATTCATGTTCTCCACTTCTCTCAGATACTCTGATGTGCCAATGCATTCCGCATGATGAGAGTATAGGCAATCTGCAAGTTTCTCTATGTAACTGCCCAAATATATAATAAATGATAAATAATTAAATAAAATCAATTATACTACCACTACATCATCCTACAGTTCACAGGAGCATATATATATATATATATATATATATATATATATATATATATATATATATATATATATATATATATATATATATATATAACGTCATAACCTTTCTTTAAAAAGGGACAGGATGGTCCAATGGTATCGTGCTGATTTCTAATCTGAAGACCGGCGTTCATATCCGGCTGTCAGAAGTGACAATTCCACGGTGAATTCTCATCGCTTGTCTTTGATACAATACAAATCAACTTGAAGGCTTATACCACGACAAAGATCCTATAGTACTTCGGATGAGTCTTTTCCATAGATCTAACCATGCACCAGGCAGGTGTCACCACTATATGATTGAACAATATACGTGAAGTTACATTAAACAAACAATTTTCTCATGCCTACATGTAAGTAGCAATTAGACACGAAAATCAGGTAAACATTTGGCATCTGATTCAAAGATGCCATGTTTATTTATACATCTGGGGCCAGTTGTTCGAAACTCTAACCACTGATTAAGCTAACCAGTGGTTATAGTTTGAGAGACAGTTAATTTAATTTATAAGATTTCGGTGTAAATATCTAAATTACATTACAATGCTGGTTACATATGCTACAAACCAGCACACTGGGCATAACTTAAAGTCTTCTCAATTCAAAGATAAAGTCAGATAAAAATTAACCATTGGTTAGCTTAAACAGTGTTTAAATTCTTGAACAACTGATCCCTGACGTCATTAACATGATTTAGACACAGATGTATCCCTGTAGCCCGTTTCACTAACAATCGTAGACGTAACCGTAATTGGTTCTTAAATGAGGTATTTACGGAATCAACTACGAATTCGTTTTTCATCGTAAGTTTACATTGATATACATTCAAGTCAAAACCAAGTGGTATTTTGATAAAGGCACAAAGACTTGCCCACATACATGTGCAAGTCACATCCCAGTAGCATCGTGATGTACGGCACACAGATATACAAATCTACAAGTCATATCCCAGTAGCATCTTGATAAAAGCAAATAGACTTACCCGCATACATATACAAGTCACATCCCAGTAACATCTTGATAAAGGCACAAAGACATACATTCTTATTTATACAAGTCATATGCCAGTAGCATCTTGATGTACGGCACAGAAACTTACCCACATACTTGTACAAGTCACATCCCAATAGCATCTTGATAATCGACACACACAGATACCCACACACATATACAAGTCACATCTAACTAGAACATTGATGTTCAGTATATATACCAACCCATAGGTGAAATCACACACCAAGTAGCATCTTAATGTACGGGAAACATACATGTACTTACCCACACGGATCTGTTAGTAATAATCCACTAGCTTCCAGATCTGTGGTACACTGTTTTAAAGCTGCAGTATCGCATTCTGAATTCACACCTATACAGAATCAGAGTTAGAATGTCTCCAATGTATTATGGTGTTGCAATAAAGGCTTTTTGAAACTGTTATGATAAAAATTCCGAACTTTGATTCATAATGAAAGTTTTATATGAACAAAGAGTGAGCGATTATCTAAAAAGATTATAGGTACCGAAACCCTTGTATGACAAAGATATTTATCTCGAGATTGGAATTGTTATCAGCTACTAACTACCAAGCACACTTGAGAACAAAGGCCATTATATGTGCTAGTGGCGTTAATGGCGGTTGTGGCTACCAAAACGGAAGATACTTACACTTCTAGTGTATCTCCCTAATGATTTTCAGATTTTAGAGCTCTATCAGTGTCTACCACATTATGCATGGTAACTCAAACAGAAGATATATACACCTCAAGTGTACCTCACCAATGATTACTAGAGCTCTATCAGTGTCTACCACATTATGGCGGGCATGGCTACTCAAACAGAAAATATTTACACCTCTAGTGTACCTCACCAATGATTACTAGAGCTCTATCAGTGTCTACCACATTATCGCGGGCATGGTTACTCAAACAGAAAATATATACACCTCAAGTGTACCTCACCAATGATTACTAGAGCTCTATCAGTGTCTACCACATTATGGCGGGCATGGTAACTCAAACAGAAGATATATACACCTCAAGTGTACCTCACCAATGATTACTAGAGTTCTATCAGTGTTTACCACATTATGACGGGCATGGTTACTCAAACAGAAAATATTTACACCTCTAGTGTACCTCACCAATGATTACTAGAGCTCTATAAGTGTCTACCACATTATGGCGGGCATGGTTACTCAAACAGAAAATATATACACCTTAGGTGTACCTCACCAATGATTACTAGAGCTCTATCAGTGTCTACCACATTATGGCGGGCATGGTAACTCAAACAGAAGATATATACACCTTTAGTGTACCTCACCAATGATTACTAGAGCTCTATCAGTGTCTATCACATTATGGTGGTGGTGGTTACTCAAACAGAAAATATTTACACCTCTAGTGTACTTCACCAATGATTACTAGAGCTCTATCAGTGTTTACTACATTATGGTGGTAGTGGTTACTCAAACAGAAGATATTTACACCTCTAGCGTACCTCACCAATGATTACTAGAGCTCTATCAGTCTTTACCACATTATGGCGGGCATGGTAACTCAAACAGAAAATATTTACACCTCTAGTGTACCTCACCAATGATTACTAGAGCTCTATCAGTGTCTACCACATTATGGTGGTGGTGGTTACTCAAACAGAAAATATTTACACCTCTAGTGTACCTCACCAATGATTACTAGAGCTCTATCAGTGTCTACCACATTATGGCGGGCATGGTAACTCAAACAGAAAATATTTACACCTCTAGTGTACTTCACCAATGATTACTAGAGCTCTATCAGTGTTTACCACATTATGGTGGTGGTGGTTACTCAAACAGAAGATATTTACACCTCTAGCGTACCTCACCAATGATTACTAGATCTCTATCAGTCTTTACCACATTATGGCGGGCATGGTAACTCAAACAGAAGATATTTACACCTCTAGCGTACCTCACCAATTATTACTAGAACTCTAGCAATGTCTACTACATTATGGTGGTGGTGGTTACTCAAACAGAAGATATTTACACCTCTAGTGTACCTCACCAATGATTACTAGAGCTCTATCAAAGTCTACTACATTATGGTGGTGGTGGTTACTCAAACAGAAGATATACACACCTCTAGCGTACCTCACCAATGGTTACTAGAGTTCTAGCAATGTCTACTACATTATGGGGGTGGTGGTTACTCAAACAGAAGATATTTACACTTCTAGTGTACCTGACCAATGATT
The DNA here is from genome assembly GCA_035048485.1 of Pteria penguin. Classification (NCBI taxonomy): domain Eukaryota; kingdom Metazoa; phylum Mollusca; class Bivalvia; order Pterioida; family Pteriidae; genus Pteria; species Pteria penguin. Next base: position 46,864,895 of record CM068588.1, on the reverse strand, counting down.
ATTAGAGCTTTACTAATGTCTACAGCATTATGGCGAGCGTGGCTACTATGTTTAGAAGATACTCACACCTATAGTGTACCTCACCGATGATCACTTTATTCATACTAAATTAGCTACCAACATCAGAAATTTCCCTTATTCTTTATTTATGATTAATATTGCCCGGACATGGAACTGAACCCTGGTCTGACACTAAAGCAAGTACTTAGGAATGTATACAACACATAAGCAATCACTTGCTTTTGAAGAATAACCTTTGTACCTGCCTGTTCTGCATTGCTTAATGTTCAAAAGGACATTGGATTAAGGAGGGGGCCTATTTATCAAGTAGATAAATACCTAGTATTTACATCTTCTATAATAAGACAAATGACCTTCAAGTAGAATAAAGAGAATCCAGGTTAATCCTGGACAGATTCTACTTAATCTTCTTATAGCATTGTTTAGGTCGGATACGTTCAGTGTTTACGCTACAGTTTGAGAGGTTTAAGGCACCTTTAGAAATTTATGGTATGGTAGTACACTTGATATGTTTATCCATTTTTTGATATCATAAGTTATGTTATTTTTATTTTTATTTGCACATTTATTCATTTATTTATTTTGTTTTTGCTTTTGGTCTTTTCTACTTTGTTTTTACTTGTTTGTGTTTTTCCTTCTTTACCTTTTTTATCATTATTTCATTTTATCTTATTTATTTATTTGATTTTTTGTTTTTGGTTTGTTAAAAAAGGTTGTATTAAATTGTTTACTCTAAATTACTTTATTCATCACTTGCTCTCCATGCAATATCATCATGGTTATATGGCCCTATACAGACTCATCATATTACATCATAACAGAGACTACACTGTACCTTTAACATAACCGTGTATGTTAATGTTATATGTTATATTTAAAACACGGAAAGAAAGATGTTGGTGTACGGTTTGAATACTGTGGTGTGTAATCCTTCAACATGTCCTAGTTACATTTATTTGTTTGACATATCTTTTGGTGGATAGCAGACTGAAGGGTTTTTATAAGCACACGTGTAGCTGTTAAGGCAACCACAAGCATATGGGGAAAGGATCCTGAGTCAGTACCCGGATAAATCATCCATATTTCATAATTAATTGGGTTTTTTTCTATTAACTGCAAAATGGATTATTTATTATTCACAGTTCCTTTTGTAATTCACACGTTTTCATCCAGATTATAATTAACGCTTTCAAATCATTCAATTGTCATGTAGCAAGTAATATTCAACATCGCTTTTTCCGGATTGCCTCTTGCTCTCCACTCAAAGTTAAATGTACCATTGATAAATATACAAATTGTGGGGAAAGGGTTTTGGCCAGTTCCTTATCCATTGATACTAAACTCTCACAATTGAGAGTATATAAAGGATTTTTATTAAATAGAGATAAAAATGAAGATCAGTTATAGACTGTACACAGAATACACAGACTGCCCATAAGACAGACAGAGACCACTTCAGACAGACAGAGTGCACCTAAGACAGACTGCACCTAAGACAGACAGAGTGCACCACAGACACAGAGTGCAAGAGAGACAGAGTGCACCTAAGACAGACAGACTGCACCTAAAATAGACATACTGCACCAAAGACACACAGAGTGCACCAAAGACAGACTGCACCTAAGACAGACAGAGTGCACCGAAGACAGAGTGCACTTAAGACAGACTGCACCTTAGACTGTACCTAAGACAAACTGCATCTAAGACATACAGACTGCACCTAAGACAGGCAGAGTGCACCAAAGACAGACAGACTGGACCTGAGGCAGACTGCACCCGACAGACAGACTGCACCTAAGACAGAAACACTGCACCTAAACCAGACTGCACCTAAGACAGAAAGGCTGCACCTAAGACAGAAAGGCTGCATATAAGATAGATAGATTGCACATAAGACAGACTGCACTTAAGACAGACAGACTACATCAAAGACAGACTGCACCTAAGGCAGACAGACTGCACCTAAGACAGACAGACTGCACCTAAAACAGACTGCACATAAGACAGACAGACTGCACCTAAGACAGAGTGCACCTAAGACAGACAGACTGCACCGAACGACAAATTGCATCTAAGACAGAGTGCACCTAAGACAGACAGACTGCACCTAAGACAGACTGCATCTCAGATAGACTGCACCTAAGACAGACAGACTGCACCTAATATGGACAGACTGCAACTTAGACAGACAGGCTGCACCTAATACAGACTGCACCTCAGACAGACATACTGCACCTCAGACAGACAGACTACACTTCAGACAGACAGACTACACTTCAGACAGACAGACAGACTGCACCTAATATAGACTGCACCTCAGACAGACAGACTGCACCTCAGACAGACAGACTACACCTCAGACAGACAGACTGCACCTAAGACAGACAGAGTGCACGTAAGACAGACTGCACTTTAGACAGACAGGTCACTATATGGCGTTCAGCTTCAGCGGGGTCCTAATCGTTTAGGGATCTGCACGAAACGGATCAAGTTTATTGACCACGGTCCAGCGATGTCTCTCCTGACAGTATTGTATCTACAGTGAAGCTCTCTATGGGTGTGCGTGACATCATCACTTTGAGGACAAAAGAAATTCCAGAAGATTAAAGTGAGAAGTTCACACTCGGTATAATGAACTTTGAATGCCCCTTATTATTCCAGATGGGCGCGTTATATAGACTCTCATGCTGTGCAAAATTTGATCATGAGCAGACTGATACATTCTAACAAAGAAACGATAATCTGTATGAGTAAATAACAATTAAAAAATAGGAAATACTATATGTATATATGCAACAGGCGAGAGGATGATGGGATGATGTTAATGGCAGTTATTCTAGACATGGTGGTCAGTAAATTGTATTAAATTAAAACTAAAGTAAACTAACAAACATAAAAACCAAAAAAAAAAACAAACAAACAAACAAACAAAAACAAACAAAACCACAAAAAAAAACACAAAAAAATCCCAAAAAACAAAAACAAAACAAAAAACCCAAAAGCAAAAACAAAAATCTAAACTCAAACAAAGAAACATACAAACAAATCAAAAAAAAGCAAAAAAAAAAATAAAAAATAGAAGAACCCCCACCCCCAAATCCCCACACACAAAAACCCCACACGCACACACACACTCACAAAAAAACCCCAGAAACAAACAAACAAAAAACCACACACAAATAAAAACAAATTATAATAAAAACAAGCAACCCTCCGTCACTGAGCGGACAATTTACCATACCATACCAGCGTGTACATCGTTTTCAGCAAGTCCGTGATTTGTACATTGACTATTACCGTGACTTTCATCCATACCATGATGCCTGTAGTAATCTAACCAGCAAGGGCATCCGGAACTCCGTGTCGGTTTGGAGTGTTGGAAAGTAAAAGCTCTTTACAGAGGAAGGTCACATGACACTGTGATGGCGAATGTCAAAGCGTGCCATCCCCTGAAAATATGTGTTTTGTGCCTCTTCTGAATTACCTGTATACAGCTTATGTCCTTTTTAAATACATTCATAACTAAAATATTAAGTATATAATTATTAAGTATAATCGGCCGTATGCATATTTAAATTTTGGATTAGAACTTTCACGCAGTTTCAAAATTGCGCGGGCGATTTACGTGTAAAATTTTAACATATTCACGCATTCATATTCGTGTTTGGTTACTGGCACGTTCCGGATGTGAGCTAGGACTGTTCATCTACTGCTACTTCCGGTTTTATCTATATATATTTTTTGGCACATATAAATGGCCAAACAGGTTTCATATAAGTAGAACTGGTTTATTGTTGTTGATGTAAAACTCTATTTTTGTCTCTTATATTTTCTCAAACAAACAATAAAAAACAAACAAACAAAAACGAAAGACCCCTCACCCCCCCCCCCCCCCAAAAAAAAAAAACCCCAACAAAACCAAAAAAAAAAATAATAATAATAAATAAAACCGAACAAACAAAAACAAAAATATTAAAAAAGAGAAACCCCTAAAACAACCCCCCCCACCCCCCCCCCCCCCCCCCGGCCCAATAAAAATAAAAAAAAAGAAAAGAAAAGAAAAAGGGAAAAAAAAGAACTTACGTTACATCTTTATGTGAATGTCGTGTGATACAATTAATTAAGAATTTGGTAAGCGAAAAAAGGGCCCGGTCCGAGGTCAGCACGAGTCGTAAGAACTTGTGTCATTAGTTTCAACTGCTACCAATATAACCAATTTTCTATTAAGTTTACTGAGAGCAAGAAACCATACTAAACACCCTGAATACACATTTGAAATAAGTTGTTATCACGGACCACTTTGTAATTATGAATTCCTATTTTATGGTGTTGGGTTTTACATTTTTCTACATTTATAAATTCCCTAGCGGAAACTATTTTATAGACTTGATTATATCTTTCACTAGTGGCTTTCAATCCAGTCTTTCAATCCAGTGAGCTAACGACAGGAAAGATATAATGCGACTTTTGTTTGTTTGTTTTTTTTTTTTCTTACCTTTTTTCACGTGACAGTAGATTTCATCTATTTCACAAACACTAGATAATTTCGATAAGATTTACCTTTAGTAAGAAGTACCAAGATGGCTCCTAGAAGTATCTGTCCATGCATTATTGTAGCTTTCACTGCATGTCACAATGACCTCGGCTCTGAGAGTTTGTCTGAAGTCTGTCAGAGATTAGAATTGTACTTGAGTTATGAATGAGACTAACAGCTACTTAGTATTTTCTGTCCTGTTGTAATCCTTCCAAACAAAACACTGTAGAGTAACTCTCAGCTTACATGTAAAACGTAATGAGTATTACACACTATATACACGGTGTGAATGTAGTCTACACCAATATTATTTTTTTACCTGTTTGTGATTGGAGCCGTGAATTTTTTTATGTCGCTATATTTGTTACTATTATTTTCCCCGGTATTTGTTGGTTCATGCAGTCTTTACTGACTATTTTTAGTTGAATCTGTGGGTGTAGTCGTGACTATATACAGCGGTAAATGTTGGTAGATGATTATAAAGTCATAGCACTTTTCCCTGTCTATTTTGGTAACAAGCAAATGTAGTCCCATTCAATTTGTTCACCAGTGTTTGTAGTTAAATTGACGTTCTCATGACTTTTTTTCAGCAGTTTATGATAGTAGATGTAGTAGTGGACAATATTTCACCTGTTTTGTTAGTAGATTTTGCACCTGTTTTGTTAGTAGGTGTAGTCGTGGACAATGTACTCCTGTTTTGTTAGTAGATTTTGTACCTGTTTTGTTAGTAAATGTAGTCGTAGACAATGCACTCCTGTTTTGTTAGTAGATTTTGCACCTGTTCTGTTAGTAGATGTAGTCCTGGACGATATACACCTGTTCTGTTAGTAGATGTAGTAGTGGACAATGTTTCACCTGTTCTGTTAGTAGATGTAGTCGTGGACAATATTTCACCTGTTTTGTTAGTAGATTTTGCACCTGTTTTGTTAGTAGATGTAGTCGTGGACAATGCACTCCTGTTTTGTTAGTAGATTTTTTACCTGCTTTGTTAGTAGATGTAGTCGTAGACAATGCACTCCTGTTTTGTTAGTAGATTTTGTACCTGTTCTGTTAGTAGATGTAGTCCTGGACGATATACACCTGTTCTGTTAGTAGATGTAGAAGTGGACAATGTTTCACCTGTGCTGTTAGTAGATGTCGTAGACAATGTTTCACCTGTTCGTTAGTAGATGTCGTGGACAATGTTTCACATGTTCTGTTAGTAGATGTAGTAGTGGACAATGTTTCACCTGTTCTGTTAGTAGATGTAGTAGTGGACAATGTTTCACCTGTTCTGTTAGTAGATGTAGTAGTGGACAATGTTTCACCTGTTTTGTTAGTAGATGTCGTAGACAATGTTTCACATGTTCTGTTAGTAGATGTAGTAGACATTGTTTCACATATTCTATTAGTAGATGTCGTGGACAATGTTTCACCTGTTCTGCTTGTAGATGTCGTAGACAATGTTTCACCTGTGCTGTTAGTAGATGTCGTGGACAATGTTTCACCTGTTCGTTAGTAGATGTCGTGGACAATGTTTCACCTGTGCTGTTAGTAGATGTCGTGAACAATGTTTCACCTGTGCTGTTAGTAGATGTCGTGGACAATGTTTCACATGTTCTGTTAGTAGATGTAGTAGTGGACAATGTTTCACCTGTTCTGTTAGTAGATGTAGTAGTGGACAATGTTTCACATGTTCTGTTAGTAGATGTAGTAGTGGACAGTGTTTCACCTGTTTTGTTAGTAGATGTCGTAGACAATGTTTCACATGTTCTGTTAGTAGATGTAGTAGACATTGTTTCACATATTCTATTAGTAGATGTCGTGGACAATGTTTCACCTGTTCTGCTTGTAGATGTCGTAGACAATGTTTCACCTGTGCTGTTAGTAGATGTCGTGGACAATGTTTCACCTGTTCTCTTAGTAGATGTAGTAGATAATGTTTCATCTGTTCTCTTAGTAGATGTCGTGGACAATGTTTCACCTGTTCTGTTAGTAGATGTAGTAGTGGACAATGTTTCACCTGCTCTGTTAGTAGATGTCGTGGACAGTGTTTCACCTGCTCTGTTAGTAGATGTAGTAGTGGACAATTTTGCACTTGTTTTGTTAGTAAATGTCCAATTTTTATCTACATGTTTTGTTGGACGTTCTCTTACTTTGTTACCAAAGTAATAGAATCAGAGTGATATCCCTTTGCATACAAGGAGTGATATCCCTTTGCAAACATATTACCTTATTTTTAACATGATATCACTTCGATACTCATCAAGGTAATATAGTATGTCTCCTAGATTCCCTGAGAGATACTTCGAATTCAACATGATATCACTGTTTGGGTGTTAAATAGTAAAATTGTGCCTCACACAAAAACAAAGAAAAATGACAAAGAGATGCGTTAACGAAAATTTAATTAACCAGGATGGCAGAAATGTCCATTAATACTTCAAAAATCAATACTCAAGGTCTTCAAATTAAAAAAACACTTAGAAATCAATAGAGAGATTTTGTCATAATAAATACACATGCAAAGTATCAGAGCTTTATAAAAATTATCCCCCAGGTTAAAGTACATGTAGTTAAAAAAATATGTCAAATGTCAAGGTCAATTTTGTTACTTCAAAATGTCCGATGCCAGTGTAAGTTGTTCTTACGACAAAAATGTATCTATATCCAGATTGGTAAAATATTTTTTTGTGAGAGAGAGAGAGAGAATTTAAGCAGAAAAACAAATTTTGAGTAAATCCCATTTTAATTTGGAATATCTTTTATAAAATGAAATAAAATTCCGATTGATTGAAATATTCTGATGGCAAAAAAGCCTGTGTTTTCATTTGTAAGTTGACACATGATAAAGATGGACAAATCGCACCGATGACATGAAAATAGAATTGATTATTTCCTTTCTCACTTTGTGTATACAGGGTCATGTATCGTTACAGGAAAGTAATTGGAGACGTATTTATCGTCATTCCCTATGTTATACAAGAAATATCGATGAATTTGTAACTTTTTCATTAAAATACAAATGTTATGTATGTACACTCAAACACTCGGTATCAATAACAGCTCATGTTGCATTATAAGGTAAATGACCAAATTGTATTCCTAGAAACCAGAAAGACATGAATTTCACAAAAATATGAAAACTGGATAGGGACAGCATGCTTATTTATGACAGTTATACAAGGTACCACTTCAACAGTACATCGATTAATGGGTCAATAATGAGTCAATAGTGGAATAAGGTTCTAAAGTAAACTAGAGGCATTGATGTGTTTGTAGCTCCGCTGGTCATCTAGCCTACCTAGCCTGTGTATCAATATTAATTACATTATATAGACATCCATTTAAGGACATTCCCGGCTCGCAAAACTCAAGAGGTTCCCTACTCAAATGATGTTGATGACAAGAAAGATAACTAATTTAGTCACTTCAGGGTTGCCAGGAATATTGCAAATACAAATTTTCTCCTGAAAGGTATTAATTTCTTTGCTTTATTCAAGGGATTATATATACAATATATTTCAGTTCAAATGTGAAGAGAAAATGTCCGCCATATAAGAAAATATTGAGTAAAGTTTGTTTCTGCCTATACATGGCAATGAAAAATGTTTGAATCAGTCAATCAAAGAAGTTGTAAAAACTCCAGATTTTCATTTGGTAACCACATCAGACGTCACTATGAGTCTCTGTGATAGACCATAAGAAGAAACTGATTCAGTTTTTAAGCAAACCTATCCTAAAGCTGAATAAGTAGTGAATGACCTTAAATCTAATTAAATATATTCGTTGTATAGCCTTACAACACCCTGAGTATGGTGAGTAGTTGTATGATGTGTTATAAGATTTATATTTGGTGAGTAGCTGTGTAACTTGTGATACGATTTCTACATGGTGAGTAGCTGTGTAACTTGTGATACGATTTCTACATGGTGAGTAGCTGTGTAACATGTGACATGATTTCTACATGGTGAGTAGCTGTGTAACGTGTGATACGATTTCTACATGGTGAGTAGCTGTGTAACATGTGACATGATTTCTACATGGTGAGTAGCTATGTAACATGTGACACGATTTCTACATGGTGAGTAGCTGTGTAACGTGTGGCACGATTTCTACATGGTGAGTAGCTGTGTAACGTGTGGCACGATTTCTACATGGTGAGTAACTGTGTAACGTGTGGCACGATTTCTACATGGTGAGTAACTGTGTAACGTGTGGCACGATTTCTACATGGTGAGTAACTGTGTAACGTGTGACACGATTTCTACATGGTGAGTAGCTGTGTAACATGTGACACGATTTCTACATGGTGAGTAGCTGTGTAACATGTGACACGATTTCTACATGGTGAGTAGCTGTGTAACATGTGACACGATTTCTACATGGTGAGTAGCTGTGTAACATGTGACACGATTTCTACATGTGAGTAGCTGTGTGATATGTGATACGAATTCTACATGGTGAGTAGCTGTGTAACATGTGGCACGATTTCTACATGGTGAGTAGCTGTGTAACGTGTGACACGATTTCTACATGGTGAGTAGCTGTGTAACATGTGACACGATTTCTACATGGTGAGTAGCTGTGTAACATGTGACACGATTTCTACATGTGAGTAGCTGTGTGATATGTGATACGAATTCTACATGGTGAGTAGCTGTGTAACGTGTGACACGATTTCTACATGGTGAGTAGCTGTGTAACATGTGACACGATTTCTACATGGTGAGTAGCTGTGTAACGTGTTATACGATTTCTACATGGTGAGTAGCTATGTAACATGTGGCACGATTTCTACATGGTGAGTAGCTATGTAACATGTGACACGATTTCTACATGATGAGTAACTGTGTAAAGTCTGATATGATTTATAAATGGTGAGTAGCTGTGTAATGTATAATACGGTTTATATATGGGGAGTAACTGTGTAATGTGTAATATGGTTTATTCATGGGGAGTAACTGTGTAATGTGTAATATGGTTTATATATGGGGAGTAACTGTGTAATGTGTAATATGGTTTATATATGGGGAGTAACTGTGTAATTTGTAATATGGTTTATTCATGGGGAGTAACTGTGTAATGTGTAATATGGTTTATTCATGGGGAGTAACTGTGTAAGGTGTTATACGGTTTATTCATGGGGAGTAACTGTGTAATGTGTATTACGGTTTATTCATGGGGAGTAACTGTGTAATGTGTATTACGGTTTATTCATGGGGAGTAGGTGTGTAATGTGTATTACGGTTTATTCATGGGGAGTAACTGTGTAATGTGTATTACGGTTTATTCATGGGGAGTAACTGTGTAATGTGTATTACGGTTTATTCATGGGGAGTAGGTGTGTAATGTGTATTACGGTTTATTCATGGGGAGTAGGTGTGTAATGTGTATTACGGTTTATTCATGGGGAGTAGGTGTGTAATGTGTATTACGGTTTATTCATGGGGAGTAACTGTGTAATGTGTATTACGGTTTATTCATGGGGAGTAGGTGTGTAATGTGTATTACGGTTTATGTATGAAAGTATAGATATTATTAAGACACAATGTCAGGTTACTCGTCATAAAAGGACGTGTATCATTCACCTGAGTATGTTATAGAGTCACCAATAGACTATTGTTATGTAATTATACATTGGTAAAAAAAAACCGAAAAAAACACCGACATTTTTGACAAAGTCTGCTTTATTCAGCACTTTTATAGATATCTAGTATACAATCCTCGGCCTGTGTAATTAAAGATCCTCTGTGTGTGTTATATATAAACACTAATAATCACTGTTACATGTTGTCTGCCGAGCTTTCGCCAAAGCGGGAGGGGACATTAAAGCTCATTCGTTTGTCCGTCTGTCTGTCTGCACTTATTCAAATGTACTTGTGAGGAATGTCATGTGTACAATTTGGAATAACGGACTTGTGAGGGGCTCCGCATAAAGTACATTTCAGGAGGTGTAAATTCGGACTAACACTGATTTTATAGTAGTCTTTTGTAAAATGTACCTTACATCATTATGGACTTTCGGACGAAACTCATGTCAGTTTTTCTCACATGTGCAATCACAAGATATACTTATAAATTCATCACAAGTAGTTCTGGAATTTTGCAAATCGCATGCCACAAGTCGAAATCATCACAAATACACTAAGATGAATATGTCCGTCAATCCGTCTGTCACAAAAACTTCAACCTGGGCTATACCTTCTGAAATATATATAGTACAGCATTCATATTTGGCATGTTTGATTTGGCGCGGAGGACCACAATTCTCTGATTTTGAATTTAGGTAGCTTTGCTATGTATTGTGAAATAAATGTCTGTTTGTTTTGTCATTGACATCATTACTTCTCACTGTTTGGAGCAGAAAATGGAAGACATGCCTTCCGTATAAATCTAAATCTCGGACTTATGAGAGCACACCGCAAATTCTGGAGTGATTGTAGATTACGCATTGGTGGATCCCTATGGATAGAAATTGTTTTTAATCCCAAAGGAGATGAGATCATATTTCCGGAGGTAATTATTGTGCTCTGCTGACACGCAACAAACATGGGAAAAAGTTCCAGAGGTATCACTAAATCCAATGTAGACACACTGCAAGGAAGGGTAGCACCTGTCTCCAAAAATACTGAGAGTAAAGAGAACAGTTTAATCATTGCTGTGACGTCATACTTATGTTCTTACATTCCAAAAGTGCGCTCACTTCACTGTCCAGTAAGTTCACTCCTGACCCGAGCTGTCTGATATTTCAAAATTGGACAGTGATGCAGTATTAAGAGAGGGCAATGTTTAAGTACAATATATGCCTCGAACAGTTCATTAGAATAAAAATGCACTTGAGACCAAAATGAGCCTATATCGCTCACCTGAACACAATTTTCTTATTCAACTGTCAGCTTGAAAATTGTGCAGATAAATGTACTTATTAAATAACTCAAGGACATTAACACTAATACTTTAACAGTGGCCTGAACGATATGAATCGGAAGAATGTTATAAGCTATACAACAGGCCAATACAGAAAATTCCTGTGACAGCCCTAGAGCCAATAGTCTAAGAGATTTTGATGACGTCAACTTCTGTATCTAACCCATGAATCTTGAAAAGTCACACAAAATCCAGTGACACATAAAATGAATCATTAAATCCACCATTGGAAACGGAAAATATAGATATGTATTTACGGAATAAGCTGCCTGATTTTCCTAAATATTTACAAAAAGGTTCGTTTTGTACGGAAACAGATAAGGGTCATCTGATGGAGATCGTTGTCTCGTAACTACGAGATAAGGATCTCGTACCCATGAGATGGTTATTTAATCGGGATATACAAGTATTTCAAAACGACGAACCTGAATATATGGAGGCAATTTGTGCAAAACGGGGATGTCCGACTTTGATGAGAGGCAAAAGGGGTACAGAAAATGAATGTGCACATGGCCCAAATGCAGAAATTTATGATCGATAGGCAATCTGTTCTCTATGGCCAGAGTTCGGGAAATCAGAGGATTTAGATGTTTTTGGAACTTTGTACACAATGCTGTCAGCATTGGATGAACTTTGTACACAATGTTGTCAGCATTGGATGAACTTTGTACACAATGCTGTCAGCATTGGATGAACTTTGTAGGATCAATGGTGGAGGAAGCACTATTCGATGGATACCTGCATAGAATTGTATAAGAACTGAAGAAGTTTGTTCTACACAAGTCTTGCTATCTAAATGTGCTTCACAACATGCCAGTTTCATATTGAGAACGTCCTCTGATGAGGAACATCCCTTTCTCTTTCAGTTTTTAATTCGGAAAGTTGAATATAAGTTATAATGAGATATGAAATACTGGGTAATAAGACAATACATTTAGCACCAACTTTTTATTTCACTGCGTTTTTCGCAATGTTAGTGAAGTTGATGTGCATTACATTGTTTGGTCTTTGATGTTGTCTATTGCACATGACTACCGGAGCTGTTTCAAAGCACAAGTTGTAATTCTTTGTGTGTACAACACAAAACTTGTGGAATACAGTATCATGCGGTGGAAGTCCTCCCCTATTTATTGGTTGTTGGATGATTGGTGTTTTATGTCGCTTTCAACAATTTTTCAGTTATATCGCGACATGGAAGCAGGAGGTGACCAACCTCATAACATAGTGGTGCAACCCTGGAATCGAACCCGGATCGTAGGCGCCGCAAGCCAAGCGCTTAACCACTACACCAAGCCTGCCCCCTTCCCACATATTGTAATGATTTTCAACATACTGCTGTTTTTTGCTTTAAATAATCGCTGCTTCGTATACCCGTCCGTCTGCACTCATTTCTTGTAAACCCGTCATTGGAATATGATAATACCTTGCACAAATCTTGAATATTACCCAAGCTTTAGGATCAAGGATTCTTATTGTAACGTCTTGTTCAAAGGTTAAGGTCATTTAGAAACTATCTTATAGAATATCAGTAATAGCTCCCTACCCATTATATTGATTATGACAATACTTTGCACAAGTCTTGCATGTATCCAAGCTGACAAGGAATCTCAGGGTCACATCTCAAGGTCATCCAGGAAGTAAGTACATAGAAAATCAATACCATCATATTACTTCTTACTAACACATTAAACATTTGAATACGATCTTGCACATATCTTGCATATCGAAGCGATAAAGCAGTAAGGTGTTATGTGCCTTCATAAAATGATATCTTATAGCACCTTTTTATACGCCTGTCGTAAACGGACGTATTATGTTGGGTCTGTGGGTCCTTGGGTCTGTAGGTTTGTCCGCACCTTATTAACACGATGCAGACCATACAGTTAGGCTATGATTTTTAAACTTGGTACATATATTTCTTATGGGATGAAGAAGAACCCTATTAATTTTCAAGGTCAAAGGTTAAGGTCATTGTGGAGGCAAAAATAGCAAATTTTTGAGAATACAATTTGTAAACAAGGTACGGACTTAACCGTTTAAATTACAGCTTTTAAGCTTTGCAAACTTATTTTTTATTAGCAAAGGATTAACCTTATTGATTTTCAAGGTCATATCTCAAAGATCAAGGTCACAGTACTTATGTCAGTTAGATACTTGTCGAGGCCATTACTTTTACACCTTTCATGGGTTTAAATAATATTTCAAAAAATTGTTTGCTGAGGACCCAAGAGTGTCTCATGACTTGACTCAAAGGTCATATCTGCATTGTCAAGGTCACAATGCATAAGATGGTTAAATCTTTGTCGAGGCCATAACTCTTTATCTCCAATATGGATTTGAATATTTCACAGAATTGTTGTCCAGGACGGAAGGGCGGGTCTCGACCTTAAACTAAGGTTATATCTGCAAGGTCAAGGTAACTCTGCACGCGATTAGTAAATCATTGTCTCGGCCATAAGTTTTTACCTCTTGCGTGAATTTGAGTAATATTTCACAGAATTGTTGCCCTGGACCCAAGTGTGTGTCATGACCTTGAACTGAGGTCATATCTACAAGGGCAAGGTCACAGTGCATATATGGGTTAATCTTTGTACGGTCCATAGCTTTTAACCCATTACTTGGATTTGAATAATATTTTACAGAATGGTGGAGAAAGAGGAAATGTTTCCATACTTTCAAATTTCATCCCCTCAAACTAAGCCTCGGGCGTATTATGCCGTGCTATGCGTTGCACTTAAAGTCTCATTTTGAAGGTCAATGTCATTCAGGAACTATTACACAGAAAATCAGTAAAAACTCATAGCTTCTTAATCAGTGTGTGGATTTTGATAATAACTGGCACAGGGTTTGCATAACACCCGATCCTTTAGTTTCTGAATAACTTTGACCTTTTTAAAAGGTGACATCGAGTGTTCTGATTCATCACACAGAAAAAGATTTTGAACTGATGACATGGCTTTTAGTGTATGTATCTATATAATGGTACAGAACAATCCGTTAGGTAGACTTTCATCTTAGCTAACCAAAGCTTTTTCATTTCTCACAGATACAAAAGACAATTCCTGATGTTTAGAGGATGGTGGACATGGGTTATCCAGACAAATGGCCTTACCTCTGAACCTTCAGTCCAACAAAACACGTAGCTCTCAACCAGCATGGATGAAAATCCTCATCCTAAGATGTTCCAAACTATGATACAAGACTTGGTAATGTGGTATGTGTATGGGAATGATGCTCTAGACAAATAAAATTAAATCATGATAAAGTGCTCTTTAATCAGAACTGGTACTGGTCCGTAGGTCAGGTCGGTGGTTTAATGTACATTCTCCATCAATAAAACTGGCTACGCCGCAAATACCTAAAAGATGGTGATCTCGTACCTACAACATAGCGATCTCGTACCTACGAAATAACGATCTCGTACCTGCGAGATAACTATCTCGTACCTACCAGATCGTTATCTCGTACCTACGAGATACTCAGTTATCTCGTAGTTACGAGATAACGATCTACTACTTAAGAGATAGCGATCTTGTACCTACGAATTAGAAAAACAGCATCAGATGACCCCTATCAGCTTCAGCAGTGGGTTTTTTTTTTTTTTTGAGCTGGTTTTTATTTTCATCTCTTCGTATTTTGAATAGAAATGGCAGGTTTTTTGTCCTTGACTATATATACACTGTTGATGCACTTCAGTAAGTAAGCATTGTAAATCTAAGTCACACCATTCACGAATATTTATGAGTTGAAAATCACGTGGTATTAAGCTCATGAATAAAATGTTAAGAATATCTCCATATGTGCTGATTCACAATTCTGACAATGTTTGGGATATTAAGAATAAAGTTATAATATTCAAAATATAAATATTTTGATTATTCTGAATCAAATACCACAGGATGACAAAAAATGAGATAGAGATGTGAAGGCATTTATGGTTGTATATGAAAACTTTAGTTTTTATATACTGTTAACCAATGTCTTCATTAATCTTGAAATCTTCATTAATCTCTGAAAGATGGCCGTTAAAATATATTAAGTTTCATTAAATAAAATTGTCTTTAAGAGGTAGCTTTCTCGGGATAGCTGTTAGTATTGGACCTCGGCCTTCGGCCTTGGGCCAATACAGCTTCCCTTTAATTAATAACAATGCCAATACAAAAACTGCCAGTTACATTGTAATAACATTATAATATTCCCGGATGGTTATTGTGTTGTGACTACTGAAAACTGGATAAAAAATTTAATCATCAACATTAAGCAATTGTTTATGCAAGCCAAATTAAAATCATCATCCTTAAATCTATAATAATGTACAACAAATGAATACTCAAAATCCTGTAGACAGATCTGGATGAAAAATCTATAATAATGTACAGCAAATGAATATTCAAAACCCTGTAGACAGATCCGGATGAAAAACCCTGTAGACAGATCTGGATGAAAATCCCTGTAGACAGATCTGGATGAAAAACCCTGTAGACAGATCTGGATGAAAAATCTAACGTCTCGGAGTTTCACACAAAATGTGACTTTTCAACAAAACGTATCCAGCGGAATATCCCATCCCAATTTATACGGTGATCTAGTGTACAAACTGAGGAGGGTCAAAAGTTCCGATAATTTCATCACACCTGTTTTCTTTAACAAATAATACCTTCGACATCGACAGTATGACCCCGAGATCATCGCGAAGAGAACGTGTCTTGTATTGGACCCTCTACAGACTTTTATTTGAATGTTGCACGCTGACTAACAGGTCGGTGGGGACTATGACAAGCCTTGGCCGTTAGCTGGGACTCCTACATATCAAGGATTTGAGCTCTTTTACAAACTGGCAGAGCACAGTTGACTTAATAATATGTTGATGTCACTTAATATATTTTTCTTTCTTCCATTTTATTCCACTAAACATTCCATTTTAAAATCCATGGAGAATTATTTATAAAATATTAAATGTGTGTCCTTTGATTGCGCTACTTCTGCCGAGAGTGAGAAGGTGGGCGCACGTAAACCGGTTAAGTACACCAATTGTGTGACGTTTATTACTTTAACTGACCATCTGAAGTCAGTATCGCAACTGAAATACAATTAAATATTTTTGTAATGTCATTTTCTGTGTTTATTTGACTATTATCATGTTTTATGTGCATGTCCTTGGTGATTTGTGTCATACAGCTTGGTCAGATGTCTTCTGTCTTCTCTTTGACTATTATCATGTTTAATGTGCATGTCCTTGGTGATTTGTGTCATACAGCTTGGTCATGCGTCTTCTGTCTTCTCTTGGACTATTATCATGTTTACAGTGCATGTCCTTGGTGATTTGTGTCATACAGCTTGGTCAGGTGTCTTCTGTCTTCTCTTTGACTATTATCATGTTTTATGTGCATGTCCTTGAAGAGTTGTGTCATACAGCTTGGTAAGATGTCTTCTGTCTTCTCTTGGACTATTATCATGTTTACAGTGCATGTCCTTGGTGATTTGTGTCATACAGCTTGGTCAGGTGTCTTCTGTCTTCTCTTTGACTATTATGTTTTATGTGCATGTCCTTGGTGATTTGTGTCACACTGCTTGGTCAGGTATCCTGTCTTCTCTTGAACTATTATCATGTTTTATGTGCATGTCCTTGGTGATATGTGTCATACAGCTTGGTCAGGTGTCCTCTGTCTTCTCTTTGACTATTATCATGTTTAATGTGCATGTCCTTGGTGATTTGTGTCATACAGCTTGGTCAGGTGTCTTCTGTCTTCTCTTTGACTATTATCATGTTTTATGTGCATGTCCTTGGTGATTTGTGTCATACAGCTTGGTCAGGTGCCTTCTGTCTTCTCCTTGACTATTATCATGTTTTATGTGCATGTCCTTGGTGGTTTGTGCCATACAGCTTGGTCAGGTGTCTTCTGTCTTCTCTTTGACTATTATCATGTTTTATGTGCATGTCCTTGGTGATTTGTGTCATACAGCTTGGTCAGGTGTCTTCTGTCTTCTCTTTGACTATTATCATGTTTACAGTGCATGTCCTTGGTGATTTGTGTCATACAGCTTGGTCAGGTGTCTTCTGTCTTCTCTTTGACTATTATCATGTTTTATGTGCATGTCCTTGGTGATTTGTGTCATACAGCTTGGTCAGGTGTCTTCTGTCTTCTCTTTGACTATTATCATGTTTTATGTGCATGTCCTTGGTGATTTGTGTCATACAGCTTGGTCAGGTGTCTTCTGTCTTCTCTTTGACTATTATCATGTTTACAGTGCATGTCCTTGGTGATTTGTGTCATACAGCTTGGTCAGGTGTCTTCTGTCTTCTCTTTGACTATTATCATGTTTTATGTGCATGTCCTTGGTGATTTGTGTCATACAGCTTGGTCAGGTGCCTTCTGTCTTCTCCTTGACTATTATCATGTTTTATGTGCATGTTCTTGGTGGTTTGTGCCATACAGCTTGGTCAGGTGTCTTCTGTCTTCTCTTGGACTATTATCATGTTTACAGTGCATGTCCTTGGTGATTTGTGTCATACAGCTTGGTCAGGCGTCTTCTGTCTTCTCTTTGACTATTATCATGTTTAATGTGCATGTCCTTGGTGATTTGTGTCATACAGCTTGGTCAGGTGTCTTCTGTCTTCTCTTTGACTATTATCATGTTTACAGTGCATGTCCTTGGTGATTTGTGTCATACAGCTTGGTCAGGTGTCTTCTGTCTTCTCTTTGACTATTATCATGTTTATGTGCATGTCCTTGGTGATTTGTGTCATACAGCTTGGTCAGGTGTCTTCTGTCTTCTCTTTGACTATTATCATGTTTATGTGCATGTCCTTGGTGATTTGTGTCATACAGCTTGGTCAGGTGTCTTCTGTCTCTTTGACTATTATCATGTTTTATGTGCATGTCCTTGGTGATTTGTGTCATACAGCTTGGTCAGATGTCTTCTGTCTTCTCTTTGACTATTATCATGTTTAATGTGCATGTCCTTGGTGATTTGTGTCATACAGCTTGGTCAGGTGTCTTCTGTCTTCTCTTTGAATATTATCATGTTTAATGTGCATGTCCTTGGTGATTTGTGTCATACAGCTTGGTCAGGCGTCTTCTGTCTTCTCTTGGACTATTATCATGTTTACAGTGCATGTCCTTGGTGATTTGTGTCATACAGCTTGGTCAGGTGTCTTCTGTCTTCTCTTGGACTATTATCATGTTTAATGTGCATGTCCTTGGTGATTTGTGTCATACAGCTTGGTCAGGCGTCTTCTGTCTTCTCTTGCACTATTATCATGTTTACAGTGTATGTCCTTGGTGATTTGTGTCATACAGCTTGGTCAGATGTCTTCTGTCTTCTCTTTGACTATTATCATGTTTTATGTGCATGTCCTTGGTGATTTGTGTCACACTGCTTGGTCAGGTGTCCTCTGTCTTCTCTTTGACTATTATCATGTTTAATGTGCATGTCCTTGGTGATTTGTGTCATACAGCTTGGTCAGGCGTCTTCTGTCTTCTCTTGGACTATTATCATGTTTTATGTGCATGTCCTTGGTGATATGTGTCATACAGCTTGGTCAGGTGTCTTCTGTCTTCTCTTTGACTGTTATCACATTTTATGTGCATGTCCTTGGTGATTTGTGTCATACAGTGTCATACAACTATTTCTGCTAAAATGTTTCCAAAGGATACTACCCTCCTTGACCAAGATCATACTCAAAAGAAATTAACTTTATAGGGACCATAATTGATAAATGATATCAATTTTATAAAGCACAAATATATCAAATTCTATTTCTTTATAGGGACCATAATTGATAAATGATATCAATTTTATAAAGCACAAATATATCAAATTCTATTTCGATTTTATTACATAATAAACAATAAACAGTTAAGTGAAATAAGGAATATTGGTAAGAGCAAGAAATATATGTGTCTCTGATTCCAGGTCAACATTGTAATCTGCTTCCTGAGATTCTGGGGAGTATCTATAAATAGTTTGATATTTTGCTTCATATATGAAGCCATTATTATACACCTGGTGTTGTGCGTTTAGAGATTGAGAGTTGGAGCCTCTGTCTCTGTTGATATTGAAGTCCTTGATTTCTTCTTTTGTGACTATTCTCCATACATCTGCTGAAATGTTGTAGATATAGCATGGAGTGCCATTGCCATGCACAATGATTTGGTCATCTTTTTGATACACGAAGGGTGGGTACACATCTGCTGGTAAAGAAGCACAGGTTCTCCATTCATCTGAAAATATTGCAAGCAATTTGTTGAATTTGTAGTCTCATTATTGCAATTTTGAACTACAATCACAAAACTACATAAAGCTTTAAATTTTGTCTTTTTTTATGTTTAGTGAACTGATTTCCAGCAACATACTATCTGTTAAATGTTTCATAGAGAGAGTTACCAGAAGAACAATCATGCCTATCTTAATGCCTGACTGAGATCAAATGAACTCAAACTACTATTTTTTTTTCTAATTCTGAATCTGCTTATTCAGCACTGAATCAGAACAGCTTAGAAGCTATCATGTTGATATAATAATGAAATGGACATCCAGTCACCAGACCCTACTATACTGTAGGTGTACTAATGAAGTGGACATCCAGTCACCAGACTTTACTATACTGTAGGTGTACTCATGAAGTGGACATCCAGTCACCAGACTCTACTATACAGTAGGTGTACTCATGAAGTGGACATCCAGTCACCTGACTCTACTATACTGTAGGTTTACTCAAGTGGACACCGTCACCAGACTCTACTATACTGTAGATGTACTCATGAAGTGGACATCCAGTCACCAGACCCTACTATACTGTAGGTTTACTCATGAAGTGGACATCCAGTCACCAGACTCTACTATACAGTAGGTGTACTCATGAAGTGGATCTCCAGTCATCAGACCCTACTATACTGTAGGTGTACTTATGAAGTGGACATCCAGTCATCAGACTCTACTATACTGTAGGTGTACTCATGAAGTGGACCTCCAGTCATCAGACCCTACTATACTGTAGGTGTACTCATGAAGTGGACATCCAGTCACCAGACCCTACTATACTGTAGGTATACTCATGAAGTGGACCTCCAGTCACCAGACCCTACTATACTGTAGGTGTACTTATCAAGTGGACATCCAGTCACCAGACTCTACTATACTGTAGGCGTTCTCATGAAGTGGACATCCAGTCACCAGACTCTACTATACTGTAGGTGTACTAATGAAGTGGACCTCCAGTCATCAGACCCTACTATACTGTAGGTGTACTTATGAAGTGGACATCCAGTCATCAGACCCTACTATACTGTAGGTGTACTCATGAAGTGGACATCCAGTCATCAGACCCTACTATACTGTAGGTGTACTCATGAAGTGGACATCCAGTCATCAGACCCTACTATACTGTAGGTGTACTCATGAAGTGGACATCCAGTCACCAGACCCTACTATACTGTAGGTATACTCATGAAGTGGACCTCCAGTCACCAGACCCTACTATACTGTAGGTTTACTTATGAAGTGGACATCCAGTCATCAGACTCTACTATACTGTAGGCGTTCTCATGAAGTGGACATCCAGTCACCAGACTCTACTATACTGTAGGTGTACTAATGAAGTGGACCTCCAGTCATCAGACCCTACTATACTGTAGGTGTACTTATGAAGTGGACATCCAGTCATCAGACCCTACTATACTGTAGGTGTACTCATGAAGTGGACATCCAGTCACCAGACCCTACTATACTGTAGGTGTACTTATGAAGTGGACCTCCAGTCATCAGACCCTACTATACTGTAGGTTTACTTATGAAGTGGACATCCAGTCATCAGACCCTACTATACTGTAGGTGTACTCATGAAGTGGACATCCAGTCACCAGACCCTACTATACTGTAGGTGTACTTATGAAGTGGACATCCAGTCATCAGACCCTACTATACTGTAGGTGTACTCATGAAGTGGACATCCAGTCACCAGACCCTACTATACTGTAGGTGTACTCATGAAGTGGACATCCAGTCATCAGACTCTACTATACTGTAGGTGTACTCATGAAGTGGACATCCAGTCATAAGACCCTACTATACTGTAGATGTACTCATGAAGTGGACATCCAGTCATCAGACCCTACTATACTGTAGGTGTACTCATGAAGTGGACATCCAGTCATCAGACCCTACTATACTGTAGGTGTACTTATGAAGTGGACATCCAGTCATCAGACCCTACTATACTGTAGGTGTACTCATGAAGTGGACATCCTGTCACCAGACTCAACTATACTGTAGGCGTTCTCATTAAGTGGACATCCAGTCATCAGACCCTACTATACTGTAGGTGTACTCATGTGAGCAGGATTTTACATTTTAACAGAATTAGCACTGTCCATGATGCAAGGATTTATTACTAAATCAATATCAATATTCTGAAATGCAGTATGAGCTATAGACAGAAGGTCAGCTAATCTATGATTTGTTGCAAATACCAATATATCACAAACTTCAACCTACAATGTTCTATATTATGTAGACAATCAGTACACATGTCATGATATGATGACTTCATTTAAAAATACTAAGGCTCACATACTAATACTAAGAAAGGTAACTCTTGGTTCCTGTTTTAGGCTAAGATCTATAAGATGTAAGCAGAATGAAAATATGAAAATTAATGTCAATTTATACCACAATTATTTATTTATATTTTATATGTTATCGATCAATTTATAGAATATTCACAATATAATTTTATTTCATCTGTAACATGTTTTTCATTGGTCAAAATAAATCAGGTTATGAACCTATAGACTTTGACATCAAATGTTGCAGGATAACATCTTGGAGTTGGCAACCAATAAATTCAAGCTATCATGACCTTGAGAAAACATTGATAATCATTATTACTATTTTGTATAGTACCTATCTCATAATCATATGATTCAACAGTATAGCTTTTCATCCTGTACTTTCCAATGCCACCAATGAGGAAGATTTTTTTGCCCACAGCACACACACCATGATGTCGACGTGGATTTCGTAATGTGGTAAGTAGACTCCATCTATTCAACAGGAAGTTGTAGCACCAAACATCATAGTTCCAGGACTGTTTGTACATGTTTCGTACACCACCACTAACAAACAATCTGCAATCTACATTCAAATAAGAAATATCAGTCTTCATCAAATCAGAGTTTTTTTTATGTATGAGGTTGTTTCAATGCAAATACAATAATATAGATGCAAGATACTTAGATAATGTAGATTCCATCAATATGTATTCATACTATGAATGGAGATGCAGCTATACAGAGCCTTACAATATGATACATATCATTACACTTGGACAATGATATGATGTGTATTACAAATATTTCTAATTAAGTAATCAGGTATCTGTTATACATTAATTTGTTTCAGCACTGCTTTACACTATACTATATACACAGCAGTACATCCATGACAATCATAAACCATATCCTACTTACTGAAGCATACTAAAGTGTCTTCAGAATGAAACACTGTTACATCTTGTGGAGATATACACATCATTAATAACTGATTAATTGTATGGTGTATACATTTGCCATATTCTGATGATGATGACTATGTGTGTAATGAAATACTAACTTGAAAGATCACCAGTTACAAACAAATAGACATACGAAAGACGCTTTTTATTGTGATATATATATTACACACAAAACTTCTATATGTACTGGACATATGACTACAGTATCTTAAACAGTAGACGTTTTTACAGTCTGTACAGTCTATAACCATCTTACCATGCAAACAAGGTCTGTAGCCATCTTACCATGCAAACACAGTCTATAACCATCGTACCATGCAAACAAGGTCTGTAACCATCTTACCATGCAAACACAGTCTATAACCATCTTACCATGCAAACACAGTCTATAACCATCTTACCATGCAAACACAGTCTATAACCATCGTACCATGCAAACAAGGTCTGTAACCATCTTACCATGCAAACACAGTCTATAACCATCTTACCATGCAAACAAGGTCTGTAACCATCTTACCATGCAAACACAGTCTGTAACCACCTTACCATGCAAACACAGTCTGTAACCATCTTACCATGCAAACACAGTCTATAACCATCTTACCATGCAAACGCAGTCTATAACCATCTTACCATGCAAACACAGTCTGTAACCATCTTACCATGCAAACACAGTCTGTAACCATCTTACCATGCAAACACAGTCTGTAACCATCTTACCATACTAACACAATCTATAACCATCTTACCATGCAAACACAGTCTATAACCATCTTACCATGCAAACACAGTCTACAACCATCTTACCATGCAAACACAGTCTGTAACCATCTTACCATGCAAACACAGTCTATAACCATCTTACCATACAAACACAGTCTATAACCATCTTACCATGCAAACGCAGTCTATAACCATTACCATGCAAACACAGTCTGTAACCATCTTACCATGCAAACACAGTCTGTAACCATCTTACCATACAAACACAGTCTATAACCATCTTACCATGCAAACGCAGTCTATAACCATCTTACCATGCAAACACAGTCTGTAACCATCTTACCATGCACACTCAGTCTATAGCCATCTTACCATGCACACAGTCTGTAGCCATCTTACCATGCACACAATGTAAAACCATCTTACCATGGAAACACAGTCTGTAGCCATCTTACCATGCAAACACAGTCTATAACCATCTTACCATGGAAACACAGTCTGTAGCCATCTTACCATGCACACACAATCTATAACCATCTTACCATGCACACACAGATTGTAGCCATCTTACCATACAAACACAGTCTATTACCATCTTACCATGGAAACACAGTCTGTAACCATCTTACCATACAAACACAGTCTATAACCATCTTACCATGGAAACACAGTCTGTAGCCATCTTACCATGCACACTCAGTCTGTAGCCATCTTACCATGCACACAGTCCATAATCATCTTACCATGTAAACACAGTCTGTAACCATCTTAACATGCACACAGTCTATAACCATCTTACCATGCACACAGTCTATAATCATCTTACCATGCAAACACAGTCTGTAACCATCTTACCATGCAAACATAGTCTGTAACCATCTTACCATGCACACACAGTCTGTAACCATCTTACCATGCACACTCAGTCTGTAACCATCTTACCATACAAACACAGTCTATAACCATCTTACCATGGAAACACAGTCTGTAGCCATCTTACCATGCACACTCAGTCTGTAGCCATCTTACCATGCACACAGTCCATAATCATCTTACCATGTAAACACAGTCTGTAACCATCTTAACATGCACACAGTCTATAACCATCTTACCATGCACACAGTCTATAATCATCTTACCATGCAAACACAGTCTGTAACCATCTTACCATGCAAACATAGTCTGTAACCATCTTACCATGCACACACAGTCTGTAACCATCTTACCATGCACACTCAGTCTGTAGCCATCTTACCATGCACACAGCCTGTAGCCATCTTACCATGCACACACAGCCTGTAGCCATCTTACCATGCACACTCAGTCTGTAACCATCTTACCATGCACACAGTCTGTAACCATCTTACCATGCACACAGTTTATAACCATCTTACCATGCAAACACAGTCTGTAACCATCTTACCATGCACACTCAGTCTATAACCATCTTACCACGCAAACACAGTCTGTAGCCATCTTACCATGCACACACAATCTGTAGCCATCTTACCATGCACACAGTCTGTAACCATCTTACCATGCACACAGTTTATAACCATCTTACCATGCAAACACAGTCTGTAACCATCTTACCATGCACACTCAGTCTATAACCATCTTACCACGCAAACACAGTCTGTAACCATCTTACCATGCACACAGTCTTTAGCCATCTTACCATGCACACTCAGTCTGTAGCCATCTTACCATGCACAGTCTGTAGCCATCTTACCATGCACACTCAGTCTGTAGCCATCTTACCATGCACATAGTCTGTAACCATCTTACCATGCACACTCAGTCTGTAGCCATCTTACCATGCACACTCAGTCTATAACCATCTTACCATGCACACAGTCTGTAGCCATCTTACCATGCACACTCAGTCTGTAGCCATCTTACCATGCACACAGTCTGTAGCCATCTTACCATGCACACTCAGTCTGTAACCATCTTACCATGCACACAGTCTGTAGCCATCTTACCATGCACACACAGTCTGTAGCCATCTTACCATGCACACAGTCTGTAACCATCTTACCATGCAAACACAGTTTATAACCATCTTACCATGCAAACACAGTCTGTAACCATCTTACCATGCACACTCAGTCTATAACCATCTTACCACGCAAACACAGTCTGTAACCATCTTACCATGCACACAGTCTGTAGCCATCTTACCATGCACACTCAGTCTGTAGCCATCTTACCATGCACACAGTCTGTAGCCATCTTACCATGCACACAGTCTGTAGCCATCTTACCATGCACACTCAGTCTGTAGCCATCTTACCATGCACATAGTCTGTAACCATCTTACCATGCACACACAGTCTGTAGCCATCTTACCATGCACACACAGTCTGTAACCATTTTACCATACACACACAGTCTGTAGCCATCTTACAATGCACACACAGTTTGTAGCCATCTTATAATGCACACACAGTCTATAACCATCTTACCATGCACACAGTCTGTAGCCATCTTACCATGAACACACAGTTTGTAGCCATCTTACCATGAACACAAAGCCCATAACCATCTTACCATGCACACACAGTTTGTAGCCATCTTACCATTCACACACAGTCTGTAACCATATTACCATGTACAGTCTATAACCATTTTACCATGCATAGTCTGTAACCATCTTACCATGCACACAGTCTGTAACCATCTTACCATGCACACAGAGTTTGTAGCCATCTTAACATGCACACAGTCTGTAGCCATCGTACCATGCATACTCAGTCCATAACCATCTTACCATGCACAGGCTGTAACCATCTTACCATGCACACAGTCTGTAACCATCTTACCATGCACACACAGTCTGTGACCATCTTACCATGCACACACAGCCCATAATCATCTTACCATACAAACACAGTCTGTAGCCATCTTACCATGCACACACAGTCTGTAACCATATTACCATGCACACACAGCCCATAACCATCTTACCATGCATACAGTCTGTAACCATCTTACCATACACACACAGTCTGTAGCCATCTTACCATACACACACAGTCTGTAGCCATCTTACCATGCACACACACTCCATAACCATTTTACCATACAAACACAGTCTTTGACCATCTTACCATGCAAACACAATCTGTAACCTAGATTTTGTGACCAGTTGACTCCTTCACACAATTCTGGGGGCAGATCTATGATGGGATTACAGTCTGTAGGCCGACATGCAGCATCACAAAGCCACAATCCCCCTCGAGTGGTGTCTGCCTTGCTAACACCATATAAAACCAGTTGGTAAGGCATTCTGTTTCTGATCTGAAAAACATATATGCTGGATTTAGGATGAGATGGTAGGTTAACAAACTTTGAAGTGCTTAATGTGGCAGTCACTAAGCTGTTTAAACAATAACGTTATAAGGAGAGACACTCTGAAAATGAATGTAAGTATTGTAACATGATCCCTACTCGTGTATCATAAGATTGTATCATGATCCCTACCCATGCATCAATACCTTGTATCTGTCCCTAACTGTGTATCATTACATTGTATCATGATCCCTATCCATTTATCAGTACATTATATCATGATACCTACCCTTGTATCAATATATTGTATCATGATGTCTACCAGTATATCAATACATTGTATCATGATCCTTACCCATTTATCAGTACATTATATCATGATCCCTATCCATGTATCAATACATTATGTCATGATCCCTAATCATGTACATGTATCAATAGAATGTATCACAGGTTTTTAAATTCAATTCAACAATGTATCAGTTAATCATTATACCCATGTCTTAAGACACAGACATTTCATAATCAGGCTCAAACCTTTGGTAATCAGACCCAGACATATGGTAATAAGATCCAAACATAGGTATCAGATCTTAACATATGCATATCAGATCCATGCCAAATGTTTATCAGGCATAAATGTATGATTCTCAGACCTAAACATATGGCTGTAAGATATAAATAACAAGAGGCCCAAGTGGGCCTATATCGCTCACCTGAGTACCTAGATGATCAGTCATGCATGAAGGAAGAATTCATTTATTTTTGCATTAATGTGACTAAGTCAACACAGATGTTGAAAATATGTCAAATTTTATTTCGGGCTAGAATAAAAAACAACACTTTTTTGCACATCCATTCACGTGATTTTGATATTAAGCATTTCCTTTGTCTCTGCAAGAAGTCATTTAGGGCAACAAGTTAGTCATTTTCTTTAGGTGGGGCCTTTTGTTGACTGATTTCAAGTCTGGGTCATGAACAACAATTGTTTCAAATATTGTCCAGATCTAACTTAAAATTGCCTAATTTCATATGTTGAGTGTTGAGAAACATCTAAAAACTTATTTAGATGTGTAAAGAAATGAAAAAAAAAATTTCTCCATATTTCAATTACCAAGTGGTATATGTACTATTGTGAGAACTGCTTTTTAGACATGGTGGCATTATCTGTTAACCACTTTGGATAAAAATTTACCAAATTGATAGAGGACCTTTAGTACTTCATGTATTCCTTGTTTCATTAAAATCTTTCATGTGGTATAACAGCAGAAGTGAAAAATGTGATTGAATTGTTCCTATACACCCTCATTTGGAAGTCTTAAAAAATTCATAGAAAATCCAAAAATTGAGATATTGACAAAATTCTTTCAAAGTAACAATCCTTACCATAATTATGATCACAATAGTCCATAAGAAATCATCATTATCAATTAACTAGGAAATATGACACTTTTTTTTCTGCATTGAATCATCAAGTCCAAAGAAATGTCGAAAAAAAATTCTAAAATTTGATTTTGGAAGGGAACCAAAATGACAATACGTCTTCACTCATCCCTCTAGATCATTTCAATGCATTCTTTTTGTCTCTGTATACAGCCCGTATGAAAAAGAATATTGTTAAAGGAGGGAACTCTTTTGTGACCTACTTTTGACTATGGTGGTGCCACCTGTAAAGAGGTCTGGACGAAAACAACAGAATTTGAAGAGGATCATAAGTGACTTATTTCTATCAAGATTTATTAAAATCCTTCAAACAGTTTTGTAGAAAAAGTTGAAAATGTGAAAAATGGCCACCCCCCCCCCCCTCCCTTTTTTTTTTGGAAGTCTTAAACGTAAAATTCCTAATTTCATATGTTGAGTGTTTAGAAACATCTAAAAACTTATTTAGATGTGTAAAAAAAAAAAAAAATTTTTTTGACCACAGCTGGATTTGATCCGCTACTCTCTATATTTCAATTACCAAGTGGTATATGTACCATTGTGAGACCTACTTTTTAGACATGGTGGCATTATCTGTTAACCAATTTGGATGAAATTTACCACATTGATAGAGGATTTTTAGTACTTCATATATTCCATGTTCCATTAAAATCTTTCATGTGGTTTCGTAGAAAAAGTTGAAAATGTGAAAAATGGCCAACCCCCCCCCCCTTTTTCTTGGAAGTCTTAAAAAATTCATAAAAAATCCAAAAATTGAGATAATGACAAAATTCTTTCACAATAATATTCCTTACCACAATTATGATCAAAATAGTCATTAAGAAATCATCAATTTCAATTAACTGAAAAACATGACACTTTTCTTCATTGAAATGACTAAGTCCAGAAACACGTCAAAAAAGCGTAAATTTCTATTTGACGGATCTTAACCCGAACACAATTTTTAATAACCCATCTTTATAGATTGTTGAAATGCAATTAGTTTCCCCATTTATGTACTGGTTCTGGAGAAGAAGATGTTTGAAGAGGGATACCCTTTTGGGCACTTTTGGTCCCACCCTGGATCCACCCCTGAGGGAATCTGGATCCCGAACACAATTTTAGTAGGGGACCTTGAGTACATCATTTACACAAAGTTTGATCCAAATCTGCAATGTAGTTCCAAACAATTTTGTAGAAAAAGTTGAAAATGTGAAAAATGGCCACCCCCCCCCCTTTTTTTTTTGGAAGTCTTAAACGTAAAATTCCTAATTTCATATGTTGAGTGTTTAGAAACATCTAAAAACTTATTTAGATGTGTAAAAAAAAAAAAAACATTTTTTGACCACAGCTGGATTTGATCCGCTACTCTCTATATTTCAATTACCAAGTATTATATGTACCATTGTGAGACCTACTTTTTAGACATGGTGGCATTATCTGTTAACCGATTTGGATGAAATTTACCACATTGATAGAGGATTTTTAGTACTTCATGTATTCCATGTTTCATTAAAATCTTTCATGTGGTTTCGTAGAAAAAGTTGAAAATGTGAAAAATGGCCAACCCCCCCCTTTTTCTTGGAAGTCTTAAAAAATTCATAAAAAATCCAAAAATTGAGATAATGACAAAATTCTTTCACAATAATATTCCTTACCACAATTATGATCAAAATAGTCATTAAGAAATCATCAATTTCAATTAACTGAAAAACATGACACTTTTCTTCATTGAAATGACTAAGTCCAGAAATACGTCAAAAAAGCGTAAATTTCTATTTGACGGATCTTAACCCCGAACACAATTTTTAATAACCCATCTTTATAGATTGTTGAAATGCAATTAGTTTCCCCATTTATGTACTGGTTCTGGAGAAGAAGATGTTTGAAGAGGGGTACCCTTTTGGGCACTTTTGGTCCCACCCTGGATCCACCCCTGAGGGAATCTGGATCCCGAACACAATTTTAGTAGGGGACCTTGAGTACATCATTTACACAAAGTTTGATCCAAATCTGCAATGTAGTTCCAAACAGTTTTGTAGAAAAAGTTGAAAATGTGAAAAATGGCCACCCCCCCCCCCCCTTTTTTTTTTGGAAGTCTTAAACGTAAAATTCCTAATTTCATATGTTGAGTGTTTAGAAACATCTAAAAACTTATTTAGATGTGTAAAAAAAAAAAAAAACATTTTTTGACCACAGCTGGATTTGATCCGCTACTCTCTATATTTCAATTACCAAGTATTATATGTACCATTGTGAGACCTACTTTTTAGACATGGTGGCATTATCTGTTAACCGATTTGGATGAAATTTACCACATTGATAGAGGATTTTTAGTACTTCATGTATTCCATGTTTCATTAAAATCTTTCATGTGGTTTCGTAGAAAAAGTTGAAAATGTGAAAAATGGCCAACCCCCCCCTTTTTCTTGGAAGTCTTAAAAAATTCATAAAAAATCCAAAAATTGAGATAATGACAAAATTCTTTCACAATAATATTCCTTACCACAATTATGATCAAAAATAGTCATTAAGAAATCATCAATATCAATTAACTGAAAAACATGACACTTTTCTTCATTGAAATGACTAAGTCCAGAAATACGTCAAAAAAGCGTAAATTTCTATTTGACGGATCTTAACCCCGAACACAATTTTTAATAACCCATCTTTATAGATTGTTGAAATGCAATTAGTTTCCCCATTTATGTACTGGTTCTGGAGAAGAAGATGTTTGAAGAGGGGTACCCTTTTGGGCACTTTTGGTCCCGCCCTGGATCCACCCCTGAGGGAATCTGGATCCCGAACACAATTTTAGTAGAGGACCTTGAGTACAACATTTACACAAAGTTTGATCCAAATCTGCAATGTAGTTCCAGAGAAGAAGTCGAAAATGTGAAAAAGTTAACGACGGACGACGACGCCGACGACGACGACGACGGACGACGACGGACGGCGCACTATGACTATAGCTCACTTGAGCCTTTGGCTCAGGTGAGCTAAAAAGGTTATCAGATCAAAGCATATGGTCATCACACCTAAACATATGTTAGTTATGAGATCAATCGGATTAAAACCATATCTTTATTCCGCTTCTCTGTTTATCCATTGCGGATAAAGATCTGGCAAAACCCCTAAAGAGGTCATGATCTGGTGAACTCTGATGACATTTCAGTCACCGAAACTGTTATTTCCCATAGCCAATCAATGACTCGTCTTGGTACATGCTAGTGACGCAATGTGTAACAAACACTGTTCAAAAACTACCTTGTAGGTCACGTCATCATGTTAATTTCATTCTTAGGAATTTGTAGCGGACCCACTGATTGGCTGAAAATCAGAGTTCACCAGAACATGACCCCTTACGAAGTTTCGCCAGAACTTTTTCCGCAATGGGACAAATAGAGAAGCGGAATAAAGACCCTATTACCAAGTATGTTATATATGACTTTGTTACCATGGTGAATTAGTTGCATTAGGACAATTCTAGTTAAATCTAAAATACAATAAATACCATACCTGCTTTTTAAAAATTGTTCATAATTTTAATTATTACACAAAAATATGTATATTATTACAAAGCACAGATTCTACCTATGATGATATATTGTATGGCTTAAATAGTTAATGCTACTGATATTCATGTATTTAATATAACCAATATTTATCTAAAATTGAACTAAATCTAAATGGTATATTCAAAACAATAACAATGATAATAGTACCTATATATTGTTATACTTTTATTAATGATATGCAATACGATTAACGAACACTACATGTACCTTTCTATCTTCCTGTGAACATATCTCCTTAAGTTGAGAGTAGATGTTTTGATGGTTTATGAATAGTTTAGAATCTGATACAGCATCAATATCTTTCAGACTTAAATAATCACAGTACCCAGAATGCACCAGGACTGCTGGCAAGTCCACTGGGGAGGATGTATGAAGTGACCACTGCTGCACTGCAGCTATCACGTCTGATTCTCCACTTATATTCAGATAGGGATCCGTGATAAATTCAGTCACATGCTTCTCATCAAGTTCTATAAATGCTGTAGATTGGGCAATGGTATTAAAGTCCCATCGAATTAGATTTCGGCATTGGTTAGAAATCTGTGGGATATTGAACGTTTCTGCAAATATATAGTTGTCTATGCAGTCTTCTGTGTTGACCAAATTTAGAATAAAATCTTTACACTGCTGAATTATGTCAGGTGTCTGGAAATATAGTACAACAAAAATTACACAAAATAATGAAATAATTGTGAAACATATATGCAAACTTACATATCATAATAGATACACTATATCATAAAACTTGGATATCATTTTTCCATCTCTAAGCCTCACTAAACCAATCAAAAGTTTAGGCCAATGTTTAATTATAAGAGAACTAAGCTAAAGGTAACAGAGACAGGCACAAGGTCTAAATGCTTCATATGAAATATAAGGTCACATAACAAATAATCTATAGGTAAAAAATCAATCGCTTTTCACTCAAAGTTCAAAAGTCATGGTCAATGTTAAAGTTTGTGAAAAGTATATAGGTCATAAGGAACACTGACAGATAATACGTTGAAAGTAAAGTACCCAAGGAAATGCCTTGTCACGAAACTATATATAGAACATCATAACTACAGTATGTCGTAAATCATTCAAATCATCCATTCTTAATGTATAACAATAGTGTAATATATTTTTACCTGAAACATACACGCAGCCTCTGTGACTTTGTACACATTATTCGAATCTATTTCCAGTTTGGAAGTTGTCATAAAGTTTATTATAATCTTAAAGGCTTCAAGATCATTGGGATGAATGTCAATCTGCCCAGCAGAGGCTTCCTTCATATTACTGGAAAACATGGCTCTGTGGAAGAAACAGTATCACTACAATATGGCAAAACACATACAGTTATAGAATAAAAATATCTTACATACAAGAAACAAAAAGCATAAATATTTTTTATACAGTAATACTTTTTCATTAGCTGTATCTTGGTGTGGCAAGTTTTCTTTTAGGTAAGAAATACCAGAACGACAACTATTCATGGCAATCTAACATACAATAACTTCTTTTATGTAACACATACAAGAAAGACAAAGATTCATGGCTACATACAATATTTTTCCTTCATATTGTACCTGGGAAATGCTCATATATTTACATTTACTGCAGGGCAACATTTAGCAATATGAAGAAGACCCAGAGTAAATCATATACCATAAAGCACATCAGCACAATGTCAAAAGAGAAAAAGAACAAGAGGCCCAAGTGGGCCTATATCGCTCACCTGAGTACCTAGATTATCAGTCATGCATGAAGGAAGAATTCATTTATTTTTGCATTAATGTGACTAAGTCAACACAGATATTGAAAATATGTCAAATTTTATTTCAGACTAGAATAAAAAACAACACTTTTTTGCACATCCATTCAGGTGATTTTGATATTAAGCATTTCCTTTGTCTCTGCAAGAAGTCATTCAGGGCAACAAGTTAGTCATTTTCTTTAGGTGGGGCCTTTTGTTGACTGATTTCAAGTCTGGGTCATGAACAACAATTGTTTCAAATATTGTCCAGATCTAACTTAAAATTGCCTAATTTCATATGTTGAGTGTTGAGAAACATCTAAAAACTTATCTAGATGTGTAAAGAAATGAAAAAAAAATTTTGACCACAGCTGGATTTGAACCGCTACTCTCCATATTTCAATTACCAAGTGGTATATGTACTATTGTGAGAACTGCTTTATAGACATGGTGGCATTATCTGTTAACCAATTTGGATGAAATTTACCAAATTGATTGAGGACTTTTAGTACTTCATGTATTCCATGTTTCATTAAAATCTTTCATGTGGTATAACAGCAGAAGTGAAAAATGTGATTGAATTGTT
The DNA here is from genome assembly GCA_035048485.1 of Pteria penguin. NCBI lineage: Eukaryota > Metazoa > Mollusca > Bivalvia > Pterioida > Pteriidae > Pteria > Pteria penguin. The sequence goes on along the minus strand of CM068588.1, from coordinate 46,830,578 downwards.
CCTATACACCCTCATTTGGAAGTCTCAAAAAATTCATAGAAAATCCAAAAATTGAGATATTGACAAAATTCTTTCAAAGTAACAATCCTTACCATAATTATGATCACAATAGTCCATAAGAAATCATCATTATCAATTAACTAGGAAATATGACACTTTTTTCTGCATTGAATCACCAAGTCCAAAGAAATGTCGAAAAAAAATTCTAAAATTTGATTTTGGAAGGGAACCAAAATGACAATACATCTTCACTCATCCCTCTAGATCATTTCTATGCATTCTGTTTGTCTCTGTATACAGCCCGTATGAAAAAGAATATTGTTAAACTAGGGAACTCTTTTGTGACCTACTCTTGACTATGGTGGCGCCACCTGTAAAGAGGTCTGGACGAAAACAACAGAATTTGAAGAGGATCATAAGTGATTTATTTCTACCAAGATTTATTAAAATCCCTCAAACAGTTTTGTAGAAAAAGTTGAAAATGTGAAAAATGGCCAAAACACACCCCCCCCCCCTTTTTTTTTGGAAGTCTTAAACGTAAAATTCCTAATTTCATATGTTGAGTGTTGAGAAACATCTAAAAACTTATTTAGATGTGTAAAAAAAAAAAAAATTTTTTTGACCACAGCTGGATTTGAACCGCTACTCTCCATATTTCAATTACCAAGTGGTATATGTACCATTGTGAGACCTACTTTTAGACATGGTGGCATTATCTGTTAACCAATTTGGATGATCCGCACAAAAAACAAAACCTTTGAAAAGGACTTTGAGTACTTGCATCCTACCCAGTTTTATCACAATCCTTCAAGTTGTTCTGTAGATCAAGTTGAAGATATGAAAAATTGTCCCCCCCCCCCCCCTTTTCTTGGAAGTCTTAAAAAATTCATAAAAAATTCAAAAATCGAGATATTGAAAAAAATTCCTTCGCACCAGCATTCCTTACCATAGAAATGATTAAATGAAACCAAATGAATGCATCAATGTTTACTAAAAGAAAATAATAACTCTTTAATGCATTAAAATAACAAAGTCCAAAATAAAAATGAAAAAATGTCGAAAATTTGATTTCGGAATGGAACCAAAAATATCAACACTTCTTCCCATATGCCTCTAAATTATTCCTATGCAGTCGGTTTGTCGCTGTATGCACCCGATCTGAATAAGAAGTTTGTCAAAGGAGGGTACCCTCTTTGACCTACTTTTGCCTGTGGTGGCGCCACCTGTTGATGAATCCGGACGAAAAACAACAACTCTTGTTGGGGACCATGAGTACTACATGCTTATCAAGTTTCATCAAATTCTGTTCAGTGGTTCTGGAGAAGTAGTCGAAAATGTGAAAAGTTAACGACGGACGACAGACGACGGACGACGGACGGTGATTGATCACAATAGCTCACTTGAGCCTTTGGCTCAGGTGAGCTAAAAATCAACATTTTTTGTGAGAAAAAATTATTCTTTAGGTACACACTTTTAGTGTATGCACTTCCAGGTATTGTGCAAAGTGAACACAATTCTTCCTGATTTATTACAATAATTCATATATACCCCAGTATTCCAAGATATCTGTCTGATGCATTGTAATGATCTATATAAATCTGACCACTGTATTCACTATAAATTTCTTAGTCCCTAGTGACTGCTTTGCTCCACTGATGTACCATGTTAGATATTACATAAATAAAATTCACTAATAGGCCAAATGAAGGTTATGAAAATCTGGAGGTATATACAACATGATCTATTTGTAGAGACAGTGTAATGATTAGTACATATACCTTACCTAAAGTAGTCACTGTGATGAATAAGAACATCTTTGGGGCAAGAAATCCTCTCCCCTCCCACCACTAATTCTACAAAATCCATCAGTTTTAGATCCTACAACATATTATTGATAAAGCTTAAACAATGAACTTATGACTACAATTATATTCTTTTGTTCAAGTATTGATTAAGTATTTAAAATATTAAATGATCATACAAAATCAGAGATAGTCAGTACTGCATGATATGTCTGTCACTTATTTTCAAGTTTTCATCTTTCTAACAAAACTTTCCCTCGGAAGTATTCTGTGTTCTTATCTTTTGAACTTCAGAGTCAATGAGCACATTTTCCTCTCATATCTCATGTGGATTACAGGTACCATTAGGATAAAGTTCCTGGGGTATAAATAGATATAATTTCAAATTAAATCACGTCTATTACTAATTTGAATTACTTCCTTGTTTTTTTTCCTTCTTGGAGGTACATGTATATGTACATATGACAGAATATTTGTACATAAATCAACCACATCATGTAAGAGATTTTCGCTAAACCAAAAGTGCTTCTGAAAGTTTTGTTTCACTCTCACAGTATTTGAATTATTGAACAAAGCTAAATTGTTTTAAAAGAAATGTAATTACATATACAACTTTCTTGAAATAATTCAAGTAAAGAAATGGTAGGAATAAATATGGAACAACCATCAAGCAGTTACTCTTCAAAGCAGGGAAGGAAAGCTAAGCAATACATGTAAACCCCATGATATGAGATATGAAAATGGCTGTTTGACTATGAAGATCAAAGGTCAAGATCAAAGAAGTATTTCCTGATAAAGCTTTCTTAAAAAGGTATAGACAGTCAATTTTATGTACATGTATTTGAAAACCATCATTTGCTCTGTACATTGTGCACAGAAGCTGTAGGTAACAATGCAAAATAACAACCTCCCTCTCTAGGATATTTGGACATTACTTTTCTTTGAAATGGAAAACTATACATTTTTTCAGGAAACCCTGTAAAATAAAGAATACATGTATATGTTACATCAGAAATTCAAATCCAATGATGTAAACATACTAAAGTTAACTTTTGTTATGTCACATTGGCACTCAAAACAACCTGTTATGAATTTTCAACTTGTGTGTGATTTATAGTCTACACTAAAAGGAAGTGATTATATACACATTGGCATAACTGACTATTTAGCAAAAAAGCCTAAGCTTACAACTTTTTTGGGCCAAAAAAAAATTTTATTGAAAATTTTATGTAAAAGGAGAGAGAGAGAGAGAGAGAGAGTTAATTTCGTCCATATTACACAGTTTTATGTGCAGATCGTCTACATGCATACTGAATGACCTTATAGAAACATTAAGATGTCACCAGTCCAAGGGTTGAAGGTAGAAAAAGAAATTGGGCAAATGTTCTTACTCAGACACCCTCCGAGTACTGGAAACGGACAGACTTAATCTTATTTCACAAGACAGATTTTGGGCCTAGTATTTGGTTCCAGCAAAACTGGGGGAATTAAAACAAGATGACGATAAAAGAGTATTTTAAGCATTCGAAGGAGGTTTGCCCAACAGTAGCATGCAAACCTACAACTTACAAGATCAAGACAGAAATTCACAAGTGGGGGTGCTGATGGCAAAATACTGAAGAGAAGCCAACAGCTCTTACAGAAACTCTTTCTTGTTGTAAGTTTCGGTTTCCAAGGTTGGATAACTGAATGGTAAGAGCGTCCATCTTCATGGTGGAAGGTTCTGGGTTCGATCCGACCACATCTTTTCCTCATTGTTACAGTACAGAATAATATGTTCTTGTACTAGTTAACCAGGCCAGGCAACAATGGTAAACATTGTAAATGTCTGCAAAAGTAACTAATTAATCAAAATAATATCACACGTTGATCATCATACCTGTAACACAAGAATAAGTGCATTGCTTTTTGTACTGCGTTTTCAAATATAATGTACTGTATCAAATAAATATCAGACGATATAACTAAAAGTTTATATAAGCGATTCGATCGATTTACTATTCGATCCAAAACGTTTCGAATATATCTCCTTGGTCTTCGTCTTTCTGTACTACCGATTTAAGGGTTCTCGATCCTTGGGTGACGTCATATATGTTCCATCAGGGTGGGGGAAATGAAACTTTGTTGATTCGTCTTCGTACAAAATAGCATGTGTAGCGCTGCCGAATTAATCAGGGTGTCCATACCCATTTTGGTACAATACAGTCGCCCCAGGCGCACTGAATTAACAACAGTCATTCTCTTCTTTAGAAATTAGATTCATCAGAAAGTTGCAATACATTTATTCACGAAAGAAAATTCCAAACACATTAGAACAATAAGTAAATAACAATAATCCAAAAGTCGCTTCGATATTATTCACTCAACTAATCTCTGATCTTAACTAAATAACTAATCTTAACTAACTTCAATCGCTGAAACCTGCCTCTATTTATACCAAAACTCCGGACTCCCCGTGACCTAAATAAAATGTACTCCCCATATCTTAATTTAGACTATCTCCCCATAATCTGTTGACTCCCCACGTGCTATATATAGACTAACTAGTATAAACAAAGACTTAGCGTGATTATAATTAATCTAAATATGACTACCTATACAAACATTTAATATGTAAAAGTAAAGATATCTAGACCGCTACACATGTATATAATAGTAGTAATAAAGGAATGTAAATCTGTAGACATATTTCTGATTTCTTATATAATTTACCAAAAAGTGTCCAAATCATATCTATAAGCAATCTCCAAAGCAACCCACACACAGGGAGTGCAAGGATCGTAACTTTGCTTTGGAGATTGATTTATAAGTTGTTTGCATCAATTTTGTGTCATAATAAGAGGGTGATGTTCTTTTATTTTGCTTATTTTTAAATTTAGCATGGTTATGTAAAAATATTTGTGTTCAAAGAAACATCTGATATTGTAGAAAGAGTACAGTGTAAGATTATGAACCACTCATATAACTTATCTCTATAAGAGCTGTCCTCTCATTGTTTTTACAATGACTTGGGGACAAAATTGGAGGGTAGGGTAATAAAATCTTACTTTGCACGAAATGTAACCTGGTTACATACATATTTCTTTTGTTTACTAAGTATATATGCTATTGCAGAATCAAAATAAATCAAGAGAATGATATTTACACATATTTACACTCTAAATATCACATATTTCGAAGCATTTGTAAGGGGGATAATTTCAGCAATCAGAGATGCAAGACAACCTTATCTCTCATTATATACATGTATATATAACGGATTCTAAAATTGATACTGAATCATGAAGGAAAGATATTATACTACAAATATTAAGAAGTGTTTAAAATCAATCTGATAAAAACCATATCTTTATTCCGCTTCTCTATTTGTTCCATTGCGTATAAAGGGACAAATAGAGAAGCGGAAAAAAGATATGGTTTTAATCAGATTGTGTTTAAATTCTGCTGATATACATAAAATTGGCCGTACAATGCAAACTAATAGATGATATGTTTGACTGAGAAATTACCAAAATATGAATTAATCATGTTAAGACCCATTAATTTTGATTTCTTGCTAGGTAATGTTTTAACACCACCAATTTATTTGTGTCTTATATGTTCCTCTAACAAAAATGTATTTTTTACAGCACGTACGTTTCACTAAAATTTTCTTGGGGATGGATATCTCTTAAAAGGTTGATCTCGTGCATAAGCGTAGGAACAGGGGAGGGGGGGGGGCATTATTTTTAATGTGATATTTTTTTTTTTTTTTGAGGAAAATGTTAACATATAGATGGTGACAGCCTACATATTCTCTCTAACACACAATCTCCGAATTTCTATTAGCAAGTTGCTATTAGCAAGTTGTTCAATGTTTAATGGTAGATGAACTCATTCAATACCAAGAAAAATATTTCATGAGTTTTGCCCCCATCCCACTTTTGATTTGCTCCTACGCCACTGTCGTGTAATAATGGAAGAAAAAGCAGAGCGTAAAATAATTAAAAAGAAAGTAAAGTGTTGATGACAATTCTTTTCAAGATATATTCTATATGACGTGTAATACAGAGATGTTGACATTGGTTGATGTATATCAGAGATCGCCATGATAAATTACGGAAATAACAAATGGTGCTAGGAAGTCGAATGAAATAAAAGTTTGATCAGATATTAATTCACATGGCCAGTGGCATAGCTGCTACAGACTGACATATGCACGTATGCTCAAACAGGCGAGTCAGAGAGCAATCTGGGGAACGATCCAGAATTGCAGTTGCTGAGGGATACAACTTCAACATCCAGTATCTGCAATGATTACTTCAATCATAAATAAACTGCACTTTCGAAAAGGACAGGGTTTTTCGGGGTTTTTTATGTTTTTTTTTTAATGTTTAAAACTATATGAGAGAAAAAGTAATTCGCCTGTGCTTTGAATGCAACACCCTTTCAGATACATAATTAGATCATTTGTGTCTAAAACGGCTTAGAGGAAGTAGCAGTGAAGAGATTTTTCTAGTTTTTCTAATAACTTCAAGCCATGAGCCACTATCGCATTCTTCCTAGGCCTCGTAATTTAGGTAGAGAAGCGTCGACAATTTGGGACTCCATCCATGAGCCCTATCCCAAACGTTCAGAGCCCACTTTACTAGGTGCACAACTCAAAACCATGTTCTACTATAGGCTACGAATAGAATCTGCCTAGGTCTCATGACTTAGAAGAAGAAGCGCCGACAAGTTATTTTCCCCCTTAACCATACCAATGAGCTCCATCCTGAGGGACCAAACCCCAGTTTGAAAGCATGGTTCATAACCCCAAGCCATGTTCTTCATATACCATTATCATATCCTGGCTAAGCCTCGTGCAGTAGGAAGTGAAGGGCGGAAAAGATTTTCTTTTTACAACACCCATGAACCCCAACCTCAAGGGCCAGAACTAACCTCCACCGACACTTTGGTACTCAGGTACACAAGCTCAAATAATGCTATGTCATATACAACCCACATATTCCTTCTAGACCGCCTGGTTAAGGAATAGAAGCGCAGATAGATTTTTACTACATTCATGAGTCCCATCTCCACGGGACCAGACTATATACCACCACGACACTTTTTAGGCTTTCTGATTTAGGAGGAGACAAGATAGTGTAGACAGACAGACGGATACAGTCACCTCAGAGCTATAGCATTATACCGTATAATATACGCCTCGCATTTTATGTGCCCTTCGATCCCTCTAGCCGGTAAAAAGTTATTTTAGAGCGGCGGACCAGGAGAGGAGAAAGATGCGATTGGTGAAAACAATGATTGCTAGGCGGTGGGTTGAGAAGGGGCATTTCACATTCGCTGTCCACCTATCGCCTTACTTGAAACCAGCATTACCGTGCTGATGGACAATATTTTACCATGTGTTTATTTCAATTCAATATAAAACGTCGTGCTGTTCAATGATGTCTCTGTGAGATGGATTAACACCCAACCCTGACATTTACTGAAAATTTCATCGAAATAGCCCCCCCCCCGTGTCAAGCACGGATAAAGTTAGATCACCCTAGGGACTCTCAGCCCAGAGTTAAGCACTTTACAAATAGAGCTAGGTCACTCTAGGACCTCTCAGCCCTGAGTCAAGCACATAACAAATAGCGCTACGTCACTCTAGAACCTATCAACCCAGAGTCAAAAACACTACAGATAGAGCTAGGTAATTCTAGGACTTCTCAACCCCGAGTCAGGTACACAACAGATAGAGCTAGGTCACTCTAGGACCTCTCAACCCTTAGTCAAGCAGGCTACGGATAGAGCCAAGTCATTTTAAAGACCTCTAAACCTCGACTCAAACACAGTACAGATAGTGTTAGGTCACTCTAGGACTTCTCGGCTCAGAGTCAAGCACACTACTAATACAGTTAAGTCACTCTAAGACCTCTCAGCCCATATTCCAACACACTACTTGTAGAACTAGGCTAGATCAATTAGGAACTTTCAGCCTAGAGTCAAGCACACTACAGATAGAGCTAGGTCACCTAAGGACCTCTAAGCCCAGAGTCAAGCACATAACTGATAGAGCTAGGCCACTCTAGGACACCTCATTTGCAAGTCAAGCACACTACTGACAGACTTAGACAGAGTTAGGTCTCTCGGACTTCTCAGTCCGAGTCAAGCACATTACTGACACAGTTAGATCTCTAGGACCTCTCAGTCCGAGTCAAGCACATTACTGACAGAGTTAGGTCTCTAGGACCTCTCAGTCTGAGTCAAGCACACTACTGACAGAGTTAGGTCTCTAGGACCTCTCAGTCCGAGTCAAGCACATTACTGACAGAGTTAGGTCTCTAGGACCTCTCAGTCCGAGTCAAGCACATTACTGACAGAGTTAGGTCTCTAGGACTTCTCAGTCCGAGTCAATCACACTACTGACAGAGTTAGGTCTCTAGGACTTCTCAGTCTGAGTCAAGTACACTACTGACAGAGTTAGGTCTCTAGGACCTCTCAGTCCGAGTCAAGCACATTACTGATAGAGTTAGGTCTCTAGGACCTCTCAGTCCGAGTCAAGCACATTACTGAGAGCTAGGTCACTCTAGGACCTCTCAAACCTTAGGAGCACATGACTGAAAGACCTAGGTCTCTCTAGGACCTCTCAGCGCAGAGTCAAGCACACTACAGACAGAGCTGGGTCACTCTAGGATCTCTCAGCCCTAAGTCAAGCACTCTACAGATAGAGCTAAGTCACTCTAGGACCTCTCAGTCCGAGTCAGCCACATTAATCATACAGTTACTGAGTTAAGTCAGTCTAGGACCTCTCAGCCCCGAGTCAAGCACACTCCTGGATATATAGAGCAATTTTGACTTGCCATTTGTAAAAACTTTTTCCATAAATAATAAAACATATATAGCAGCGACAGACGATCGCTTATCTTTTGCTCCGACATCGGATTTAGATAGAGGCTCTTTTGATGCAGCCTCGGGCTTTCCTCTACACATCCGGAGCTTCCCTCGACAATCAATTACTCCTCTCTGGTTTTTTGCTTTTTTTTTTTTGGTTTTTTTTTTTTTGTTTTTTTTTTTATTCCTCCAGAAAAGCCAAAATCAGCCAGCGTTTGTTTGACGCCATAGATGAGCTGATTGGCTCGGGAATTATCAGACTTTTACCTATGACATGTAATTACAGAAGGTACGCATATGCGACTTAAGAGTTGATTTTGCGACCTGAATTGGAAGAAACTGGCAAAATCGCGACAGAAATAAAAATTTGTCCATTTTTGTTTGTTCAGAAGTGTTCAACTGTTATTGATCCCCGGCTGTTGTTCGGGAGTTCTCGTACACTTCTGAACAAAGAAATATGGACAAATTTTTATTTCGGTCGCGATTTTGCCAGTTTCTTCCAATTCAGGTCGCAAAATCAACTCTTAAGTCGCATATGCGACCAATATAGTCGCAACTTGGAGCACTGAGCCCCGAGTCAAGCACACTACAGATACAGCTAGGTCACTCTAAGACTTCTAAGCTCCGAATCAAGCACACTACAGATAGAGCTAGGCCACTCTAGGACCTCTCTTCCCAGAGTCAAGCACATTACTGACAGAGCTAGTCCTGTTAGGTCACTCTAGGACACTTCAGCCGCAAGTCAAGTATACTACTGATAGAGCTAGGTCACTCTAGGACTTCTCGGCCCCGAGTGCAGCACATTACTGATAGAGCTAGGTCACTCAAGGACCTCTCGGCCCCGAGTGCAGCACATTACTGATAGAGCTACATGTAGGTCACTCTAGGACTTCTTGGCCCCGAGTGCAGCACATTACTGATAGAGCTAGGTCACTCTAGGACTTCTCGGCCCAGAATGCAGCACATTGTTGATAGAGCTAGGTCACTCTAGGACTTCTCGGCCCCGAGTGCAGCACATTACTGACAGAGCTAGGTCACTATAGGACTTCTCGGCCCCGAGTGTAGCATATTACTGATTGAGCTAGGTTACTCTAGGACCTCTCGGCCCTGAGTGCAACACATTACTGATAGTTAGGTCACTCTAGGCCTTCTCGGCCGCGAGTGCAGCACATTATTGATAGAGCTAGGTTGTCTTAAAGTACATGTACACGTAACTTGAAATTTGTTTTCTGTGAGTGTTTGTTACATACCGGTAGAGATCTTCAATAATTCTAACACAAATAAATCCAGTCTGGACGCCAAATAGGAAAATGTAAATCTATGCACAGATTCAAATGGAAAATGTAAATCTATGCAAAGATTCAAATATTTTCATGACCAATGCTTAGGGATTTATGACCCTATGACCTCTCTCACATTGATTAAAAGTCATCCTCATTCAAGATAATTTTCCTTTGGATTATCTTCATATAATATTAATTGTAGTCGTAATATGTTTGTGAATATTCAATATGCTATATGGTAAATGTCACAATTCTAGGACACTCCATTGTAGTTCAATATCCTGATACGTGTTGTGATTAAACCTGCATTTGAAAGAGCATACGCAATGGAATCACGAAAATTAATGATAACAATGACATGTTGTGATAGATATTGAACACGTATAGTGTTAGTACTGCTTTCTTATTAGATAAAGTTTGAGTTTTACAAAATGTACGTCTAGATTTGGTTTTATATTGAGCTTAGCTTCATATAGTTTATTATTCAGGACTGTTTACATGTAGTTTATTATTCAGGACTGTTTACATGTAGTTAATTATTCAGGACTGTTTACATGTAGTTTATTATTCAGGACTTTACATGTAGTTTATTATTCAGGACTGTTTACATGTAATTTATTATTCAGGACTTTACATGTAGTTTATTATTCAGGACTGTTTACATGTAGTTTATTAAACATGACTGTTTACATGTAGTTTATTATTCAGGACTTTACATGTAGTTTATTATTCAGGACTGTTTACATATAGTTTATTATTCAGGACTTTACATGTAGTTTATTATTCAGGACTGTTTACATGTAGTTTATTATTCAGGACTGTTTACATGTAGTTTATTATTCAGGACTTTACATGTAGTTTATTATTCAGGACTTTACATGTAGTTTATCATTCAGGACTGTTTACATGTAGTTTATTATTCAGGACTGTTTACATGTAGTTTATTATTCAGGACTGTTTACATGAAGTTTATTATTCAGGACTTTACATGTAGTTTATTATTCAGGACTGTTTACATATAGTTTATTATTGAGGACTGTTTACATGTAGTTTATTATTGAGGACTTTACATGTAGTTTATTATTGAGGACTGTTTACATGTAGTTTATTATTGAGGACTGTTTACATGTAGTTTATTATTCAGGACTGTTTACATGTAGTTTATTATTCAGGACTGTTTACATGAAGTTTATTATTCAGGACTGTTAACATGTAGTTTATTATTCAGGTCTTTACATGTAGTTTATTATTCAGGACTGTTTACATATAGTTTATCATTCAGGACTTTACATGTAGTTTATTATTCAGGACTTTACATGTAGTTTATTATTCAGGACTTTACATGTAGTTTATTATTCAGGACTGTTTACATATAGTTTATTATTGAGGACTGTTTACATGTAGTTTATTATTGAGGACTTTACATGTAGTTTATTATTGAGGACTGTTTACATGTAGTTTATTATTGAGGACTGTTTACATGTAGTTTATTATTCAGGACTTTACATATAGTTTATTATTCAGGACTGTTTACATGTAGTTTTTCATTATTCAGGAAAGTTTACATGTAGTTTATTATTCAGGACTTTACATGTAGTTTTTCATTATTCAGGAATGTTTACATGTAGTTTATTATTTAGTCTATTTTCAGCCATGTATTTGACTCTGTCACTGTAAAATGTAGTTGCCACACTAAAAATAAACATTGAATTTTGAAAACACATTGTAAGACTCATCGCTACAGAGAACGATCTCGGACCAAGAGAAAAGGACTACGATTTTAAAATAACTCTATCACATTTGTCTTGACATTGTATCAGCTATCTACTTTAACAACAATAAATTCTCTACATATATAATATAAGAACTTTATTAATATCATAAATATATTGAAAGTTAATAATAAAGCTTGTAATCTTCAAAAATAATTTGTTCATAAAACAAGTGAAAAAAAAATCTTATATAATGCACCAAATACAAGTTACATGCAAATGACATGTGTGCCATATAATGCAATGTCTATAATGACATGACACAAAAACAAAACAAAACAAAAATACAATATGAAATATACCTCTCTAGTATCCATATATAAATAATGTATATCATATTTCTCCATGTTCTCATTTAGGTATATGTATATGTACATGGGACTTACATGATTTAGGAATACGGTGAATACTAGTCCTGTATGAAATAAAATCTGATCAATATGAAACAAGATTTCCTCTTAGACTATAAGAACATGACTTTTTCAAAAGTGGCATAAAAATACATGATCAATTTTTTTTTCGATATAGTTCTTCATCTAAATCAAACTTAAACAAATAAATCTCTTACAGCTTTTTCAAGTATACATTCATTTTGTGAAAGCACCCAACTTTTTGTTAATGTTTACTTTTTGATTTACATTACTGTACATATACATATAGAACTAACTTCATTTTCTCTAATAATTTCCTTTCTTTTTGTTCATCATACTCTCTTACACTTATTAAAAATTTTAGATAGTTTTACATACATGTAAGTTTCACTAAGAAAATGAACATTGAATTAATATGAAATAATCATGAAAGCATACATGACCAAAGTTACTGTCAGTCAAATTTCATCATCAATCAAGCATATATCTATAAGTTACTTTCTGTATATTTCTGTCAGTTTTCCTTCACAATAAATTATAATGAAACATAGCAATATCATTAATTAGCCTAAACAAAGCCGTTCTTTATGGCTAGATGAATTTCAAAGTGGAACATGTTAGCTGTCACTTCCAGTTTTTGTAAAGTTTTGATATGACTCATCTTTTAATGGAAGAAGTCTTTCATATTTACATGTACATGCACATTATATTCTATTCCATTTTCTTCTTTCCCACCTTTAATTTTAATCAAAATTGTGAGATTAACTTAAATCAATATAAATATCATTAAGTTACAAATTCATGTATTACTCCTTCTAGTACATGTGTACATGTAGTCCTAGTTGAAATACCCCCCTCCCCCTTTCTTTTTTTTTCATAAGTTTTGAGGGGATCTACTATAAAATCATTTTTAACTTCTGTGATATTCTTGTATGTTTCCTCTATATATCTGTACCTTTAACTTCAAAGTTAGACTTATCCGATCATTGCTTTAAGATTACATGTAAGTGTGTTGTGACTGCAAATCCTTAAAAAATGATTTGGATTGCTGTTTCCCAATGTTTCCCTTGGTGAGCCTACCCTTTGCAGGACCTTGGTGAACCTATCCCTTGCAGAACCTTGGTGAGCCTACCCCCTTGCAGGACCTTGGTGAACCTACCCCTTGCAGGACCTTGGTGAACCTACCCCTTGCAGGACCTTGGTGAACCTACACCTTGCAGGACCTTGGTGAACCTACACCTTGCAGGATAAATAGGTAAGTATAGGATATATCTTAATTATTATTAAATCTTTAATCCCCATACTGTGCCATAAAATAATAATAAAGATTTTCGCGTTTTATTTTCCCTGTTCTACATAATTACATGCATATGTACATGTATGCTACTCAAAAGTCTACAACACTATATAATCTTGTATATATATATATGTACATGTTAACATATTGTAAAATCCCCTTATACATTTTAGAGGTAAATGTTGTAAAGACAATTTCATGGCCAATATTAGCAGTAAGAACATTCTCATCATGAAAATAATTTTTGAAAACCAAAGATGTTGCTTTTTTTATTTTCTTAATAAAAGGTAGACTGAGAACAAGCCAAAAACTTGTTTTGTGTTGGAGTTCAACTCTTTACATACATAAAAAAGTTTTGGCCTGTTCTAGATCTAAATCAAAGGGTTAAAAACGTTAGAATATAAAAAAAAAATCTGGTATCTATCATTTGTATCATTTAGACCTGTTGGTTGGAACAGCAATCCAGTTAACAATCCAGTTATTTGTTATGGAAAGCCTGGGTGATAGGGATCATTATTAATCTGTCTATAAATTTGTAATATTAGTTTTGAAAGGGAGCTGTACATCCACAAAATTCTTATCAAGCCATGATAAAGAAACTTAGAAAGGAAGGGTGGGGAATGGCATTACATCAAAAGTAACCCATTGACCCTGTCCCTTTCTGGTAATGATAATTTTTGGCTCACTAGTTATTAAAAGTATCTAGTTAAAACATGTACTTCACTTTCATTACTAATATATATGAGGTTTTAACAATGTTAACATGTACAAATAGAGTAACATGTGTACTTAGATGTTTATGGCCGACAACGTGTTAACAGAGAATTTATGACAGGAATACATGAACATGAATCAAATCTGAATAAGCCCTTAAGGTATAGTTCTCCTATCTGACACCATACACATGTACATTTGTAACATATTATATAACCTTGTTATGATGTACATGTAATTACTGGAATTTGAATACATGAATAATGTACATGTATAAATGTATTATTACATTAATATAAATTATAATATATTTCAAGACTCTAAAACATCATCATACATGTACTATTGATATTCATAATTTAAAAGAACTCTGATAATCGATATATGATCATTAAATAATATCAAATTCTTAATACATAAAATCTTCTTTTAATGTTAAACTCATTTAATTTGTAAATCACAATAACGTATAGATCTATATATATAAAATAATTTTTATATTCGTTTTAAAATATCCAACTTCAATATGTCTTAAACCTTATTGTCATTGTGTCTTCAAACTGATCCTTTACATGCAAGTCGTGATAAAATACCTTACAATACAAAATCTCTAACAAAAAATCATTGCAGTTGAGCACCATTGTTCAAAATTCAGCATTGTTCATGCCTGTAGTCTCACTAAAATGAGGACAATGTGGTCACAAGTTCACCTTTTGTGCCATAGTCCCAAGTTCAGAGTTGACAATTTTCTAAGTTTCATTATCTTCTCGAGACCAACTGTTGTTATACGTGTACAGCCATAAAGATCTATTGACTGCAGGTTTTTTAAATGGTCTGCTATGATGCCCAATCCTTTGTCAGTTATGCGGACACACTGACCAATATTCAAAGTTGTTAATTCTTGCAATGCACTCACTAAGCGAGAAATACCATCATCACTAATATTACAAGCACATAAACTTATACTTTGTAATCCGAACAATCCTTGTGCACGAAACAAAGCTTGATCTCCGATTTTGTCGCAGAAACTCACATCTAACTTTGTTATTCTTGATCCACTTTCAGCTAAATATCCGATACCAGTATCACTAATGTTATCGCAGCTTCTAAGATCTAAATCTCGTAAGCTTGGCATTTTTGCAAGGAATTTTAAACCAGCATCTGTTATACTGGCACAAAAACTCAAGTTAACTCTTTTGAGATTTGTTAATCCAACACTGACATTTTTCAAGGCTTGGTCTGTGAGCTTTTGGCAATCTTGAAGTCCAAGATTTTCAAGTTCGAGTGTTCCTAATGCAGCACTTGGTGTTAATCCTGCTAAATGCCCGATACCTGCATCAGAAATATGACTACAGCTCCTCAGATTAAGGGTTTTTAATTTACGAAGTCCCCATGCTATGACGTAAAGTCCATTGTTAGTGATATTACAACATCCTCCCAGTTCTAGTACTTCTAGATTTGTAAGACTACGAGCAATGCGATTAAGGCTGGTATCCGTGATTTGTTTACACAAACTGAGATTCAGCACTGCAATTGTGGATAGGTCTTTACTAAATGCGTGACTCAAAGCGTGATCCGTGACATTAAAACAACCACTTAGATCCAGAATTTCTAAATTAGGAACGCCATCTATAACCTCTCGTAGATTTCGTTTTAAACTCAGAATTTGAATTCGCCGAATCCCACGTTTTACAAGACTAGAAAACAAAGATGGATTTGATCTTCGTAGGTGAAGTTTAGCGATGTCTCCTCTCCAAACGAGGCGATTATAAGCTGCATCTCGCCATTTAACACAAACCTGTGAAACTCGACCTTTGTCTTTGACATTTAAATAACTAAATATCATAGCCAGAACCTCTGGAAACAGACACGAGATGTTAGGATAGGGCTTCTCGCCCTTCTTCTCCATCTTACTTTTGCATGGCTATTTTTGTCACGTGACATATAAGCTACGCACATAATTTTCTGCTAAATTTTCATTGGTTCAAAACTTTTGTACCGGGAAAAATGAAAATCATGTTACTGTTAGATCTGGCGACACCAATCGGAACACCATCGCCATTTTTTTTTCACAAAAATAGAAATTTTGTATTTGCGTACGGAAATGGACGAGTTTTTACGATTGCTAGCGGCACGTCTCGCAAAGAGGGGGGGGGGGGGGGGGGGGGGGGGGGGGGGGGGTGGGGGGGGGGGTGGGTTGTTAACTTCCTATAAAAAGGTATATATATATATATATATATATATATATATATATATATATATATATATATATATATATATATATATATATATATATATATATATATATATATATATATATATAGACGTGCGGCTGGAATGGTGTATACTTTTAAGGCCACCAATAGGCCTATATTAATGGGTATCATTTTCCCTTTAAATATATATCAATGGGTATCTTTCAAATCACAAAATATATGCGGCATGCGGAATAGATAAAACGCAGGTGGAGATTGCAAGAGAGGATATTTTTGCATATGAATGGATATGCTTTTCACTATGGTCAGTATATGAATGGGATATGTTTTACACTTCGCTCAATATATAAATGGGTAGGGTACCAGCGACTCGAGCCGCATGTCCGTAACCAAAATCATTGCAAGTTACCCGGCGGCCCCGTGCGTCTCGTCCAGGAGTTCCTAACCTAAAGGGGTAATAAGTGAATCCGACCCATTTTGATCAGACCCCATCGGATCCAACCTCAGTGGATCCGGTGTAACATTAAAAGTGACCCCAGAAGTCGTCGAAAATTGACGCATATTTTAATTTTAATTTAAGCCGTTAAATTTTGATTTCCCATGAGGTCATTTTTCAACGATTTTATGTATAGTATTGAAATACAAGTTTCTATGGAAGTGGGGTGGTCATGTGGGATGTCTCTCACCATTCCATCTCATTCCTCCTTCCATATAACCTTTGCTTCCTCCTTCAATATCGGGTTTCGCAACTGACACACATTGTGCATACAGAAAAAAAAGTTAATATATACAGGGGGAAAGATTTGTGGTTTGGGGATGATTTTAAACTAGAATATTAATTGAATAGATCTTAAACCAATATACCCTTTTTCTCGGGAGAAAATCTATTCACTAGGTAGATTTTCCCGGGGGTGGAGGAATACTTTAGGAAAAATTCTATACTATATCACTTTTTTGTTTGTCCATAACCCATCAGGGGCGGATCTAGAACTTCATGTGCCCGGGGGGGGACCTCACACTTGCGGCCCGAAGGGCCGAATGGGGAGAATATGGGAGGGGTCTGCCTCTCACATATGTGGGGGTTCGGGGGGGCCTCCCCCGAGAAAATTTTGCAAAAATGAGGCAAAATGGTGCAATCTGGCGTTCTTTTTTGCATTCTTCATCAACATTTTCTTGACGTCAAATATTCCGCAAAAACTCTGAAATCGGAAGAAAACTGTCGTAATATTTTCGATCAAAAATTATCATGTTCACCCCTCCCTCCCTCCCACAGGTGGGGATGGGGTTTCCCTGAGAAGATATAAAAAAAAATCTTGCAAAATCGTGTGTGCCATATTAGGCCCCTTTTGTTCTAATTCACGGAAATTTTATCAGGCATGGACCAAGATTTTCAGTTGGAGGAGGCGTAAAACTCGGCACAGGGTCTAGGGACTGCCTATAGGTCCCCGGTGGATGTAGGGTAGATCCTTGGTAAGGGGAACAAGGTGCAAAGTCCCCCTCCACGGAAGCTCCTGTATTTAAGACTTTTGAAGATACAAAATACGTTGTGAAAATAAACTATTCTAGAAATGGCTATAAGTGAAATCCACCTTGTACATCGCTTAGCTTCAGTACAAGCGTTTTAAAAAGTTGTACTGAAGCTACACAATATACAAGACGTATCTGAGTAAAATTGTATGGATAAGTAAAATCCATCTTGTACAGCGCGTAGCTTCAAACTTTTGTAACATTTGCTACACGATTTACAAGTGGCCATACGATTTTACTCGCCTGAGGCCAAGTGACCGAGCATTTGTGCGCTGGATATTAATTTGGATTGCACATATATTTCGCTTCCCTCTGGAGAATATTATGGATCATAAACGGGGATCAGGGAAGATTTATCATGAAATTGATCGTGAGTGAAGCGAGTCAACGATTTTTTTTCAACTGCAAATTTAAAGAAATATGAGTGAATAACTGGCGAGCGAGGCGAGCCAGCGAAATTTTGGAAATTTTAGACAGAAATGCAGTAAAATAGGTTCTAAAACAGACTATGGTGCCCCCTTCGGTGGGCACCCCCGGCTGGATCCGCGCCTGCCCATTATGTATATGGTTACTGGCTCAAGTTAAAGGCATCCACATCAAAGACATCAGCGGACCAACAACAGATACGAGGATCGTAATTATGGGGGTCTGGATTTATGATCAGCCCTCTCATTTTTAACTGAATATATATTTTTTTCATAGAAGGATGATTTGTTTTACATGTTTCACATATTCAGGGGCTAGAAACTCTCACGACAAACGTATAACATTTGGCATCGTGAGTCAACCGCTTTTGTATTTCAAAAATAACATCAACGTTTAAAATATACATATCCGTATTAGGACTTTACTAGTTTTCTTGATTTAAGTCACTGGGTAGTAAAGCAATTAATTATTTCATACAGTTGCAAAACATACATGTATTCGACTGATCAGTCTCAGGGGCGGATCCAGCTTTTGAGTTAGGGGGGGGGCGTAAAAATGGCGAGGGGTCTGGGTACCGCCTAGGTCCCTAGCGGGCCCAGGGCAGAGCCCTGGTAGGGGGCCTAAGGGGGCAGAGCCCCCCCTCCCGGAAGCTCCTGCATTTATGGCTTTTTAGAACCCATTTTCGTGACTCCAAAATAGATTAAATGTTTTGTGACCAGACATTTTTTGGCTGTGCTTTATGGTATATCAGAGGTCGATTTCAGGCATGATTGTTTCTATTAGAGGTAGATGTGGCTCAACTGTACGACAAGAAATCTGAACTTGTCTTCCCCGGGTATGCATGCAAAGTGAATATGTAACATCCCCCGGGTCAACAAATCCAAGTAGGGAAAAAATAGAAAAAAAATATCTAATCAAACCCAAATGTCAGGTGCACATCTTACACACCAGGTACTGAGAAACGCTCCGGGTAAAGAAACGGACAGACTAACGGACAATGCCGAACATAAATTATTTAATTGGGGTGCCATCGACATTCGTGGAATGTCTATCAAAGGAGAAATAAATAGTCATTTCATCAGTCACTCCCACCTGGATAAAAACCCTAGAAGCGGATGCAGCAATTTTTGAAAGGGAAGGTTAACACTGGTCCGCAGAATATATCAAAATGACTCGGTAAAATATTCTGTCAGATTCAGATTCAGATTCTTTATTTCTCATTAACCAATGAATACATTAGTATTGAGACAACATATATACAAATATACACAGTATGAATATATAAAGTGTTCAGACATAGTTATAGGTTAATATATATGCAAACAAATTTCAGAAATAGTAAATGCCACCAAATCAAGTTTCGGGAGCTAAGCTTTTGAATATAATCCTAATAAAATTACAAAGTTTTCGTAGGGCAATGATATTTTTTGATTGTATTAAGGATTTTAATTTTAATGAGTTTGGATTTATTCTGTAATATCTATCAATGAAACGGCACCTGTTATGTATATGATATGTATAGTCAAAAAGGTAATGGAATTCATCACCAATTTCATCGGAATTGTATCAAAAACATTTACGAAAATGTCTGTCAATCCCATGCCATCTGCCAGTTTCAATCGGCAAACGGTGATTACTGGCACGGAATTTACACAAATTTATACGATTATTATCACCAAGGATATCTAAGTAATTTTCAAAACAAAATTCATCTTTAAACATTCGATAAAATATACCTTTACTCGAGTTATATATATTACTTTTCCAAGTCTGTTGGTATTGGTCTTTCAGTCTTTGCTTAATTGCAAAATGTAGCCATTTACAATTGATAACAGTATAGTCAAAACAGGAAAATATATTACTAAAAACCACACAAATCAAGAATATTTTTTCTGTCGAAAAGAGGTCAGTCCCCAACTCCAGCCCCTTCTAGATCCGCCAAAATTTATATAATCGCGTAATACTGGTTGAAAATTGAAAAATTAATTGCCCCGTCTCTATATAATTGCTCAGCTCTGTTCCATGATAAGTTTGAGATACTAGTAGTTAAACATAAAATACAATTCTTCGTCATTTTTTGTGTAAACTAAACAATGAGAGAAACTACGTGGAAATGAGTTACATGCGCCGATCCAGCGGTTGGGGGGGGGGGACCGGAACGTCCCCCCCCCCTTGCTCGAATCCGAAAAGTTTACAAAAAAGGTAATATTTGGGCATTTTTGGGGTTGGACCCCATTCGTCAGGGAGAATAATTTTCCTTTCTTGGTTGGACCCTCTGACAAAAATTTCTGGATCCGCGCATGGGTTGTTACAATGATTGAAAATTGATACACCAGTATTGCAGCATCATTCTATTACATGTATTCTAAAGTAATATATTAATAGAATCTAGCACTAGTTTGAGTTCCATATAGAAGAAGATCAGTCGAGGGTTGGATGAATCAACAAATCTCAACCGAGGCGTTAGCCGAGGTTGAGATACGATGATTCATCCAGCCCGATTCCTTCAGCTTCTTGTCTGTAGCCATTGTATTACACAATATTCCAGCCTCGTGGTACTGATGGGTTTAATACCCGAAATGACGTCGGAATGTTTATTTCCGGAATCGTGGAATGTATTTCGATCAGTAAATATTAAACTGATCAATTTTAAGACAATTAATGCTGCACTGCATTTTAAAAATATTTAATCACACGTAGTTTTATGATCAGGATTTAACTTTTCATTTTACTTGTGTATAGATGGACAGTGATTGAATGTGTGCTACCTATGATTGACCAATTTTAGGGGGGGGGGGCGTACGCCCCTTACGCCCCCATTGAATCCGCCACTGAGTCTCTTAAACGGCGAAACGACTCTTGAAAGGCATGTACCACCTAGAGTCTTAGTGTGGTAGCGTTTCCTTCGCAACAGGATGTAGATCACAAATTGTCGAAGCGTGACGTCAAGTATACGTATATTATTATTTTTATTCATTATTATTATATTTTTTTTGGGGGGGGGCGTTTTGATTCTATTATTTTCAGCATCTTTTCGTCCTGAACAGACCACGTATGAAAAGTCGTCTCGATCTCGCCTTTTAAAGGACAGGCCAGTTGGAATAACCATCTAAACGACGCTGTTCGTTCCGATGTCCATCTATCTAAAAATCCTTTATGATTTAAATTCCTTTATACGCTTTATGCCATCTTTGAACAATTAATTACTGTATTTGTACGCAACTTAATTTTCACCCAAATTTTGATGGTAAGCCGGGTTTTATATATACACTGTATAAGCATATTCATGAATTAGCGTGATCTGTGATTGTCCTTCATAATGTCTTCACAAACAATTTATTAGCGAAATCTTTAATTAAAACCCAAAGAACAGCACTAACTCCGCTTAATATAAATCCCAAGAAAATAAGTACATTTCAGTAAAGATAGATTTGGTTATAGCTACAAAACAAGTTCGATTTACGTCGAGTTTGAACATACTTTTACAAGTAATTTAAGGTGCTTATTCGAATTTTACTGGGATTTCTAAAATAACAGATCATACTTTGATACAAACATTGACAATTTACTCCCACCGAAAAGCTCAATGGGACAAATTGAGAAGCAGAATAAAGGTATGGTTTTAATCAGGTTGAGGTTTTTGGTAATGGTTAAGACTTTGCAGAGTCAACTGTGCTCAATATTTGGCCGTGGATGGTATAAGTCGGCAAACAGGGGGGGCTTCCTGTTGGTAACCCGTAGCACTTCGCACTTAACAGGGTTAAAACGCATAAGCCATTGATCCTCCCAATCCCCATGTATTCCATGACTTTGCTACACACACAGGTCAAAGAGACTGGTCTCTAGTTGACTGCCATACTCATTTCTCCCTTCTTGAATAATGGTGTTATGTTGGCGGATTTCCAATCACTATAGGTACTTGGCCTTGATGTACAGAGGCTCAGAACAGGAGTGTGAGTACTGGCGATATCTGAACATTGTGCTGTTTCCTAGAGTAGTCTTGATGATACTTGGTCAGGGCCTGTAGCTTTAAGGGGGTTCAACTTGAGTAGTAATTTCTCCACTCCGTTCCTGTGTATGTTGATGTCAGGGACAGTATGATGTGGATTTGGTCCTAGGTTGGGCAGTGGTTCAGCGGGATTTTATGAGGTGAAGACTGATGTGAACGTTGAGTAAGGATATCAGCTTTCATATTGGCATCACTGTATGCTATTCCCTCTTTCTTGATTGGGGCCAATCCACAAGCATCTGTCCACTTGCTGTTAATAAAGCTCCAAAGCCGTTTCGGTTTCTGATGTTCATCCATGACGACACTGTTCACATACTCGTTGTATCTAACTTTGCACTTTGAGTGGACAGCGTTCTTTATTTTCTTGCATGTGTCGTAGTTCCGACTTGAATGTGATTTCCGATATCGTTTGTAAGCTCGGTATTTCTTCTTGGTTAGACGCTTGATATTTCGAGTTATCCAAGTTTTGGATGGAACATGCTGGTTCAGTATATTAAGGCAGCTCTGTTTTAAAACCACTACACTAAGCCTGCCCCGATTCGATTGGATGGTTGATTTTATGACATGTAGAGCACTGCTTACTGAAAATTGCCATGCCGGATCTAAGACCATCCAAGTCTGCCTTGTTCCATAGATACATCTTGCGTATAGTAGGTATCTGTGACTTGACTTGAACATCATTGTCGATGAACAACGCTTGGTGATCACTGATTCCCAGGATCACTTTGAGGCGGTTAACAAGCGATGGTCGGTTGGTCAGGAAAAGGTCCAGTATGACATCCTTCCTTGTAGGGGTCTCTACCATCTGAGTAAAGCCTATGTCCGCTATGACCTCGAGGAAGGCGTTATTGATGGCTATAGGATTATGATTTCCCTTCACAGAAGTATCAGTCCATGATATATCTGGCAGATTGAAGTCTCCGGTGAGCCAAAATGGGAATTTGGATTCTTGCTAGCCATATTGTGGATTTCACTACACATGGATTCTGTCTTTTCTGGGGTATTACTAGGTGGTCTATAATAGCTTGCTATGATGAGGGATGGTTTGTTGTCTCTTTTACAGATATAGCAGCTTATTCACATGTTTGTAAAACTGTGAAACAAAAAGTTCATCGCTACTAATGGTTGACTTAGTGATGATGATACTCCACCATAACAATCTTTTCGGTTTCTCCTTGTCATTGTTACATAACCTGGAGGAAGTATTTCAGTCATATATGTCAGGTTTTAACCAAGTTTCCGTGCCAACTATCACATCAGGGTTCGCAGAATTTACCAAGTTGAAAAAGCTTGTTTTATGCTTTGCATGTTGAATGATACAATACGAAATCTATGATGTTTTACATTGTCTTTTGCTCTAGTAGGCTTAGGTGATAATGAGTGTAATGGGATGGTAGGGTTTAATGATTCATTATTCTCTATGCTAGATGAAATGATCTCGTTTGAGCTGTCGAAAGATTTAGATGTATATACAACGAAGGAATCGAAAAGTGAGATGGAGAAGTTTGGCAATCCAAAGTTACAGCATATCCAGCTGACATCTGATATTGATAAATTTGACAGATATATATATATGCAAGGACGAGGCTGAGGCTTTGAAAAGTGACTAGAAGGAGATATACAATGATACAGATAATACGGATGAACATGTTAGGAAAATATAAATATATGTTACATACGTTTTGGGAGAAGTTTTCATTCATATCACGCATGCATTAAAACTCGTAAAAAGTTGAAAAATGACTAAGGATGTCCGTTGTTAGTGTTATGATAATGTCTTTTTCTAACTTTAAATTTTTGTTATTTAAAGTGAGCACATGACAATAGTGTTTCCCAGTACTGTTTCCCAGCTCTAACCATGCATGTGGAGGTCTCCTCAACTATAAAATAGAAGCTTTAGTTATAGTTGTTTTTCTCAGCTTTTTGTTTATTATTTGTACTGTTGTCGGGGGTATTTTTGGGGGGGGGGGGTGAGGTGTATTTTTTGTATGCGTTTTGTTTTTGTTTTGATGTTATGTTTGTTTGTGTTTTTTCTTTCTTGTTTTTGTTTGTTTGTTTTTGTGTTTGTGTTTGTGTGTTTGTATGTGTGTTTGTGTTTGCATGTGTGTGTGTGTTTGGTTTTGTTGGGGCTTCTCTTTGTTTTGCCGGAATATGTACATCCTCCACCCTGTCAATCAGCGCCATCTACTGTCTCATTTTTTCTTCGCTTAGAATAATTGTTATTTAGATAATTATATTGATTGTTTATAACGGTGCAGCGCGATAAGATTATCGCCTAACTGCAGGTTTTATTTTCTCTAAAGCACTTAGCGGTGCGCAAAGCACGGGGGATGAGGAGGGGGAGGGTTTAACTTCCTGTACAAAGGTATATACAGACGTGTGGCTGGAATGGGGCACACTTTTATGACCACCCAATATATCAATGGTTATCATTTTCCCTTCAAATATTTATCAATGGTTATCTTTCTAATCACAAAATGTATGAATAGGTAAAACGTATGTGGAGATTACAAGAGAGGATATTTTTGCATTGGAATATGGAATGCAGAAACTAATTGCAAGCATATTCATGGTAAATAATAGGGAAATTTATATCTGGTATCATCTTTAATACGACATCTTTTATTGCATAGTACGCAAAGGTTTACGCGGAATACGTCATCACTATTCTTCAGTACATGTATATGAATGGATATGTTTTTACACTTTACTCAATATATGAATGGGTAGGATGCCAGTGACTCCAGCCGCACGTCCGTACCCAAAATAATTGCAAGTCAACCCCCCTTTTCCTGCGGCTCAAAGAGTCTTTTTAATTTTTTTTTCTTATTTCATTCTAGATCCTTATATATTACAAGAATTCTGTTTCACCGTGTAGAATTTCATTAAATTCACCACTAGGCCGGTGTCACTGCTAGTGGACTGATAGTCCCCGAGGGCACCATAAGTCTAGTTTTCAGTGCATTTGTACTGACATAAAATATATACTTTAAATTTTCCGTCATGAAATTATGTAAATCACTCTAAAACTAAGGAGTATATCCCTCATGCATAGCTCTGTCCTTAGATTGATTCGTTGGCTGACTTTTTGTGTCATTTTGGTTTTAATTATGCTCTTCAAATATTTATGAATATGAGAATTCCAACCATTCGGTCACAAGCATTACTGAAGAGACATAAGTTGACGAAATGTGCATCTGGTGCACAAAATTAGAGGGTATATATGTTTAATATTTATTATAACCACTAGGCCGGTGTCATTGCTGGTGGACTGATAGTCCCCGAGGCCATCATAAGTCTAGCTTTCAGTGCTTTTTACTGACATGAGATATACACCTAAAATTTTCCGTCATGAAATTATACAAATCACTCTAAAACTAAAGAGTATCTCCATCATGCATAGCTCTGTCCTTAAATTGATTCTTTGGCTGACTTTTTCTGTCATTTTGGTTTTAATAATGCTCTTCAAATATTTATATAGTATGAGAATTCCAACCATTCTGCCACGAGCGAGCATCACTGAAGAGACATAAGTTGCGCATCTGGTGCACAAAATTATAACTATATATGTTTTATATTTATCATATATTATTATTTTGTACATATATATTCATATGCTCTTCATTTTCATTTTTATTCAAGTATTTAAAATGTATATAAAATGTAATTCTTTCTGTCGTTGAAACTCCATTGTTGAAGGACAAAATTCTACCTGAACATTGTATACATTGTAACTATGTGCGACTTGAGTTATGTAATGCCATTACATTTTTATGGATAATATGTATGTGCAATTTAATGACAACTTTAAGACTTATCAACAGATTTTTGAGATTCCTATGGGCACTAACTGCACTCCCCTTATAGCAGATTTAGTTTTATATTTATATGAAATGAACTTCATGCATTCTGTTCAAACATCGAAACGTTTGCCCTTATTGATAAGTTCAATGACAACTTAGATATCTTTATGATACTGTAGAAACCGATAACCCAGAGATTGAAAAATATATTACTGACACCTGAACCTCAATTACACAAAACCAATACTTCAGATACTTCAAAACCTTTCTTGGACTTGTAAAAATATTAAAATTATTAACAACAGTATCCATATCGACATATATGATAAACGTGATGAGTTTGGATTTCCTATTGTATTTTCCCTAATTTAGATGGTGAAGTCCCCATATTCCCATCATATGGCGTCTATATTAGTAAACTGGTTCGATTTGCTAGAGCCTGTTAGTATAACACCGAATTCATCGGAGATACCATAAGTCTTGTATTAGGCATCTCTTATTGATTTACAACCATATACAGACTTTTAAATGAGCGTTGCACCCTGACTGACAGTGCGCTGGGGGCTATGACAGACCTTGTCCAGACCTTTTTCAGAGGAGACGAGGTCCTGAGTCTCGTCCCCTCTGACTGTTAGTTGGGACTTCTACCTATCAAGGATCTGAACTCGTTTACAGACGGACAGAGCATGGTTGACTTATGTTCATGTCTTTTAATATATTTTTGTTACTAGCATATTATTTCATAAAACGTTTTGAGTGAAAATATTCATGATCTCTCATCTTGAGAAACCTGTTGTTCCTTGTTCTCTATATGAAGGATTATTCATAAATCTTTTAATGTTTATCCTTTGATTGTGCTGCTTTTGCGGTGAGTGGGAAGGTGGGCGCCCTTAATCCGGTTAACCACATTACTTGAACGACGTTCGTTACTTTAATTGACCGTCCTAAGTTGGTATCATGACTGCAATGCAATCAAATATTTTTGTAATGTCGTTTTCTGTGATTATTTGACTATTTTTATTTTTCATGTGAATGTTCGCGGTGATTTGTGTCATACAGCTTGGTCAAAATGTTGCAATGTATTTATGATGTTGCAATGACAAGTCCTACATCTCTTTATATGTTTGCAATTGTCCAGAAAAAAGGGGGCCTGGGACAGATCGTCTCCAAAATTCGACATTGATCTTGTTTTAGTGTCATTGTCATGTCATTTGCTTATAGATCTGACTTTTGATTTTTAAGTGACTTCCATTGAGCTTAAACATAGTTTTCATTTTCTTAACGTCTTAATGCTCTGTATCTTGGAGTTCAAGTTTAAACATAAAGTATGCAAATGGTTAATATACATACATCAATAAATAATTATCATTTATACATCTTTAACGAACACCTGTGAGCATTGCCTCTGCTGTTACACAAAGATATCATAGCTTTAAAACCGTTTTGTTAATTTAAATATAACTTGGCAGGAATCCTTTCTATCCCTGGCACTAGGAGGCAAGAAGAGCACTATTATATTAGCAAGTACTTTTTTGTGTTGTTTTGCTTGTTCGCTTGTTTGTTTTGATTTGGTTTGGGTATTTTTTTTGTTTGTTCTGTTTTGCATTTTTTAGGGGGGGGGGTTGTTTACTTCACAGAGTATACCAGTATACCATGCCTTAGTTTTTATATCCATAGATACGTCCATATACAACAATTATACAACAATCCTTTGTAAACAATGAAATCTAATTAAAATTGGATCTTTATTGTGCTATCGTACTGTGTGTCGCATAAAGCGGCACGCTGTACGGGAGCACAATAAAGATCGAATTTTAATTAGATTGTAAATAATGTTTACACAAACTCATAACAGCTTTTAAGCGACATATATAATATAATAATTACAACAAGATAAAACGAAAATATATTAAATAAGATACATAGATTGAAAGGTAAGATTTAAAAGATAAAATTTCAAGCACAAGATTAAGAATAATGTAAACAACATGAATTAAGGTATCACTACTGCAGTAGAGGTATAGGGTAGTGCACAAAGCACATATCAGAGGTATCACTACTGCAGTATAGGTATAGGATAGTGCACAAAGCACATATCAGAGGTATCACTACTGCAGTAGAGGTATAGGATAGTGCACAAAGCACATATCAGAGGTATCACTACTGCAGTATAGGTATAGGATAGTGCACAAAGCACATATCAGAGGTATCACTACTGCAGTATAGGTATTGGATAGTGCACAAAGCACATATCAGAGGTATCACTACTGCAGTAGAGGTATAGGATAGTGCACAAAGCACATATCAGAGGTATCACTACTGCAGTAGAGGTATTGGATAGTGCACAAAACACATATCAGAGGTATCACTACTGCAGTAGAGGTATAGGATAGTGCACAAAGCACATATCAGAGGTATCACTACTGCAGTAGAGGTATAGGATAGTGCACAAAGCACATATCAGAGGTATCACTACTGCAGTAGAGGTATAGGATAGTGCACAAAGCACATATCAGAGGTATCACTACTGCAGTAGAGGTATAGGATAGTGCACAGAGCACATATCAGAGGTATCAATACTGCAGTAGAGGTATTGGATAGTGCACAAACACATATCAGAGGTATCACTACTGCAGTATAGGTATAGGATAGTGCACAGAGCACATATCAGAGGTATCACTACTGCAGTAGAGGTATAGGATAGTGCACAAAGCACATATCAGAGGTATCACTACCGCAGTAGAGGTATAGGATAATGCACAAAACACATACCAGGCCAGTACACAGTGGCATACTTAAAAGTAAAATGATTTTGCCTCTATAAAAGAAGAGATAGAAGATAAAATATAACTGAGGGTTATCAATGATGTAGGGCAATCCATAATGTAATAAGAGTGAAAATATAATGCACAAACAAACAGTCATCTTCACTACGTCAAGGTCTGTGGCGCAGAGAACATATAATGCACACACTTATAGTCATCTGCACTACGTCGAGGTTTGTGGCGCAGAGAACATATAATACACACACTTACAGTCATCTTCACTACGTCAAGGTTTGTGGCGCAGAGAACATATAATGCACACACTAACAGTCATCTTCACTACGTCGAGGTCTGTGGCACAGAGAACATATAATGCACACACTTATAGTCATCTTCACTACGTCAAGGTCTGTGGCGCAGAGAACATATAACGCACACACTAACAGTCATCTTCACTACGTCAAGGTCTGTGGCACAGAGAACATATAACGCACACACTTATAGTCATCTTCACTACGTCAAGGTTTGTGGCGCAGAGAACATATAATGCACACACTTATAGTCATCTTCACTACGTCAAGGTCTGTGGCACAGAGAACATATAATGCACACACTTACAGTCATCTTCACTACGTCGAGGTCTGTGGCGCAGAGAACATATAATGCACACACTAGCAGTCATCTTCACTACGTCGAGGTCTGTGGCGCAGAGAACATATAATGCACACACTTACAGTCATCTTCACTACGTCGAGGTCTGTGGCGCAGAGAACATATAATGCACACACTTACAGTCATCTTCACTACGTCAAGGTTTGTGGCGCAGAGAACATATAATGCACACACTAACAGTCATCTTCACTACGTCAAGGTTTGTGGCGCAGAGAACATATAATGCACACACTTACAGTCATCTTCACTACGTCAAGGTCTGTGGCGCAGAGAACATATAATGCACACACTAACAGTCATCTTCACTACGTCGAGGTTTGTGGCGCAGAGAACATATAATGCACACACTAGCAGTCATCTTCACTACGTCGAGGTTTGTGGCGCAGAGAACATATAATGCACACACTTACAGTCATCTTCACTACGTCGAGGTTTGTGGCGCAGAGAACATATAATGCACACACTAGCAGTCATCTTCACTACGTCGAGGTTTGTGGCGCAGAGAACATATAATGCACACACTAGCAGTCATCTTCACTACGTCGAGGTTTGTGGCGCAGAGAACATATAATGCACACACTAACAGTCATCTTCACTACGTCGAGGTTTGTGGCGCAGAGAACATATAATGCACACACTAACAGTCATCTTCACTACGTCGAGGTCTGTGGCGCAGAAAACATATAATGCACACACTAACAGTCATCTTCACTACGTCGAGGTTTGTGGCGCAGAGAACATATAATGCACACACTTACAGTCATCTTCACTACGTCGAGGTCTGTGGCGCAGAGAACATATAATGCACACACTAACAGTCATCTTCACTACGTCGAGGTTTGTGGCGCAGAGAACATATAATGCACACACTAACAGTCATCTTCACTACGTCGAGGTCTGTGGCGCAGAAAACATATAATGCACACACTAACAGTCATCTTCACTACGTCGAGGTTTGTGGCGCAGAGAACATATAATGCACACACTTACAGTCATCTTCACTACGTCGAGGTTTGTGGCGCAGAGAACATATAATGCACACACTAACAATCATCTTCACTACGTCAAGGTTTGTGGCGCAGAGAACATATAATGCACACACTTACAGTCATCTTCACTACGTCGAGGTCTGTGGCGCAGAGAACATATAATGCACACACTAACAGTCATCTTCACTACGTCGAGGTTTGTGGCGCAGAGAACATATAATGCACACACTAACAGTCATCTTCACTACGTCGAGGTCTGTGGCGCAGAGAACATATGATGCACACACTAACAGTCATCTTCACTACGTCGAGGTTTGTGGCGCAGAGAACATATAATGCACACACTAACAGTCATCTTCACTACGTCGAGGTCTGTGGCGCAGAAAACATATAATGCACACACTAACAGTCATCTTCACTACGTCGAGGTTTGTGGCGCAGAGAACATATAATGCACACACTAACAGTCATCTTCACTACGTCGAGGTCTGTGGCGCAGAGAACATATAATGCACACACTAACAATCATCTTCACTACGTCAAGGTTTGTGGCGCAGAGAACATATAATGCACACACTTACAGTCATCTTCACTACGTCGAGGTTTGTGGCGCAGAGAACATATAATGCACACACTAACAGTCATCTTCACTACGTCAAGATTTGTGGCGCAGAGAACATATAATGCACACACTTACAGCCATCTTCACTACGTCGCGGTCTGTGGCGCAGAGAACATATGATGCACACACTTACAGTCATGTTCACTACGTCGAGGTCTGTGGCGCAGAGAACATATAATATGTGTCATCTTCACTACGTCAAGGTCTGTGGCGCAGAAGAAGACGCAAAACCTTGACGTAGTGAATATGACCAACAGTTAGTTATGCCATAGGGCTCTCGGCTCATTGGCCCCCCTCCAATACACCAGTATAATATGATATGGGTATAATTGAAGGCTGGGGCCAACGAGCTGAAAGCACTATGGTTAAGCAGAAGCCTAAAGTATGGATTTGTTTCTGTTAATTTCACGTGCTGCGAGGACACATACATAATTTACTATCTTTGTTGTGAGTATAAACAGCATAGCGATAACTATATTTATCTCGTGAATACACATACTCTAATGTAGTTTTATACGCTCATCGTAGACGGACGTACATGGTTTGACGTGTTGTGTCTGTCTTTAGGTCTGTATGTCAGTACATCTGTCTGTTCAAAGAGCAGAGAGAGAGAGAGAGAGAGAGAGAGAGAGAAAGAGACGCTTAAGCTTGGTCTGTCAGACTTGGTACATGTACTTTTTATGGCAGGTTGATAACACCTGTTGTTTCTAAGAGTTAGAGGTGAAAGAGAAACACTATCCCTCAACGTATTCATAAGTTTTGAAACTTACTTTAAGCTTTTAAGTTCACATATCTATATATATCAGACACTACTTCGAAGATTTAAAAAAATCTTATGAAAATGTGTTCCATTAACGAGATACCAACATCGAAAATATCGTGCTTTTCTCTGCAGTTTCACGCCTTGATTATGAATATTCATGAGCCATCTATCATGTGACCACACTAAAACGACAAAGATGTATTTATTCACATCTGTTTTTTACTACTTTTCATTTCGAATTGCTAAAAAGATTCTTTCTTCCCCGTTTCCTTTTCAGTTTCTCCATTTTGTTGATACTTTTCTATACGTCTCGCTTCGGAATACACCATTGCGCATGCGCAAAGATGGCGTTTTCGGCAAATATGGACAATTTTTGTGCATCTCACAAAAATTCATTTTATTTTATAAATAATGCATTATCTAAGGTTAAATTCTTGTATTAACGAAAAGTTTATATCTTTGGGAAGTCTACAAAAATCGCAATCAATGATTTTCTTTTCAACAGCGGTAAATTCAGGCTGTGAGGAATAGTGCCTCTTTAAACATTGTTGAGAAGGGTTGTAACATGCTATATATGGAACAAACTGTTTAGGTTAGGACCATCACACTTGATATCCATACTAATAATGCTGAGAAAGCGACGATTCTTATAATTTTTCAGTTATAGGAGTCAAAAGTTATAGTTTCATTCTAGAAATTGTTAATAGACTTTGTAAACAAGATACAAGCTCAGAAAAATATCAGACTCCGTACACATATTTTATTCAAAAGAACCTCGTTCATTGCTTTACATGTTTGGGATTATAGGTCAAAATTACACGTTTAAGATTGTTGATCAAATGTCGTTGCAAATAATATATAGGTTAACCGTTTGGGCTGGGATCGTGAGCCTGCTACATTTACAAAGAGGATGGTACTTATCATTTTCATATTTTTAAGCGTTATTGCATTTTACTATGTAAATTTTGCCCTTGGTAGAGACTTACATGTATTCCATTGAAATTAGGCGAGGGGCTTATTTTGCTTTGTCATGTATAACTAGTCCAACTGCATTTAGATAAGAATGAAATATTTTCTACGAGCAATAATTTATACATATATAATTAATCAACTTAATTTTGAGTTAAAATTCGTGTCGATCGAATCCTTGTAAACTTGGTCATGTTGACGCTTCAATCCACACCACAGGAGATAACTCGATGAAATTATGCTAGTTCAATAGAAAAATGTATAGGTTATCTTTCTTTATTCAGCAGACTGCTATATATAGGAATTTTAAGCTAAGCTCAGTGCAGCGAACGACCATTTCGTACGTGCCACATTTACCTTGACACGCTGACGTTTGTATCATTACGACACACAGCTCAAGGACGCTGACTTTTGGTATCACCCGACACACAGGTCAAGGATAAGCCACCAATAGGCCTAGGACCTGCAACTTTGAGTCAAATACTTTACAGAATAAGCCGGCTCTTAATGCTGGTAGGTGTGAGTCCTGCATTTAGCAGTGAAGTGGTCCATGGAAATAGCAAATCTTGAAAGAGGAGCTGATATTGTCAAGGAAAGTGGGGATTTTTCAAATAAGAAAACTTTATTATTACACTTGCTGACCAAAACTTGGGGATTTCCAACCCCGGACTTTCTTTCCTGGATTCATGCGCATCAAGTCTTTGAAAGCTGGAAGCCGGCATGGTCTAGTGGTATCGCGCCGGACTCCTGATCGGGAGGCCGGGATTCGAGTCCCGCTCTGGTCATGCCGGTGTCTTGTCTTTCGGATGAGACAGTAAAAACCGAGGCCCCGTGTCGTGGTATGTATGGCACGTTAAAGATCCTTCACTGTTTCGGGTGGGTCCGTTGCAAAGGTCAAAATTAGTATGCCCCGCACCAGGCAGATGCCGTCACCATATACGTGAAATATTCGTGGTGTGACGTAAAACAAAAATCAATCAATCAATCAATCTTTGAAAGTTGAAATTAAAAGCATTATCGGTAGCAATATCAACGTTTTAGCAACAGTTTTAAATGTCTTAACTTTGTTTATTAGTCCTTCGTTAGTGTTTCTGTATCTGTCAACGTCGAATGTCAGAAGTCGTTTCTAATACCTATAGTAAGGGGTTATTTTTGCCACTTTAAACACAGATGGCAAGTCATTAAGATATATGTACGCGTAATATCGGATATTTATTATAATTTGTCAAAATAGAAACTAAACAGAAACCACGTTAGTTATTATATTCATACTTATTTTTTATATTTATGCCATAAAATCGTGAAATATTAGATGCTTTTACTGGCGTGTTGACATTTGCCATATGTGTCATGTGACTTTCCTCCGCGAACTAAAGAGTGTTCGTGTTTTGGTTTTCTAGTAGAAAAAAAAACTACGACATGGTGTTCCGAATGGACACTGCACTTGATGTTGTAACCAAGCTACACACTCAATGTATGGCATGGCAATCTATGCAAATGAACTTGCGTGACTCTGTATGTATAAAAGTGCGTCCACTAGTACGCAACACATTTTATTTTAGGCGTCATTTTAATTTTTTGCGTGAAGGAAAACCCTGGAAATGATTTGATAGAATGAAAAAAAACCCTAAAATCCCCAGACCTTAAAGAATGGATATATAAATATATATATATATATATATATATATATATATATATATATATATATATATATATATATATATATATATATATATATATATATATATATATATATATATATAAGCCTAATCGGCTTTCGTACTATTGTACAATCTGTATGAAAAACAAAAAATGAAAATGATTTCATTTAAGTGATTAGTAATGTATTGAAATCACTAGATAGCCTTCAGTCGTGCTAGCTGGGGCATGTTATATATATATATATAAATGATTTCATTTTTTTGTTTTTCATACAGATTGTACAATAGTACGAAAGCCGATTAGGCTTACTTACTAAGAAAAAGAGTATACGAGATAATTAACTCATTATTTCGAGATCTTTTCTCGTTATTTCGAGATCTTTTCACGTTATTACGAGATAATTAACTCGTTATTTCGAGAACTTTTCTCGTCATTTCGAGATAATTATCTCGTTATTTCGAGATCTTTTCTCGTTATTTGCGATGACAATCTCTAAAAAACGAGATAATTTTATCGTAATAACGAGATAATAACGAGAAAAGATCTCGAAATAACGAGTTAATTATCTCGAAATAATGAGTTTATAATTTCGAAATAACGAGAAAAGATCTCGAAATAACGAGTTGATTATGTAGTAATAACGAGAAAAGATCTCGAAATAACGAGAAAAGTTCTCCAAATAACGAGAAAAGATTTCGAAATAACGAGATAACTATCTCGAAATAACAAGAAAGGATCTCGAAATAACAAGTTAATTATCTTGAAATAAAGAGAAAAGATCTCGAAATAACGAGATAATTATCTCGAAATAACGAGAAAAGATCTCGAAATAACGAGTTAATTATCTCGAAATAACGAGAAAAGTTCTCGAAATAACGAGATAATTATCTCGAAATAACGAGTTAATTATCTCGAAATAACGAGCTAATTATCTCGAAATAACGAGAAAAGATCTCGAAATAACGAGTTAATATCTCGAAATAACGAGAAAATATATAGATTTTTTTCTTAGTAAGTGAGTCTAATCGGCTTTCGCACAATAGTACTAATTCATGCAATTATTATGTATATTCATTTAATCTTACTTACATGCATGACTTATTTTAATTTTAACGAAATGAGCCCTCTGAACTAGCAGTTGATTTTTAGAGCAATGAACGCATGCGCATCATGCTAATAAAATTAGGTTTTCGAAGCAAACTTTGTTAGCCAAATGTATAAGATATTTAAATGATATGTACATGCATAAGTATATTTGACATCTTGGAAATCACTCTCTTAGCTTACACGACTGCGACAATATTAGAAGGTATATAGCGGTAGCACCTCTTTGTTGCACTTTCATTGCACTTTTCTAGAGTAATCTCGCTTCTAATCCTTCTGTCTACTGTAGAAGCTGTAAAAGTTCATAAAGCACCTACAGAATGTACTCTTCCTCTAAATAGATCTAATCATTAATATCAGAAATACGACAAATGGATAAACAGAGTAAAGTATACGTTTTTCTTCAAAGGACAATGGCTTTAAGAATCAAGTCGCTTATAAATAAATATTGAACCGGATGTGTACTTATAAAAAAGAAGTCACACATTGACTTCCAGTTTAATAAATTAAAGCATTTAATATTTTGCCTAAGTCAGCAGTGATCTTAATCCAGAAAGTACGACCTTGTATCAAGAATATATACGTCAATCCCATTTAGATGTATACTAAACTTCTCCCAACGAAGGTGTAAAATAATGGACCAGATAAAAATTTCTTGTAGTTTGACAATGGCATTGACCTATTTAACATAATCTTTTGTTTATGTCTTGACAAACCACATCTAGATCATCAGAACATTTCTACACAACATGAACTTATACAGAACATTTCTACACAACATGAACTTACACAGAACATTTCTACAAAACATGAACTTATACAGAACATTTCTACACAACATGAACTTATACAGAACATTTCTACACATTCAATATGAACTTATACAGAACATTTCTACACAACATGAACTTATACAGAACATTTCTACACAACATGAACTTATACAGAACATTTCTACAAAACATGAACTTATACAGAACATTTCTACAAAACATGAACTTATACAGAACATTTCTACAAAACATGAACTTATACAGAACATTTCTACAAAACATGAACTTATACAGAACATTTCTACAAAACATGAACTTATACAGAACATTTCTACACAACATGAACTTATACAGAACATTTCTACAAAACATGAACTTATACAGAACATTTCTACACATTCAACATAAACTTATACAGAACATTTCTACAAAACATGAACTTATACAGAACATTTCTACACAACATGAACTTATACAGAACATTTCTACAAAACATGAACTTATACAGAACATTTCTACACATTCAACATGAACTTATACAGAACATTTCTACACAACATGAACTTATACAGAACATTTCTACACAACATGAACTTATACAGAACATTTCTACAAAACATGAACTTATACAGAACATTTCTACACATTCAACATAAACTTATACAGAACATTTCTACAAAACATGAACTTATACAGAACATTTCTACAAAACATGAACTTATACAGAACATTTCTACAAAACATGAACTTATACAGAACATTTCTACACATTCAACATGAACTTATACAGAACATTTCTACACAACATGAACTTATACAGAACATTTCTACACAACATGAACTTATACAGAACATTTCTACAAAACATGAACTTACACAGAACATTTCTACAAAACATGAACTTATACAGAACATTTCTACAAAACATGAACTTATACAGAACATTTCTACACATTCAATATGAACTTATACAGAACATTTCTACACAACATGAACTTATACAGAACATTTCTACACAACATGAACTTATACAGAACATTTCTACAAAACATGAACTTATACAGAACATTTCTACAAAACATGAACTTATACAGAACATTTCTACACATTCAACATAAACTTATACAGAACATTTCTACAAAACATGAACTTATACAGAACATTTCTACACAACATGAACTTATACAGAACATTTCTACAAAACATGAACTTATACAGAACATTTCTACACATTGAACATGAACTTATACAGAACATTTCTACACAACATGAACTTATACAGAACATTTCTACAAAACATGAACTTATACAGAACATTTCTACAAAACATGAACTTATACAGAACATTTCTACACATTCAACATGAACTTATACAGAACATTTCTACACAACATGAACTTATACAGACATTTCTCCTTGACATAGAAGGACAAGGCAAATTTTGGAGGCAGACAGTGATCTTGAGGAGTAAAGATATACCGCGGTACGATACATTATGCATGAAACGGGAAGGGAATCAAATGATGCAGAAACGAGGTGAATCTTTTTCTTAATAAATTGATAGAGCAAAAGCGGTATGAAAATGGGGGATAAAATATTTCTGTCACTTTTAATTTAAGTTGTTATGTATATCCCTTTTTCGCAGAACTGTTTTTGGATATTTCATGCAACAAACATGACCAAAAGTAGTAAATTATAAACCTGATTTCTTGAGAAGGAAGTACAGGGCGATATACACCGTATCGTTGGTCACGTATCGTAGTGCATATCGTATCCTTGTTCAAGTATCATGATACGTATCGTGAGCCGTTAATCGTCACATCTCTAACCTGCACCATAGGATTTATGGTAAAAAGGAAAACTAATTCAGCTGCTTAGTATTTATTAAATTCTATCCTTCTTTTTGTAGGCTCAGTAAGCTTAAAAGCTATCCTTCTTTTTGTAGGTCCAGTAAGCTTAAAGGCTATCCTTTTTTGTAGGCCCAGTAAGCTTAAAGGCTATCCTTTTTTTGTAGGCCCAGTAAGCTTAAAGGCTATCCTTCTTTTTGTAGGCCCAGTAAGCTTAAAAGCTATCCTTCTTTTTGTAGGTCCAGTAAGCTTAAAGGCTATTCTTTTTTGTAGGCTCAATAAGCTTAAAGGCTATCCTTTTTTGTAGGCCCAGTAAGCTTAAAGGCTATCCTTCTTTTTGTAGGCCCAGTAAGCTTAAAGGCTATCCTTTTTTGTAGGTCCAGTAAGCTTAAAGGCTATCCTTTTTTGTAGGCCAAGTAAGCTAAAAGACTATCCTTCTTTTTGTAGGTTCAGTAAGCTTAAAGGCTATCCTTTTTTGTAGGCCCAGTAAGCTTAAAGGCTATCCTTTTTTGTAGGCCCAGTAAGCTTAAAGGCTATCCTTCTTTTTGTAGGCCCAGTAAGCTTAAAGGCTATCCTTCTTTTTGTAGGTCCAGTAAGCTTAAAGTTGCCATAAATCAAACAGCGTCCATCACTTTCTATGCAAAGCTGTCATGGAAAATTTGATGACTTGATGTTGAATAGTTTGTCTTTTATCGTGTTCACACTTACGGACGACGCAAAACCTGGGCAATATATACCCTACAAAAATACTTTATATGGTAAAAAAGGTGGAGAAGGCTGGTCCGGTGGTATTGCACTCGACACCTCATCTGATGACCACCGCTGGAAAGTTCTACTTCTAAGATGATTTTTAATATTCTTCTTCCATATCCATACAATATCACCTCAGACCTCGTACCATGGTATACGTTAAAACGTAAAACACATTGCTTTAAGTGGATTCTTCGCATAAACCAAACTTTGCGGTATTGAATCATAGGGTTCCATCAACATTTTGACATGTTATTAATCAAATGGGAACAGGGAGATGTGTGCCAAAGGAGACGCCATCAACATATTATCCAAAAGATATACGCTATACGCCAATTTGCCCATCATGACTTACACGTATAATTCTTGCAGAAAAGTAAGCGCTTACTCAATATACATCACAAAACGCATGGTCGATGGAACATGAAACTGAAATAGGAAATCTCTGAAAATTAGTATGAGAAAATTTGATCAGATTTCTATTACCTTCCTGAATAATACAGGAAAGGTAATATTCGTGGTTTTGGTGGGCCCGTAAACTGGTTAACCACACCAAAAGAGTACCGTTTGTTACTCAATTGACCGTCCTAAGTCAGCATCGCATCTGTTGTACAATCAATATTTTTGTAATGTCATTTCATGTATCTCATTACTTGTTACCAAGTTTTATTGTACATCTTGGAGACTTCTGCCCTACAGCAAAGTCGGATGTCTTTCGCTTTCCCTTTTAAGATAAAATTTCCAACCATATAAGATATTAAAGTCAATCACAAAAACATAAGGATTAATAATGAGCCTCTCTTATAGTGACCAATGGTGACCAGTGACTGAATTATACACATACTATAAAAGAATACCCCAGCTTTTTGCAAAATGTCCAATAATTTTGATGATACTTCAATGCCCCGCAACTGCATGTTGTTAATTCTTATTCACACAGTACGAAAAGTATCAAGAGACGAATCCTATACAAATCTTGACGGGGCCAATATTGGTCTAAAATTATGTAATTAGGTAATTAGAAGCTGTGAGTTAGATTGGAGGTATGTGTAAGTCATGAGCATTATTCTGAAGATTAAAAGAAACACCACCTGGTTATTATGGTAAAGTAGAATGCATTAGTCGATGTACGAAAATAGATCAATTACTTACTTTGAATTGTGTTTGAATGCGCTAGATAAAACAAGCTTAATGAGATGAGATTTCAAATGTAAATATAGCACTAGAACTTCATTCAACAATTTCCGCCATTGAATTTAAGATGTTTGCCGAAGATCATAACTACATAATAACGGCATTTTTTTGGTCTCTTTATTTCTTACAGTTAGGAGGAAATGAGAGAAGAAGGGGGACGCACAGTTCTGTATATTGCACTAATACCAATAAAAGTCAGTGGTATACAAAAGAAACAGGCCGTCACAGTGAATTTGATGATAGTGAATTTGTACATACAAAATATACTGGATATTATCATTCACTACAATCTATTGATATAATCAAGTTCACTCAAACATGATCTCAGAAAACCTTTGGTAAATTATAAAGATCATAGTTATATACATCTTTGGTTTATCTCATGTACATTTCGTGTCCTGTCGAATCTTTTTCTCCTATTTATATGGCGATCTTGTATACAAAAAAGAAAAGGTAAATGTTTACCATAGTTTCCAATATGCATTAATATAGCCGAAAGTCGATGTGTTATATTAAGTCCTTTAAGCTATGAAGACATTCACGGGCATTGACAGCAGGGCCGTTTGGACTTTATGATGGTCCTTATCTGCTCTTTCCCAGACTCTGATCA
Source organism: Pteria penguin (assembly GCA_035048485.1). Taxonomy (NCBI): domain Eukaryota; kingdom Metazoa; phylum Mollusca; class Bivalvia; order Pterioida; family Pteriidae; genus Pteria; species Pteria penguin. The sequence continues at coordinate 46,789,777 of CM068588.1, read as the reverse complement.
TTTATCGGGACTTCAACAGACCATGGACCTCAGTAAGCTTGTAGGCGGGAAGAAAACTGTTACCTTTTGTTGATATATATATATATATATATATATATTTATGTTGAAATACAATTGCATGATGCAAGTGATACTGGTGTCTTTAAAAAAAGTTTGCTTATTGTGTGTGTGTATATATATATGTGTGTGTGTGTGTGTAAATTTGTGTGTGTATGTACGTTTTGTATTTGGAGGGCATTTGTTTTTGTTTATGTTTTGATTTGTGTTTGTGTTTTGTGTTGTTTGGTGTTTTGTTTTACGTTACACCAATATCATTTTACGTAACGGTAATACCATATGTCCTATGTAATACACTGAAAAGTAGATATAGACAACAGAGCTATCTGAAGCAGAGAGAGAGAGAGAGAGAGAGAGAGAGACAGACAGACAGACAGACAGACAGACAGACAGAGTAGAGATAGACAGAGAGAGAGAGAGATGGAGAGAGAGAGCATTTTACATGTCATAAAGCCTCGGTATATATTGAAACCCTTTAACCGGTTAAACACATCAACTGTGTTACTACTGGCACTTCAGATGAAATTCCTTATTCAGTATCATAAATGCTATATAACTATTTTATGACGTACTTGTGTTCACATATTTGCATTAATCGTGCTGGATTATGTCTGACCACCACATCTTGTCTTTTGTAATCTGATGATTTAAAGCACGCCCCCTTAAATCCGTCAGAGATATAGTTATATTCTTACAGTATACAGCATGATGACAAAATCTCATATACATATAGAATAATCTCATATACTTATAGAATAATCTCATATACATATAGAATAATCTCATATACATATAGAATAATCTCATATACATATAGAATAATCTCATATACATATATATTAATCTCATCTACATATAGAATAATCTCATATACATATAGAATAATCTCATATACATATATATTAATCTCATCTACATATAGAATAATCATATAAAGTAATCTCATATACATATAAAATAATATCATTTACATATAGATTAATCTCACATACATATAGAGTAATCTCACATATATATATATATATATATATATATACGAATATGCAGATAATTAAAAAAAATTATTCGATTTTAATGCAGTTTGTAATATTGACTTAGGTCATTTGAAAATGACAACTGTCACTCACTTGTGTAGTTAACTCTGTTTTAATCCATTTTCCCGCTCACTACAAAAGCAGTATTCTTATAACAAAAACCGAAAGGCTACTCAAATTGAGAGGTCATAAACTGTGAATAGAAACATTATTAAAGAGCTGATATCAACATCAGAAATATAGGATGGCATCAACCATTGAGTCAACCATGTCTGAAAACGAACTAAGTTGTATCAGGCTGTATTGGGGCCCAATACAAGAGATGAAATATTCCCAGAGTCATGCTTTTGCTGTCAAAAGCGTTTTACTTATTTTGAACCCGATGAAATTAAATTTTGATGTAACTGTCTGTATTTTTCAATGTTATGATATGATATCAAATACACAGTAGAATAGTTGCTCTCTGTGGTTTACCTAGCTTAAATGATTCTGATCCACATTCATACTGCGTATGCATTTATGCGTATGCATCTCGTATATAAACTAAGGAAAGTAAAAGGGTTCGATAACGTTATTTTAACATGTAATAAAAATAGTCAAACGTCTTCTAAATAGACAATATGACATTGAGATCATCAAAAAGACTATAGGTCTTGTATTTGGCCCCTTTACAGCCTTATGCAGACCTTTGCTTGAACGTTGCACGCTGCCTAACAGGGCGGTGGGGACTATATGACGGGCCTTATCCAAACCTCTTTCAGAGGAGACATGATCCTGAACCTCGTCCCCTCTGACTGTTAGTAAGGACTCCTACAGATCTAGGGTCTTAGCTCGCTTTCATACTGGCAGAGCACGGTTTATCATGTTGATGTCGCATATATTTGTATATCAATATGTGTTTTACAATACCTAGTGTGTATATTTTTTATAACCTCTCAATATGCGATACCTGTTGACCCTTGTTCTTTAAATGGAGTATTATTTGTAGATTTTTAAATATACGTTCTTTGATTGTTCTGCTGTAACGGTGAGTGGGAAGGTGGGCCCGTAAACCGGTTAACCACACCATTTGTTTGGCTTTTGTCAAATTAAATGACCGTCCTAAGTCGGTATCGTAAATGAGCTACAATCAAATATTTTTGTAATGTGTTATATGTGCTAGTATATTATTGATATTCATGTATTGTATAGCTCCATGGTGACTTCTGCCACATAACAGAACAGGAGAGGGTTACACATCCTTGGTCCTGGTCTCACGTTTGTGATTATCATCATCATTATCATCATCATCATGACCATCATCATCGTTAAAATTATTATTATTATTATTATTATTATTATTATTATTATTATTATTATCATCATCATCATCATCATCATCATCATCATCATTATTATTATTACTATTATTATTATTATTACTGTTGTTGTTGTTGTTGTTATTATTATTATTATTATTATTAATATTATTATTATTATTATTATTATTATTATTATTATTATTATTATTATTATTATTATTATTATTATTATTATTATTATTATTTAAGCCGGCGTGGCCTAGTGGTATCGCGCTGGACTCTTGATCGGGAGGCCGGGGTTCGAGTCCCGTTCTGGTCATGCCGGTGTCCTGTCTTTCGGATGAGACAGTAAAAACCGAGGCCCTGTGTCGTGGTATGCATGGCACGTTAAAGATCCCTCACTGCTTCGGTTGGGTTCGTTGCAAAGGTCAAAATTTGTATGCCCCGCATCAGGCAGATGCCGTCACCATATACGTGAAATATTCGTGGTGAGACGTTAAACAAAAAATCAATCAATTATTATTATTATTATTATTATTATTATTATTATTATTATTATTATTATTATTATTATTATTTTGTAGTTTACTTCATTTACTAAGGAAAACCAAAACTGTTTACTGTATTTACTAAGGAGTTAAACATATAGTTCAATACATCTCGTTTACTTCCTAGTAGCCTAACATATTCAGTCTAAAATATAGATCTTTCCACTGTATATGCGAAGCAATGTCAATACCGGTACGTGAAGTACATTGATATACTAATATACATTATCAATGCTATATTTGATTACAATACAGTTATGCATGTATTATTAGTTATCGTAATCAATCAATACTTTCGCCTGACATCCGTACCCAATCTAGTATCTGAACAGTGTGTTCGAAACGAAGATGGCTAGTAGCAAAATGACCATATATATTTATAACTTTACGGTTCTGATTAATACAAAACAAATCACAATGTATGTTGCAATTTTCAGTTAGAAGAGAATCAAGGGCATAGTAGGTGTAATATCAAGTACCTCGTAGGTGTAAGATAAAGTGCCTGGCAGGTGTAAGAAGATGTGCTTAGCAGGTGTTTCTGCAGGTGGAAAGTCACACCTATTATACATAAATAAATTCACAATAAATATCACTTAAGGAGAAAAAAAATCATAGTATCATATACTGATGTAACTAAAATACCTACACAAGTATAAGCAAGATACGGTGCAATGAATTGATACAGGTATAAACTTCTTATAGTTATTTTCATATTAACTTAAGTAATCACTTTAATGTAAGTGTTAACAGGATTAAAGTCATCCTTCGTACATTTAAAACTGAAATTTCATCTTGTTATAACTGAGTTTAAGTGAAAATGTCAAGAGATTATTCCACCTCATTCTTCACGGAGTAGATCTAAGAGAATGTCCATGATGACTCATCACAAATCATCAGTCAATCTATCATCTATGTCATAAAACAGTGAAGTAGTCCTCAATACCCCGTATGTACACATACCATTTATAAATTACATCCAAAAGATTAATTTTAGCAATTTCTGTCAAAATTACTGCAATGGTAATTTTCTTTCTCCTTTGATCGCACGTTTGATTGGTGATAATCTTTGCAATAAGTTGTAAAAAAGAGATGTGCAGAACAATAATGACTAGACATGTACAAGATGATACAATTTACTTTAGTTTCTTAAACGATTGCATTTGATTTATTGTACACCTTGTAAACGCATGCATATTGAACATATATCCCTGTTTACTCTGTGAAAAATACTCTCTTAGTTTTCAAAAATATTTCATCTTTAACTGAGTTAGTTAATGAGAAGACATGCCGATACATGATACCAAGAACAACATAAAAGTAGGGTAATATTTTATAAAGAGTAGAAGATATTCTACCATAAACATTCTAATTAGACTGAAGTTTATGTCATGTGGAGATTTGTCTAGGTGGACTTTGTAGAATGAGTTACTATGCATTCCTTTCCATGAAGAGCGACAGGATACACATAATATCAGAACATGTATATAAACACATATAAAAGAATTTAATTTTAATTTTCTTTCGTACAATAATAACGTCAACTGATTTTGTTCAATCAAAAATTCTAGTGAAGTCATTGACAAATTCTGTTTGAGAAATTTTGATGCTAATCAAGTTTCTACTTTTGATTTTTCTACACTATATACATCTCTACCTCATGACTTTATCAAAACCAAATTGTTGTCTCTCATACGCTGGGGTTTCAACAGAGAGTCTAAATCATACCTCTGTACTTCAGTTACATGTGGATTTTTCTCAAATTAACAATATGATGATTATAAATATTTGACTTGGACTGAGTTATGTAATGCCATTGCATTTTTACTGAATAATATTTATGTGCAGTTTAATGTAAAGGTGATAGATATATCCAGATGATAATGACAAGATTTATCAACAGATCAATGGGATTCCTAAGCGTACTAAATGCGCTCCCCTTATAGCAGACCTTTTTATATTGTTATTAGAGGGACTTTATGCATTCTATTCAAACCTCGAATCGTTTCGATCTAATTAATTAATTCAATGACACCTCTAAATATCTCGATGAAATTTTAGTAGTCGATAACCCTGAATTTGAAAAATATATTATTGACATTTATCCAACTTTACCTCAATTAACCAAGAGAAAACAGGAAAAATCTGACAAAGCCAATAATTCTGATCAGGAATCGCCTTTCTTGGATTTAGATTCATGTAATAAAACAATATTAAAAACAATATCTATACAAACATATTTGATAAACGTGAACAATTTGGATTTCCTGTCGTTGATTTCCCTTGTTTAGATGGTGATGTCCCCAGACACCCATTATATGGTATGTATATTAGTCAATTGGTGCGCTTTGCTAGAACCTGCACTAACGTTTTAGATTTTCACACAGAATTGTTCAAATCACTTCCGAATTTCTAACTCAGGGTTGTGGATATCATAAACTTAGAAAAATTCTTACTCAGACATTTTATCCAAATTCGGAAATGTGACTTGTCAACAATACGTATCTAGCTTAAATTCTCAGTCTACTTTCTACTGTGATATAGTGTACATACTACGGAGGGGCAAAGATTCCGATAATTTCGTAAAGACGCCTTCAACTTCGACAGTATGACTCCGAGATCATCGCAAAGACCATAGGTCTTGTATTGGGCTCATTTACATCCTTATACAGACTTTTACTACACCGTTGCACGCTAACAGGGCTCTCTATGACGGGTCGGGACTCCTACAGATCAAGGGTTTGAGCTCGCTTACAAACGGGCAGAGCACGGTTTACTTATGTTGATGTCGCCTATATTGTATAACATATAATGATATTTTGTTATTTATTTTTAACCTATAACATATTTTGTTTTACGTCATAAAACGTTTCGTGTATTGAAATTTTTCTGATCTCACTTTTTGAGAAACCTGTTGATCTTTGTTTTCTATATGGAGGATTATGTATAAATTTTTAAATGTGTGTCCTTTGAATGTGCTACTTTTGCCATGAGTGGGAAGGTGGGCGCTGGTAAACCGGTTTGCCACACCAATTGAGTGACGTTACAATATCATGAGGTTACTACATTACAAAACAGTTAGTAATATAGTATAAGTGTAGTCTAACAATGAAATTACAGGTAAACAAAAACCGAAAGGTGGAAGTGTCAGAATGAACTAGTTTTTATTTTGGATATCGGAAATTCCTTATATGTACTTGAAATCATATCACCAATATTACTAAGCAATTGAATTGTTTTGGGGTCATAAAACCTGGATGATAAATTTTGTTGCTCTGGGACGATAAATGAATGAAAAAGAATTCTAGACATATATCTAAGTTTTTGAAAATCGGTGAGGAATAACCTCTCCTGAGAATAGCTGTAAAATGGAATGTTTGTCATTTGCTATATGACATACCATTTAAGAATACGGATAGCCATGCATTGAAGGAACAAATTTCACATAAACTATCCCACTACAAAGAGAATATGCATGTATAAACGGAATCGTATCTTTATCTCAGTAGAAGTTGAACTTGTACAATGCTGGGTGACACATAGGATTTTCACCATGTATACTACATCAATCAGGGTTAATCGTGACAGTAGCTAATATCGTTTTTGACATTACATAATTTCTAAAAGAGTATTAATTTAAGTAGAACTTTGGTAAGTACATAACAATATCATCTTTCAAATTTCAGCACATCATATACAGACACGTGACATTTTGTAACTTGAGATTACATCAATATCAATAATCAAAACATTATGTACCGCTTTCCCACCATCACTAAAAGGACTTACGCAAATGACACAAATTACAAATGAGTTGCAAATTTTATGCAATTTGATTTTATCAATTGATTTTGTGAAGGGGAGAAGTGAAATGAGCTGTGAAATTGTAAATGAAAAGTATTTTTCGTTTGAAAATACAATAACAGTACATTTTCTGACCATACTGTGGATGACACAGAGTTGACATGATAATGCTATTTCTACGTTCAAGCAATGAAAACAATGTGAATAATCTAAAAAGCAAATTTTTATGCTCACCATCGTAAAAGGCGTTTTGTTATCTCTCTAATACAATATTGAATAACATACATATTGCGGAAAACATCTATCGCTGGTAAGCAAAGTAAATATGTTCTTATTTTCCCATGAGAAATGTTCAAAGAACAGTTTATATTAAATTTATGTAAAAGGCCGATTTCCATTCGCTTGCAGTTAGAGAAATTGACAGAAAAGTTAATATTTAACATAAAAAGCAAATGCAAATTGATCAATGTAGATATAAATGTTAAAATCTTATTTCCCTGACATTTCCCTTTACACTACAATTTGTTTAGAAAATTAGAAAAAAAATCTATAAAATCATCTCTTCTCATAAATCATTTAACTTCTCCACCACATCGTCAGATAAATTATTTTATGAATACAAAGAGCAAAACAAAAACCACACATTTCGAAATCACGTTTGTAATGTTTGATTTACATAATTTAATTACTAACATTTTTATTATTTTCATTATCGCATTTAGCCATTGGATTATTCATAGTCACCCGTTTCAATCATATATACATTGATAATATTATGGATATGATGACACGAATATCTCTAGATAAATAAAATTAGATGCAATGTTTTCCTGAAATTGTTTGAATGGAATTTTTTCCATCCTATTTGTAGGCTATATAAGGTAATGTAATGTATAATCTTACAGCAATCTCATTCATCTAGACGTAAATTTCAATCTCATGACTATAAAATTGGCATCAAATTAGTTTCGCACCCAGCCTTATCACATGCCGTAATTTGTATTCATTCATAAACGACGAAGAGGCGAAATATGATTTATTTTCTATATCATAACTTTTTTCTTGGTAACTGTGAGAACCTATAACGTAAAGCCGATGTCATTTAGTGCATTATGAATGGAATCAGGGGGGACCTGCGGTCGTCGAGTGCTTCCTTACAGACCATAGTGGTTATCTCATAACAGGAGAGGATTAGAAAGTGGTGTAGGTTGAATTTCAATAATTAAATCCGGAATCTTTAAGTGTATAAGAAGGCATATAAAATAAGATAGAAAGCCTGGGGAGCTCTATATTTACTACGCTATCTTGCATGAGTTAGTCTCAGGGGTTTAATTGCAGTTATATTTTCCTCCCTCCAAAGATTTATGACATTTATCTTGTGCTTAAGCGGTTTTATCTGAACTCGGTATTATGTTTTACTATAGAAACAAGATATTAGTAAAGATTTTCCTTTAGCCAGATTCCAAGGGTCAAAACAATTTTTTAATTTTGATGGTCAACGGCCTTGAAATTATAAGCACATTTTTCTATCATGCACATGCCAGTATGGATTCCTACCTGAGAAAAGCATCAATATAAATGATAATTAAAATAAGAATATAACAATGAAAAAAATACATAACTTAATTGACATTTAATTTTCATATCATTGAATATAAGAAATAAACAAAAACAACTAAAGAATACGTCATTCAAAGGTTTTCTATTTACTCGTTAGGTTTTTGTTTTTTGTTTGTTTGTTTGGTTTTTTTTTTTCGCAGTCACATTATAGACTTTTTAAAGTCAGTTAAAATAATGATAAACAGCAAGGCTGAAGTTTGTGTTGTTTGTTTCATTAGCTATATCATTACACGTTACTATGACAACTGTTTTATTATCATGACTTTTACTTTAGTATATTCTGATATTTTGGATAAGTTGTTATGTCAATAATAAATAATACAATGTTATATATATAAATATATATATTTATATATTTTAAACATATATTTAGATGCATATATGAAACATGAGCAGATGAGGGTCAGTGTTATTATGAGTTACAAAAGTCAAAATAAAACAATTCACATAGAACTGGTGTACTTTGAAGTAAGCGCCTCATTAACTCATGAATTTACTGCCATATTGGTGACAATGCTTGGAGAGTATAATTTGGTGATCATGATTGGAATGTTTAATCTGGTGATATCGATTGGAGAGTATATATTGGTGATATTGATTGTATAATCGGATGCTATTGATAGGAGAGTATATGGTAGTGATAATGATTGGATAACCTGGTGATATCGCTGGGAGAGTATTTATTGGTGACAATGATTGGATAACCTGGTGATATCGTTGGGAGAGTATATATTGGTGACAATGATTGGATAACCTGGTGATATCGCTGGGAGAGTATATGGTAATGATAATGATTGGATAATCTGATGATATCATTGGGAGAGTATATATTGGTGACAATGATTGGATAACCTGGTGATATCATTGGGAGAGTATATATTGGTGACAATGATTGGATAACCTGGTGATATCGTTGGGAGAGTATATATTGGTGACAATGATTGGATAACCTGGTGATATCGCTGGGAGAGTATATATTGGTGACAATGATTGGATAACCTGGTGATATCGTTGGGAGAGTATATATTGGTGACAATGATTGGATAACCTGGTGATATCGTTGGGAGAGTATATATTGGTGACAATGATTGGATAACCTGGTGATATCGCTGGGAGAGTATATATTGGGGTTATTGATTTGAGAGTATAACTGATTAGCGGTGTGTGCGTTAAGAACACAGTTGATGAGTTCATGATGCTTTGTTATTGATGCTTTTTTATTGACGCTTTGATATTGATGCTTTGTTTAAATTTTGATATGAGACCAAAATATGCTGATAATAAATAAAATGTCATTATTCATATCAAAACAAGTTTAATGAAGATTAATTTTCAGGAAATAGGTGAAAAATGAGGAAAACGGATTGATATATATTCACTTCCGGAATTTTTTATTTGAGCATGAAATAAATAATATAAGAAATTTATTTTCATGTAGGTATATCTATACCAACTTCTATTAATGCATGAATCATGAATATGCGATTACACTGCAGTTTCGTTCATTCACACTACATAAATTATTTCATTACAATTACCTTTTCATAATATCAAAGGGGCAAATGATGTTTACTTTGTAAATTATGTATTGATAAAATGGCTCTCAGATTAAGGTAGAATGATAGTGCACTTCATGTTTGACCTTTGATACCTGTTATGAATACATGTACAAAACATAGCGATACATATTTGTGAATATTACAGCTATAGGATTCAGCCGAATCAGTCAATACAGGGTTTGTGTAGACTTTTCTATAGTTGATATCTTTGAATGTGATATTGTATATATTTGTATATGATTTGAAGTAGACCGTCTTTCCAGTTGATATGGTTCATGAAATTATATTCAGATGGATAAAACAAATTGGGGATATTAAAGGCCACACAAAACCAACAAAGGAAAACAAATGGGAAACAAACAAAAGGACGTCAGGCGCATACGTGAATCCGCAAAAGGGAATCATATCCTGATTGCTAGCTACACCAGTTACTTATGTTTGTGAGAGAAAGAAATGGAAATCATAAAAACTTAAAATAGCATAATAATAACAACAACAACAATAATAATAATAATAATAATAATAATAATAATAATAATAATAATAATAATAATAATAATAATAAATAATAATAATAATAATAATAATAATAATAATAATAATAATAATAATAAAATACTATTATTATTATTATTTATTATTATTTTTTATTATTATTATTAATATAATTAATATAATAATAATAATAATAATAATAATAATAATAATAATAATAATAATAATAATAGTAATAATAATAATAATAATAATAATAATAATAATAAATAATAATAATAATTATTATTATTATTATTATTATTATTATTATTATTATTATTATTGTTATTATTATTATTATTATTATTGTTATTATTATTATTGTTATTATTATTATTATTATCGTCCCTTTAGAAAAAATAATTGACATGCTTGTGCAAACACTAACTACATTTCCATAAAGTTATATATATCGACAACAAATAAATCGGACTTAATAAACTCATCATAGAAAATTATAACATTCGCACTTACTATATTCAGTGAGTAATAAAATCTAATATATTACGACTAAGAAGAAAATAATTTGATCATTTATCATAGATACACATGGAGTCGAAGTTCAGTGGATGAGTATATATCACATTGGTAATGGTGGGAAGTAGTTTCTCCAGAAGATCATGAGTGATCGGCCATTGGAGGCGACTTGGTCTTATATATGATCCAAATGTTCACGAAAGATGACATTCTTGTTTTTGAAATCTTTAAAAGAAAACTATTTGTTCTCATCAAGTTCAGCAATTTGTTGACCTATTCGATCGAATCGCTTGAAAGTCGTGACTAAGTTGTTTACGTCGAGAAAGCTTCGTCGTTATCACCATTGGTATCCAGTGAACCATGCATACTAAGAATCAAGTAGACGTGTCTTTGATTGTAAAGCAGCACAGGGTCTGTAGTAGATTGAACGAACATAAAAGCCAACACAGTCATATTTTATGCACTGCACCCATTCCCGTGTTAGAAGCACTGCGTTTGTGAACAATATGAGCACATCAAAGTCTCCGATCTCGGTTTGAACTCTGTTTTGTGGGCGACATCAAAAAATAAACTGCATGTCTCGATTATTTGATAGATTTTTTTTATTCTTTCATATTTTCCTCAAGCTCGTTCTCAAAATTCCAGCTTATGTCTGCTTATATAAACTTGCAAAGTGTCTAGATTTAGTTGCTGCTTTGAACACTTCTTTCATCAGACATACATTGATAATTTGGATATTTAATTATTTGATGTTATTTTGAAGTTTTGTGTAATCATAATCAAAATCATTCTTTAAATTCCAAATTTTCCCCGGCACATAGAGACACTATACGGTGGCGGTTCCAGGATTTCCGAAAAGGGGGATATGTGAAAGTCAAGTATTAGCCAGAATACTCAGCCATTTTAGGTGTCCAATCTGAAGTTTTACTCATACTTGTCGCGAAAAGTGGGAGGGGGGGAGGGGCGTCCCTTCTAAATCCACCACTGTGATTACCCTGTACTGTATTATAAGTTTTGAGATGATTGCGAATTATTATAGGATAAGACCTGGGTTTTACCGTATGAGATAATGCAATTCATTTAGTCCCTTTTTACTTATACTATTGTAAATATATGTATATCAATGTTAAAAATCACAGAAGAAGCATACATAGATGGAATATTCTTCATCATTTTCTCATAACAGTAAAACAAATGGTCGAAAAATAAGATTTTACAAAGAAATTGCAGATAAATCGCAAGAAGTATACCTCATAGAGTTACTCGTCTGGATCTTCTCTATGTTTGTGAATGAACTCCAATTCAATTATATACCAAACACATAACAGTACACAAAATAGATGAAAATAATTGAATGTTTTTATTCTTTTCTGATATCTGAAAAATCAACAATGGAAATTGTAGAGTGTATCTAGATATCTAGTATATAGAGAGGTTTATCTTTAAGTAAATAAAGTAAACAGAGCTCGCATAAGAAACCCCTGTTATTGGCCATCTCCCTTTATTTCACTCCATCAGAATTAAAATACAATACATTCACGCAAGTATACAAAGTCACAGATTGATTAAAATAAAGCAATGATATATATAATGTAACCTGTTCCTAAAATCCATACTCCGCACTTCTTTTTTCAAAGAATTTTATCAATGATACTGTCTCCCCTCCTCTTTCTCCCTAGAAACCGATGAAACGAAATGCTACATAAAAAGGACATATTTAAAAATATATATACATTGTATATGTATCATAACGGGCGCTTCTATCCGCGTAAAAATCCATTTTTCATTTATTTTTAACGGGATTCAGCGTTTTTCCAATTAGTTTTCTTATTCCTATGTCGGATTTCAATAATATGAATTTATATAACATTCTCTTTGATAATATACGCTTGATTTTTGTCGCTTTAACTGGATACATTGCCTATCTCGATGGTAATTCTTCATGAATCCAATTTATAAATATCTCATTGAACTTAAATTCAAAGACGTTCATAAAGACCTCCCATTTAATGTCTGCAATTTATGAATTAATTCAAAGCTTTATTAATTTTAATTTTGAAGTTTCACATTGAAGTGTAATTTCAGCATATAATGTTTAAAGCTTCCACCTGTACGTCTAATGTGAATGTCGGTTTATGCCAGTCTTAGTAACGAAGACGTGGTGCATTAATATGGTTTTTGTTTTTAATTTTGCTAATCACTTCCGAATTTCACCAGTCTACGCTGTAAAACATGATCTGATGTTATATCCTATATCTTATAACCAATATCATAGATAATCTGTTGATCCATCACTTACGTCATAGCTAATGGATTAATTCAATGTCCCTTCTATACTTAAAATCATCAGTTTTTATGTAAATGCGTACGGCTTGATATTAAAGAAATTGTGGTTAATATCACAGAGTGGGTACCACGTAAATCATACACAGTTTTTATATAAACATTTAAATTGTTTTTTATGCAGAAGATACCGCTTCTATGAGTTATAGAAAGAGAAATAATTCCTAATTAATGACGTCTTAATTCGTGATTTGCAAAATGAAAAATAGAACACCAAATTTTATAATTCCATGCAACTGTATAAGTTGGTTTTATGGTATTACCGAAGATGATTTATAATAATAAAGTTTTAAGATCTCTATGACAAAATATAATTTATATTTTGCACATAAACTGCCCTCAAGTTTTATCAATATTGGACAAGTGGCTTCTAAATTTATTAAAACTGATTAAAATTAAAGAGAAGAACTTTTATAGATAGGTGTTGGTTTAAACAAGTTTCAGTGTTGTCCTATTTTGCAGATCGTGATACCGGCGGTGTTTAGATAATGAGATTACCCCAACGAGCAGTTGAAATTAAGGCCAGAGGCGGGAGTCAAATTTTTTATATCTCCGCGTTGAAGAGTTCCACCCCGTCCGTGTACGATACCGGCAGAAGTTCCGTTTTGAGTCCGTACTTTACTTTAGCGCTATACAGAATTCTTAAGGTTTGAAAACCACAAATCAAATGGTATAAATCATTGGGCGTTTCCATGACAACATGCCGAATTTCCTCTGACCGGCAAAAGGCATAATAACACTTGAGTCAATCCCATTGTTAGTCACATTTCAATGCTCATATAAATCATGATTCATAACCTGAGTAGTCATTATAATTCTCCAAGGAAAGAAAATGAATCTATTGAAACCCCTGTTCAAAGGGAATCTAAGAAGAAATGTAATTTTGTGATATATGTTTTCGGAAGGGTATACTTGCATGACCCCCCTCCCTTGTCCAGGACCTCTTTTCAAAAATGACGGTGTTTACCAATGATTATAATATTTTGCATTCTATGACATGAAGCAATGTCAATTAGTTACAGTCATTATTACAGGAAAACTGTCAAAGAGTCTAGTGCAAAATCTGCATGTATTATGATATACCGTTTTGGACAATATATTCCCAGTGAGGCAAATATTTCCAGTCATTTTCTTGGAATTGCCTAATAGGTATTGTATATTCTTCATACATACTCTTTTATGCGTTTTTGCAAAGACTGCAATGCATACTGTAGGTACTGAGCGTTGTGCTGGCAAGAGTATATCATCAAGAGAGATAACTCATTCACGGTTTACAGAATAAATGCAAGTGTCACTTTCCCAGTGCCAATTTCATAAAAGGTACAAGGGAAAGGTGCCAAGTTCCTGTCTTTATTCATAAATATGTATTTCAGAGATCTTGTGTTTGAATTCTGAACAGAAAATATCTGCTAGAAATTTTTTTATTGTGAATTGTGTATTTTTGCGTATATGAGGCAATGAAGAAATTCCATGTTCTGTCAAATCAGGAAGTTGGAAAATCTCAAGATGTTTATTGGTAGCCATATCAAAGGTTACAATGAAACTCAATAATGCTCAAGTTTAATACAGCACCTCAAAATTGATAGAAAGATATCTGAAAATTGAAAAACCGGGATCTGTCCTTAAATGCAACAAAGGAATCATTGAAGTGTAACATCAGCAAGTCAAGGTTGATGTGTTTGAGAGGTTCTGAGCAGAAATCTTATGCACTATATTATTCGAAAAGAATAATAAAAAATAAATAAAAAACAATATACAAAATATTTAAGGAAATTTTGAGAGTTAAACTTTGTGGTGACAATGAATAATTGATTGATTATTGTTTTACGTCTCTCCAGGATTATTTCATGTATATGCCTTGTGCATTACGTAGAAATTAATACCTTTGCAACGGACCCAGTGCATGATTACCATGACCGTGACACGGGACCTTGACTTTCGCTGTTTCATTCCATGGCGGGAGTCGAACTCGGTTACTAGTCGAGTACTTGATCCAATGCATTGCACTGTTATTTTCAATGACGGGCAACATAAAATATGGTAAACATTGAAGAATGTCCTGTTAGCAAGAATCAAATGAAAAGAAAAATACAAGAGAATTATAATCTATCATGTTAAAGTTGTCAATCATATGGTATAGTATAGTTTATTAATAAAATGCAGTACTGCATTTAGATTTATACATTCACACATACACCAGCAAATTTATACAAAGAAATACTTACATATACATGTATATCAAGTCAAGTCACATGGGTAGTACAAAACGGACAAAATGTTAATTTTTAAGTGGTTTTTATATTTTTTCTAATATCGAAATGTTTATTAATAAATTTACACAGTTCTTTTGTATTGTGTGAACTTAAAAATTGAATTAATTTAAAGACAGTGGGACGTCGGTATTAATATGATTTCAAAAATCGTGCTCTTAACTCATGGTATTCGGGACATTTAAGATAAAGTGAAATTCTTCTAAATCTTCTTTACATAATGAACAAATACGTTTGTCAAAAGGAATATTTCTATAACGACCTGTTTCAATAGCTTAAAACTGCGATGATAGGCGTAATTTACGAATCAGTTTTTTACAATGCATAATGATCAATCGGATGTCTGTACACGGTGCATTTTGAAGAAAAATTAACGTCTGATATGTAGTCTGCTTGTGAATGCCGATGAGACGCTGTTTAACCATGGCTAAAGCATGGGTACATGTAAATTCTAAATTATTACAGTTAACGCGTATGTCATTCAATTCTTGCTAAAATTTTATAGACATCGTTGACCCAGTTTTTACAATTTGATTTTATTCTGACATCATTGTACAGAAAACTAAAACAGGATTTCAATATACAATCTTGAGTGTGTAGAAGCTTAAAACAGTATTAAACAATTCAAAATGTTCTAATACACAACATAGGGAGTCTAGCTAATTCACAATAAATCATGCAATTTGGTGTTGATGTCTTAATACCTAATATGTTTTATATATATTACAATGTATTACATACAATTAATTTCTGAAGGTTTTATATATATTACATTGTATTACATACAATGATTTTCTGAAGGTTTTAAATTTATTTATTATATGAACTATGCTCATTATAAGATATCTTTAAAAAGATACTACACCATATTTCACAGAACTTACGTAGAAATTGTTTACATGGGATAAACAATAAAGATGAAAAACTATAAAGACGTCACGATAGTTATTGATGCCTTAAGAAAATCTACTGCCGATAGCCAGAAATAACGGTCATAATAAACTTCTACATGCTTTGTCGTCTACTCCAATCACCAATCACCAATCACCAGATTAAAAACTAACCTGGATAACAATATTCCGATACTTTTCACTGACACAGAAGTAAGGGTATAAGAGGACCAGTCTGTGGACATAGGTATGCAAGGGGGACAATTATACTACATTTGTTAAAAGGGGTTACATTCTACCAGTACATATAACGAAACTTAAATATTGAAGGACAATATGCTTTTTGGACACAGCAAGGATTTATTCGATTTTAGAATTTACATTGATAAGTGTATTGGTATTCCAAACTACACAAAGTTCACACAAATAACTTTTTCTATCAAATTCTGCTCAGTGTTCTACTGCTGGGGTTTTTTTTTTTTTTTTCGAAACATAACTCCACTCTTACAGCAGTTGAAAATCGTATTCTAAAGTACCGAAAGGTCGCATATAGTAACAGTGACACCAATTACTTTTGGTCAATAAACAATCCTGACGAATTCCTAGGGAAACTCCACTAACAGAAGTTTCAATCTACTCGTCAAAGGTTCCGATAATTTCATTTCATCTGGTTCAAAAGTAGTTAAACATCATCGACAGTATGACCCAGTCATTGTCAACTATCATTATCAGGTGCTTATTATATTCAGTTTTGTAATTATGGAAATTCAAAGAAGATATATATTTGAAGAGCAATTCATTACCATATATAGTGAACTAAAAGTAAGAGCTTCAAAGCCGATCTACAGGCAAAGCTATGCATGAAAGAGATATTCCTTAGTTTTAGAAATCGATGAATTTTGAAGTTAATGTAGCGTCATTTTGAATTATTTTTGTCTTTAACATAGGTTTTTACTTGTTTTTCCGGAATCTAAAATATAAGTACTAAGCATGCAAATATAGGATGAAGAGGCACGTCTATTGATGAGACATAAATTGTCCTGGTGCACCATATTCATATATGTATATATATCCCTGTATCTAATATAATAACTAGGTCTATACCATTACTAAAAGACTGTTAGTTCCCGAGGGTAATCACAAAGTTTTCAGTGCTTTTGTAATTATATGAAATACATGTCCAAACTTAAAATGAACTGTGACAGAAAGTTGTAAATTTTGTAAAATGAAAGAGTATCGTCTTAATGCAAAGTTCTGTTCTTAGATTGGTTCTTTGTCTCTAGATTGGTTCTTTCTCGCACCGGAGATCGACTAATCCCGTTTTTTATCAGTACTGGAAAATTCTTTCCGGAACACTTTGTATCCTTCCGCGCGTCGTCTGCATTGTTTACAAACAAATGAAAAATGGTGACTCACGATTTTTGCGTCGGAGAGATAGACAACACTGTGTGTTATAGTTGAATTTAATGTTGAAAAATCCATTCAAAATATAAGGTTTCTTCATGCATATCATGGTGTTTTATTTTATTGCGGCGGACTATCTTTTTATTCAATCAGTGATTCGGCCATCAAAGGAAGTAAACAAACACATTAAAAATAGTTATAGCGTACATCGGGCTGCTGAGGTGCGAGAAAAGTCTCGGGCTGGATGAATCAACATATCTCAACCTCGGCTAACGCCTCGGTTGAGATTTGTTGATTCATCCAACCCTCGACTGATCTTTTTCTATCTCGAACTCAAACTAGTGCTATATTCTATTATTGTCTGTAGATTGGTTCTTTGTCTTTAGATTGGTTCTTTGGCAGCCAATATCTTCACTATGTAGCCTCTTCTTGCAATCTTTATAAAGTCACTGAAAGCTTTGACTGAGAAGTAACCAAAGGACAATTACACTGTTTCTTCAATCAATGTTCCACATTCCCCTTTTTCTTTTCAGTTCATGAAAGGTTAACTATATAATAATGTGATCTTGAAGTGTTGTTTAGTGAGAGGTTACGTATATAATAATATGATCATGAAGTGTTGTTTGGTGAGAGGTTACGTATATAATGATATGATCATTAAGTGTTGTTTGGTGAGAGGTTACGTATATAATAATAAGATCATGAAGTGTTGTTTGGTGAGAGGTCACGTATATAATGATATGATCATGAAGTGTTGTTTGGTGAGAGGTTACGTATATAATAATATGATCATGAAGTATTGTTTGGTGAGAGGTTACGTATATAATAATATGATCATGAAGTGTTGTTTGGTGAGAGGTGACGTATATAATAATATGATCATGAAGTGTTGTTTGTTGAGAAGTTACGTATATAATGATATGATCATGAAGTGTTGTTTGGCGAGAGGTTACGTATATAATAATATGATCATGAAGTGTTGTTTGTTGGGAGGTTACGTATATAATGATATGATCATGAAGTGTTGTTTGGTGAGAGGTTACGTATATAATAATAAGATCATGAAGTGTTGTTTGGTGAGAGGTGACGTATATAATAATAAGATCATGAAGTGTTGTTTGTTGAGAGGTTACGTATATAATAATATGATCATGAAGTGTTGTTTGGTGAGAGGTTACGTTTATAATAATATGATCATGAAGTATTGTTTGGGTAGAGGTTACGTATATAATAATATGATCATGAAGTATTGTTTGGTGAGAGGTTACGTTTATAATAATATGATCATGAAGTGTTGTTTGGTGAGAGGTGACGTATATAATAATATGATCATGAAGTGTTGTTTGGTGAAAGGTTACGTATATAATAATATGATCATGAAGTGTTGTTTGTTGAGAGGTTACGTATATAATAATATGACCATGAAGTGCTGTTTGGTGAGAGGTGACGTATATAATAATATGATCATGAAGTGTTGTTTGTTGGGAGGTTACGTATATAATAATATGATCATGAAGTGTTGTTTGGTGAGAGGTTACGTATATAATAATAAGATCATGAAGTGTTGTTTGTTGAGAGGTGACGTATATAATAATATGATTTAAGGTGTTGTTTGTTGAGAGGTTACGTATATAATGTGATCATGAAGTGTTGTTTGTTGAGAGGTTACGTATTATATAATAATATAATTTTGAAGTGTTGTTTGTTGAGAGGTGACGTATATAATAATATGATTATGAAGTGTTGTTTGGTGAGAGGTTACGTATATAATAATAAGATCATGAAGTGTTGTTTAGTGAGAGGTTACGTATATAATGATATGATCATGAAGTGTTGTTTGTTGAGAAGTTACGTATATAATAATAAGATCATGAAGTGTTGTTTCGTGAGAGGTTACGTATATAATAATAAGATCATGAAGTATTGTTTGGTGAAATGTTACGTATTTAATAATATGATCATGAAGTGTTGTTTGGTGAGAGGCTACGTATATAATAATAAGATAATAAGATCATGAAGTGTTGTTTGGTGAGAGGTTACGTATATAATGTGATTTTGAAGTGCTGTTTGGTGAGAGGTTACGTATATAATAATAAGATCATGAAGTGTTGTTTGGTGAGAGGTTACGTATATAATGATATGATCATGAAGTGTTGTTTGGTGAGAGGTTACGTATATAATAATAAGATCATGAAGTGTTGTTTGGTGAGAGGTGACGTATATAATAATAAGATCATGAAGTGTTGTTTGTTGAGAGGTTACGTATATAATAATATGATCATGAAGTGTTGTTTGGTGAGAGGTTACGTTTATAATAATATGATCATGAAGTATTGTTTGGGTAGAGGTTACGTATATAATAATATGATCATGAAGTATTGTTTGGTGAGAGGTTACGTTTATAATAATATGATCATGAAGTGTTGTTTGGTGAGAGGTGACGTATATAATAATATGACCATGAAGTGTTGTTTGGTGAAAGGTTACGTATATAATAATATGATCATGAAGTGTTGTTTGTTGAGAGGTTACGTATATAATAATATGACCATGAAGTGTTGTTTGGTGAGAGGTGACGTATATAATAATATGATCATGAAGTGTTGTTTGTTGAGAGGTTACGTATATAATAATATGATCATGAAGTGTTGTTTGGTGAGAGGTTACGTATATAATAATAAGATCATGAAGTGTTGTTTGTTGAGAGGTGACGTATATAATAATATGATTTAAGGTGTTGTTTGTTGAGAGGTTACGTATATAATGTGATCATGAAGTGTTGTTTGTTGAGAGGTTACGTATTATATAATAATATAATTTTGAAGTGTTGTTTGTTGAGAGGTGACGTATATAATAATATGATTATGAAGTGTTGTTTGGTGAGAGGTTACGTATATAATAATATGATCATGAAGTGTTGTTTAGTGAGAGGTTACGTATATAATGATATGATCATGAAGTGTTGTTTGTTGAGAAGTTACGTATATAATAATAAGATCATGAAGTGTTGTTTCGTGAGAGGTTACGTATATAATAATAAGATCATGAAGTATTGTTTGGTGAAATGTTACGTATTTAATAATATGATCTTGAAGTGTTGTTTGGTGAGAGGTTACGTATATAATGTGATTTTGAAGTGCTGTTTGGTGAGAGGTTACGTATATAATAATAAGATCATGAAGTGTTGTTTGGTGAGAGGTTACGTATATAATGATATGATCATGAAGTGTTGTTTGGTGAGAGGTTACGTATATAATAATATGATCATGAAGTGTTGTTTGTTGAGAGGTGACGTATATAATAATAAGATCATGAAGTGTTGTTTGGTGAGAGGTTACGTATATAATGATATGATCATGAAGTGTTGTTTGGTGAGAGGTTACGTATATAATAATATGATCATGAACTGTCGTTTGTTGAGAGGTGACGTATATAATAATATGATCATGAAGTGTTGTTTGTTGAGAGGTGAGGTATATAATAATATGATCATGAAGTGTTGTTTGTTGAGAGATTACGTATATAATAATACGATTTTGAAGTGTTGTTTGTTGAGAGGTTACGTATATAATAATATGATTATGAAGTATTGTTTGGTGAGAGGTTACGTATATAATATTAAGATCATGAAGTGTTGTTTGGTGAGAGGTTACGTATATAATAATATGATTATGAAGTGTTGTTTGGTGAGAGGTGTCGTATATAATGATATGATCATGAAGTGTTGTTTGGTGAGGGGTTACGTATATAATAATATGATTATGAAGTGTTGTTTGGTGAGAGGTTACGTATATAATGATATGATCATGAAGTGTTGTTTGGTGAGAGGTTACGTATATAATATTAAGATCATGAAGTGTTGTTTGGTGAGAGGTTACGTATATAATAATATGATTATGAAGTGTTGTTTGGTGAGAGGTGTCGTATATAATGATATGATCATGAAGTGTTGTTTGGTGAGGGGTTACGTATATAATAATATGATTATGAAGTGTTGTTTGGTGAGAGGTTACGTATATAATGATATGATCATGAAGTGTTGTTTGGTGAGAGGTGACGTATATAATAATATGATCATGAAGTGTTATTTGGTGAGAGGTTACGTATATTATAATAAGATCATGAAGTGTTGTTTGGTGAGAGGTTACGTATATAATAATATGATCTTGAAGTATTGTTTAGTGAGAGGTTACGTATATAATAATATGATCATGAAGTGTTGTTTGGTGAAAGGTTAAATATATAATAATATAATTATGAAGTGTTGTTTGGTGAGATGTTACGTATATCATAATGTGATCTTGAAGTGTTGTTTGGTGAGAGGTTACGTATATAATAATATGATTTTGAAGTGTTGTTTGTTGAGAGGTTACGTATATAATAATATGATCATGAAGTGTTGTTTGGTGAGAGGCTACGTATATAATATAATCATGAAGTGTTGTTTGGTAAGAGGTAACGTCGATAATAACATGATCTTGAAGTGTTGTTTGGTGAAAGGTTACGTATATAATAACATGATCTTGAAGTGTTGTTTGATGAAAGATTAGGTATATAATAATATGATCTTGAAGTGTTGTTTAGTGAAAAGTTAAATATATAATAATATGATTATGAAGTGTTGTTTGGTGAGATGTTACGTATATCATAATGTGATCTTGAAGTGTTGTTTGGTGAGAGGTTACGTATATAATGATATGATCTTGAAGTGTTGTTTGGTTACATCCTGAGAAAGAACAGTACTACAACGATGACTTTTCAGGAAGCGAATGCACGGTGATTTTGAAATTGTATACTGCTTTTCAATGTTCAGGAGGAACGTCTTTCAAAAATAGATATATCAATCAATCAATCAATCAATAATAAATAAATAAATTAACAGAAAAATAAAATAAATTAGTATCACACCAGTAGAATTTAATTCATTTACAAGAAATCTATTATTAGCTATATGTAGCAGTCATCATTAACAGACAGAAAGCATCCCGTCAAAAATCTAAATTGTCAGTTCTTGTAACGGCAATACAATTACCACCTCATTGGACTACCAGTTATATTTGCTAAACCAATTAAGGCATCATAGCGGATGTGTTGGTCAGCAGGTAATGTTTACTCCTCCTTGGCACCTGATTCCACGTGTGACCGGTCAGCAGGTAATGCTTGCTCTTCCTTGGCACCTGATACTACGTGTGACCGGTCAGCAGGGAATGTTTACTCTTCCTTGGCACATGATTCCACATGTGACCGGTCAGCAGGGAATGTTTACTCTTCCTTGGCACCTGATTCCACGTGTGACCGGTCGGCAGGGAATGTTTATTCCTCCTTGGCACATGATTCCACGTGTGACCGGTCAGCAAGGAATGTTTACTCTTCCTTGGCACCTGATTCTACGTGTGACCGGTCGGCAGGGAATGTTTACTCTTCCTTGGCACATGATTCCACATGTGACCGGTCAGCAGGGAATGTTTACTCTTCCTTGGCACATGATTCCACGTGTGACCGGTCAGCAGGGAATGTTTACTCTTCCTTGGCACCTGATTCCACGTGTGACCGGTCAGCAGGGAATGTTTACTCTTCCTTGGCACCTGATTCCACGTGTGACCGGTCGGCAGGGAATGTTTACTCTTCCTTGGCACATGATTCCACATGTGACCGGTCAGCAGGGAATGTTTGCTCTTCCTTGGCACATGATTCCACGTGTGACCGGTCAGCAGGGAATGTTTACTCTTCCTTGGCACCTGATTCCACGTGTGACCGGTCGGCAGATAATGTTTACTCTTCCTTGGCACATGATTCCACGTGTGACCGGTCAGCAGGTAATGTTTACTCTTCCTTGGCACCTGATTCCACGTGTGACCGGTCAGCAGGGAATGTTTACTCTTCCTTGGCACATGATTCCACGTGTGACCGATCAGCAAGGAATGTTTACTCTTCCTTGGCACCTGATTCCACATGTGACCAGTCAGCAGGGAATGTTTACTCTTCTTTGGCACATGATTCCACGTGTGACCGGTCAGCAGGGAATGTTTACTCTTCCTTGGCACCTGATTCCACGTGTGACCGGTCGGCAGGGAATGTTTATTCCTCCTTGGCACATGATTCCACGTGTGACCGGTCAGCAAGGAATGTTTACTCTTCCTTGGCACCTGATTCTACGTGTGACCGGTCGGCAGGGAATGTTTACTCTTCCTTGGCACATGATTCCACATGTGACCGGTCAGCAGGGAATGTTTACTCTTCCTTGGCACCTGATTCCACGTGTGACCGGTCAGCAGGGAATGTTTACTCTTCTTTGGCACATGATTCCACGTGAGACCGGTCAGCAAGGAATGTTTACTCTTCCTTGGCACCTGATTCCACATGTGACCAGTCAGCAGGGAATGTTTACTCTTCTTTGGCACATGATTCCACGTGTGACCGGTCAGCAGGTAATGTTTACTCTTCCTTGGCACCTGATTCCACGTGTGACCGGTCAGCAGGGAATGTTTACTCTTCCTTGGCACCTGATTCCACGTGTGACCGGTCAGCAGGGAATGTTTACTCTTCCTTGGCACATGATTCCACGTGTGACCGGTCAGCAAGTAATGTTTACTCTTCCTTGGCACCTGATTCCACATGTGACCAGTCAGCAGGGAATGTTTACTCTTCTTTGGCACATGATTCCACGTGTGACCGGTCAGCAGGGAATGTTTACTCTTCCTTGGCACCTGATTCCACGTGTGACCGGTCAGCAGGGAATGTTTACTCGTCCTTGGCACCTGATTCCACGTGTGACCGGTCAGCAGGGAATGTTTACTCGTCCTTGGCACCTAGTTCCACCTCTAGTTCTTTCCCTATTTTGTCACGTAGAATGGATGTTCCTTACTTCAATCGCTCGGTGTCTTAGCACTTTACATCTGGTGAACTCAGTTTCCCAAAACTGTGCATCGATAAATTAGGTTTGGGATGGAACCAGAGTATTTTCATATATCTGTTTACTGATAGACGAGAGTTGATTTCCCGAATCCCTCAGATAAAAAAAAATAGTCTTCCATTGCAAACAAACAATGATGATAAACTAATATTGTTACCATTTGATGTACAAACGTTTTATCATATAATCATTTATGTAATGACTTATTTCAGTGGTTAAATTCCATAAGAATATGTTCATTTTTGTTTTCAGTTACTAATAGCAATATTAAGAACTAAATATTTTCATCTTAAACGGAATAGTTTTAAATTTTACATTTTACACGTCCATGTACCAGATGTAACTTACCATTTACTGAGTATAGAAATTGAAAAATGGCATAAAATTAACAAAGAAGAATTTGCACTGTTTGTTATCAGAGTTTTCATATTTTACATAAGGGAATTTCATGTGTTATATACGTCCCTGTTTGGATACAACTATGTCATTACCGAACTCCATTATGTGAATATTTACAATGAAATACTGTGTGTAGAATACACATATTCCAATTACTGCATAATTAGCGATTTATTATCATCAATTAAAGTTTTTAAATGAAGCCATAGGTTCAGGTACAATCATGTATACACGTATATAAATTGCAAACATAGCAAAGACATACCGCGTACCGGCGATTTGGCGCGGTCAACCGTGAAATTCCTTGCCGATAGTTCCTAGATCGGCAATTCAGGTAGTCTCCCGGTATAAAGAATAACAGATGTGAATGTGTACATTTGTTCCCAATAAGCGCTGCCGATGCCGGAAGGCGAATGGCATACATGCTCTTATTTGTGTTCTTTATACCGGCATGGTATAAAGAACACAAATAAGAGCATGTGCGTTTGTTACCTGCAGATGTCTGCCGATATCCGAATATGCCGGTATTCTCGTAGTTACGTTACATTTGTTACCTGCAGATGTCTGCCGATATCCGAATATGCCGGTATTCTCGTAGTTACGTTACATTTGTTACCTGCAGATGTCTGCCGATATCCGAATATGCCGGTATTCTCGTAGTTACGTTACATTTGTTACCTGCAGATGTCTGCCGATATCCGAATATGCCGGTATTCTCGTAGTTACGTTACATTTGTTACCTGCAGATGTCTGCCGATATCCGAATATGCCGGTATTCTCGTAGTTACGTTACATCACACTAAGATCTAAATGAAGATAATCCCCGAAACATTCCGAGGATGACTTGGGGGATAAATTCGGTGTTTATCATTGATCGTAATGCAACTTTGCTGAATTATATTTTGTGCACATGAACTTAATTAGTTTTAAAACTTTTGAAATTCATTGAGGAATCTCACGTTGATTGACTCTCTTTCTTTCTTCGAATTTTATATGACCGCTATTTGGAAAAATAAGTTTTCAAAATATCGGATTCTTCGTAGAAAGCGATGATAAATCCCGAGACTTATCCCCCAACAAATATGGTGCAAATTAGGTCATGTGACCAGTCCGACTTCAAGAATTTCGAATGGCGATGTAACGAGAGTTGATCGTGTTTTATATATAGCAGTGTTACATATAAACCCGCCAAACATATTGGTAAATTTCTACAGAAATGTTCCATATAAACCCACCAGACGTATCGGACCTTATATACAGCAGTGTTCCATATAAACCTACAGAAATGTTCCATATAAACCCATATAACATATTGGAGTCTATATACAGCAGTGTTCCATATAAACCTACCTAACGTGTCGGATTTTATATACAGCAATGTTACATATAAACCTACCTAACGTATCGAAATATATATACAGCAATGTTACATATAAACCTACCTAACGTATCTGGGTTTGTAAACAGCAGTGCTCCATATAAACTCACCTAACGTGTCGGAATTTATATACAGCAGTGTTACATATAAACCATCCTAATGTATCACCGTTTATATACAGCACTGTGTTATGAGGATCATGTATTTTTTGTTTGTATATATTATTGAATGTTCTATTAAATACTAGAAAGGCCTGTAATTATATGTTATATAACTTTTTTACTTCCATAATAATTTGTGAATGTTCTTGCAAGTTTTTATGAATCTGGATGTTTCTATATTGGAAATCACTTGAAAATTATAGAAACTAGAAATGTCTAGAAATTATGAAAATGTATATAAAGAATAGACTGTGAAATTTGGGGAGCACTGCACTACATTACCTGTCTACGTATATAGTGGGGATTAATTGTGTTTGCTGACTGCTTGAACTGAATTGTATTGAACTAACTGTGAACTTATACACTGGAGGCTATATTCAGATTATAAACAGTGGACGTAATACGGACTTCAGCATTCCGGAATTGCCACCTACGTACACCTTCATTGCACTTTTGTAGTTGTAAGCATTATCTGTAATTTTGTAAATAAATTGTTAAATGTTTGGAATCTTTGTGATTTTGTTGGCTTTACTATAGGGTTTATTTCAGACTGTAACAACTGCTTTAAGTAGACCCACCAAACGTATCAGGGTTTATGTACAGTAGTGTTCCATATAAACCCATCAAAAATATCAGGGTTTATATACAGCAGTGTTCCATATAAACCCACCAACGTATCAAGGTTTATGTACAGTAGTGTTCCATATAAACCCATCAAACGTATCAGGGTTTATATACAGCAGTGTTTCATATTAACCCACCAAACATATCAGGGTTTATATACAGCAGTGTTCCATATGAACCCACCGAACGTATCGGAATTAATATACAGCAGTGTTCCATATAAACCCACCAAACGTATTAGGGTTTATATACAACAGTGTTTCATATAAACCCAGCAAACGTATCAGGGTTTATATACAGCAGTGTTCCATATAAACCCACCAAACGTATCGGAATTAATATACAGCAGTGTTCCATATAAACCCACCAAACGTATCAGGGTTTATATACAGCAGTGTTTCATATAAACCCACCAAACGTATCAGGGTTTGTATACAGCAGTGTTCCAAATAAACCCACCAAACATATCGGAGTTTATATACAGCAGTGTTCAATATAAACCCACCAAACATATCGGAGTTTATAAACAGCAGTGTTCAATATAAACCCACCAAACGTATCAGGGTTTATGTACAGTGGTGTTCCGTATAACCATCCTAACGCACTGGAATTTATGTACAGTAGTGTTCCATAGAAACCTACCTAACGTATCGGAATTAATATACAGCAGTGTTGACCATTCTACTGTGCAGTTACTCAATAGTTATCTGCCCTTTACCGATAGGTGTCGCGATCGTGTCCGTCATTACGGTACTGAAAAAAAGTTATTGAGATAGTAAAAATGACCTATGAGCGTAGTGGTTAAAACAATATTTGTGTTTATTAACGTTTAATTGAATGATTTGATCGGTGACTAGGATTGAAAATTAATAAAAGTGTTTGTTTTTATAGTCCATTATGAATTTCAGTTTAAAATTTAAATATGAAAAACAGAAAAGAAAAGGAACTTTTCTCCGGCATTACCAAAAATGTTGGTCTCCAAGCTAAGTTATTAATTCAGTAATGAATGATTTATTTATGTATTACAGATTAATAAGATAATTATTAAATAATAATAAAACTTATTAAATACGTATCAGAGACATATACATAGTCTATGTTTCGGCAAATATAAACACCTAGACCATTTCACAAACGAAGATTTTTCGTAACTTTTACTCAAATTATCACTAAATTTCAGTGTGCAGATGAATTGTTGTATTCGGGGATGAGAAATACCATCTACTTAGGGAGCAACCATTTGATTTTTATTGGAGGGGGAGGGGGGGGGGGCAGGAAGATTTTCACCGGCCTGAATTTTTTTTGCCAAATTTCAGCGCCGGATTATTTTTTTATTTATTAATTGACAATTATTGTTATTTTTTGCCAGCCCTTCCGGCCGGATTAGTTTTTCCTCAAAATTTGAGCCGGACCTTTTTTTTTTTTTTTTGCAAAGTCTCTCCTCCCCCCCCCCCCCCCCCCCCCCCCGCATAAAAATCAAATGGTTGCTCCCTTAACTATTTCCAAATTCAGGCTAACTGTATTTGCAAAACCTGGGGTTGAAAGTTTCGGAAAATCCTTTAAAAAATTCGTATATGATCTTTTTGAACATGACCTGCAGTTCTGTGAAAACTGAATACAGCTTGACTCTACAGAGACGATACTTCGCAAGTACCGAAATCAACTTGTCAAAAATAACTTAGATAAACAGTGACAGATTTAGGGGGAGCGGGGAGGGGGGGGTTCGCTCGCCCCACCCCCGGAAGTGACCTAAAATTTTACCAAAACCCTGTATTTTGGCCCATTTTCTGTTAAAAGTAACAAAATTCGCCCCTTGAAACCCCCCCCCCCCCACCGCAAAGGAAGCGCTAGATCCGCCATTGGATAAAAACGAACGTCAATTCACTGCATTACTTCCCTTGTGTATGCAATGTTAATTAATTTGTTCCAATCAGCATACACGTGTATCAATAATAGTCTTACGGAAGAAGGGGTTGAACAGCCGACATAAATCCAGTAAGTTTATTGCGTAATACGGACAACGGTTTCTGAAATGTAGCTTTAACTTTTGTTGGATACCTATGCTGAGATATTAGTGACCCCAGGTGATAACCTGGTTTTACACCTGTTACATAATCCATTTTCTGTTAGTACAATCTACCACTCTACATAGGAACATGGATCGAAGTAACAATCATAGGAATAATCAAAGACTTATATCTCTGAAATAATTTAATTATAACAGATCATTGCTAAACAGTCAATTATTCATAAAAACTCGCATTATAAGCGATAAGATTGAATCTATCTCCGTTTGTTTTAGGTTTTGTAAAGTAATGTTACTAAGGAAACCTTTGGCAAATAGTCTGTATTACAGTTATAATCACGGTCAAAACCGCAAATATAACTTAATAAAAACAAATAAAAAACACATTAGGTACGTAGGATCAGCTGATGCAAGGACTTGTAAACTTGTTTAAAAGACCTTTACTAATGATACGAGACTAGGCTGGTGATAGCCATATTCAGTACCTTAATGGCGGATAGTCACGTGCTCTAAAGATGGCCGCGTCCGTGTATAACGCGATAGAATGGTCTATACACCCACCTAACGTAGCACAGTCCCTATACTGCAGTGTTTTATGTAAACCCATCTAACGTATCATCTATATAAAGCAATACTCTGTACAAACCCACCTAACCCATCGCACTCTCTATACAACGTTGTTTTATATAAACCCCACCTAACGTATGACAGTCCCTATGCAGCGGTGTTTTATGTAAACCCATCTAACGTATCATCTATATAAAGCAATACTCTGTACAAACCCACCTAACCCATCGCACTCTCTATACAACGCTGTTTTATATAAACACACACCTAACGTATCACAGTCCCTATGCAGCGGTGTTTTATGTAAACCCATCTAACGTATCACCTATATAAAGCAGTACTCTATACAAACCCACCTAACCCATCGCACTCCCTATACAACGTTGTTTTATATAAACTCCACCTAACGTATCACTCAGTTTCTATACAACAATGTTCGATATTACAAGCATTAGATAGGCTCAATAAAAGATGTGAAATACTTTGTCATCAGGGTGACTTCACGCCATGATGATTAAAGCGGTTCTATAAGCATCTGAGCTTTTAGCTACCGTGTTGTATTTTCTTGATTTATATAACCAATATAGGAGCAAGTATTGTAGATGACTCAGTTTTAATTACTCTTCAGAGACAACGAGCGCTTTGATTGTATTATTTTATCTAAAATTAATCATACGGTATTGGTTATTATTTGCCAATGATGCTTTTTCGCGAATTAAATACTTGGTGAGTAATTTCAAAGAGGTTTATATGCAAACGACATTAATTTCAACCTGCCTTATGTTAATATACATAAATACAGAAATGTGACTGGAATATAAAAGATACAGCATTTACGTTCTTAGTCACCACTCTAATGTTTGGTATCAATAATGCTTGGTATCAATAATGTTTGGTATTAATAATGCTTTACTCCCAGAACAGATATACATATGTACACAACTTGTATAAATATAAATATTCTACTGTCCAGGACAGCTATACATGTGGACTGACCACATGATTCTGGTAGGGGATCCTCATAACCATTGCTTTATATATCTATAATACAATTGACTGACAGACCAAAAAGAGAAGAAAAGATGCAGGCCCGTAGGAACCGGGGCCGATTGGGTTCCTTTTTTTTCTTTTTTTTTTTTTTTTTTTTTTTTTTTTTTATTGTTTTGGTTTTTCTGTTCTTTTTTTTCTGTTTGTTTTGTTTTTGTGTTTCTCTTTTTTTTCTAATTACAAAACCTACGTTTAAGGTTTGGCCCTCCACTTTTGAAATGTTTCCTACGGCCTTGATATATGAAATGAAGTTTTCTACCCGCCATCGTCTTCAGGGTTTTGTCTCATGTCAGATGGAGCGACACATTTTCCTGCTTATGTATATAAATGCTATTGATATATCCTTTATGGGTTTCTATAATCTTATTACCACAGTAAACTACACATGTCTAGGGCCGTTCTACTCCTTGTTACAAGTTATCAAGGTGTTTATTCCACACTAATACATGATGTCGTATAGAGATTTAATGTGTGCCACTTGACAGTTGGACATAAAGATGTCTTATTTGTTCTGTAAGGGACAATACGTTTTGTCTCGTCACCTGGAATACACATACATGTCTAGATACACATCGCAATCATATAAATAATGTGATTTATTGATCAGAAATAACAGACATTACAAACTACATTAAACTTTGTTGATGTAAAATACAAAAGTAACTTATTTTTTGTCATCTTAGCAATCTCGACAAGAATCAGAATAATGGTATTTTAATTATTTTTCCTTTGTAATGTCAATACACAACAGAAAGATACAACGGAAAGATCTCCTGTCATATCTGCCTTCAATGGTCAATACATAGGGACAAAACTATAGGTTTTGAGAATATATGAGGGGGGGTATGTTTCCTTGTTTTTGTTTTCAATTTTTTTTGTTTTATTTATACATTCTATTTGGGGGGGGGGTTGTTTTATTTTCTTTGTTTTTGTATTGGTTTTTTTTTTTGGAGAGGGATTGTTTTGTTCTGTTTGTTGGTTTCTTTGTTTTTGTTTTCGTTTTTTTTTTTGTTTGTTTGATTTTATACATCCTTTTTTTTTTCTTTGTTTTTGTATTTTTTATTTTATTTTTTTTTTTTTTTTTTTTTTTGGAAAGGGGGGTGTTTTGTTTTGTTTGTTTATTTGTTTGTTTTTTATTTTTGTTTTTATAATCGTCCATTGTTTCAAATTTAACATAAAGTCTTTGCTATTATAACACCACACTGTTTTTGAAAGTGCTTGTTACCATTATATAAATTACTCTTGTTTAGATGGAATAGATATGTACGTGCTTATTATAGCTTGTATTTGTATAGCTGGAGTAGATATGCACGTGCTTACTATAACTTGTATTGGTATAGATGGAATAGATATGCACGTGCTTACTATAGCTTGTATTCATATAGATGGAGTACATATGCACGTGCTAAGTTACTATAGCTTGTATTGGTATAAATGGAATAGATATGTACGTGCTTACTATAATATGTATTTGTATAGATGGAGTAGATATGCACGTGCTTACTATAGCTTGTATTGGTATAGATGGAATAGATATGCACGTGCTTACTATAACTTTTATTGGTATAGATGGAATAGATATGCACGTGCTTACTATAGCTTGTATTCATATAGATGGAGTACATATGCACGTGCGTACTATAGCTTGTATTGGTATAAATAGAATAGATATGTACGTGCTTACTATAGTTTGTATTTGTATAGATGGAGTAGATATGCACGTGCTTACTATAGCTTGTATTGGTATAGATGGAGTACATATGTACGTGCTTACTATAGCTTGTATTGGTATAGATGGAGTGGATATGCACTTGCGTAGAATAGCTTGCGTTTGTATAGATGGAGTGGATATGCACGTGCGTAGAATAGCTTGCGTTTGTATAGATGGAATAAATATATACGTGCTTACTTTAGCTTGCATTTGTATAAATAGAGTACATATGCACGTGCTTACTTTAGGTTTTATTTGTATAAATGGAGTACATATGCACGTGCTTATTTTAAGTTTTATGTGTATAGATGGAATAGATACAGTGTATGCACGTGCTTACTTTAGCTTGCATTTGTATAAATGGAGTACATATGCATGTGCTTACTATAACTTGTATTGGTATAGATGGAGTACATATGTACGTGCTTACTATAGCTTGTATTGGTATAGATGGAGTAGATATGCACATACTTACTATAACTTGTATTTGTATAGATGGAGTACATATGCACGTGCTTACTATAACTTGTATTTGTATAGATGGAGTAGATATGCACGTGCTTACTATAGCTTGTATTTGTATAGATGGAGTAGATATGCACATACTTACTATAGCTTGTATTTGTATAGATGGAGTAGATATGCACGTGCTTACTATAGCTTGTATTTGTACAGATGGAGTAGATATGCACGTACTTACTATAGCTTGTATTTGTATAGATGGAGTAGATATGTACGTGCTTACTATAACTTGTATTTGTATAGATGGAGTAGATATGCACGTGCTTACTATAATTTGTATTTATATAGATGGAGTACATATGCACGTGCTTACTATAGCTTGTATTTGTATAGATGGAGTAGATATGCACGTACTTACTATAGCTTGTATTGAAATAGATGGAATAGATATGTACGTGCTTACTATAGCTTGTATTTGTATAGATGGAGTAGATATGCACGTACTTACTATAGCTTGTATTGAAATAGATGGAATAGATATGTACGTGCTTACTATAGCTTGTATTTGTATAGATGGAGTAGATATGCACGTGCTTACTATAACTTGTATTGAAATAGATGGAATAGATATGTACGTGCTTACTATAACTTGTATTTGTATAGATGGAGTAGATATGCACGTGCTTACTATAGCTTGTATTTGTACAGATGGAGTAGATATGCACGTGCTTACTATAACTTGTATTTATATAGATGGAATAGATATGCACTTGCTTACTATAGCTTGTATTTATATAGATGGAGTAGATATGCACGTGCTTACAATAGCTTGTATTGGTATAGATGGAGTAGATATGCACATGCTTACTATAACTTGTATTTGTATAGCTGGAGTAGATATGCACGTGCTTACTATAGCTTGTATTTATATAGATGGAGTAGATATGCACGTGCTTACTATAGCTTGTATTGGTATAGATGGAGTAGATATGTACGTGCTTACTATAATTTGTATTTATATAGATGGAGTACATATGCACGTGCTTACTATAGCTTGTATTTGTATAGCTGGAGTAGATATGCACGTGCTTACTATAGCTTGTATTGAAATAGATGGAGTAGATATGTACGTGCTTACTATAGCTTGTATTTATATAGATGGAGTACATATGCACGTGCTTACTATAGCTTGTATTTGTATAGATGGAGTACATATGCACGTGCTTACTATAGCTTGTATTGGTATAGATGGAATAGATATGCACGTGCTTACTATAGCTTGTATTTGCTTAGATGGAGTAGATATTTACGTGTTAACTGTATCTTTAGGACATACCATTTCACAATCAGGTACATTCTTCATTACTTTGCTTTCTGCAACATAAACATTTAAAAGAGCAGGTCATCTCTTCATGGCTTCTATTGAAGTAATTCGGATTTGAAAGCACGAGCTTTGTGGTATTCCAAATACTGCTTCCCTCAATAATAATAATAAATGGATAAATAAATGAATAAGTAAGTTAATACATAAATATATGAAAATGAATAAATAGGAGAGGTTAACAGAACACTATATTCACATTTTCAGATTTCCAGTGAAGGTACCAGGTATGGGCTATGTTTTAGAGATTTTAAAAGTACTTGTTGCGACATGACTTACCGAAGAATTGACGAATTCACACTCCAAAGTGGATATTGCAATTGTAAAACGTGTAACACGTTCGTTCTGTGCACTATATCGGCATAAGAATGCTATTTAGAGTTAAGCCATATCATTTTGATCCATTGGTATAAATAAAGACTACGGAAAAAGAAAAGTCAGTTATGGAACCGCACTTATACAGCGACATTGCATGTTAAGATGCACAGTGGACCACAAAGAGGCTGGTCAATAACAAGCTCGGCACAGTGGACCACAAAGATGTTGGTCAATAGCAAGCTTGGCACAGTGGACCACAAAGAGGTTGGTCAATAGCAAGCTCGGCACAGTGGACCACAAAGAGGTAGGTCAATAGCAAGCTCGGCACAGTGGACCACAAAGAGGTTGGTCAATAGCAAGCTCGGCACAGTGGACCACAAAGATGTTGGTCAATAACAAGCTCGGCACAGTGGACCACAAAGATGTTGGTCAATAACAAGCTCAGTACAGTGGACCACAAAGAGGTTGGTCAATAACAAGCTCGGCACAGTGGACCACAAAGATGTTGGTCAATAACAAGCTCAGTACAGTGGACCACAAAGAGGTTGGTCAATAACAAGCTCGGCACAGTGGACCACAAAGATGTTGGTCAATAACAAGCTCAAATTAGATACTTTGACTTAAAACTGAATCAAGTCATTCAAGACGTACTACTACAAACAAGAAAACATACACCCTTTCTAAACTATGATTGATGCAAAACATGACTAATTTCATTTGTTTGTCGCCTATATTTCTGGCGATTTATGAACCATTCTTTCTTTGAATAGACACAATGACATTTACATAACGTAATGTATCAGAAAATCTAAGTTTCTGTCTCGGCGAAAAAAAAAATAAAATAAAGTAATGGCGACACCAAAAGAGGAAGAGGATAATTTAGATAGGAAATTCATAATTAATATCATGTTTCCATCCATTGTGTCTCGATAGTTCAAAGTTCCAGCCAATTTGATGAGGCTTTTGATATTGCATAATGTGCATAATAAATCGACTTAAACGTTTTATTTGAAATCAATTCACCACAATTTGTCTCATAACAAATGATGGGAACCTCTGGGAACTTCTTGCGGTTAAAATGATATCAAAGTAATAACATACGCTTTATAGTGGTTTTGTAGTGTAATTTGTATTTTCAAAGTGACTTGAGGTAGGTTTTACAGGTCTCGGAGTACAACACAGCACCAGAATAAATTGTCACTTCTTTTTATATCATAAATGCAATGACTGGAATATATTGCATGAGGACGGTTGAAGAGGCTTTACTTTTTTCTTTTTTTGTTGAAAATTATTATCGATAGACGTGCGTCATAGTTTTCAGAATATTTAATCTTAACGATATTCATTCTTACATATTTTAATTTCTTTGTATATCGTATTAGAATAATTATGGTTCTTACAAAATCAATCAAAATCAATCAAAATTCAAGTCGTTAGATAATGTTCAATTAGGATTGTATGGAATGAAGCAGATTACACTTAACTACACGGCCACGTCAGACTAAGCAAGACACGGAAATCTGATAAACTGATGAATGCTCCACAAAATGAATCAAAACAATGGATTAATCTATCAGAAAGGAAGCCCATAACTCATCAAGGAGCATAAGAATAGCGCTGCATGCATCCTTAATATGAAAGATGAACATAGGCGGATGAAAATTTGAAAATATCTAAACTATTTTATTGCTATTTTAAATTCTAGTAACCGTGACCTTTCAAACTCATCTGACTGACCTTTGTCATTGACCAAAGTCTTCTAGATCTCATTGGATTCAGGCACCATTCCAGACGACTGGCAATCAGCTTCTATTGTTCCAGTATACTAGAAAGGTGATAAGCACCAGGCCTCCAACTACAGGCTAGTCTCTCTGACCTCCATTTCCTGTAAATAACTGGAACACATCATCCACAGCCAGGTAATGGGCCACTTCGACCAGCATCCAGCAACAATCACCACGGCTTCAGATCTAAGCATTCTGTGAACCTCGGCTAGCCATCACCACAGACAGTATTGCCCGCACTTTAGACCAGGGAGGCCAAGTTGACATTGTTCTGCTAGACTTCTCGAAAGCGTTTGACAAGGTGCCACATCAGAGATTGCTACATAAGCTGCAGTACTATGAAGTACGAGACAACACTCTGCTATGGATTAAGGCCTTCCTGAATAACAGGACAAAACAAGTCTTTCCAGTCGGCCATGCCTCATCTAGTGCAGATGTCTTATGAGGAGTACCACAGGGAACAGTACTTGACCCGTTGCTCTTCCTCACATCCATCAATGACCTCCCAGAAGTCACCAAGTCATAAACCAGGTTGTTCGCAGATGTTTACTGTACCGCCCGATCAACAACACAGAGGACAGCAACAGTCTACAGCAAGACCTTACAGCACTTGAGAAGTGGGAAGAAGAGTGGCAGATGTCCTTCCATCTGGAGAAGTGCGTGGTCATACAGGTCTCACCAAAGCAGAAAACAATCAGTGCAGACTACAGACTACACAGTCATAAGTTAGAAGTAGTGGACTCGAGCAAGTATCTGGGACTTACAATCAGCAGCAACATGAAGTGGAACAAGCACATTTATGCCATCACAGCGAAAACCAATAGGACTCTTGGCTTCCTGAAGCGAAATCTCAGAGGTTGCAGAACATCAGAACGGGTCAGAGCCTACGAAGCCATTGTACGTCCAACGCTG
Organism: Pteria penguin; assembly: GCA_035048485.1. Lineage (NCBI taxonomy): Eukaryota > Metazoa > Mollusca > Bivalvia > Pterioida > Pteriidae > Pteria > Pteria penguin. The sequence goes on along the minus strand of CM068588.1, from coordinate 46,752,253 downwards.
GAGTACGCTGCCTCCATATGGGACCCTCACACTAGCAGAGAGATCAACCAGATAGAGAAGTCCAACGTAGAGCGGCACGATCCGCCACAAGGAACTATTGGTATAGGAAAGCAGGCAGCGTCACCAACATGGTCAACTCCCTGGGATGGGAAGCGCTACAGATTAGAAGAGTAGAGATCCTTCTTTTGCTATTCAAGATCCAGCACAATATAGTGGCCATTATAGCGGAACAATACCTAATCCAGACAGACACCAGGACAAGGGGACAACATACCTTTCGCATCCCAACAACGAAAAAGGATGTGTACCGGTTCTCCTTGTTCCCGCATACCGTCAGGGATTGGAACAGACTTCCATCAGCAATGACATCAACATGTTCCTTGGGGGACTACCGGACTGCAATGGGCAACATTCCACCCGTCCACTTCAGCTTAGGATGATTGAGGATCAAAGATTTTAACTTTTTAACTGTATCATAATGCCCTGTGAGGCTTTTAGTATGCTCTTGACTGCCACATGCAGCATTACGCTCAACTTTTTAGTACACTTCATATTTGAAGAAGGAGAAGAAAGTATTATCAAAGTATGATCACTGTTGACGATTCACTAAAATATACGTTTTACCGGTATTTAAGGTCCATTTTCTACGTGACCTTGACCCTTCAAAATGATCTTAAGTGACCTTTGTCTGTAAGATCATATTCCGAGTGACTATTTTGTGAAGTATGATAAAATTCTAATAGACAGTTTTGGAGATACGAAAAAGGTAAATGGACGAACAGGCAGACGGACAGACACCAGGAGTTTCAAAAGTTGATATTACATGCATCTTTAAAATAGAGTTTGCACATTCGTTGCTGAGGGTTGCCAATGTACAACGACAGATCAAAATGTGCAAATTATAACACAGCTGCAACTAAAGTAATTATTACAGCAGTCAGGCGCGTAGCCAGGCGTACGCAAGTACGCAGGTGCTTCCACATCATTTTGCAAAAAAGATAAATGTAGACAATGTTATTGCCACTTTTGTAGACAAAAAGCCACGCAGGCTCTCATTCCTGTTTGAATAATGTCAAACATACATGTTATGTTGAAATGCTATCGCTTGTATGTAATTATTAAGTAAATATTACAGACAAAAAGGTGTACAAAGGGTCATTTTTAACGTAGAAAACTGCGCTGTAAATGCGTAAAATCAATTAGCTTCCGGGGGCTTCGCCCCCCTGGACCCCCACCATGGGTTCGCCCTGGACCCATTGGGGGCATTAAGGCGGCCCCCAAACCCCCTGCCTGAAATTGCTTCCACATCCTAAGTACTCTGGCTACGCAACTGGCAGTCCCTGTAGTGAGTATAACACAGCAGTCAATGAGGTAATTTTAATACAGCAGTCACTGTAGTGAGTATAACACAGCAGCCACTGTAGTGAGTATAACACAGCAGTCACTATAGTGAGTATAACACAGCAGTCACTGTAGTGAGTATAACACAGCAGTCACTCTAGTTAGAATAACACATTCACTGTAGTTAGTATAACACAGCAGTCACTGTAGTGAGTATAACACAGCAGTCACTGTAGTGAGTATAACACAGCAGTCCCTGTAGTGAGTATAACACATTCACTGTAGTGAGTATAACACAGCAGTCACTGTAGTGAGTATAACACAGCAGTCCCTGTAGTGAGTATAACACAGCAGTCCCTGTAACACAGCAGTATAACACATTCACTGTAGTGAGTATAACACAGCAGTCCCTGTAGTGAGTATAACACAACAGTCCCAGTAGTGAGTATAACACAGCAGTCACTGTAGTGAGTATAACACAGCAGTCCCTGTAGTGAGTATAACACAGCAGTCGCTGTGGTGAGTATAACACAGCAGTCACTGTAGTGAGTATAACAGATTCACTGTAGTGAGTATAACACAGCAGTCACTGTAGTGAGTATAACACAGCAGTCACTGTAGTGAGTATATTACAGCACTCCCTGTAGTGAGTATAACACAGCAGCCACTGTAGTGAGTATAACACATTCCTGTAGAGAGTATAACACAGCAGTCACTGTAGTGAGTATAACACAGCAGTCACTGTAGTCAGTATATTACAGCAGTCCCTGTAGTGAGTATAAAACAGCAGCCACTGTAGTGAGTATAACACAACAATCACTGTGGTGAGGATAACACAGCAGTCACTGTAGTGAGTATAACACAGCAGTCACTGTAGTGAGTATAACAGAGCAGTCCCTGTAGTGAGTATAACACAGCAGTCGCTGTAGTGAGTATAACACAGCAGTCCCTGTGGTGAGTATAACACAGCAGTCACTGTAGTGAGTATAACACATTCACTGTAGTGAGTAAAACACAGCAGTCACTGTAGTGAGTATAACACAGCAGTCACTGTAGTGAGTATATTACAGCACTCCCTGTAGTGAGTATAACACAGCAGCCACTGTAGTGAGTATAACACAACAGTCACTGTGGTGAGTATAACACAGCAGTCACTGTTGTGAGTATAACACAGCAGTCACTGTAGTGAGTATAACACATTCACCGTAGTGAGTATAACACAGCAGTCCCTGTAGTGAGTCTAACACAACAGTCCCTGTAGTGAGTATAACACAGCAGTCACTGTAGTGAGTATAACACAGCAGTCCCTGTAGTGAGTATAACACAGCAGTCCCTGTAGTGAGTATAACACAGCAGTCACTGTGGTGAGTATAACACAGCAGTCACTGTAGTGAGTATAACACATTCACTGTAGTGAGTATAACACAGCAGTCACTGTAGTGAGTATAACACAGCAGTCACTGTAGTGAGTATAACACAACAGTCACTGTAGTGAGTATAACACCTTCACTGTAGTGAGTATAACACAGCAGTCCCTGTAGTGAGTATAACACAACAGTCCCTGTAGTGAGTATAACACAGCAGCCACTGTAGTGAGTATAACACAACAGTCACTGTGGTGAGTATAACACAGCAGTCACTGTAGTGAGTATAACACAGCAGTCACTGTAGTGAGTATAACTCAGCAGTCACTGTAGTGAGTATAACACAGCAGTCCCTGTAGTGAGTATAACACAGCAGTTGCTGTAGTGAGTATACCACAGCAGTCCCTGTGGTGAGTATAACACAGCAGTCACTGTAGTGAGTATAACACATTCACTGTAGTGAGTATAACACAGCAGTCACTGTAGTGAGTATAACACACCAGTCACTGTAGTGAGTATGTTACAGCACTCCCTGTAGTGAGTATAACACAGCAGCCACTGTAGTGAGTATAACACAACAGTCACTGTGGTGAGTATAACACAGCAGTCCCTGTGGTGAGTATAACACAGCAGTCCCTGTAGTGAGTATAACACAGCAGTCACTGTAGTGAGTATAACACAGCAGTCCCTGTAGTGAGTATAACGCAGCAGTCACTGTAGTGAGTATAACACAGCAGTCACTGTAGTGAGTATAACACAGCAGTCCCTGTAGTGAGTATAACACAGCATCCACTGTAGTGAATATAACACAGCAGTCACTATAGTGAGTATAACACAGCAGTCCCTGTAGTGAGTATAACACAGCAGTCCCTGTAGTGAGTATAACACAGCAGTCCCTGTAGTGACTATAACGCAGCAGCCACTGTAGTGAGTATAACACAACAGTCACTGTAGTGAGTATAACACAGCAGTCCCTGTAGTGAATATAACACAGCAGTCCCTGTAGTGAGTATAACATAAGAGTCCCTGTAGTGAGTATAACACAGCAGTCACTATAGTGAGTATAACACAGCAGTCCCTGTAGTGAGTATAACATAACAGTCACTGTAGTGAGTATAACACAGCAGTCCCTGTAGTGAATATAACACAGAAGTCCCTGTAGTGAGTATGACATAACAGTCCCTGTAGTGAGTATAACACAGCAGTCACTATAGTGAGTATAACACAGCAGTCCCTGTAGTGAGTATAACACAGCAGTCACTGTAGTGAGTATAACACAGCAGTCCCTGTAGTGAGTATAACACAGCATTCCCTGTAGTGAGTATAACATAACAGTCACTGTAGTGAGTATAACACAGCAGTCACTGTAGTGACTATAACACAGCAGTCACTGTAGTGAGTATAACACAGCAGTCCCTGTAGTGACTATAACACAGCAGTCACTGTAGTGAATATAACACAGCAGTCACTATAGTGAGTATAACACAGCAGTCCCTGTAGTGAGTATAACACAGCAGTCCCTGTAGTGAGTATAACATAACAGTCACTGTAGTGAGTATAACACAGCAGTCACTGTAGTGCGTATAACACAACAGTCACTGTAGTGAGTATAACACAGCAGTCACTGTGGTGAGTATAACACAACAGTCACTGTAGTGAGTATAACACAGCAGTCACTGTAGTAATTACAACACAAATGTCACTGTAGTGAGTATAACACAACAGTCACTGTAAAGAGATTATAACACAACAGCCACTGTAGTGATTAAAACACTGCAGCCACTGTAGTGATTACAACACCAGTCATTGTAGTGATTATAACTCAGCAGTCACTGTAGTGAGTATAACACAGCAGTCACTGTAGTGAGTATAAAACAGCAGTCACTGTAGTGACTAATACACAACAGTCACTGTAGTGATGGTAACACAGCAGTCACTGTCGTGATTATTACACGGCAGCAGTACTGATTATAACACAGCGATCACTGTAGTACTTATAACACAACAGCCACTGTGCTGATTATAACACAGGTAATGTAGTGATTACGAAGCAGAAGTAACTGTAGTGATTACAACACAGCAGTTAATGGAGTGATTACAAGAAAGAAGTCACTATAATGAATATTACACAGCAGCTACTGTAGGGATTATAACATAGCAGCCACTGTACAGAAAATAACACGGCAGTCCCTGTAGTGAGTATAACACAGCAGTCCCTGTAGTGAGTATAACACAGCAGTCACTGTAGGGATTATAAAAATAACACTCACTGTCGTGAATATAACACAGCAGTCCCTGCAGTGAGAATAACACAGCAGTCCCTTTAGTGAGTATAACACAGCAGTCACTGTAGGGATTATAAAAACAAACAGTCACTGTCGTGAATATAACACAGCAGTCCCTGTAGTGAGTATAACACAACAGTCCCTGTAGTGAGTATAACACAGCAGTCACTGTAGTGAGTATAACACAGCAGTCCCTGTAGTGAGTATAACACAGCAGTCACTGTAGTGAGTATAACACAGCAGTCACTGTAGTGAGTATAACACAGCAGTCCCTGTAGTGAGTATAACACAGCAGTCACTGTAGGGATTATAAAAACAACAGTCACTGTCGTGAATATAACACAGCAGTCCCTGTAGTGAATATAACACAACAGTCCCTGTAGTGAGTATAACACAGCAGTCCCTGTAGTGAGTATAACACAACAGTCCCTGTGGTGAGTATAACACAGCAGTCCCTGTAGTGAGTATAACACAACAGTCACTGTAGTGAGTATATTACAGCAGTCCCTGTAGTGAGTATAACACAGCAGTCACTGTGGTGAGTATAACACAGCAGTCCCTGTGGTGAGTATAGCACAGCAGTCACTGTAGTGAGTATAACACAGCAGTCACTGTAGTGAGTATAACACAGCAGTCACTGTAGTGAGTATAACACAGCAGTCCCTGTAGTGAGTATAACACAGCAGTCACTGTAGTGAGTATAACACAGCATCCACTGTAGTGAATATAACACAGCAGTCACTATAGTGAGTATAACACAGCAGTCCCTGTAGTGAGTACAACACAGCAGTCACTGTAGTGAGTATAACACAGCAGTCCCTGTAGTGACTATAACGCAGCAGCCACTGTAGTGAGTATAACACAACAGTCACTGTAGTGAGTATAACACAGCAGTCACTATAGTGAGTATAACACAGCAGTCCCTGTAGTGAGTATAACATAACAGTCACTGTAGTGAGTATAACACAGCAGTCCCTGTAGTGAATATAACACAGCAGTCCCTGTAGTGAGAATAACACAGCAGTCCCTTTAGTGAGTATAACACAGCAGTCACTATAGTGAGTATAACACAGCAGTCCCTGTAGTGAGTATAACATAACAGTCACTGTAGTGAGTATAACACAGCAGTCCCTGTAGTGAATATAACACAGCAGTCCCTGTAGTGAGAATAACACAGCAGTCCCTTTGGTGAGTATAACACAGCAGTCACTATAGTGAGTATAACACAGCAGTCCCTGTAGTGAGTATAACAGAGCAGTCACTGTAGTGAGTATAACACAGCAGTCCCTGTAGTGAGTATAACATAACAGTCACTGTAGTGAGTATAACACAGCAGTCACTGTAGTGACTATAACACAGCAGTCACTGTAGTGAGTATACCACAGCAGTCCCTGTAGTGACTATAACACAGCAGTCACTGTAGTAATTACAACACAAAAGTCCCTGTAGTGAGTATAACACAACAGTCACTGTAAAGAGATTATAACACAACAGCCACTGTAGTGATTAAAACACAGCAGCCACTGTAGTGATTACAACACCAGTCATTGTAGTGATTATAACTCAGCAGTCACTGTAGTGAGTATAACACAGCAGTCACTGTAGTGAGTATAACACAGCAGTCACTGTAGTGACTAATACACAACAGTCACTGTAGTAATGGTAACACAGCAGTCACTGTAGTGATTATTACACGGCAGCAGTACTGATTATAACACAGCGATCACTGTAGTACTTATAACATAACAGCCACTGTGCTGATTATAACACAGGTAATGTAGTGATTACAAAGCAGAAGTAACTGTAGTGATTACAACACAGCAGTTAATGGAGTGATTACAACATAGAAGTCACTATAATGATTATTACACAGCAGGTACTGTAGGGATTATAACATAGCAGCCACTATATGGATAATAACACGGCAGTCCCTGTAGTGAGTATAACACAGCAGTCCCTGTAGTGAGTATAACACAGCAGTCACTGTAGGGATTATAAAAATAACACTCACTGTCGTGAATATAATACAGCAGTCCCTGCAGTGAGTATAACACAACAATCCCTGTAGTGAGTATAACACAGCACTCTCTGTAGTGAGAATAACACAGCAGTCCCTTTAGTGAGTATAACACAGCAGTCACTGTAGGGATTATAAAAACAACAGTCACTGTCCTGAATATAACACAGCAGTCCCTGTAGTGAGTGCAACACAACAGTCCCTGTAGTGAGTATAACACAGCAGTCCCTGTAGTGAGTATAACACAGCAGTCCCTGTAGTGAGTATAACACAGCAGTCACTGTAGTGAGTATAACACAGCAGTCACTGTAGTGAGTATAACACAGCAGTCCCTGTAGTGAGTATAACACAGCAGTCACTGTAGGGATTATAAAAACAACAGTCACTGTCGTGAATATAACACAGCAGTCCCTGTAGTGAATATAACACAACAGTCCCTGTAGTGAGTATAACACAGCAGTCCCTGTAGTGAGTATAACACAACAGTCCCTGTGGTGAGTATAACACAGCAGTCCCTGTAGTGAGTATAACACAGCAGTCACTGTAGTGAGTATAACACAGCAGTCCCTGTAGTGAGTATAACACAAACGTCACTGTAGTGAGTATATTACAGCAGTCCCTGTAGTGAGTATAACACAGCAGTCCCTGTAGTGAGTATAACACAGCAGTCACTGTAGTGAGTATAACACAGCAGTCCCTGTAGTGAGTATAACTCAGCAGTCCCTGTAGTGAGTATAACATAACAGTCACTGTAGTGAGTATAACACAGCAGTCCCTGTAGGGAGTATAACACAGCAGTCACTGTAGTGAGTATAACACAGCAGTCACTGTAGTGAGTATAACACAGCAGTCCCTGTAGTGAGTATAACATAACAGTCACTATAGTGAGTATAACACAGCAGTCACTGTAGTGAGTGTAACACAGCTGTCCTTGTAGTGAGTATAACACAGCAGTCACTGTAGTGAGTATAACACAGCAGTCACTGTAGTGAGTATAACATAACAGTCCCTGTAGTAAGTATAACATAACAGTCCCTGTACTGAGTATAACACAGCAGTCACTGTAGTGAGTATAACACAGCAGTCCTTGTAGTGAGTATAACACAGCAGTCCCTGTAGTGAGTATACCACAGCAGTCCCTGTAGTGAGTATAACATAACAGTCCCTGTAGTGACTATAACATAACAGTCACTGTAGTGAGTATAACACAGCAGTCCCTGTAGTGAGTATAAAACAGCAGTCCCTGCAGTGAATATAACACAGCAGTCCCTGTAGTGAGTATACCACAGCAGTCCCTGTAGTGAGTATAACACAGCAGTCACTGTAGTGAGTATAACACAGCAGTCACTGTAGTGAGTATAACACAGCAGCCACTGTAGTGACTATAACGCAGCAGCCACTGTAGTGAGTATAACACAGCAGTCACTGTAGTGAGTATAACATAACAGTCCCTGTAGTGAGTATAACATAACAGTCACTGTATTTAGTATAACACAGCAGTCCCTGTAGTGAGTATAACACAGCAGTCACTGTAGTGAGTATAACACAACAGTCACTGTAGTGAGTATAACACAGCAGTCCCTGTAGTGAGTATAACACAGCAGCCACTGTAGTGACTATAACGCAGCAGCCACTGTAGTGAGTATAACACAGCAGTCACTGTAGTGAGTATAACACAGCAGTCCCTGTAGTGAGTATAACACAGCAGTCACTGTAGTGAGTATAACACAACAGTCCCTGTAGTGAGTATAACACGGCAGTCACTGTAGTGAGTATAACATAACAGTCCCTGTGGTGAATATAACACAGCAGTCAATGTCGTGAATATAACACAGCAGCCACTGTAGTGACTAAAACGCAGCAGCCACTGTAGTGAGTATAACACAGCAGTCCCTGTAGTGAAAATAACACAGCAGTCCCTTTAGTGAGTATAATACATCAGTCCCAGTAGTGAGTATAACACAGCAGTCACTGTAGTGAGTATAACACAGCAGTCCCTGTATTGAGTATAACACAGCAGTCCCTGTAGTGAGTATAACACAGCAGTCACTGTAGTGAGTATAACACAGCAGTCCCTGTAGTGAGTATAACACAGCAGTCACTGTAGTGAGTATAACACAGCAGTCCCTGTAGTGAGTATAACACAGCAGTCACTGTAGTGAGTATAACACAGCAGTCCCTGTAGTGAGTATAACACAGCAGTCCCTGTAGTGAGTATAACACAGCAGTCCCTGTAGTGAATATAACACAGCAGTCCCTGTAGTGAGTATAACACAGCAGTCCCTGTAGTGAGTATAACACAGCAGTCACTGTAGTGAGTATAACACAACAGTCACTGTAGTGAGTATCCTCTCGATATCACTCACAACAACATACCATGGTGGATAGTGGTATCCTCTCGATATCACTCACAACAACATACCAGGGAGGACAGTGATAGCCTCTTAATATCACTCACAACAACATACAATGGTGGACAGTGATAGCCTCTCAATATCACTCACAACAACATACAATGGTGGACAGTGATGGCCGCTCGATATCACTCACAACAACATACCCCGGTGGATAGTGATAGCCTCTCGATATCACTCACAACAACATACCCCGGTGGGCAGTGATAGCCTCTCGATATAACTCACAACAACATACCCCGGTGGGCAGTGATAGCCTCTCGATATCACTCACAACAACATACCATGGTGGACAGTGATAGCCTCTTGATATCACTCACCACAACATACCACGGTGGACTATGGTGGCCTCTCGATATTACTCACAACAACATACCACAGTGGACAGTGATAGCCTCTCGATATAACTCACAACAACATACCCCGTGGGCAGTGATAGCTTCTCGATATCACTCACAACAACATACCAGGGAGGACAGTGATAGCTTCTCGATATTAGTCACAACAATATTTCCCGGTGGGCAGTGATGGCCTCTCGATATCACTCACAACAACATACCATGGTGGGCAGTGACAGCCTCTCGATATCACTCACAACAACATACCATGGTGGACAGTGATAGCCTCTTGATATCACTCACAACAACACACCATGGTGAACAGTGATAGCCTCTCGATATCACTCACAACAACATACCCCGGTGGATAGTGATAGCCTCTCGATATCACTCACAACAACATACCCCGGTGGGCAGTGATAGCCTCTCGATATAACTCACAACAACATACCCCGGTGGGCAGTGATAGCCTCTCGATATCACTCACAACAACATACCATGGTGGACAGTGATAGCCTCTTGATATCACTCACAACAACACACCATGGTGAACAGTGATAGCCTCTCGATATCACTCACAACAACATACCCCGGTGGATAGTGATAGCCTCTCGATATCACTCACAACAACATACCCCGGTGGGCAGTGATAGCCTCTCGATATAACTCACAACAACATACCCCGGTGGGCAGTGATAGCCTCTCGATATCACTCACAACAACATACCATGGTGGACAGTGATAACCTCTGGATATCATTCATTACAACCTACGAGGATGTACAAAGATAGACCTCTGAAAATGAAACATCCAAAAATATACAGACGTCACAAAACACTGCATGCAATGTGTTACAGCCACATAACATCAGAACAGGAGTATGAGAACACTGTATGAAATGTGTTACAGCCACAAAACATCAGAACAGGAGCATAGCGACATTGTATGGAATGTGTTACAGCTACATAACATCAGAACAGCAGCATGGGAACACTGAATGGAGTGTGTTACAGCCACAAAACATCAGAACAGGAGCATAGCAACACTGTATGGAATGTGTTACAGCTACATAACATCAGAACAGCAGCATGGGAACACTGAATGGAATGTGTTACAGCCACATAACATCAGAACAGCAGCATGGGAACACTGCATACAATGTGTTACAGCCACATAACATCAGAACATGAGCATGGGAACACTGTATGTGATGTGTTACAGCCACAAAACATGAGAACAGCAGCATGGGAACACTGCATGCAATGTGTTACAACCACATAACATCAGAACAGGAGCAGGGAATCACTGTATGTAATGTGTTACAGCCACAATACATCAGAACAGCAACATGGGAACACTGAATGGAATGGTTACAACCACATAACATCAGAACAGGAGCATGGGAACACTGTATGGAATGTGTTACAGCCACATAACATCAGAAGAGGAGCATGGGAACACTGTATGGAATGTGTTACAGCCACAAAACATCAGAACAGGGGCATGGCAACAATGCAGGTAATATGTTACAGCCACATAACATCAGAGCTGAAGCATAGCATCACACTTATAATTTTCATCACATAAATTATTCACTATAGAAAGATTGTCAGTACATAAAGTAAAACGATCAGTAATTTAGATATTTTCATGAGAACATAAATGATTTTTTTGTTATGTATGTAAAACTGTAATACATGTATGGAGTCGTTTTGAATAGATTTTTACATATATTTGGCAATTCTTGGAAGCAGTGTCAGAGTGCACGTCACTAGCACCATTAGGATGTTCCCTCGATAAAGTGAATAGAGTTTCACATGAGAACGAAGAAACAAACAGAATGAGGTATGTTACTTTTAATGAATTTAATGGACAATACTTGTATATATAATAAATTCAGGCAATGACAAGAACCATTGTTTTAGGTATTGTATTTGGCGTGAAATTGACACTCGTATTCCGACTGTCCTAAGTTTTAAGTGAGATAGGTTATTTATCAGCACCATTGTTGTGATGTAAATCCTAGAACACAGATTCAGTTAATTGTTAACATGTCTAAGGTATCTACATAAGATATACCAGGAGGAAGAGGTGAATGGAATACAAACCTTGATTCAGTCAGGATATACTCTTTTCAATAGAGATAAAATTTCAATACATCTGCAAATGTTTTCATTTCTATTTAAAAAGACATACAAACATACATATAAATTTAATGTATAGTGCATATCAATAACTTTATATATTTTGTCTTGTGTCTATGGAAATCTGGCGGGTATGACAAACCGTATAGTAGACACTCCTCTCTGACACGTGATACCACCTCACGCATTCACAAATGTCCGCGGTAATTAGTAATACAGAGTGATATTATCACCTGATGTCACCTCACACATCTACCCATGTCCACCGTAATTAGTAATACTAAGTGATATTATCACCTGATGTCACCTCACACATCTACCCATGTCCACCGTAATTAGTAATGCTGAGTGATATCATCACCTGATGTCAACTCACACATCTACCCATGTCCACCGTAATTAGTAATACAGAGTGATATTATCACCTGATGTCACCCCACACATCTACCCATGTCCACCGTAATTAGTAATGCTGAGTGACATTATCACCTGATGTCACCCCACACATCTACCCATGTCCACCGTAATTAGTAATGCTGAGTGATATCATCACCTGATGTCACCCCACACATCTACCCATGTCCACCGTAATTAGTAATGCTGAGTGACATTATCACCTGATGTCACCCCACACATCTACCCAAGTCCACCGTAATTACTAATGCTGAGTGACATTATCACCTGATGTCACCTCAAACTCTACCCATGTCCGCCGTAATTACTAATGCTGAGTGACATTATCACCTGATGTCACCTCCCATATCCACCCATGTCCACCGTAATTAGTAATGCTGAGTGATAGTTTCACCTTATGTCACCTCACACATCCACAAATGTCTGCCATATTTAGTAATGCTGAGTGAATGTATCACCTGACGTCACCTCAAACATCCACCAATGTACACCGTAGTTAGTATAACAGAGTGAGAGTATCACCTGATGCCACCTCACTTATGTCCATCGTAGTTAATAATGCTACGTGATATTATCACCACTGACATTTCATTTTACATTGAAGGCACAGATTGTCAGGTATACAACAAGTACAATGTGCCCGAAATACAAAAGCGCAACGTGTCAGGTGCGCAATAAACACAAGGTGTCAGGTATACAATAAGCACAATGTGTCAGGTATATAATAAGCACAATGTGTCAGGTATATAATAAGCACAATGTGTCAGGTATACAATAAGCACAACGTGTCAGGTATACAATAAGCACAATGTGTCAAGTATACAATAAGCATAACGTGTCAGGTATATGATAAGAACAACGCGTCAGGTATACAATAAGCATAACATGTCAGGTATACAATAAGCACAGCATGTCAAGTATACAATTACCACAATGAGTCAGGTATATAATAAGCACAATGTGTCAGGTATATAATAAGCACAATGTGTCAGGTATACAATAAGCACAACATGTCAAGTATACAATAAGCACAATGTGTCAGGTATATAATAAGCACAATGTGTCAGGTATATAATACGCACAATGTGTCAGGTATATAATAAGCACAATGTGTCATGTATATAATAAGCACAAGGTGTCAGGTATATAATAAGCACAATGTGTCAGGTATTAATACGCACAATGTGTCAGGTATATTATAAGCACAATGTGTCATATACATGTATATAGTAAGCACTGCCCTTCTCAGTTGTCTATACATCAACAAATAATGGAAGATTAAAGTTTTATACACAGAAGTATACACATACATGTATGTATAAACCTTACAATGAAGGGTTCAGCTTAATTGATGTTTCTGTAGAATTGCATACATCTTTGTGGCTTTTCTTTTATCCATTGAAACAAGATCCTGCCAAATGAAGCAAATTAACCATTTTATTGAATACATTTCCAGTATTAGTATTATTATAAGAAATAGGAGATAGTGCATGTATTAGTACTTACCAGCTATCTCTCCGGATAAACCGGATACTTCATGCAAGCTCACAATCAATTTAATTAAAGAAAACATCTTTTGCCAGTAATACCGTACAATAGCAATAGATAAGAAACATTTATTCCCGTCATGGTATATATGTTAGATTGGATAGCGTTCTGCATTCACTTAATCAGGTATGTACACTGTAAAACACTCCTTGCTTACCGAATTATGATTAAAATAAGTGTGGCTGATTGGTAGGTAAAGAATGCTTTAGGGAAGTAGTGTAGCTGATTGGTGGGGAAGGGATGTGGCTGATTGGTAGGAAGGAGTGTGGCTGATTGATAGGAAGGAGTGTGGCTGATTGATAGGAAGGAGTGTGGCTGATTCGTGGGGAAGGGATGTGACTGATTGGTAGGAAGGAGTGTGGCTGATTGTTAGGGAAAGAATGTTTTAGGGAAGGAGCGTAGCTGATTGGTGGGGAAGGGATGTGGCTGATTGGTAGGAAGGAGTGTGGCTGATTGGTACGGAAAGAATGTTTTAGGGAAGGAGCGTAGCTGATTGGTGGGGAAGGGGTGTGGTAAGGAAGGGGTGTGGTAAGTAAGGGGGGGGGTGTAAGGAAGGGGTGTGGTAAGGAAGGGGTGTGGCTGATTGGTTGGGATGGAATGTAACTGATTGTAATGAAGGGGTGTGGTCAGGAAGGAGTGTGGCTGATTGGTAGGGCAGGAGTGCGGCTGATTGGTAGGGAAAGAATGTGGATGATTGTTAGGGAAGGAATGTGGCTGATTGGTAGGAAATTGATGTGGCTGATTGATAGGGAACGAGTGCGGCTGATTGGTAGGGAACAGATATGGATGATTGGTAGGGAAGGAGTTTGACTGATTGCATTTGGTAGGGGAGGAATGTGGCTGATCGATAGGGAAGGAATGTGGCTGGTTAATAGGGAGGTAATGTGGTAATTGTTAGGAAGGGGTGTGGTAAAGAAGGAGTGTGGCTGATTGGTAGGGAAGAAATATGGCTGATTGGTAGGAAAAGGATGTGGCCGATTGGTGGGGAAGGAATGTGGCTGATTGGTAGGGAACGAGTGCGGCTGATTGGTAGGGAAAGGATGTGGATGATTGGTAGAGAAGGAGTGTGGCTGATTGATAGGGGAGGGGTGTGGCTGATTGGTAGCGATGGAATGTGGCTGATTGGTAGGGAAAGAATGTAGCTGATTTGTAGGGAACGAGTGCGGCCGATTGGTAGGGAAATGATGTGGATGATTGGTAGGGAGGGATTGTGGCTGATTGATAGAGGAGGGGTGTGGCTGATTGGTAGCGATGGAATGTGGTTGTGAAGGAGGGTGTTTGATTGGTAAAGAAGGAGTGTGGTTTGGAAGGAGTGTATTAGGGAAGGTATGTGCTGATTGATCGGGAAGTAGTGTGGCTGATTGGTAGAGAAAGGATGTGGCCGATTGGTAGGAAAAGAGTGGGGTAAGGAAGGAGTGTGGTAGAGAGCCTATGTTTTTGATAAATATAGGTATGCGCTTTCAGCTACACACTACACTGTCCCTCTATCATCTCTGTCGACTGTCCATACAACGTCTTTGTCGTCCTTCTCTATAATGTCTATAATGCGTTTGTCGCTTCAATTTCCCTGTCATCTATCTCTCCATTGTCGCTGTCGTCTGAATCCATACTGTCTCTTTCGTCTGTCCTTATTTTGTCTCTATTGTCTGTCCCTATACAGTCTCTATCGTTTGTTCTTACACTGTCTCTGTCGTCTGACCCTACATTTTCTCTGTCGTCTATCCCTACACTATGTCGTCTGTCCCTATAATATCTCTATCGTCTATCCCTACACTGTCTCTGTCATATATTCCTACACTGTCGATGTCGTCTGTCCCTACAATGTCTCTGTCATCTCTCCCTACACTGTCTCTGTCGTCTATCCCTACATTGTCTCTGTCGTCTATCCCTACACTGTCTCTGCCGTCTATCCCTACCTTGTCTCTGTCGTCTATCCCTACATTGTCTCTGTCGTCTATCCCTACATTGTCTCTGTCGTCTATCCCTACACTGTCTCCGTCGTCTATCCCTACACTGTCTCTGTCGTCTATCCCTTCACTATCTCTGTCGTCTATCCCTACACTGTCTCTGTCGTCTATCCATACACTGTCTCTGCCGTCTATCACTACACTGCCTCTGTCGTCTATCCATACACTGTCTTTGTCGTCTATCCCTACACTGTCTCTGTCGTCTATCCCTACATTGTCTCTGTCGTCTATCCCTACCTTGTCTCTGTCGTCTATCCCTACATTGTCTCTGTCGTCTATCCCTACACTGTCTCTGTCGTCTATCCCTACACTGTCTCTGCCGTCTATCCATACACTGTCTCTGTCGTCTATCCCTACATTGTCTCTGTCGTCTATCCTTACACTGTCTCTGTCGTCTATCCATACACTGTCTCCGTCGTCTATCCCTACACTGCCTCTATCGTCTGTCCCTATAATGTCTCTATCGTTTGTACCTACACTGTCCCTATCGCCTGTCCCTACATTGTCTTTATCGTCTCTCCCTACACTGTCTATATCGTCTGTCTCTACACTGTCTCTATCGTCTGTCTCTACACTGTCTATGTCGTCTATCCCTACAATGTCTCTGTCGTCTATCCCTACATTGTCTCTGTCGTCTATCCCTACACTGTCTCTGTCGTCTATCCATACACTGTCTCTGTCGTCTATCCCTACACTGTCTCTGTCGTCCATCCCTACACTGTCTCTGTCGTCTATCCCTATATTGTCTCTGTCGTCTATCCCTACACTGTCTCTGTCGTCTATCCCTACACTGTCTCTGCCGTCTGTCCCTACACTGTCTCTGCCGTCTATCCCTACACTGTCTCTGTCGTCTATCCCTACACTGTCTCTGCCGTCTATCCATACACTGTCTCTGTTGTCTATCCATACACTGTCTCCGTCGTCTATCCATACAATGTCTCTGTCGTCTATCTCTACACTGTCTCTGCCGTCTATCCATACACTGTCTCTGTCGTCTATCCCTACACTGTCTCCGTCGTCTATCCTTACACTGTCTCTGTCATCTATCCCTAAACTGTCTCTGCCGTCTATCCCTACACTGTCGCTGTCGTCTGTCCCTCAATGTTTCTATCGTCTGTCCATACACTATCCCCGTCATCTATCCAAACACTATTTCCGTCGTCTATCCCTAACCTATCTCTGTTGTCTGTCCCAATAATGTCCTTATCGAGTACCCCTACACTGTTTTCTGTATATGTCTATGTCATCTGTCCCTACACTGTCTTCATCATCTGTCCCCACATTGTCTCTGTCGCCTGTTCCTATAATGCCTCAATCGTCTGTCTCTACACTGTGTCTATCGTCTCTCCCTACACTGTCTCTATCGTCTGTCCCTATAATGTCTCTATCGTTTGTACCTACACTGTCCCTATCGCCTGTCCCTACATTGTCTTTATCGTCTCTCCCTACACTGTCTATATCGTCTGTCCCTACACTGTCTCTATCGTCTGTCTCTACACTGTCTCTATCGTCTGTCCCTATAATATCTCTATTGTATGTACCTACACTGTCCCTATCGCCTGTCCTACACTGTCCCTATCGTCTGTCCCTACACTGTCTCTATTTTATCTCTACACTGCCTTTGCCGTCTGTCCCTACAATGTCGTCTCTATCGTCTGTCCCCTCACTTCTCTGTTGTCTGTCCCTATAATGTCTCTATCCTCTGTCCCTGCACTGTCTCTATCGTCTCTCCCTACAATGTCTCTGCCGTCTATCCTTACAATGTCTCTATCGTCTGTCCCTATAATGTCTCTATCATCTGTCTCTTCAATGTCTCTATCGTCTGTACCAACACTTTCTCTATCGTCTGTACCTACGCTGTCTCTATCATCTGTCCCTATAATGTCTCTATCGTCTAACCCTACAGTGTCTCTATCGTCTTTCCCTACACTGTCTTTACATTGTCTCCTACTGTCCATACAATGTCTTTATCGTCTCCTTATCGTCTGTCACAGAGCAATTAAAACTAGCTCTCTAAATCCTTTCTACATTCAGCGCGTGTTGAAAGATTAATAAATTTTAGAACTAAATCAAATGAATATCAATGTATGTCTCAAAATGTCATTACGTTTTTGCAATAGGGATTTTAAGAGGTGACAGGTATAAAAGCGTTTAGAAAGACCGGCAGTTGCCCATCAGGGGAGCTTGTAACGGTATGTTGTGGGCTACTTACTCCTGGAACCTGCGGTGTATATTAACTCTAATCTAGTCAAGTGGATATAAAATACATACGGAATGATATTCATAAGGTTAAAAGCAAAGGTGACGCGCGAATCCACGAGTTTGGGTTAAGATGGGTGCAACTATGTGAACAAACGATGCTTGTGACGGAGGCAAGTAAATTCTGGCACTGCACTTTTAATACACAAATGTATCAATGTAAATGATTTGGATATGAATATATTACACTATTAATGTTTGAGGAATGGTATGCTGTGCCCCTCCTTTCCGATCCCACTTGACGCCGTGTATGAAGTTAGCGATTTATGAATATGGAAGTGTAACGCCATTGGTGCTTCCGCTGATGCGGTCCGTCTGCTCTATATCGTGTGAAAGTCTTTTCCATCCAAGCATGCAGGCGATATTCAGGTGTCAATCAAGCCCCTAGCCTATTTCACATCATCTTTGTCATACGCTTTTACCTTCGATCTCGGGAGATGAAAGGTTGTGCTTTTGTGTCAAATACATGAAGATGAGGTTTCTGAAGTGCGGAGGTTTTTAACTAAATGGCCTAGGTGTAAATATATTTATTTTTGTTAAGTTCAGGAGTGGAAATGAAAACTGCCATTTGGATTACTTAGAAGAGTTTTTACTATTTTTCAAAGGGATTTGTACAAAATCTACTCATGTGACAGTTGACAATAATTTTTAATCCAGGTAAGTGCAGTGTATGTTTCTATCGTATCTTATGATTACTTAGACTTACATATTTCTGTAGATGTCAATTAAAGCGCTCGTATATGCAAGTGCATGCTTATATCCTGTGCAGCAGTAGACTGATATGTTCATTAATACGACTGTCTCTTCCTTTTGATAATTATCTTTTTATAAACAGTAAGTTTGGTAAATAGGAACACAACGTTTTTATAGAAAAGGTCGTGCTACAAGAAGAAAGTAGGGGTTACGCTGCGATATAATTTAAGATGCGGAAAAAAACCCAAAAGACCCGAAATATGTTTATTTTTTAAACGCCTGTAGTTTTCTGCGGAAGATTGTTGCCAATATCTGTATTACCTACCCAGATTTCTGTGATTATGAGAATCTATAAAACGTTTACCTCAAATTTTGTTTCAAGACGCAAAAAGTTTTTTTCTGCATTAATATATTGTGTATTTCTGTGATTTTAGATAATTTGTAAATGAAAACTCTTTATTTCATAGTTTTTCTTTGATAAGTTACTAGATAGGTTCCCCCTCTCTGAACTTTCTGATCTATGAAGTTCATTATCACCTCGCTTTAGAACCAGAAACTATGTACATAGCTCTTAGCTCGGATTACCTCTGTTTACCAGTAGTAATTGTGGAATTTCATTCATTGGTTACCACTCATGTTTTACGAGTTTGCAAGTATTGCATACATTATATAAATCCTGTCTGAAAAGAGGAGTAAGACCAGATAACGACTACAGACTATGGTCCTACACAATTTCCTTTTTATCAGCAAATGTCAGTGTTTACTTGAATGCAACTATATCACACAACATTCCAGTCGTATTAAGCGTTTCCTTTCTGGGTGTGTAGTTACATCCTTGTGTGAAGGGTCATATAAAAGATAACTACTATTCAATAAAAAGTCACAATTCCAAATGAGAATTAATAATAATATTTAAAAAAAAAATAACGTATCAGAAAATCAATTGTATTATTCCTCTATTATATAAAAGCAAAACAACATTAATCAAAAAACCGTCACCATGGAGTTTTATATTTTTTTTGCATAAAACCTAAAAAAATAATATTAATTGCATGTCGACTACATTTATACTATATAAATAACACTTACTCCCTGGCATAGAAAGCGTAATACCTATCAGGTGCCTGCCCATAGTACAATAGATAAATCATGCATCAATCACTCGGAAGTAAAGATTGTCAAATATCATGACAGTGTTAATAATCAGCTTGGTTCTTATACGAAGTCTGCTCTCTGTTGTCAAGAAACCTTCACTCGCCAATACTCACTGACAGTATTAGCATTTTTCTTATTGTGGTTTCCTGTGACGGACTTTTAGCTCTGTCGATATCATATCATAGAATGCGAATGCATGTATTGAGATAGGAGTCATGGACTTTTTATATAGGCTATTTGTTCTTTCTTTTTCTTAGGCCTTTGGGACGTGTTAACAACTCGCTTGAATGAGAACTTCCACTTCATTTGGGCTTCTCCTATCACTAAATCCTAGATTTTTAATATTCTCTACTCGTATTGTGCGTGCTTAATTCGCTAGCAGTGGATATTGAAGAAATATTTGAGTACTCTTGGCTGCATGATTCTATTACTTATCTGTACTTTAGTTTAGGGATTTCAAATACGTCACTGTGTTGTTATATTGGGATTCTATATAAACTATATACCCCCTAAGTTCTATTCTGGTATATACATGACTCAATTACCTTGACGATATAGTTAACCGCACTATAGCCTGTGTGTAGGTTCCCCTTAGACCCCTTCCTGGATCCTACACTCACTAAGCAAATAAATACTTACTCTTAAAAAGAGTCCATTAGAGTCTATATATTTCTGGCTTTACTCCATAATGTCAGTAACAGATATAGAAATCCTTTCGTGGAAAACTTTCATTCACATTAATTGCTTGAATAGATACAAGTCACATTATCTGTCTCTTCTTTTCATTAGAATAGTTTTATAATAATCAAAATTTCTTTACTTAAACCTATATATACAAGTAAATACATGGCGGTGCAGTATGTATGGATAGTGGCTGTGGGGTAAATGTGTCTTGCTTTATCTTTTCACTTAGTAAAAAACGTTCCTTCTGTAAGATAGAATAAGTAGTCCTCCAAAGGGAAGTAAATATTTGTTTGTTTGTGTCGTTCCTTCTGTAGTCATCCAAAATGTGATCGAGGAGAAAAACAGGTTCGGAGAGCAATTAGAGACGCGATGTTTGAGTTGACACCCTCTTTCAACTTTCAAATTTTTACGAAAATGAGTACTTATTAAATATTCCAAGAGGTAGAAACCCCTTCCTCCTAATTCCTTGGCAAAATTTTATCACCGAAGGGTCAGCCCGTCCTTTACGTAAATTGCTGCAATTAAATCTCATATGTATCCATGGCAACGTCAGGTTCAAAGATTTTGTAGGAGGTTTTCATTGACAGTATAAATGACAAACGGAAAACAAAACATACGTGTCATATCATTACCTTTCTGTAAGCGTGCAGGTAAGATACATCAGCAATAACACGCCTACAAAATTTATGGACAATTTAAATTTGTGTGTAGTCTTTAAGCAGATTAGCCCATATTTTAGATCTAGAATTTAATGAATTCACAACTATTTGCGGACAATATTTTGCATTTAAATTGCTTTCTGTTTGCCTTTGATATCCTTATATGACCGTGTTACAAATGCACTGCACTGTGCCACCAAATCATTTACTCGGAGACTATGAAGCTGAGCACTTGGACAAATCAAACATTATCTAAAAACGAAACAGTACATGAAATCGATAACAATATTTATTTGTATGACATGGAATTCTATCTGCTACATATAAAGGAATACAGCTCGCAAGTCCTATCGAACGCACACGATAGGCAGCTTGCATTACACTGCAATATTTTGATATCACGAACTGTGTTCATTAACTGCAACTCACAAAATGGAAAACCGTCAAACCCATATTGAAACGCAACCGAAACTGTAGATTATATCGGAGTCGTCTATTGACGTTTAATTTAATTAACAATATAGTTCTATGAGTAAAAACGTTACACAATGGTATAAAAAGGGCAAAATAATTGTTGGCAATCGATCCGCCGACGGTCTCGCTAATTGAAGAAGCCTTGAGAAGGTCTCCATTCCCAAATAACGGCTACAATGTTAGAATAATTATAATAAAAAAAATCTTAAAAACGCCAGCATGATAAGATCGACATTTAACACGTGGAAAACATTAATGGTTTGACCGAGAGGCTATCGGGCATTAGGGCTGTACGTCATGTGACACGCAAATTTATTCAGATACTTGTTGGGTGACAGTAAAAGAACGTATGATAAGATGGTCTATATTAGCTGTCAACTACATGGATTGGGGACATACCCTTTCTTGTTAATTATGGTATTTATCTTGTTTAATTCCTATAAAGCAGAGGGAATGGCTATGTAACAAAAATTTCATCATCTCGACTACGCGGGAATGGAATAATATGTACTTCCATTCCATACCTTTTCATTAATTAAATTTGATTTTTATCAAGGGGGGCAGACTTTGAAAAAAAGTCAAATTTATAGGAAAATTAAAATTTCCGGCCGGACAATTCGGCTTTCGGAAAAAAAAATGCGGACAGGGGATCTGTGAAAATGGAGTTGTAGTATTTATGATAGCGGCCTGAAGGGCTTCCGGAATTTTAGGGTACATATATATATATATATAAATAAATAAATATATATATATATATATATATATATATATATATATATATATATATATATATATATATATATATATATATATATATATATATATATATATATATATGTATATAGGTATATGTAGTATGTTTGGTTAATTGGCCGCCGAAATTTTTTCATACCCACTTCCTTCCCACATACGCTAAATTTCACAGATAAGTGGCAAATATATAATCCGGCTCTGAATATTGGCAAAGGAGAGAGAGAGAGAGAGAGAGAGAGAGAGAGAGAGAGAATAAAAATAAGAATACACATTTATGTTTTAAGTTTTAACTACATGCATTGTCCCAGTTTTATGAAAAAATCCCTCATTTCCATAGGAACAAAACCCCTTTCTTCTTTGACAAAATTTAACTTCTAGTATACTTAACGCTGTCATCTTTATGCTGACAATGTATTGGCCGATGGTGACCCTTACCACAGTATGTCTCACTCTGAAGATATCAGTCTCTGTCTCCAGACATGCCTTATACGGAAGACATATTGTATAAAAAGGAAGGAAACTTGATTCCATTAAAACAAGAGGTTTACAAGATATGATCAATCATGACACGTCTTTGTTTCCTCTCAGTTCGATGATCTTTACCTTTTTTGAGAAAAAAAATTGTCAATATATATATAGGGAGATGGTAGGTAATTGAAAAAATACGTTAATAAGATACAATAAGTCTGTAGTTAAGCTTTTTACTCAGCATATGATAAGATCTTGTCTATTTATATCCAGAAGGTCCCATTTCAACACTAACAGTGATAAAATCAACACATTTTCGTGTTGTCACGAATTATCCCTCTTGGCAAAGTGGTTCTACATCATTAACCCTGGATTATAACCATGACAAAGCATGTCCATGTAGAAGTATATATTAGATGTAGAAATTAATATTAGAGGCACATCTTACAATTACTGAGAAAAGGAAATTTCGCCCTTTGGTGGAATTTTTCACTTAAGAATGGACAATTTCCACCTTAAAATGAACATAATGACATTCTGGTAGATGTGTTCCACCCCCTGACTCCGCATGGACCTGACATGAAAGTTATTGACCTTATAATGCACCAACAAAAATTAAAGATATTCCAGAAAAGGCAAAAGAACATTAATCTTACTTTGAATGTAAGATGTTTTAAAGCATTGCAGATTTTGTTTTTAAGTTTAAATATTTGTCAATTTTATAAATTTCGCCAGCAAAATATTTAACAAGGGACATAAATTTTGCAAAGCCTTAATATGCATGGTAAGATCTTGTTTCCTCTACTGGATGGAATGAAGCATTGCAGTGACCATTAAATGAAACAGACTCATTTTCTCCCAAGGTGAAGTTGAACACTACTGTATAGGCAGATAGAACTAGACCTTACCGCCAACTGAAAGGCAATAGGTGGGATTTGAACCTAAAGCCTATAGATTGGACTCTGCAATATACGCTCTCGATTCCTTATACTACGACTAATTCAATTCATTCAAGGTATTCCCTCAGAAACGAAATCTCATTTGACAAACGTACAAACTAAGTTATTAACTTTTCGACCATCAATTCCTCCCGTGTGTGATGTTTCGTAAACTTGTCAAAATAATGATATCAAATTATTCTACAAAGCTTGCATGCAGTTATCCCAAGGTAACTCCTGGCTTTAATTAAAGTTCAGCCCGCACACTACCTTGTC
Source organism: Pteria penguin (assembly GCA_035048485.1). Taxonomy (NCBI): domain Eukaryota; kingdom Metazoa; phylum Mollusca; class Bivalvia; order Pterioida; family Pteriidae; genus Pteria; species Pteria penguin. The sequence continues at coordinate 46,728,062 of CM068588.1, read as the reverse complement.
TTTTACCTGATAACCATTGCTATAATCCATAATGATACGATACGTTGGGTACACGACCCTCGTTTTTACGGCACGCTGGACCTGACAACACTTGGGATCGCCCAGCCTCCAGATCTAATAGTATGGGCCCTTTTCGCCTTTCCGCTCGGTTTACATTTCTCAGTTGAAGTATAATCACCCGTGCATCCGATGACTGGGCGTCACGGGATTCTGACCGACTTCTCAATATTTGTTTGTAATTCCATCTTCAGTTCATCAAGTTCTAAGAAGGATTACAAAAATGAAAATATATAGTCCCTGCTTCGACAGTAAAGCAGTACCCTCTAGCTTCAAACAACCTTGTTAAGGTGACTAATAACCAATATTTTACAACAACCTGTGTCGCATAGATACATTATGGAGACGCCGCTAAGTATTACTTAAATAATGCTTTAATTTGATTCCCTACAATAATGTCTATCTCTGACCGTGCGTTCTTCAAAATGTATCATAATCTTCTCCACACGTTCATATTTTACACGTTTGTTAAAACCGCCAGGTATCATATATAATAAATAGTACATAAATTGTCTTATTACATTCAAAGTTTTACCGTTTTTCACCTTTTTATTTTCAGCCTGATTGGGGATCAGGATTATTGTAACATTTCTACATCAGCCAAATTTGGGGAGAGGGATGGAACCACTTTTTGAATTTCGTTTACATGTTTATTCATAAAACCTCGTAATATCACTGAGATCGTGGTCTGCGGTAAAGACCAACGAATCTGGTGGAAGTGTTTTAATACACAAAAATCCAGCTCGGTTATGAATTAGGGAAGGAAGCGTTACGTCAGTTATATTCATTTATACGTAATATGTGTGTTTAAACAATATTCATAAAACCTTGACATATCTAAGCTCATGATGTTTTAAAGTCATCCGGTGACAAATCTTATGACATCGTTAGATATCTTTTGGAAGCGAAACGGGATGCGTAAATGATAAATAGATTCCGGCCAACGGGTTCCGAATATAGAGCACAATGATGATGTTATTCGACAGCAAATTACAATATACTGTATATGCCTATTTATATTATATGTACTATCGTTGAATAAAATCAGATTCACGTGTGACAGGACGATTCATAACTCAGAAAAGTTTGAATTTTAATGTAATGTCATCAATTTACCTCCAGTATGCATTTTATTAGAGAGTGACAAAAATTTATGACCTAAATGAATGACAAATGTAAATCCATATAAGTATGCTATTCTTTTCTTTCTTTCTTTTGATAAAATCTTAAAAGCTAAACAAATTCCGCAGTTTTTACGTACTTACCAATAAATTTAATGCCACAAAAGCAACACCTGAGTGTCTCGTTATGGGTATATAGGCTCAGTGTAATGAACGAAGGGATGATGTATGACAAACACTCACCCCAAAAATCTTAAAATTAAGGTTTACCAATTGTACATAAAAGTTATAAATAATGTTTCTTTTGATTGCTAAATCTTAAGATCGAAAGGAAATGAGGTTATGTGTGTGCATTTTATTTGAAATAAATTGATTCATTTATGAAAAAAGAACTGGAAACGGAACATAGCAGTTAAAATTCCGGCCCCTTTCATCGTCTATATCAAAGCCAGTAAAGTAAATGAGGGAGACCAGAGAAAGCACAGCTACCCATTCAGCCACGGGATCGACGAGGTTGGGGACGTGATTATTAATAAAATATTCTATTGATATAAAATTCAGAGGAAGCCGCTGGAAATCAATTTTGACAAGTGCTACATCATAAAATACAATAAAAACTTCCCGTTGAACAGGCATAACCACGAAGGGATCTGTGACGTCACGTGTAATGACTGTGCTTTTTTCAAGAATTTAAGGTAGTGTGTATTAACTAATTAAGAGATGGTTGTTTTTGCTACTGATTTCCGAGAGTAGCGACTCAAAATATATTTATTAAGAAATACATGTATTATAAAATCAAGACGAATTCTATGTTCAATGATGTGTTCATCGTAAAATGCACACCATACCCCCTCCGTTCAATGGTCGAAAACAAAAGTGGAGACATCATTTCATGCCTTACCTGTGACTATGCCTGCGAATGGTCCCACCTGGATTCATAAGTAATTGGTGCCACATTCCTGTGGCACCCCCAATAATATACCAATTGCAACAATTGACAAGACCTCGAATGCAGAAATGGCAACAATATAAAGTGGGTTTGATTCATCTGTGGGAAGGGTTTTCCCTAATGTTTTCGAAATTAAAGGTTCCTCTATCATGTTCTTTATAAAGATATGCACTTGCATGTACTGTATATGGTCAAAGAATTTTCATGCCTTTTCTAATACCCTGGTATTCACTATACCTTCGACATTTGTTTGATTTCGCATGACAATAGACAAAGTTCAGTAGTTAAAATTAATCCAATAGTTATGAAGTTCATCATCTGTCACGTGGTTGATGATCAGATCACGTATTTGATGATCAGCTAAGAACATTAATTATTTTAATGAAGTGCCTACATTGGGTTAAAAAGGATGGTATAAGAAATGCATACAAAGTGTTTTCATGCATGGAAAAATCTAGTATAAAGCTTTTCCCGCTTCACTTTGTCTTCAATGTTTAAGGTGCTCATGAACGCTTAAAAGGACGAGTTCGAAAACAACATTTATCTGAAAAAAGAGCAAATATATGCAGCCGTTGGGAACATAAAACAGCCAAACTAAAATTAGTAAAATTTACCATTAAGAATCATTTTGCGTTTCTTTTTATTTATATATAAGCATAAAAAGAACTGCTCTAAACACCCAGGCATTATTGGTAAAAGACCCAAATATTGGTAAAAAGACCCCCAATGTTGGTAAAAAGATCACCAATGTTGGTAACCCCCCCCCCCCCCACCCCCCAATAATTATAAAAGGATCCCCAATATTTGAAAAGTCACTGAATAATAAACAAAAGCAAAAACACAAAAAAAAAAAACCAGAAAAGAAAGAAAAAACAAAAATAGATAATGGACATTCGTGGACTCCTGAAAGTCAGAGAAGAGAGCCGGTGTTATATAGTAGTTTTTCCCCTAGCCATTTTTTCCCTCGGAAAAATGGCTATATAGTAGTTTTTTCCCCGGAAAAATGTCTATATAGGCGTTTTCCCCCCGGGGGAAATGTGGCTATATAGCCATTTTCCCCCTGTTATAGCCATTTTTCCCCGGGGAAAACTACTATATAGTTGATTCCCCCCCCCCCAATGTGAAATTCCGGATTTTTTTTCACACATACATGTAAGTAAATCCAGCTTGTTACCTTCTCAACTTTTGATACGGAGATATATCCAATTAATTTAGAGGTATCTCATTTTTTTAAGTAGAAATGTCTTCAATCTTAATCTCTTTTCCAAATATAAATGCATATATTTAGAACAGAGATTTATCTACTAAACTTTCATTCGAGATCTTTATTTAATCCGAGAAATCTCTGTATATACAAATGGAAAAAACAAGTTCTTTTTATGCCCCTATCTAGTTTTTGACCTGTCTGTGACTCTTACCTTGTGGCAAAAATCTTGACTATATCGTTTGTACCAAGAATTACAAGGCTTTAAACTCCACATATAGTTATTTCTTGTGATGAGACCTCTTGTTTGGGACCATGATTTTTTTTAACTAGTGACTTTGACCTTGGTGCTCTACGTTTTCAAAAACTTAAACATTGGCAGTGTCTTTTGTACCAAAAGGAGAAGGGGTAAATCTTTAATTTGGGACCATGACTTTGGACCTAATGACCTTGACCTTATAGTGTAACCTACTTTTCAAAAGTTTTTAACCCTGACTATATCTTCTACACGAAAGGATGTAGAGCTTTGAAACTTAGCGTATAGATATTTTAAGATGAAACCCTTCATACTTTGCGTAAGGGACAAGGTTATCACATTCTTGTGATCATGATTTACAACATCTGCGACTAGACAAGCCTTGTCGTAGATTGCAAATCGTGGACACCTGGGTGGAATTCCTTTCTTTTATTTCCATGTTAATCATGTACTCTGTACATGATGAGCGATATTGTGATATATATAAAGCATCAGTCTTAATTTATTTAGGTATTGAATGTTCAAGGAATATTTGCACGTTCAATTCTTATATTTATCATTGGAATATTTTGATTGATAAATTCCTATTTTACTTATGATGTATTACGAAAAGTTGCCTAGGATCGAATCTGAGTCACAGCCTGACGTCATGATTGACATCTATACGCAAGTAAACAACAATTTTTACAATGAAATAATAGACGAAAATAGCATAGTATGGTAAATATATAAAAAGAAAGACTTGTAAATAAATAAATAAAACAAAAAATAAATACACACACACACACACACACACAAACAAAACACTTAAAAATATATTGAAACCCATTAACCATAACACCATCGGTTTGATCCACAGGCTATTATTATAGTACATTTGTATTTCAAATGTCATGTGACTGATTCCGAACGAGCGTGTGTAATTTCCAAACCGTTACGTAGGGGGGGGGGGGGTTACTATGGGGGAAAGACTACTATATAGCCATTTCTCCGGGGGAAAACTACTATACAACACCGGCGCCTGGGGTAGTGTGTATATGTGTGTGTGTGGGGGGGGGGGGGGGGGGGGGGGCAAATGTGGAAAGTTGCAACCACTTTAACTGAACCATGCAACTGAAATGTTTACCAATGAATGCATGAACCATAAACCAAGGTGTTGTGTTAAGCATTAGATATCACATTGCCCTGAAATTCAGAGGTGAGACCAGGTGCCCGGGAGGAGTACAACCGAAAGCATGAAAAAGAAAAAAAGAAAATCCAATATGTGACACACAAGATGTATATTGAAACGTGTCGAAAAAAAGTGGATTACATTAATATGTGTTACATGAACTCTTCCAATACTCCTCCTCATCGATATGATCTTTTTTCCGAATGCTGTAAATGCCGCACACTCGTGACTGGTAAGGGAGGATTATGATTTTGTACGTGTGCGTCACACTCCGCACCAAATTAATGCCAAGGTGTCACACATTGAAGTAAATTGTCAGCTCCCATTCTTATTGTTAAGTCATCTAAACATCTCACTTGTGAATCCCGTTTCTCAATAAAATTGCAATAAAAGTCCGGAGTGTCATTTTATTAATTTCTCTCGTAAGTGTAGCCACGGTGTATACGGCATAGCTTTCTTAACGTGTAGTGCATATACAAGTAGTCCGTGGAATTTAGATACCTCAAAATTCTAATCCCCTGTTTGCGACTGTATGTCGAATTTCACATGAGCTGTGCAGCTAAAACCAGTGGCGCTGAAAGATGCCGCAGACGAGGTAAGATCAACATGCAGGGAATAAGTTGGATATTTTGATGTCCTGTTTTAATAATATAATCACTTCCTTCTATTCATATTCAATTTTAAGCATGTAAGAAGTGTATGCTACCATAGGCACACCGCTTGATGGCTTGATGTCCCGTTTCATCTCGGTATCTTGTTACTATTGTGGCGACGCGAAGTTTCAGGTTCTGTGTTGGTGTCGGACACCAATGGAATGGGTGGATCGACAGTGTGGCGTAGGGATCTCTAGACGTGGGTACCTCGTCTCCAGGAACCGAAATCCTGACATGGCTAAATTCAGACAAATCCGTGACCTTCCGACATGAAGTTAGATGTGCTGACAAAACCTCAGGTTTTATATTGTATTTTACCAATGTTTTTATTTTCTGTGAACGGAGTAGGAAGTTATATAAGTGATTGACTTGTTTATGTTTATCACGCCATGCCTTTAATAGAAAAATATGTTGTATACAGGTATAGTCGATTACATATAGTGCAATATCGAGGACGAGTAATAAGTTATGCATCCTCGTCTCACTTCTGTTATAATGAGCTTATAGTAGTATAGGAAACCGTTGTGACTTAATCGTAAAATTTTTGTTTTTGTGGGTTTTAATTCTGCTGGGATCTCGTCGGTATTCTGTTAAATTCTACCGAGGTCTCGTCGGTGTCCTTGCGAAATCTACCGAGGTCTCGTCGGTGTTCTCGTAAAATCTACCGGGTTTTCGACGGTGTTCTCATAAAATCTACCGGGGTTTCGTCAATGTTCTCGTAAAGTTTACCGGGGTCTCTACGGTATTCTCGTAAAATCTACCGGGGTCTCGTCAGTGTCCTTAAAAATATACAGGGGGCTCGTCGGTATTCTCGTAAAATCTACCGAGGTCTCGTCGGTGTCTCCGTAAAATCTACCGGGTTTTCGTCGATGTCCTTGCAAAATCTACCGGGGTCTTGTCGGTGTTCTCGTAAAATCTACTGGCGTCTCGTCAGTGCCCTTATAAAATCTACCGGGGTCTCGTCGATGTTCTCGTAATATTTACCGAGGTTTCGTCGGTGTTTTCGTAAACTTTACCGGGTTTTCATCGATGTCCTTGCAAAATCTACCTGGGTCTTGTCGGTGTTCTTGTAAAATCTGCTGGGGCCTCGTCAGTGCCCTTGTAAAATCTACCGGGGTCTCGCCGATGTTCTTGTGTGTTTTGATAAAATTTACCGGGATCTCGTCGGTGCCCATGTAAAATCTAAGGTCCTTTGCATAGTAAAAAAAAAAGGCCAACAACAAAAATATGCAATACAACGGGCAGGTGCTTTCATCATACATGTATATATGAAATAATTATGACGTCACATTGAACAATATTCAATCACATTATCAATAGAATAGGAAGGAAACAAGGAATGTTAAACATTTAATGTATAGCTCACCTGAACAATACACACGTGGTTGAATTGAGATGTCTGATTTGGATAGGTAGTTACTTTTCATATTTGATTTCAAAAGGACAGATACTGGCATATAGAGATATATTCTTTAACGTCGCAAATCCCATGCAGTGCACTCAATGTCTTATACCAGTTTGTACCTCTAGCTGTAATGACCGCAAAGTACAGTCACATCAGTAATGTATCTCATACCAGTTTGTACCTCTAGCTGTAATGTCTGCAATGTACAGCCACACCAGTGATGTATCTCATACCAGTTTGTACCTCTAGCTGTTATGTCTCCAATGTACAGCCACACCAGTGATGTATCTCATACCAGTTTGTACCTCTAGCTGTAATGTCTGCAATGTACAGCCACACCAGTGATGTATCTTACACCAGTTTGTACTTCTAGCTGTAATGTCTGCAATGTACAGCCACATCAGTGATGTATCTTACACCAGTTTGTACCTCTAGCTGTAATGTCTGCAATGTACAGCCACACCAGTGATGTATCTTACACCAGTTTTTACCTCTATCTGTAATGTCTGCAATGTACAGCCACACCAGTGATGTATCTCATACCAGTTTGTACCTCTAGCTGTTATGTCTGCAATGTACAGCCACACCAGTGATGTATCTCATACTAGTTTGTACCTCTAGCTGTAATGTCTGCAGTGTACAGCCACATCAGTGATGTATCTTATACCAGTTTGTACCTCTAGCTGTAATGTCTGCAGTGTACAGCCACATCAGTGATGTATCTTATACCAGTTTGTACCTCTAGCTGTAATGACTGCAATGTACAGCCACACCAGTGATGTATCTTACAGCAGTTTGTACCTCTAGCTGTAATGTCTGCAATGTACAGCCACACCAGTGATGTATCTTACACCAGTTTGTACCTCTAGCTGTAATGTCTGCAATGTACAGCCACGTCAGTGATGTATCTTACACCAGTTTGTACCTCTATCTGTAATGTCTGCAATGTACAGCCACACCAGTGATGTATCTTATACCAGTTTGTACCTCTAGCTGTAATGTCTGCAATGTACAGCCACACCAGTGATGTATCTTACACCAGTTTTTACCTCTAGCTGTTATGTCTGCAATGCACAGCCACGTCAGTGATGTATCTTACACCAGTTTGTACCTCTAGCTGTAATGTCTGCAATGTACAGCCACACCAGTGATATATCTCATACCAGTTTGTACCTCTAGCTGTTATGTCTGCAATGTACAGCCACACCAGTGATGTATCTCATACCAGTTTGTACCTCTAGCTGTAATGTCTGCAATGTACAGCCACATCAGTGATGTATCTTACACCAGTTTGTACCTCTAGCTGTAATGTCTGCAATGTACAGCCACACCAGTGATGTATCTCATACCAGTTTGTACCTCTAGCTGTAATGTCCGATATGTACAGCCACATCATTGATGTATTTTACCCCGGTTTGTACCTCTAGCTGTAATGTCTGCAATGTACAGCCACACCAGTGGTGTATCTTACACCAGTTTGTACTTCTAGCTGTAATGTCTGCAATGTACAGCCACATCAGTGATGTATCTTACACCAGTTTGTACCTCTAGCTGTAATGTCTGCAATGTACAGCCACATCAGTGATATATCTTATACCAGTTTGTACCTCTAGCTGTAATGTCTGCAATGTACAGCCACACCAGTGATGTATCTTACACCAGATTGTACCTCTAGCTGTAATGTCTGCAATGTACAGCCACACCAGTAATATATCTTATACCAGTTTGTACCTCTAGCTGTAATGTCTGCAATGTACAGCCACACCAGTAATGTATCTTATACCAGTTTGTAATTCTAGCTGTAATGTCTGCAATGTACAGCCACACCAGTGATGTATCTTATACCAGTTTGTACCTCTAGCTGTAATATCTGCAATGTACAGCCACGTCAGTGATGTATCTCATACCAGTTTGTACCTCTAGCTGTAATGTCTGCAATGTACAGCCACACCAGTGATGTATCTTACACCAGTTTTTACCTCTAGCTGTTATGTCTGCAATGTACAGCCACACCAGTGATGTATCTTACAGCAGTTTGTACCTCTAGCTGTAATGTCTGCAATGTACAGCCACACCAGTGATGTATCTTACACCAGTTTGTACCTCTAGCTGTAATGTCTGCAATGTACAGCCACGTCAGTGATGTATCTTACACCAGTTTGTACCTCTAGCTGTAATATCTGCAATGTACAGCCACATCAGTGATGTATCTTACACCAGTTTGTACCTCTATCTGTAATGTCTGCAATGTACAGCCACACCAGTGATGTATCTTATACCAGTTTGTACCTCTAGCTGTAATATCTGCAATGTACAGCCACGTCAGTGATGTATCTTACACCAGTTTGTACCTCTAGCTGTAATGTCTGCAATGTACAGCCACACCAGTGATGTATCTTACACCAGTTTGTACCTCTAGCTGTAATGTCTGCAATGTACAGCCACATCAGTGATGTATCTTATACCAGTTTGTACCTCTAGCTGTAATGTCTGCAATGTACAGCCACACCAGTGATGTATCTTACACCAGTTTGTACCTCTAGCTGTTATGTCTGCAATGTACAGCCACACCAGTGATGTATCTTACACCAGTTTGTACCTCTAGCTGTAATATCTGCAATGTACAGCCACACCAGTGATGTATCTTACACCAGTTTGTACCTCTAGCTGTTATGTCTGCAATGTACAGCCACACCAGTGATGTATCTTACACCAGTTTGTACCTCTAGCTGTAATATCTGCAATGTACAGCCACACCAGTGATGTATCTTACACCAGTTTTTACCTCTAGCTGTTATGTCTGCAATGTACAGCCACACCAGTGATGTATCTTACACCAGTTTGTACTTCTAGCTGTAATGTCTGCAGTGTACAGCCAGAGACATAGATTACATTCAGTAGTCTATGTCTCTGGTACAGCCGTATCATCAATGTTATATAGTACCACTCTGTCTAACTTCTTTTGTATCTGCAAAATAGGAAAAAAGAACCAAAAAAAAAAAAAACTCAATGACAAAGGGAACCCCCCCCCCCAAAAAAAAAAAACAAAAACAAAAAAAAAAAAAACAAACCCCAAAACAAAAAAACCCCACAAAAACAAAAAAACAAAAAAAAAACAAAAAAAAATCCCAACCCCGGATGACAATCACTATTCGAGTACAAGCGCAAGTGAAGAAGTGTTGTATGTAACGATAGACATTAATCATTCACAGCTTTAGGAGAAATTAGAACAGAACTCATCTTTAAGCTCAAAATTTATCAAAGGTTGTTTAAAATTTCTTAAAGATTATTTTCTTTTTATTTTTCAATCTGGTTCTTGTAGACACCCATTGTTTTTTAAGTCCTGGATACACCAATGTTGACTTAAGCCCAGTAGGGTTTTCACATGATGTACAACGCAAGCGCCATTAAAAAAAACCACGAGGTAAAGGTTACATTGTCATCAAGTATCTCGATTTAAAAACTCAAATTTCACTGTGGATTAATTGATGCAAATTATGTCATAAAATGACAAAAATTTAATGTGTGGAATGAAATAATACAATAGTGTACGGTTTAGGAATATAATGGACGGAAGCGGTAAGGTGAACTACGGATCGTAGACTGCAGGGAAGATGCTTCAAATGATACGGAGACCATCAAAAGCTCTAATCTACCCCGAAACTTTTGCTCAAAATAAATGCAAAAAGCGAATCAAATTTAAGCAAGAGGGCATTAGATATTCGTGTCACGGCTACACACCAAGAAACATGTATAAAAACTTTCATTCACAACTACGTGAGAAAAACATGAACTTGCTCTGACCGACCATTTCGTTATATGGAGGTTTGATTTTAAATCCGAGCGGCTTTCGCTTTAATCTTTTATTATTTCTGAAGTAAACTATAGATTTCTGCTGTCATAATTTTCTATTTCAAAAGCCAATAAAGGGAGAAAGAAAGAAATAAATATAGAAAATCAATGAAAATAAAAAACAAATAAATATAAAAATCCAGGTAGAAATGTAAGGAAAATTCACACTAGTATATCATACGTCATATTACATAATATTGTCATTTACAAAGCGTGGGGCACTTATTATTTATTGAATTTCCCTGTCAAATGAAAAAGGAAAACAGAAACTGTTTGCGTACTTTCCATGGCGTTGTTCCGATATCATGCCATATAGCATTGACACACCGAGTAGATCGTCGGGTAACTAGGGTCCCTTATAGTTGCCTGCATCAAAGAAAATTCAAATTTAATACAATACAATTTAAAGTACCTGTCCAAGTTGCTTACAAGTTACCTATGTGGAAGTTTTCAGATTTATGTTGTAATAAAGTGTTCACTTTGTTTCATTCCGCTTTGGATATGTTTTGACTTGATTTTCATTTTCTTATATATACTTATATTTCGATGGAATTACCGTACATGGAGATTTCTGTAGCAAACACGTCACCTCTTCCACTACCCTGCTTCGACCCCCTCCTGCCGGTAAGGCATTTAGGTGAGTCGCCAGTTGGAATCCCCTAGATCTGCATCCCCTTCTCCGATATTATACAACTCAGTGCTGGCACATTCACTTTTAAACAGATTATTTTAGCGACATTTTTATTACCAGAAAGTGTTTGCATGCTGATCCGCTGGTTTTATTTCAGTCTAGGTCAAGATTAAAAATGTATACTGTAGCTCATAAATGTAACATTTTCAAGATGGATGTCGTCAAATTAGATGCTATTCTATTTAACTCCTTAACGCATTTTTAGGGAACTGCTGCATAAGTTTAATGTCAAATAGGCGAAACTAAATTTATATGCGACATGAGTAATCGGTGATAACAAAGTTGTGTAATTACATGTATTACCTGTATTTATATCTCTTTCCTTATTACAATGTAAAAAATTTAATTATTATTTTTTGACATGCACAGAGAGAGAGAGAGAGAGAGAGAGAGAGAGAGAGAGAGAGAGAGGAGGGGAAGATGATTTAATTCATATTGAATATCTTGTATTCTAACTCTATGCATTTTAAGATACATGTACTTTGTATTCGTTTAGATTTATTCTTAACCGTTTGTATATGCCAAGATTCTATGGTAAACCCTCAGTAAATATATAAAGGTAGAATATATAGCGTGTCATTCGGGATTTCAATTATTGATATTTGTGAAGTCGAGATCGAAAGGTCTTCTGCTCGTCTTGTCTAAATCGCTATGCCTGATCCTTCAATTTTCAATCAACTCGTGAATGCGATGGACGATTTCCTTGTTATGACATCTCTATTCCTCAAAGAAAAGAATAATTCCATATCATTATACTCACATTGTCATGAAGAAATATTTTATACGTCGATAATTTGGACAATCTTCTTAAGCGGTTGGAGGTCTTTGTTGAAATCATAATGATTTAAACTACGTGAAAACGAGATTCGGTTAATGATGTAATAACGTGTGCAGGGAATTTATTATGGTATTTTGAAATTATTTGATCCAACTGATTGGCATTGTCAATGCCAACAAACGGACACATTTAATATAATTGTCATATTTAAAGTGGGACGACGCGTTCCGGAAAGTAGAACTGAAGAGTAGCACTATGAAAAAGTGACGCTCAGCCGAAAAGAAACGTGGAGAAATATTTATCAGCGAGATTTCGACCACCTCTGCGTTACTTTAATATGATCATCTCACCGCCGCATGGTTCAATGGGTCTACCACAGAATTTAATGTTTATGTACAAACAAGACACTTCAATCGAACGCTTCGCCACTATTACTCTAGCATAATCCCTGCTTGTCAAATACTATCAAACTCGTTAAAAAGTTATTGTGGATATCCCTTAGCTATAATGTGGAATCTAGCATTGTATTCCCTCAAGTGGAAACGGATTTTCACACATACAACGTGAAATACCGACGGTAAATAAGAGACGATAATCCGGATTAGAAATCAGATTAATAATCTTTAAGATATGAGTGGTTCATAACTGCTCTTGACTAAGGAAAGTGAAAAGAATAATTTGAATGTTTCTGTTTTGTGTTTTGATTACATATTGGGGAAAAGACTACTCCTTGGGATCAAGTAGTGACTAAGGATTAGTAACTCCACTACTCCTGTAATCCGGCGGGATATTGTGGTAAATGAAGAAAACAGAGGAGAGGGATTTCAGTTCTTTAAGTAATTAAGATAAGAAATGTCGGTGCTTCATTGAAGTGATCTAACAGGCTGTTCAACGGGAAAGAAAAAACATCAGGATGAATGATCTACTAATTTTCGTTTTTACGTTTATCTAAATAATCATGAATTTTTGTGAACAGAATTGGCTGACAGTTAGGATTTATACAAGTTGATTGAGGTAAAGTAGAATTCAGATACAAATATTTATAGTGATGTGGCAATAGGGCAGATACATGTGCACATTATACATGATGCCACTGTCAATCGTAAAGGTTAGACGATGACGTCGGCCGTAAATCGTAATCATGTTGTGACGAACACGCAGAACTAATAAAATAAATATAACCATAAAATATAACCATAAAATAAATATTACCATCGATTAACTTACTATCATCACAACAATCGCATTTAAGTTTTTGTTTTTCGCCCCTTTTTACATGTCAAAGCGTTTGTATCCTTGGGGAATATGTTTGACTTACAATTTCTGCCGTTTAAGTTAAATTGTTTGATTTTGAAAGTGTTTACATTTTGTATTTTTATACAATACGGAGTAAAAGTAACTGACAAAACAGTTATACCCCACTCATGTAGAAAAACGCGTAAATGATACACCGTAAGCAATGTTTACGTTTATAAATTTCCTGAAATCGTGTTCGATTCATAACGTTTACCTGATACGTAATTTAACGACGTAAAGCAATGCAGGCTGTAAGAGAATAGACTATAGGAATATCAATAAAAATACCATAGAGTATGGTAATACCTATTTCTGTCTTGTAACATTTTACAACTCCGATCTTATCCGTTATATGCGCCATAGGGAGGGCTCTTGCCACGAGAACCGGCGATGTAACGTTGATTAAGCCGACTCGATTTCTGCATTCAACATGAAAAAGATGTCGGATTCACACAAAAATTCAGTGAACGAAAGGAAAGAAACCAAGGAACATGTCTGAGAACATGTCAAACATGTTGCGATTCTATCTAAATGAAAAGATCGGAACAAAAGAATAGGAATAAATCTTTCTACATAACGAAGCAACGTGTCGAAAGAAGCTCTTATAGGAGAGTCAGCACTGCTGAAATATTCCTGAATGAAAAAATACTTCTTTATCTAGTAACATGAATATTATAGTACTATAAGATTAAATATATATTCCTTACATATAGTGAAAACAGACACAACAATAGCCACAGATGTAAAAAATCTCGAAAAATAATAAATGATCTTTTTATGCATATATATTAACCAATATTTAAACCATGAGAATAAAATAACGTTGATATTCCAAAATTATGTGCATAAAAATCTTATAAAAATCTATGTAAATCTAAATCCGTGAATGGAAAACCAAGAATACATATATACGAAACATCGAAACATATCTAAGAATAAAAAAAAAACTAATAGTATTGGCATTCTCTAACTTGTATTTGTTAAGCTTTATTTAAAGCTGTTTTGATAATTATATTTATTTATCTATTTTTTATTTATTTATTTTTTTTTACTTTTAAAGCTGAGTAAATGACAGCATGCGCAATATTCAGTATGTACTGAACCTTCCTTGTAATAACTATAATTCCTTCATTTTCATTTTAGATCGCCATTGATTTAAGCTTATGGCTGTGTTTATGTTAAATGCTTTGATATGCTATGATAGGCAAATATAACAATAACAACAAATGATATGTCAGCGATTAAAGACCATTCAAACTCATCATACTATATTGGTATTTTAAATATTTGCAGAGATTTCTTATATTGTAGAATTATGCCCCTTTTTGATAGCGAGGGACCCATATTAATCCTCAGTAGTTTTTATCACCCTGGGTTTATAACAGCGTGATGATAGGAAGTATTTAATTTCAAAATATTTTCGATTCAAACCGATAATTTACTTCTGTAATGGCTGTATGCATTCAGGTGTGATGAAGTGGGGAAGATGGATTCCGCTAGAAAAATGTATCTGAAAATATCTTTGATGGGCCATAACTCCACTTGGCTTCACATTTCTTTCCTATTGTATGGGTGTCTATAAAATATTCTTACTTCTGAAGTAGTCCTGTAGATTTCTTTGCTTTCATACAAATGTAATTTCGTGAATTGTGCTATCAAGAGTTTCACAGCCTATTACATTGGAGGACTGTGGTGCGATCCTTTAACTCTGTAGAAAGTACTCGAGCTCCTCGTCCAATCAAATCACGCGTCTCAAAAAGCTGCCATTGACAGAAGAGCTAATGCTTGCGTCTATCAATCAAATCATTGCAACATCACAAGAGAACAGCGATGATATGAAATGAAACAAATTATAGCGCCAAATGTTTTACGTGCAATGATGACTATGAGGAAGATTCAGAGAGTAAATATCATCCGAAAATGATAAATACAGAGCTATGACCGTCTCTTAAGCTTTACATAGCAAATATGTTTTGTGTTCTTATGCAAGTATTTTTATTAGAATTTGCGGCAGACCAAGAGCAAATGGATACATCATAATGCTTTCGTTACATTTTGTTTTTCTAGAACCACCAGAGTTTTGTGTATGATAAGCCAATATGGCGGAAAGATGTGGTGCATGGAAAGGGATTATTTTAACGTGGATAGGATTTCTGCAGGTGGTGATACCTGCTGGTATTGGAGCTAACTGGTGGTAAGTACCGTCATATAACTGGACAAAGTGACGTTTTTACATTCTCTTCCGTCATTATATCATTAGCAGTAAACACAATTATAATAGAATATCAAAAACAAACGTGTTCATCTCCTAAATCGCCACTTAATGCTCAAATCTTGATAGACGTGTGCATGCAATAGTTTTTTTTATCTTTTCGTCGCACACAAAGGCTTATATAATTAATAAATAATTAAAAGGCAATGTGAAAATCGATTGTCAAAATATAATTTAAATAGCAATAAATCTTATAATTATACTAAATTTTTTATATCGATTTGAAAAATCATAAATATGTTTATATTTATTAATGAATATAGAGGTTTAATAGCAATGACAAATTTACAAATCTTTCTAAAAAGTTGATTTCTCTGTGACTTGTATCACCCTCGTTCTCATGTTACCTCTGGTTGTTATATAACACATCCCTCAGTTATCAATGACAAAAGCTTTATTTTGAGATTCTGAATTCCAGTTTTAGATCTGTAAAAATCGTTTAATTGAGCAGTAGAGGTAGTTTTTTAAGTAACATCATTTACTGAAGTTTTTATTATCTGCACACACGTAAATTCCAGCGTGTATTGTCGTCAATTTCCACGAGAACCATATCTATCTCTTTCTTGAAATTACAAAAACCAGCACAGAAAAAATATGCATATAATTCCCAATCAAAGTTTATTCGTCAGATATATTATCAACAAAGACCCCTTTTCGCGTTTAAAATCACATATATCGTATGAACTCGGAGCAAAAGTTTTAATTACATTCCAGGTTTAGCATGCAAGATTGTTTAATTTCCATTCTGGAGAATGGCAGGGAGAGAGCGTATGTACACACTAAGATGCACTTGAGAATTATTGACAAGAGCTCTGTCATACTTAGAGTAATAGATGACTCCTTCCCCTCAGTAAACACTCCTGACGCGAAAACTATGTGCAAATAAGGATTATTATAAGATCCATATCACACGAAAATGGTTTTATCAAATTGAATTTAATGGTGTTTATGTTTAATAAAGCCTGGCTATATTTAATCTGCGACTGACACTCGAATATTACATTCTTTTTTGCTTGTTTCATTGATAAAGTCGTTAAATGTGATCGGTAACCTCCCCTGTGGTTTCACTTCAAGATAAATATTTACTACGACACAGAGCTGGGGTATGCCATCACCTCGAGGTTAAATATTCAAGTGAATGCTTTTTACTAAGTTCAGATCACAAAAGAGTTCAAGCAAGTTCTCGTTGTTCTTCAGGCTCCGAGTGTAAAGGCATTTGTAGGGCATGTCTTTTATACTGATCATATTTCCTAAATCAAATAGGTTAGCGATTCTGGATTCACCGGTAGCACAAATTACCCTGCTGTGTCGGGTGTCGATTAAATAATATAATTCACGACGAAAGTTGATTAATGAATATTAGTTAGAGAACAAGTACAGTGACGAGAATCGCGTATACAGTATACATAGCAATTAAATGATCAGCCAATAAGGAAGTATAACAGAACGGTTATCAACGATATACAGTTGTGAAATATTTTACGTCATGTATCTTTCTTTTTTAGGAATTTAGGGATATCGGCACGATTCAACAGTTGGAAAAACCCTGCCTTGTTTATGGTTGGGGCTACTCCCATATGTACACAACTGAAAGGACTGTCCCCTGGACAAATAGGTGTGTGTCAGCGATATACGGACCATATGCCCAGTGTAGGAAGAGGGGCCCAGATTGGAATTCACGAGTGTCAATTTCAGTTCAAATCTCGACGTTGGAATTGTTCCACCATAGAAGGAGATTCCTCCGTATTTGGTCCAATATTACAAAGAGGTACACGAGTGATTTTGTTAGTTTGATGTTAAACCATACCATGTTTTGGAATGATGGCTCTAAGTCCCTATTAATTTTCTGGAACGGTTTGTAAATTTTCGTTACGTGAAGAATATTTTCGGGTTCTTCAAAGGTGTACCGATGCGATAAAAGAATTTTAATAAAGTCTCTTCGTTCTCATGCCTTCACAAACTCCTGTTTATGAATTATGAATAGAATTTTGTCACTTAGTACTATTCCAGATATTTACTCCATCAGTGCCATTACATGGCAATATCGTACTCAAATTCAGACTGCCTCTGGTGAAATCTCACTGGTCGCGTGATGGAACTTGCCTACCTCTTGAAGCAGTACCAAATACAATGTATTTGGAAATACCTCCTAGACAATTCGGAAAAATAATTCTCGCCTTTTTTGTTTCGTCATAATATTTCCACAATGCTGTATTTTGACGTTAGGTCTCATCATGTACATTTGCATACAGTAAAACACTATTCTTGACAATTATAGATACTAAAGTTTCCTACGCACCACTTCTTTATTTTGGTAATATACCCAAAGACCGTGTTTCATATTGCATTGTTTGTACATACAAAAGCACATATGTGTATACTTTGTCACAAACAGAACTTGTTGCATCTATCCGTGGATGAATATTCCAGGTCTGGTCGTTTGAGTTCCAGATGCTTGACATAGGATCTGTATCGTTATTAATACATTTAGCAATACAATGACTCCAAAAGCCGTAAAAGTTCACAAAAATATCATTAAATATGACTTAAATAAGAGCAGTAAATATCACTAGATAACAAAGATTGTATGGTGTCATATCTAATTATAACAGAATCCATAACAGGGGAATCCCCGCTTGTATTGGAACCGATGATCCACCTTCCAGCTCGTTAAAGGGCGGTGCCAAGTTACTTGAATTTGATCCCAATGTTATAACAGACATGGGATCTTCATAAAAACTCCATATATCAGCCAACAGACATTTATTTTGTCAAATGTTGACAGCGAGCAAACCGTCATATTTATAGCTTTCTTTAAGAATACAAAGATATCGCTTTGGACAATTAAGTGTCGTGACCTCAAGCACTTGAATGAACAGTTCCGAGAAGAATGTAGTTATTTATATAATGATCAATTTTCAATATTTTGTGGTTAGAATATAAAATGGAAGAATGCGAGTAACAGAAGGGGTAGACATTAATCATTTTAATGGTCGTAAGACAAGCCAAGGAGGTCTGCACTCGTCATGGTATGAATTTAAGCGTTGGTTTCTCAATTTAAATTATTTTATGATCTGATCATGGGTACAGTAGCATTGGCTAGAATGCTGTATTTAACGGCAACGATGTTGTATTTGAGTATGTGCATTGACCTTGTGTTGGCAACGAGGGAATGTGAACTACTATCACTGTCAAGGACGTTTATTGAAATGTATACAGCAACTAATACAATCGGTTACCGGGTGTATACGTATGTTTGGGTTTGCCCAAGTTGCCTTATATAGCTGCATTGTAGCTTGATTAGGTACAACAGCATAAGCAAACAAAATCTCGGACACATGCGCAAGTGGGGAAGATACCGTTTGCAATCATATACAATGCACAATTTTGTATTAGTGATTTTGTGTCGGCAGTTGCTTTGTACATTGTAGAAAATATTTCTTTGTATGGCAAATTGCACAATCTACACAGCACCAGGTCGCATTTTCGTAATCGCACAAATCACCAGATCTCATTGTTGTAATCGTACACGACACCAGGTCGCAGTGTTGTAATCGTATACAACACCAAGGATCATTGTCGTAATCGTACACGGCACCAGGTCGCAGCGTTGTAATCGTATACAACACCAAGGCTCATTGTCGTAATCGTACACGACACCAGGTCGCAGTGTTGTAATCGTATACAACACCAAGGCTCATTGTCGTAATCGTACACGACACCAGGTCGCAGTGTTGTAATCGTATACGGCGCTAGGTCTCATTGTCGTAATCGTACACGACACCAGGTCGCAGTGTTGTAATCGTATACAACACCAAGGCTCATTGTCGTAATCGTACACGACACCAGGTCGCAGTGTTGTAATCGTATACGGCGCTAGGTCTCATTGTCGTAATCTTACACGACACCAGGTCTCATTGTCGTAATCTTGCACGAACCAGGTCGCACTGTCGTAATCGTATACAGCACCAGGTCTCATTGTCGTAATCATACATGACACCAGGTTTCATTGTCGTAAGCGTATACAGCACTAGGTCTCACAGTCGTTATCGTACACGACATCAGGTCGTAATCGTATACAGCACTAGGTCTCATTGTCGTAATTGTACACAGCACTAGGTCTCATTGTCGTAATTGTACACGGCATCAGTTGCCACTGTCGCAATCGTACACAGCACCAAATGTCATTGTCATAATCGAAGTCAACACGGCACCAGGCCTTAAGTCAACTAAGTGTGCTGTGATTCCCTTTTTTCTTCCTCTCTAGCATAAATTACGCTGTACTAACATACTACGAGGACAGTTGATGACATAGTTAATGGCTTATGACTTTTTAAGTATTACAGTTGATGACATAGTTAATGGTTATGATTTTTTAAGTATTACAGTTGATGACATAGTTAATGGTTATGATTTTTTTAAGTATTACAGTTGATGACATAGTTAATGGTTATGACTTTTTAAGTATTACAGTTGATGACATAGTTAATGGCTTATGATTTTTTAAGTATTACTTTTGATGACATAGTTAATGGCTTATGACTTTTTAAGTATTACAGTTGATGACATAGTTAATGGTTATGATTTTTTAAGTATTACAGTTGATGACATAGTTAATGGTTATGATTTTTTTAAGTATTACAGTTGATGACATAGTTAATGGTTATGACTTTTTAAGTATTACAGTTGATGACATAGTTAATGGCTTATGATTTTTTAAGTATTACTTTTGATGACATAGTTAATGGCTTATGACTTTTTAAGTATTACAGTTGATGACATAGTTAATGGTTATGATTTTTGAAGTATTACAGTTGATGACATAGTTAATGGCTTATGATTTTTTAAGTATTACAGTTGATGACATAGTTAATGGCATATGACTTTTTAAGTATTACAGTTGATGACATAGTTAATGGCTTATGATTTTTTAAGTATTACAGTTGATGACATAGTTAATGGCTTATGATTTTTGAAGTATTACAGTTGATGACATAGTTAATGGCTTATGACTTTGTAAGTATTACAGTTGATGACATAGTTAATGGCTTATGATTTTTTTAAGTATTACAGTTGATGACATAGTTAATGGCTTATGATTTTTTTTTTAAGTATTACAGTTGATGACATAGTTAATGGCTTATGATTTTTTAAGTATTACAGTTGATGACATAGTTAATGGTTATGATTTTTTTAAGTATTACAGTTTTGTGATGGTACCTGTCTAGGCACTCTCTACCAATACAGTGAATTCAAATAATACGGTTAAAGTAATGGATCCATTACAGAGTTACCCCGTCCCATAAATGGCATTCGAGCCTACTACTGAAGGTTTATTCCAATGAGGAGTTACTGGCTCAGTTATGTGGCAGAAGTCACCATGGAGCTATACAATACATGAATATCAATAATATACAAGCACATATAACACATTAAAAATAAATTTGAATTCTTTGCATTTTCTTTAAAATTGAGGAAAACATGGATTTTAGCACTTTCACAGATGGTTTATTATTAAGCCTACTTCTCTTTTAGCTTCATTGCACGTCCATAAAGTGCATGCAAGATACAGATTTTTGTTCACATGCGGATTTAATATGTTCTAAACAAAAATTCGGAGTAAAAACTCTACTTTCACAATTGTCACATATGATCACAATTTACATTTAGACAGTAAACTGTTGAAATTCACATCTTGCTTGTACTAGATAGATACTCAATGAACACCACATCATTACTTTTTAAGAATAAGGAATTTCTAGAAGCAGTGAACTTTTTGGAATTCTCATGCTGTTTTCACATTTACAGTTTTACGGGAATAAGCATAACATTTGTTATGGCGAGGGGATTCACGAGATCAGGACGAACATTTCGATATATAACACCAAGTGCAAAAATATGTCATTACATGATTATACAATTTTATTTCTATTGAAGGTTAGCGTAACCTTAAAGCTGTATACCCTTTGTTCGCTTGTACAGTGCATATTAAAAGTAAATTTATTCTAAACTATCTAGATTATACATATAAGCCTAAAACATATTAAAAAGGGCCCTTGCAAATGTTGTTATAAAATTCGCCGTACTAAGTGAGATATGGCTATCTAAACAGAATGTGTACAACCATATCACGTGATCTAATTCTGAAGCCGCAACATGGAAGGTAAAACTCTGCATTCAAGTCTGCCGAAGTTAGTATCTACTGAAATTGTTTTCTTGTGGAATCTCCCTTCGACTTATTTGTCTTGATTAAAAAGCGCATGCGCGAAGTCTGTTACGGTTTGTATTTATTTTATTTTATTTTTTTTTTATATCTCGGAGGGTTTGAAGCAACAAAAACTGTTATTGACGCAAAGTAATAACTTCAGCCATACGAGAAAAATACAGTTTTCGTTTTACACGCTCTAAATTTTGAAATTATACCGAATTATAGGGTATACAACGTGGCCACGTGACCAATTAGAATGTCTTATTAGTATTTAGCAGTGGTCCTATACAGATCAGTGCATTCTATACATGATCACGTGACCAATTATGATGTCTTACTCGTAATTAGATCAGTTCAGTTTATACATGACAACGTGAACAATATATCAATGACCTAGTTGACTATGTTTTGGATTGGATTTCCATTAAATACATTTCATGTTAGTGAAGTGTAACACTAGTAAATGACGTGGAACTAACTCACTCCGACAACAACAAGTGAGTATGGAAAACAATAACTTCATGTTGATTTGATGTGTTCAAACTGGTCGTAATTGTCCATTAAGCTATTCCACTTGCATTACGTAGATTCCGCCGGCATCACAAGGAGAGAATGCAATGATTTTATCGCTATGAAATGATGTGAGCACAATTCATGCAGTCATTTTCCTCGCATGTAAGTCAGATACAATATCACCGCACTTTCGGCCGCACAGCTATTCGAAAGCGTTGTATACACGAGATTATAAAGAGCAGATATGGAAAGTGCTGTACTACAGGTGATTATGAAGAGTATATAGATATTTGTTCCATCTTATATTTGATTGTTTTACATGGATATTAGTTCACCCGGTACTCGGTGTGATTGTTTTGGCACTTTCCCCCTGGGAAAGCCTCGACTTTCTGCAATGTCGATTATACATTCTGTATATATCTAGGGTATTCATGTGTCGAATACAACTTTTGATAAAACACAGGAAAACCCCACAGTGTGTTACTGTAATTATAGAAACAGAGAGTATTGTGTAATTGAATTAGAAGCACACTTATAGACTGGGACTCCGCTACAACTACTTGTATATCTCGACGTGAAGATTAACTGGTATTTATCTGAATAATTTCATTTTGATTTTTGAAAAAAAGTATATTCCGTTTAAACTTTTACAGGTAAGGTATGGAAATTGCATTCCTAGATTTGGAAAGTGTTTGCCTCTATATAGAGGATTATATGAAGCCTGGAATACACCTACTACTAAGTAGTGACATTGGCAGTATTTACGGTGGAATACATCTACTACTAAGTAGTGACATTGACAGTATTTACGGTGGAATACATCTACTACTAAGTAGTGACATTGGCAGTATTTACGGTGGAATACACCTACTACTAAGTAGTGACATTGACAGTATTTACGGTGGAATACATCTACTACTAAGTAGTGACATTGACAGTATTTACGGTGGAATACTATAACCACAAAGTAGTGACATTGACAGTATTTATGCTGAAAGAGATTGTAAGAACTTTCTTCATTTCTACAACGTAGAGGGATAGAGAAATCTCTGCCAAATAAATCTTAATGTAGTGTTCTTCTTCGCAAATCCAATAATAACACAGGAAAGAGTTTATCATAAAACTTAGCATTTCGTTATAGGTATTCAGTATAAAGAATGGATAGGCTTCCAGTGCGAACGTCACTCAGTAGTTCGACACTGGCAGTCTTGAGTCTTGTCAGATCCCAGGCGTATGTTTGATAAACACATTAATGCCAATTAAACATCAATGTTTAAGTCTGTTCAAATAAAAACGGAAATTTCAGAAAACCGTTCTAACGGGTTATGTCAAAGCCATCCGATTTTACGCAATTCTGAATCTGCACCAAAAAGTTCATATTTTCATGAAATAAAAATGAATGAGAGATAAATAGAATGTACAAGCCGGAACTAATTGGGATAAAGTTTTGACTGTGGGTAATAATGGCGACGGAGGTGCCAAATTATACGTAAGGTTAAGACACACATTTGCAGACTGTGTTGAAAATTTTATAGGAGAAACATCTTAATGCGTTTTGCAGGTTGCGATCTGCCGAACTCTACATTCTCACATCGCTCATTTCCAGTTAAATGTAGCACTTAGTGAAGTCAGTCCGACTGTTTTCTAAAATGTTATGGGAAGAATTCGAGGAAATTCGCGAAGCAACTTTGGTTTAAATGGTACGCCATATTAACGACAAAACGCCTTTTTATGACCTTCACCTTTTATCAAGTGTAGAAAGGGTGCCAAGTGGAATATTAGGTCAGGGAATATAAAATAAGAAACAAATTTCACAGGACATTACTTCCGGAAGCAATTTTCTAACTTCAGTCGTACCAAATATTCGAAAAGTTTTCTATATAACTTGAGATCATGATAAAATATTCTTCTTTTGAAATGTGTTCTCGATGGTTTTGTTCATCTGTGCTTGTAAAAACCTGAATTTAGATTTCATTAAAGTACATTCAATAGTATTAAGTTAAAACATACGGAAAATTCTCCATTATACAAAATCTTAACTGAAATTAAACGAAAAAAAAAAAAAAGGCAATCTCCTGCACACTTTTTTCAATGGCACATTTATACGTAAAAGACGCATGAGATAAATGTCTGCCACTTTCTGGCATTTCTAACTTACGAATTACGACACATAGTTGACATCAACGTAGAAGATGATACCTTTTATTCAAATATGCAGAGAAATAAAAGGAAAGACAAGAGGGTACGATTTGGAGAAGTGTTTTGCTAACATGTCTCAAGTACATATTGCTTAATGCGATTTAGAATATTTTGGTGAATGGCTATACGGAGCACGCGCTCTCGACTTGAGTGTTTTTCTAACGTTAAACAGGGATGTAAGTTGTCACGACTCTTGCAGTGAATTGCCGAAATGATAGGTTACAATGAAGGAATAACAGCTAGGCTGTTTTCTACGCCTTTCTTTGTTCTGTGCAGTGGTTTTCAACATTTAGATCATTATGTTTTCTTTTGTTTATTTAATGCTGGGATTCCACGGGAGCTGATGTGTATGACGAAAAATCTTCTTCCGTGTATGCTTAACGATATAGATGTCAATCGCAACGATATAGATGTCAATCGCAACAATATTGATCGTAACAATATAGATATGAGTATTGTAATCAAAAATCTTCTTCCGTGTATACTTAACGATATAGATGTCAATCGCAACGATATTGATGTCAATCGCAACGATATAGATGTCAATCGCAACAATATAGATATAAGTATTGTAATCATAATGATATAGATATAGGTATTGTAATCATAACGATATAGATGTCAATCGCAACAATATAGATGTCAATCGCAACAATATTGATCGTAACAATATAGATATAAGTATTGTAATCATAACGATATTGATATAAGTATTGTAATCATAACGATATAGATACAAGTATTGTAATCATAACGATATTGATATAAGTATTGTAATCATAATGATAAACATATAAGTATTGTAATCATAACGATATTGATATAAGTATTGTAATCATAACGATATTGATATAAGTATTGTAATCATAACGATATAGATATAAGTATTGTAATCATAACGATATTGATATAAGTATTGTAATCATAACGATATTGATGTAAGTATTGTAATCATAACGATATAGATATAAGTATTGTAATCATAACGATATTGATATAAGTATTGTAATCATAACGATATTGATACAAGTATTGTAATCATAACGATATTGATATAAGTATTGTAATCATAACGATATAGATATAGGTATTGTAATCATAACGACATTGATATAAGTATTGTAATCATAACGGTATAGATATAAGTACTGTAATCATAACAGTATTGATATAAGTATTGTAATCATAACAATATTGATATAAGTATTGTAATCCGATGTTACTGATAAACACACCATTCATTTTTCACTCATCAAAATTTACGTTTTCCTGTAGCGGGCACTGCTGTATTTAGTATAGATATTTACTTATCAAGATTGCTGATGATGTCGTTTTATCTGAAACACATGTACAGTGCCAATAGAAACTAAGCCATTGTTATTTAATGGTGTAACACATTGGTAGATGTTATTACTGTTTGTTTATAACAGTATAATATCATACTATATAAAACGTCAAACGTCATAAAGCGTTGCAACTGATCTTTCAAATGACGTCATATAAATCGATGTGAAATGCCTCGGTTTGTGTTGGTACGATTGAAGATTCCTGTTTACTTATCTGAGATACACTTATTAACTTACGTATGTACCGGGCAAGTGCCCACAAAATGTTTTACATATCAAAACGTATGTAAAAGTGTCATAAAAAGATGAGGGCGACATATAATATTTAACCAATTTTATTTCACTTTTTAATTTCTAATTCTATTATTTTTTTCAAATTGTAAATAATTTCTACAGTGACACGCAAGCAAATTTATTTCCACATTCCTCAGAATTATGTAAAACTATAGAATAAAACACTCAAATTTAATAATACATAATCGATATATCGAATTTTTTACAGCAAGTCGAGAAGCTGCCTTCACCCATGCTATTTCAGCAGCAGGTGTCCTCCATTCCGTTAGTAGAGCATGTAAAGAGGGGCAGCTGAACAGTTGTGGTTGCAGTAAAGCCAGGCGACCGAAAGACCTGCATAGAGACTGGATATGGGGAGGGTGTGGCGACAATATTGAATACGGGTTTAAATTCGCAGAATTTTTTGTGAATATTCGGGAGAGGGACAAAAATCATCCACGTCATTCTAAGGAATTAGCTCGTATGCTGATGAACCTTCATAACAATAACGCCGGATTGAAGGTCAGTAAAACGTTTTACTTTTGTTAAATTATGGAGATATATTTTCAAGTATCCAGTCATTATTGTACCATTGATTCTGACGTAAAATGGTTGCACTAATGGCGATATTCGTGGCATATTTGCCAGAAATTAAATTTTAGATTTGATGTGCTTCACTCAAAGGAAGGATGCATTACTCTGTGTTTTAAGGAAGCAGTTTGAACCCTTGTACTTAGGGTGCGTTATGTACATCTCCATTATCCAGATATACGTAGAGTATGTCAAATTGTTATTAAAGGGGAATTCCGAACTTTTTTTAGAATTACGGATTTCGCATGACGCGGAAAACTCAATAGGTTACGATTCAGCAGCTTTCATTTCCATATCAGAACGCACTTGTTGCATCGAAAACACGCTCATGGCAAATATAGAGGACATTATTTTTACGATCATAAGTACAGTGAATCATAGCTTGACATTTTGAAATTTTCAACATCATTTACAACCGGATGCCAAAACCATTGGTTAGTTTTTTCTAAGAAATCATGAAAATATACAATAAGAATTTACTGCTTCAATTTCGCAGCCACTTGACTACATATTGCTTCATTAAAACAGTCTTTGATGTGACGTAACGTACACAGTTTAATGTGCCAGTCTTCAACACACGTGCACATCTGGGTAATTTGCGTTACATCACATACGAGTATCAATAAAGAATGTACGAGACTCCCGCTTCGTAAAGAAATCAAAAGCATACAAATTACATAAAAACAGCAGTAAAAGTTCTAAACTCAAATCTCAATCAATAAATACAGTACGCAATAGGCACCGATCAAATGGAAAGCTCCAGATGGAAGTAGGGGAGGGAAATGTTTGGTCTTCGCGGTAATCTTTCATCGCTCGAAAAGTGAGCCTTTCTTAGAGGCTTACTCAAATATGAATATAATATGGGCAGTGGATCACCGACAAGAGTCTGTAGCGGAGAACGTAGCACATACTTCCTCTCAAGTTAAGATTTTTAATATTTTTTTAAAATTTAAAATGTAACAAAACATATTAATATTCATATGAATTTAACTCATTTCATATCCGATTTTTAAGTCGTTATGTTTCCTCTCTTTTTTCTTGTCACTGATTTTTGTTGGACTGGTAAATGTGTTCCTGTACAATATCACTGCAAGGTTATAATCATACGTATGGCTATGCCAAGTGATCATAGAAAATCAAATGCCTCATCTCAGTAATATGTCAAACTGCTTCTGTAATTCATGGCAAACACTTGTTTACAGAAGCTGTCAGATAGTAGCATATCATACATTACATGGAGCTAGTATACCGATTAAGTGCCACATATTCATATTACAAATATGAGCAGTCTATGTGAAGTTTTTGTCTGCGAGGATATAAGGTGTTCCCTCTATATACTCCCGTCATGTATCTAGATATTGCAATGAAATAAAAACCTAATAAACAAAATATGGAGATCAATTACAAATTCCCGAGTTTTAATAATCTGAGAAATAAATAGTCATTAAGTTAAATCAAACGTAGATGTTGTTTTTGGCCTACGACAGATGATCCTCTGTATACGTGTAATAATTCAACAGTGCTATATAGAAACAGTACACCGTCTTAATAACAAAAATATACTTTCAAATATTTACTTATATGTAAAATCTGATGTAAAACATTTCATAATTTGTGTAACCTCGATAAGATGACACTAATGCTGTATGGTGTAAAGAACTCCGTGGCACCATGTCACTGTTTGGCAAACGTTATAACTGTACACTATTCGAACACTCTCAAGAATGCACTTACTGCCAAACTTCATACAAAACGGAATGGTTTGATATTTTCATCGTTTACTGCCTTTAAAATGTTCTTGAGGAAGAAGTACTTACCTGAACCATTGAGTCAAATATTGCATCTTGTACAAACTTTAATTTTGATCATATACATGTATTTATTCATAGAGAAAACTAACTTTTTACTTTCGTTTTCTCACTTCAAATGGCCTTTCCTTTTTGCTTGCTATGGATTCTGGTTATGGCAGAGTCAGATCATCTTACTGTGTTTCCTATGTTGTTATTGTCGTTGTAAGTTAATTGTCAAAATGTTGTACATTTTCTTTTAAAAACGGTGGACCAAAATATCTGATTAAACGATGGACCAAAATATCTGACTAAACGATGCGTTTTGGATCAATTTATGATCTGAAACATGAATGCAAAATATTGATCACGTGGTGATGGAAACCTCATCTTATTTGGTACGGATGAAATACCAAGTCCTCTGTAAGTAAATAAGTAGTTAGAGTGTAAGTCAAATGAAAACGCGCGTACTCTTGCTTATTATTATTATTATTCAAAATCCACCACAAAGAATAAGTTTATCGAAAGCTAATGAAAAATTATATGGCAAGTTACTCTTCAGGTTATGACAAAAACTGATGTGCTGTAAAAAAAAACAACCTCCGAAGAGAGCTATTATATAAAACATTAACGCAAGTATGGATAACTTAACATATCGGCAAAATATTATAAGCTCAGAACACGGAACATACTGATACTTATCATGCCAAATGTATTGGGGTGGCCTTTATACAGTGGTAATTTTACCTCTTTGCCGGCATGTAGATACCAATACCAGCCATTTATTGTTTATTGCAGATGATATCATACTGCCTTTCAACAGTCGTCTGATAACGGTATCATGTACGTAGAAAATCTACAGCTATCAGATTTGTTTATGCCCTGTCAAATCATCAAAGAATTTCTTTGGAGGTGAAATGTTTCTAAACCTTTGTATGCTTGCTCTCTTCCAAGATGAATGCAGGTTTTAGAATTCATTTCGACATCTTCAAATGCATTTCTAGTACATTCACATGATGCTTAAGTAAAATAATTAAAGTTGAAACATGCTAAGTAGTTAATAGCTAAACTAACATGTTTGATGTCGTATGTTTTGTTGTATGATTTCGATTTGTTGAGTAGCAATTAGTTACATCATAGGTCGAGATATGCTGGTGTGTACCGAACTGCAAATCTGACGTATCAGGTTTGATTTCGTCTTTCAGTTCACTGTCAGTTCTGTTTTAGGGGTTGGGGGATTGTCTGTTTATCTTCTTCCTCTCTTTTCTTCCGAAGAGATAGGATAAACTGAGACTCCTTTGTCACGGCTAAGAATCCCTCACTGACTCAAGTGGATACGTAGCGTAGCAAAAAAAAAAAAAATATGAAACCATGCATCATACAGGTTCTGCCACCCCTTCAACTAAATAATCGTGGTGTGGCGCAAACAACTGTATAACCGTGGTGTGGCGCAAACAACTGAATAACCGTGGTGTGGCGCAAACAAATAAATAACCGTGGTGTGGCGCAAACAACTAAATAACCGTGGTGTGGCGCAAACAACTGCAAATAAATGAAATAAAAATTTCTTCTTCTTCTAATACGATGTGTACTCAAAAGTTGAGCGTTATACTTCATGTAAATATATAATATATTTATTTACTATTTATCATATATAACATATTTATTTACTATTTATTATATATAATATATTTATTTACTATTTATTGTATATAATATATTTATTTACTATTTATTGTATATAATATATTTATTTACTATTTATTATATATAATATATTTATTTACTATTTATTATATATCATATATTTATTTACTATTTATTATATAAATCTCTTCTAGTATTTTTACCTATGGCATACTTATTGTCATCCAGTTTCTGATATTGATGTTTCATGATCATTTACTTTTTTTGTAAAAAAAAATGTCTGAATTATATTGAACAGTGACAGGATACCTGATCAAGATGATCGTTTGATTATAAAGCGTATAACGCCTGTCAATTATCTTTCTTCCCCACTAGTTCTAATTCATGAACTAAACTCGGTGATGCAAAGAAATCTTCATCCGGGTAAACTAACCTGAAAGGGTATTGCTGGCGAGCTGTCGACCATAGCCTTCTTGCAATATGTGTATATACCTAACATTGGTATGAGTGATGTGTTCACTTGGAAACAAAGACTACTATTCTCATAAGATGTTTATTGCAAGAACCAGTGAACACGAACAAAATTAATAGAGGACATTACCTCTGTAAATTATGATTGTTGACAAGATTAAACCATTACATTACACGCAAACTCGAGAAAGCAAGGCAAGAAACTGAGCAAGTAAACATTCTGACAAAGGGATGGCACTCCCATATCTCTTAACATAAGCATTGCATTGTGTTTGGGTGTCCATATTTTGTCCTTCATAATGGCCGTTTTCTTTGTTCTCCATTATCTTTGACTTAATCCTGGTCATCTAGGCCTAGTTTACACAATGCATGAAATGTTTTGTTCTCCATAATGCTCTGTTAGTACAAAGATGGAATGAGTGCATTCAGACTTTGGTATATTTTCTTTTTGTCGTGTCCATCTATTTATCAAGTGTAATATAGCATTGAATGAGCCAATCTGTTCTGAAACTTTGCAATGCTTAATATAAAAAATGAGATATAGTTTCTTTATATACTTAAGTGGCATTGAGAAACAGAGTACAATCTTTGTAAGATAATCTATCATTTTAAAAAAGTAGACACTTGCCAGCTGATCAATTTATATATAAAATAACAGAATTTTAAATTCAACTACAAATTCTAAATTACTGCAATCTACTGATTTACATCTATTCTGTAAATTAAATAATAATAATAAATAATAATAAAAAAAGTAACTTCTTCCTCATACTTCCTCAATGTTAATTAATTTTTGGTATTTAGTGAGCCTTTTGGCTGTTATTGGAACTTTCAAAGTTTTGGCCTGGAGTGTCATTAAACAGAATTTTTTTTTCGACAAAATGAACATTTGGTGCATATAGTTGTTATTGGTATACATTGTATATATAGAAAATATGTAATATAGAAAGTTATGGTATTACTGTATAATATAGAATGTTATGATATTACTGTATAATATATATGGAATCTGAACTGAATTTTCATTTCATACGGTATTTATTAAACGAGTTGTTTGTTTTATATTCCCTAGCCTTGGTGAGGATATAAAACACACAATGAGTTTCATAAATACCGTATGAAATGAAAATTCATTTCAGATTATTTTTATCACATGTTTACAATCATTTTAAAGGTTTTCATTTCATCAAATACCGGCTTGACACAATTCTTTCCCACGTTATGACGTCACCTATGCCATAAATTAATTTATGACATAGCGACATTTCACTGCGTAAACAACAAAACACGTAATAAAGAATGTTATGATATTACTGTATAATATAGAATGTTATAGTATTACAGCATAAATATAATGTTATGGTATTACTCTATAATATACAATATTACAGTATTACTGTATAATATAGAATGATATGGTATTACTGTATAATATAGAATGTTATGGTATTACTGTATAATATACAATATTACAGTATTACTGTATGACATAGAATGTTGTGGTTGTACTGTATAATATAGAATGTTATGGTTTTATGGTATAATATAGAATGTTATGGTAATACTGTATGATATACAATATTACAATATTACTGTATAATATAGAATGTTATCGTAGTACTGTATAATATAGAATGTTATAGTATTACTGTATAATATAAAATGATATGGTATTACTGTATAATATAGAATGTTATAGTATTACTGTATAATATAGAATGTTATAGTATTACTGTATAATATAGAATGTTATAGTATTACTGTATAATATAAAATGATATGGTATTACTGTATAATATAGAATGTTATAGTATTACTGTATAATATAGAATGTTATAGTATTACTGTATAATATAGAATGTTATGGCAGTACTGTATAATATACAATATTACGGTATTACTGTATAATATTGAATGTTATGGTATTGCATTCTAATATAGAATGTTATGGTATTACTGTATAATATAGAATGATATGGTATTACCTTATAATATATAGAATGTTATGGTATTGCATTCTAATATAGAATGATATGGTATTACCTTATGATATAGAATGTTATGGTATTGCATTCTAATATAGAATGATATGGTATTACTGTATAATATAGAATGTTTACATGAGGAGATCCATCACTAGAGACTGTTTTACTGTTTATCATTTATTAGTGTTAATTCAATCCAGTATCAATACAAAAACTAAATATGTTGTCCAGAGACATAATGCTTCCTCCAACATATCAGTAGACAATTTAGTCATTATCACAGTTACCCATGTAGCTACCTGTCTTTCAAATCCATTTTTATCCCATTGAAATATATATATTACCTTTGTAATTTTGAAGATAGCTTGCAAATAATTGATTTATTTATTCCTTTATTATTTATAATTTACTTACTTATTTATCAATTATGTATATAATGATGTTAAAAATTGGAAAGTAAAAATTCTCTGGTCGATTGTCTATGAAATTTCTCCATATATATAGGGCATTTACTTAAAGTGTAATACCTTTTCCATCATAGTCGATCTTTGACATCCTTTCATAACTACTTTCGAAAAGTGTCCCACAAACTGCTATCACCTCCTCTCACGTGCTTGATGCCAGTTCGCGTTGATCCATTTAATGCTATCAAAAAGCTCTTTGCGTCTAGGAACGTGTGTAATGTATGGGGTAATATCGTACAACATCTATTTCTTCATTCTTAATTTCGCTCATGAAAGTTGTGCATTTAAATCAAGATGGTAAAATACTGGAGGTTCCAGGAGACCACCTAGTTGTAAAGCATGTGTTGTGTATGTTAGATAGGTCTTTATTGACTTGTGCGTCCGTTATGTAATCTATCCCTTTACCTTCTCAGTCGTCTACCTGACACATCTCTCGGTATTTGTGTACAGGTAAAGATTCAATGACATCTGACAGAGTGATGAACTTCTCTCATTGGCGATACGTCTGGCATATCTTGAGCGACCTACAGAGCATCCGATGCTCTCCTTATCCTCACTGTATGTTATTGTATCCTCTTGTTGGCCGATTGAGAACCTCTATCAATAGATACAGCCTTCAGACTTTGTTTAAACACCTTTGATTTTTTTGTATGAAACTATGTCAATGTAACCAGCATTTCATACTTCATAGATATTCATTCTTTAAAAAGAGTTTTGCATTTGGGGTTTTTTCATACTTTGCCTGTCATAGATCCTGTCATATAGTTAAGTCAGATCTCTCATCTCCCGTTCTATATTATATCGTATAATAGCATATTAACGTATATCATGCCAGGTAAGTATATACCTCGATACCTGGGGATAATCAAAGTGAGGACTTTCAGCACAGAATACATGCGCTCTACATTTCTTCCAACTCCCAAGCAGGTGATAAAGATGATGACGTAAATGATTTTATTTACTGATTAGGGGATAAGAAATTTCAAGTGGTAACTAATCTGTCTTGAAATTGCATTACTTTTTTACAATATCTTATTCATTCAAATCCCTGACAAATCGACTTCAAAGAGGGTTTAATTCTTTCAAAAATAATTTTGCAAAAAATAAGTGTTGCAATTTCCAAATGTCCTTGAAATAAAATATAAATAGACAACAGTTTTATACATAATGTATATAATATGTTTATTTGCATTGCATGATTCCAAAGCCAATGAATGATGTAAGTGACAATTGGCATGATATTCAATACTGAAACATAATGAATAAAATTATACTCATATTAATACATAATATCATAATGAATAAAACTATACCCATATTAATACATAATATCATAATGAATAAAACACTGAAAAATAAATGAAATATTAGCATAATTATATGCCTTTATATAAAATTTTTAAATTATGACAAAATCGTGTTCACATCAATGATAATGTCGTAATGTCGTGATAAATAAAGCATTGACAGAATGTAAAAGAAATATTTACATAATACTTAGCATTTTTAGAAAAGATATGCAATGAATTACACATTGTCACGTCAACTAGTTTCAATAATGTTCATACAGTATTACATAATATTTTATGACTTGAAGATAACTAAACACAGAGAAGTGTCAAATTTAAAGATAGAAATGTTATATGAGCCCATCTATACCATACGAAGTTTTAGGAGTATTCCAGGGGGCTAAAGGAAACCAATTTACGGTGCAATTAGCTATGTATTCTTAAAAGGTATTTATACAGCATAGATAAGATGTGAGGAATGCATGTAAAGTGCGTGCGACTTACAGCACACGATACCTAAAAAAATAATAATAAAATAAATAAATAAATAGAAATAATAATAAAATATATAAATAAATAGAAATAATAATAAAATATAATATGAATCTTCTGCATTGATCACAGATATGTGGAATAAACTCTTTCTGATTTTAAAATAAATTTTAAGCAAATTGGTTTAGAATAATATGTAAATCTATAATAACTTCCATCCGTCGATTTCTCGACTTGTGAAGATTGCCCCTACAACGACATAGCAGAAATATAGGAGACAATATAAAAACGTAACAAACGTAAGGGAATTACCCATCAACAACATTATAAATAGAGACTTTTATTCATTAGATTTGCTTATCTGCCTGCTATAAGTAATAAAGCCGTCTATGATGGGAAGCAATAGATCATTGTATGACTGTCAATAACTTCTCTAACATATCCAGTAGAGTTATGAGCGTTAAACTGGTATTGAAAAAAGCTTAGTAGTTTGTAGATATGGCGAGTCTCTGGGATCTGATAACTAGTAATATATTGCTGACGTCGGGACATATCGGGGGGACATTGATCATGTACATTCTCAGACTAGGAAAAGTGATCAATGTCACGCACTGCACTATTTATCAGCCTGTCTCACTTTCTCCGTCATCAACCAAAAGGATACACAAGGAGAAGAGGTACAATACTTATCGCCATGCGCGATGGAAAAGGGCGAACTATATACTATACAATACTTACCGCCATGCGCGGTGGAAATGGGCGAACTATATACTATACAATACTTACCGCCATGCGCGATGGAAAAGAACGATTTATATACTATACAATACTTACCGCCATGCGCGGTGGAAAAGGGCGAACTATATACTACACAATACTTACCGCCATGCGCGGTGGAAATGGGCGAACTATATACTATACAATACTTACCGCCATGCGCGATGGAAAAGGACGAACTATATACATTACAATACTTATCGCCATGCGCGGTGGAAAAGGGCGAACTATATACTATACAATACTTACCGCCATGCGCGGTGGAAAAGGACGAACTATATACATTACAATACTTATCGCCATGCGCGGTGGAAATGGGCGAACTATATACTATACAATACTTACCGCCATGCGCGGTTGAAAAGGAGGAACTATATACTATACAATACTTACCGCCATGCGCGGTGGAAAAGGACGAACTATATACTATACAATACTTACCGCCATGTGCGGTGGAAAAGGGCGAACTATATACTACACAATACTTACCGCCATGCGCGGTGGAAAAGAACGAACTATATACTATACAATACTTACCGCCATGCGCGATGGAAAAGAACGATTTATATACTATACAATACTTACCGCCATGCGCGGTGGAAAAGGACGAACTATATACTATACAATACTTACCGCCATGTGCGGTGGAAAAGGGCGAACTATATACTACACAATACTTACCGCCATGCGCGGTGGAAAAGAACGAACTATATACTATACAATACTTACCGCCATGCGCGGTGGAAAAGGGCGAACTATATACTATACAATACCTATCGCCATGCGCGGTGGAAAAGAACGAACTATATACTATACAATACTTACCGCCATGCGCGGTGGAAAAGGACGAACTATATACTATACAATACTTACCGCCATGCGCGGTGGAAAAGGGCGAACTATATACGATACAATACTTACCGCCATGCGCGGTGGAAAAGAACGAACTATATACTATACAATACTTACCGCCATGCGCGGTGGAAAAGGGCGAACTATATACTATACAATACCTATCGCCATGCGCGGTGGAAAAGAACGAACTATATACTATACAATACTTACCGCCATGCGCGATGGAAAAGGGCGAACTATATACTATACAATACCTATCGCCATGCGCGGTGGAAAGGGCGAACTATATACTATACAGTTTCAGCGAGATATATATACTGTGAAGTAAAAGCATTATACATGTATAGCACTTTTAAGTTCCCATTTTGATGTAAGGAATGAGTTAGATTGAGATGTGAGGAATGAGGTAGATTGAGATGTTAGACTGAGATGTGTGGACTGAGTTAGATTGAGATATGAAGAATTAGTTCGATTGAGAGTTGAAGAATAATTTAGATTGACATGTGAGGAATAAGGAATGAGTTAGATTGACATGTAAGGAATAAGGAATGAGTTAGATTGACATGTGAGGAATGAGTTTGATTGAGATGTGTGGAATGAGTTAGACTGAGATGTATATTATACGATTAGCACTTGATGAAATTGAGAGGATTGTAAAAATATCATTCCATGTGACTACGGAATACTGAATTTCATCTCGACCAAAGATACTGTCTCGTTTGCTTTGTAGGAGGTCACGAGTAGTAGAGAGTTGTTGTCCATGTATTACATTATTATCATACAGTCTGATTTAGTACGGAATGAGTATGGTTTTTACATTATCATATACTCTGAGTTTAGTACAGAATAAGTATGGTAAATTTACCGTATCATATACTCTGAGTTTTGTACAGAATAAGTATGGTTTTTACATTGTGATATACTCTGAGATTAGTACAGAATAATTATGGTAAATTTACCGTATCATATACTCTGAGTTTAGTACATAATGAGTATAGTTTTTACATTATCTTATACTCTGAGTTTAGTACGGAATGAGTATGGTTTTTAATTTATAATATACTGTGAATTTAGTACAGAATAAGTATGGTTTTACCGTATCATATACTCTGAGTTTAGTACAGAATGAGTATGGTTTTTACATTATCTTATACTCTGAATTTAGTGCAGATTGAGTATGGCAGTACAGTATCACATACTCTGAGTTTAGTACGGAATGAGTATGGGTTTTACATTATCATATACTCTGAGTTTAGTTCGGAATGAGTATGGTTTTTACAGTATCACATACTCTGAGTTTAGTACAGAATGAGTATGATTTTGTTTATATCCTCAGGCAAATTGTCCCTTGTATGTATGTATGCATACCCTTGAATTGCAGATGCGATCACTAAATCTCTCTGTGTCTGAGGGAACTGTAATAATTGATTTTGTACGTGTTTTACTTTTATTATTACTAGTTCTACTGTTATTTTACTATTACTAGTAAATCATAACATATTCTTTAATATTTTTCTTATAATGTTCATTGTCTTTTATTGTAAATTCACAAGAAAACTACCCCCAAAATCTCAATTATGATTCAAAATCTGATGTTTTCAAACATATTAATATGTTATTTATATTTGACAATATAACCGTACTTCCAATTTCATTTTGCATCATTTTTAATGCTTTAGAAGCAGATGTTATAATGGAATTCTGACATTTTACAGCAAGGCATTATTAAATACATTTCCTCCTATCAGTTCACTTTAGAATTGGAACTTCACGATAACTTTTCTATTTTTTTTTTCTCTCATTTTTGAAAGGAATGTTCGTCCTGATTCGCTAAACCACTGTTTTACAATCATAGTTTGATATCGCTATTTACTGCGTATCTATTTATTTCATACCCGTGAAGTAAGAATGTGTTTCATTAAGTGATATCATCACTGAACTGTAATTTTACGTTCATTTCGATAACATCGCTGCAGGTATGACTTTATAAATATATACACATGGATAATGTGGCATTCTGCACACCTCAGAGAAATGCCATGTTAGTATGAATATATAAAAGTATAATAGTACACTCCAATAATATTTCAAGACACATTGTATGATATCCTAATAATTAATTGCGTAGTTTATTGCATAATTTATTTTTTATTTTGTGCAAAATAAACAAGTTTGAGTAACAGGAATATGTTTGATTTATGATGTACATTAATCTTACTAAGATATGTGATCTATCAAGTATTGGATTAAATCACGCGAAAGTGGGAACGCGTGGATGAGAAATTTACAGTATATAATAAGTTGTTTGTTAGAAGTTAAGTACTATTGTTGACATGTGTTTAATAATATACATTGTATTGAATTTGAATCTAAGCTTTTCATGTTCTTCGTCCTTCATTTATTCTTCATAATCGTTTATCCTAAAGCCTATGTAATGCATTTCTTTCTTCTTGTTACCATTTAAGAGTGTTTTATTGCTGTTGTTTCTTCATTCTTCCACTTTCAATCAGTATAATTCTGTTCTTGTTTAATACCACGGTAAGTGGCGTGAATTCTCTGTGGCACTCACAGCACTGTGTCACAGCAGACATTCATGGACCGCATACATGTAGGTAATGTCGAATCGGAGTCAAATAAACAATTCTACCGATACTTCTCTTTTATCCCGTTTGCTAAATTTCCAACATGGATATTAAAACTCGATTATATTTGACTTTGCTAATCCATTCCTGCTACTTTGTGTTAGCAGGATAGGCGGACAGCTGCATGCTGTTTTTAAGTTCGAATGAAGAAAACTCACCTGCTATCGTTTTTATTACTAGTTGAGTAAGGTAACTTACATCATGCTACTTATATATATATATATATATATATATATATATATATATATATATATATATATATATATATATATATATATATATATATATATCAAACCGCCTGACATTTAACGCAACTGTGCACAATTTACCCTTCATCCAATTTTACGATATGATTGCAGAGAGTGAGGACGCCCTGTGTTTAATTTACTTACTAATACACCCAATATTTTCTCTTTATTGCCAAATATCTCTTTACATCAAAAGACTTTATTCTAGTAGATTGATATCGTCGTAAAATTCTCCACAACCTTTTATTTACTTCAGTATAAGGCGTTTTAGGAGTATGAGATAACCACCACAGTGTTGATTTATAACGTATTGCTTTGCTATGGCTTAAAATCTATTCTAAACACAAGAAAACGCGAAAAAAAATTTTTATGGTATTTTGATACGATAATTCAATAAAACAAAATTATTCTATCGTCTACCTATTTGATGCTTTCTCAACCTGAGCATGATTATATTTTGAAATACGATTTTTGTAAAATGTAGTTGTACCATCAATCTTGACTACGGCCAGGTGGAGAGTATGGCTGGTCAACACAAGAAGCTTTCTCCTACATAACACTTGACTCCTTCTTCTGTTTCATTCTTGGGTTCAGTGCGACTCGTTGGCATGAGAAAAGAACACATATTTTAGAATCTGTAAATATAAAGATTAACAGGTCATTACAGTAAAGAGACCGAAAAATATGAAAGCGAATATTATCATATAATTAATCAAAATATCATATGATTAATCAAAATATCATATGATTAATCAAAATATTATTTGATTAATCAAAATATATAATTAACATTTTTTTCGTTTTCCGTTTGTACAGACAATAGTAATCAAGGTTTCTGGTGATTAAATTTTAAATGAATCTGTTCTTCAATTAGTTACTGAAAGAACTTTAGTTGCTATGAAATATAATTTTGATTAAAAGTTACTAGAAAAATAAGTTTTTAAAAATCCGAACACGTTTTCCAACTGGGTTGGATTGAATTAAATCTATGAATATAATATATTGGTTGAAGTTGACATACATGTGCCATCAAGCGTTCATTTTCCATGTTTGAACCCGAAGAATTCATAATATTTGCACGGTCTGTAGATAGATTACAATACTAGCTGTCAAGGGAAATCAATTCACAATAAAATAAATTACAGGGATGGGATTATTGTTTTATACAGTGTATGAGGCATCATTCATAATTTAATGTGTTCGGCTTTGATCAAATCATAAACAATTTTTTATTACGTCTTTGAATAGTTTCCATTTTGTAGAAGGTTAATATATACTTATGACGTGGCTATAGCTTTGTGGCGGACCAGGCCTAAATTCTTCATGTTAAGTTCACTTTTTACTCTCTCTCTATTTGAATGCTTTATTCCCATGAGAGTTCACTCTCGTGTGACGACATAAAATTTCTTATCAATGAGTTCAAGTTGCTCTATAATTGCACTGAATCTACTTTCATATGCACACCGTTTCCTTTGCCTCATAAACCAAATGTTAAACTACATCTTGTTGCATTGTAGCATAATTTCAGTTCTAAAATCATCAAGTTGTAAGATTCGTAATTATAGCTGCATATTTTATATGCACCCCATGCATGGATTCAGTTAAGGCAGAGTCTTTATATTGTAAATTCGAGGATAGTATAGTTTTGGGTAGACTCTCATTAAACACGCATTTGTGAGGTATTTTTAACTTCATTGATTACATGTAGATAAATCAAATCCATACAGAAGTATATCCAATACATTACACTTAACAGTTTGCAGCTATTTAAAAAAAGGTTCTATTTGTAGATATAATCTCTGTAATGTTAGAATTTCATCTAAATATACATATCAATACGGGATTATATTATATAGCGACATTGAAATTATATTATCCATACTCGATATTTTACCTTCAAATGAGTCTGGAATCACACAGGACAGACATGGCTAACCAACTGCAGATGCTTACAGAATCTTCCACGGCTCCGTGATTGCCTCGTACTTTTTCCTCGGGGGCACCTGATCCCACCTCGTTCTTTCAGGACTACGTGATTGCCTCGTACTTACTCCTCCGTGGCACCTCATCCCACCTCGTTCTTTCAGGGCTCCGTGATTGCCTTTTACTTACTCCTCCGTGACACCTGATCCACCTCTGCTTCTTCCACGGCTCCGTGATTGCTTCGTGCTTTCTCCTCCGGGACACCTGGAGCCAGTTGTTCGAAATTTTAACCACTGGTTAAGCTAACCAATGGTTAAATTTCATCTGACTATATCTTTGAAATAAGATGACTTAAAGTCATAGTCTATGTACTGATTTACAGCATATGAAACAAGCTTTGTAAAGCAATTTAGATTTTTACACAGAAATCTTATAAATTAAAGTAATTATCTCTCAAACTTTAATCACTGGTTAGCTTAACCAGCGGTTAAAGTTTCGAACAACTGGCCCCTGATCCCAACTCTGGTTCTTCCATAGCTCCGTGATTGCCTCGCACTAACTCCTCCATGACACCTGATCACACATCCGGTTCTTCCACAGCTCCGTGATTGCCTCGTGCTTAATCCTCCATGACACCTAATTCTACCTCTGGTTCTTCCATAGCTCCGTGATTGCTTATATGAAAGATATTACCGTTTGACTACAAGTCGTTACCTTAGCATATTCATTATTTACATATAAAAGAGGGAATGAAGCGACCAAAACATGACATTTACATAATGGTTTGCTGTCACTATGAATTTAACGTCACGGTGAATGGTTTGCTGCCACTATCCTATGTATGGTTTGTCGTCACTATGGATATGACGTCAGATGCCTTCCCAAATAGTAAAAAGAGTGATTAACAAAAATCGCCAATTATAAGTCATTGGATTTCTCATTTAATGTATATAGTAGAGTTGCTTCTAATTCTATAATTTGCATATAGTATAGTCCTTTCTGTAATGTATATAGTATAGTTTATTTTAAAAGACAGAAATGGAGACATTCGAAACAGCAGAATGAGAAAAATAATCAGTCAAAATATTCCAAACGGAATGCAATAAATCCTGTTCATGTTGCTCTGTTTCATTTTGGCCGATGGTCTTTTTCAAGAAACATGAACTTAAAAATATCTCACATATTGGCTCAATGTAAATACTATAAAGATTTTACATAGAGCCAAGATGTGTTATATTTTTTTAAATTCATGTTTTCCTGAAAAAGGCCATCAGCCGAAACGTTGAAACAGA
Source organism: Pteria penguin (assembly GCA_035048485.1). Lineage (NCBI taxonomy): Eukaryota > Metazoa > Mollusca > Bivalvia > Pterioida > Pteriidae > Pteria > Pteria penguin. The sequence goes on along the minus strand of CM068588.1, from coordinate 46,685,355 downwards.
GCAACATGAACAGGATGAGAAAAAGTCAGCAGGAGTATGCAGATAATAAGACAACATAAACACATCACATAGATATTGAGGACGGCCAGTCTAAGTGACCATTGCTACTCGGTCGGTGTAATTAAAATGAACAAATTTGTGACTGATTTATAAAAAAAAAACATATAGAATGCAACGTTCTTTTGACAGATCTGTATTTTTTACAGATCATATATACATGATTGAATTTTGATAATCGCCCAAAATTAAGTTTTCTGAAAACAACGTCAATATTCTTTTGCATAGACGCAATACTCACCATGCACTCGCCATCACAGTATACAAATTTAAATTTTTATATGAACTCCACAAGCTGAAGTTTACATTGCTTAAATTAGAAGACATTTTCGAATTTTTCTTTCTTCGAAAATATATAAAGAGATAACAAAGCATACAGATATTCCTGGATAATAAAGGGGAGGAACAATAATCATTCATTCCTCCTTTTTGTTGGTTTCTTGTTTTGTGTTTTGTTTTGATACTATACCGGTAATTTACATTACATATCCGGGGCTTTTTTACTTCATAGAATTTTGTCGTGATCTAGAGCTATATAAAGTGAATTAGGTGGTGAACGTTGATGGAATAGTCAATGTTTTGCTCACTTTTATAAGTTAATTTGAATTATTAAGAACCTCAGAAGTTGTGGCTTAGTGAGTAGTTATCATGTAATAGAACAGGTCTCACGACACGAGTTCACGTCGAGAATGTCATTAATGGGTTATAATAACAATACAGGCAGGTGTGAAGAAACTAACAGCTGTATGCTCTCTGATCTAACAAAACATATCTATCGTTGAAATTATGTTTTCTGAAGATATTTTAACTGATAAGCTGTAAGTTTCTAATGTCACTTACCTCAATGCATATCCTGTAATTGAATTGTCAATTTAATCAATCATTATTGAACGCATCAAACGAAGGGCTTATGAAAACACTTTAATTGATATTGGTAAACGATATTGCAGTGAAATTAAAACTAGTTTTGTTATTTGACTTGCAGCGTGCAATGCCTTGATTCCTTAATTAGTTCAAATAAACGATTTTTAAACGGTCGTTTAACTCTTTTGATATACGTATTATTATTGTATACTGTAATTGAAAACGTTTTACGGTTTAGAAATAATTTTCTTGTCAAGAAATTATTTCAATTCTTTGCAGACATGACTTTCTTTTCAAATCATTGATTTATCAACGTTATTTCAGAACATTTTATTTGAATGATTGCCGTTATACAAATAACAAAGCAATATGTGATATTGTTATACAAATGAACCAATATGAGATGCGGTTATACATAGAGCAAACCAATATGAGATACCGTTACAAATAAACCAATATAAGATGCCCTTATACAAGTACCGGTAACAAACTAATATGAGATACCGTTATACAAATAAACCAATATAAGATGCCGTTATACAAGTAACAAACTAATATGAGATATCGTTATACAAGTAACAACCGATATGAAATGCCTTTATACAAATATCTAACGACATGAGATGCTGACATACAAATAGCAAATCAACATGAAATGCCGATATACAAAGGGCAAACCAACATAAAATGCCGATATACAAATAGCAAACAGTATGAAATGCGTTATACAAATAAACCAATATGAGATTAGTTATTAAAATAGCAAACCAATATGAAATGCAATGTTATACAATGTTATACAATGTTATACAGATTGGAAGCTAGGGATTTGCTTTAACCATATGATAAAATGCATTGGAAACCAAGTGGAGTAATATGTTATTGAGTTATTGAGATATAGTATTTTGCCATCAAAGTTTGAGGACAGTTTTATCATTTAACTTCGATGTATTTCCCCTGTATCACAAGGTATATTTTAGTACAGAAACATATTTGGATCGGAGTTGAATGGAACGATTCAGTATCATCAATATCTTCCTTTTGCATCAAATATCTGTCTCGGCTACATTACAAAATTCACTCAGCGAAAATGGCACTAAGGTTAAACGGAAACTCATATGTTACATGTACGTCACATCCATTGTGCCAGCTTAGGACTTTCGGTCCATCGAAGTTATTAACCGCTCTACATGCATGTACTCCCTCTTAAGGTGAAAATTAGATACAAAGTAAAATGTATTGTATAACTAACATATTTTGTCTTCCTATTGCAGGCGGTTTACAACTACGCCATGGTGGCTTGTAAGTGTCACGGTGTGTCTGGCTCCTGTAGCCTGAAAACCTGTTGGCAGAGCTTACCGTCATTCCGTGACGTAGGACAGCGCCTGAAGGACAGGTATGACGGTGCCGTGGAAGTGAAATTCAACAGAAGAGGAACAAAATTAAAAAGAAAAAACAAAAAATTTAATAAGCCCCGAAAGGAAGATATGATTTATCTTCAATCTTCGCCTGATTATTGCAATGCTAACCCTGAAACAGGGTCAATAGGAACAGTGGGTCGTGAGTGTAAACGTACATCAGACGGCACTGATGGGTGTTATTTGTTGTGTTGCGGGAGAGGGTATAATACTTTTAAAAGGAAACTAGTAGAACGTTGCCATTGTAAATTCAAATGGTGTTGTTATGTCGAATGTAAGACTTGTGAAAGAATAGTGGATATACACACATGTAAATGATTTGCCGACAACATTCATAATTCAAACTATGCAGACAGACATACTTGCTATCAGCAATAACTGTGAGTTGTCCCAGGAAAGGAAGTCACAAATTTCCCACATGTGTCTCCACAACTCGGATGCAAATAAATGTGTTAGGTCAGCGCGCAAAAAGTATGGAAACCAGATGGACCAAGACAGGTCGAACGACTTGTGCCAGTATTCATGATTGTAAAGACCTCTATACCAACCGGTATACACAAATGGATTATCAAATCTCGTTTTGCTAGTTTTCTATTTGTAACATTGTTGTACATAGTATGAATGTACATACCTTCATTTCGTTTATTTATTACGCAATCATCATTTGTAAATAGTTTCATATGGAGAAATTTATGTATCAAACATCATTTTGTTGCACTACAGTTCATCGTCTTTTAACGGATTACCTCTCTTGTTTGATAAAATTTTATTGATTAATTTTATGGAAAACGTGATATGACTCATATGTAGACCATAACTATTGAATGCTTGAATGACATGATGAAAATAATGAATTATTAATATTTGTTCCTGATCATGTATTCTGTATAATCCCAGTAACCCATTATAATATTAACACATTCAAATTCTAAGTTTTCATTAAACTTATTATATATCTGAAAATTATTCAGACATAAAAATGTGAAAAGGAACTTTAATAAAGATAAATAAACTTTTATGTAAACAAATTAATGTCAAACCATTCATCAAATGCATCCTCTGTATAGAAGGCTTTTCAATCATAATGAAAACCGTCACTGAATTTTACAGCGACATACTAGATAAGTTCCCAGATTTTCCCGAATTTTCCGCCCAAGTTGAATTCGTCAATTTATTCAAAGGATGGTATATATACATGTACGATTAAACCTTCTTAGGAAATGATCCGACATGCTTGACGCGCCATGTATCGAACTGTATTGATTTCAAAAGTATGTAATTAAAGTTGATCAAATAGAAATTATTCTACCGAACATTTTTAATTCCAAGTTTATGACAACTATAATTCTAGAATTATGTTATTATCATTTTTTGAAAAATTACATTACACTTAACAATAATGGTCGAGTTTTGTACAACAGTGATTCGGTGACACTTCAAACGGTTCATTCGGGCATGTGGATGGGATTTACGTCCGACATAAGCCGGGGATTCAAGCATACCTTGCAGATTAACCACGTACTAGGCATTCCCTATGTGTAGAGGAAACCGTCGTCGACGTACATGCTACATGGATATTCATTGTATCATTTTAATCAAGTTCGAAAGGTTCTGATTTTTACATCATTTACACCAAGTAACTCTGCTACGTTATTCACCATAGTGAGCAGCTGTATGACGAATTATGTAAATGTGTAAGCAACGAATCTCTATCGATACCACGATTTACAAAGTTGTTGAGGGGTGTATATATAGTTAATTACCTGTTTTTCAGTGATTTAAATTCTAGAATGTACAAAATTAGAAATATATGGTATAGAACAGCCAACATTCAAATCAACAATATTCCTTAAGGTTGAGGTAACTCGATTTATTTCCTTTCTTCAATTAACGTTTGCAGGTAATGTGTCAATTTCATTAATGACACGATTTATTATTTGTAATTCATGTGAATTCTCGATGTATTCAACACATGTGTAATCAGTCTTATATGCCAGTTTGTGCAGCGAAAACAAAAGAAAACGAACATTTGCGAAAATAAAAATCACTGATTGTACTAAATTGATGCAGTGAAAGCGATAAAGTGGGACTTCAATGAAGTTTATTAGCTTTAAAGGTCACCAAGTGAAGTTGAGTATTAGAGCATAAAGCATTTCAAATGGGAGAGTTAACAAGAGAAGTTTGGAAAGCCATATCTCTGATACTATTGTGTATCATCTTCTTGTTAAATATTCATAAAGGATATTTTGGCGAATGACATAAAGTTCCACGTTCATTGTTGAGGTCAGCAAGACGATGTTGATCTCGGGAATTGACTGACCTTCTTAAGGGTTGTCAATGTCAGGGGGATCAGTAAATTGTGTCCAGTATACACAGACAAGACCTTTGTGTCATTTACATAGAAAATACCCGTGTTAAATAGAATAAATATTTGATTTTGCATAACTTTGATATTTGTTATACCAAACATAAATATAGAACAGTAAAACAAAGAAATCCGCGATCTTAAAATGTTTAATCCTCCTGAGCAAGCGCCTGACCTTACTTAATTGCCACGAGTCCACCGTCTCGAGCACCTGGCCGTGCCTGATCACCACGAGTCCACCGTCTCGAGTACCTGGCCGTGTCTGATCACCATGAGTCCACCGTCTCGAGTACCTGGCCGTGCTTGATCACCACAAGTCCACAGTCTCCAACACTTGGCCTTGCTTGATCACAACGAGTCCACCGTCTCGACCACCTGGCCGTGCCTGATCACCACGAGTCCACCTTCTCGAACACTTGGCCGTGCCTGATCACCACGAGTCCACCGCCATACAGGGCCAGTTACTGCAGTATTTTAAACTTAAATATTTTGTCTTGACCTTCCCCCTGATCCATTTAAGGGTATCAATGACAAAAACATATTACTAAGATCTATACGATGACTTATCCAAACATTGAACACAGATAACTATATCATTATCTCTTCTAGGTATATATGTGATTTAGTTATATAAATGTCCAAGTTTATATCTGTTTTTTTTTTTTTTTTTTTTTTGTTTTGTGAAATGAGCATGTTTTATTTGTTGTTTTCCTTTGAAATTGTTCAATATGTACATTGAAATAGTAATTTTAGTTGAAAATGTTTCCAGGTTATGTTTTTCACCGTCTTCTACATGGTTATTATTATAATTGTTCTGATCAACACTATTTACATTTATATATAATGGACGATAAGGAGTAAGAAAAAAGTAAACACACCATAAAGACATCCTTGTGTGTTAAGAGGGTAGAATAAGACGATATTCTGTGATCACGTGCTTCTAGAATAAAATCTTCACGTGCTGATTTACAGTAAGTAGAGCAAATCTTGAACATTGTAAAGAAATATAGATTTTACATTAAGTACGTGTTCACTCAGTATACATCATATATAGATTGCAGCAGTTTATTTTGTAGGTGTCCTCTTTCAGCACATAAGGTGCTGCTCAGTTATATACTGTGTCTCGTGTCAGAGTTATCATCGCAAATATGCAACTGGAATAGGGCTTAAAAACTTACACGACCATAGATCATAACGGTTACTCCTCACAAAATACAAGGTAATGTTTACCAGTCTAGTACTCCATCAGATTAAGGTCATATATGAAGCATTCATTTATGTAAAAACAATCCTGAAATCTAAACCCATTGTATTAGTATGCAGTAAGTGACGTGAGAATTGTTATTTGTATTAACAATATCTCACTAAATAATCAATCTTCTCTAATTGTAATTTGCATATCTATAGTAATCCAACGTTCTGAAGGACTTGGATTATTAGAAATGTGACTAAAATAAGGGTTTTTCTCGTATCCGTATGCAGGGTATTTTTATTATTTTCTTAAATTGCAATAAATGTTTAAAATAGTATTTGTGTTCCTCTTTGTCATCTATTTTACTTGAGAGAGACATGCTGGGTTACTTGTGGATTACCCGTTCATCGTTCCAGGTCAACACAGCACGTATATCAATACTATAGTAGCTAAACACGACTGGCATGTTCCTAGTCAACACAGTTAGCAAGTGTATCAACAATATAGTAGCTTAACACGCCTGGCATGTTCCTAGTCAGCACAGTTAGCAAGTATATCAATACTATAGTAGCTAAACACGCCTGGTATGTTCCTAGTCAACACAGTTAGCATGTGCATCAATGATATAGTAGCTAAACACGTCTGGCATGTTCCTAGTCAACACAGTTAGCATTTGTATCAACAATATAGTAGCTAAACACGACTGGCATGTTCCTGGTCAACACAGTTAGCACGTGCATCAATAATATAGTACCTAAACACGACTGGCATGTTCCTGGTCAACACAGTTAGCATGTGCATCAATGATATAGTAGCTAAACACGCCTGGCATGTTCCTAGTCAACACAGCATTTGTATCAACAATATAGTAGCTAAACACGACTGGCATGTTCCTAGTCAACACAATTACACATATATCAATAATATAGTAGCTAAACACGACTGGCATGTTCCTAGTCAACACAGTTAGCATGTGCATCAATGATATAGTAGCTAAACACGCCTGGCATGTTCCTAGTCAACACAATTAGCATTTGTATCAACAATATAGTAGCTAAACACGACTGGCATGTTCCTGGTCAACACAGTTAGCATGTGCATCAATGATATAGTAGCTAAACACGACTGGCATGTTCCTAGTCAACACAGTTAGCATTTGTATCAACAATATAGTAGCGAACCACGCCTGGCATGTTCCTGGTCAACACAGTTACCACGTCTATCAATAATATAGTAGCGAACCACGCCTGGCATGTTCCTAGTCAACACAGTTAGCACGTATATCAATAATATAGTAGCTAAACACGACTGGCATGTTCCTAGTCAACACAGTTAGCATGTGCATCAATGATATAGTAGCTAAACACGCCTGGCATGTTCCTAGTCAACACAGTTAGCATTTGTATCAACAATATAGTAGCTAAACACGACTGGCATGTTCCTGGTCAACACAGTTAGCATGTGCATCAATGATATAGTAGCTAAACACGACTGGCATGTTCCTAGTCAACACAGTTAGCATTTGTATCAACAATATAGTAGCGAACCACGCCTGGCATGTTCCTGGTCAACACAGTTACCACGTCTATCAATAATATAGTAGCGAACCACGCCTGGCATGTTCCTAGTCAACACAGTTAGCACGTATATCAATAATATAGTAGCTAAACACGACTGGCATGTTCCTAGTCAACACAGTTAGCATGTGCATCAATGATATAGTAGCTAAACACGCCTGGCATGTTCCTAGTCAACACAGTTAGCATTTGTATCAACAATATAGTAGCTAAACACGCCTGGCATGTTCCTAGTCAACACAGTTAGCATGTGCATCAATGATATAGTAGCTAAACACGCCTGGCATGTTCCTAGTCAACACAGTTAGCATTTGTATCAACAATATAGTAGCTAAACACGACTGGCATGTTCCTGGTCAACACAGTTAGCATGTGCATCAATGATATAGTAGCTAAACACGACTGGCATGTTCCTAGTCAACACAGTTAGCATTTGTATCAACAATATAGTAGCTAAACACGACTGGCATGTTCCTGGTCAACACAGTTAGCATGTGCATCAATGATATAGTAGCTAAACACGACTGGCATGTTCCTAGTCAACACAGTTAGCATTTGTATCAACAATATAGTAGCTAAACACGACTGGCATGTTCCTGGTCAACACAGTTACCACGTATATCAATAATATAGTAGCGAACCACGCCTGGCATGTTCCTAGTCAACACAGTTAGCACGTATATCAATAATATAGTAGCTAAACACGACTGGCATGTTCCTAGTCAACACAGTTACACATATATCAATAATATAGTAGCTAAACACGACTGGCATGTTCCTAGTCAACACAGTTAGCATGTGCATCAATGATATAGTAGCTAAACACGCCTGGCATGTTCCTAGTCAACACAATTAGCATTTGTATCAACAATATAGTAGCTAAACACGACTGGCATGTTCCTGGTCAACACAGTTAGCATGTGCATCAATGATATAGTAGCTAAACACGACTGGCATGTTCCTAGTCAACACAGTTAGCATTTGTATCAACAATATAGTAGCGAACCACGCCTGGCATGTTCCTGGTCAACACAGTTACCACGTCTATCAATAATATAGTAGCGAACCACGCCTGGCATGTTCCTAGTCAACACAGTTAGCACGTATATCAATAATATAGTAGCTAAACACGACTGGCATGTTCCTAGTCAACACAGTTAGCATGTGCATCAATGATATAGTAGCTAAACACGCCTGGCATGTTCCTAGTCAACACAGTTAGCATTTGTATCAACAATATAGTAGCTAAACACGCCTGGCATGTTCCTAGTCAACACAGTTAGCATGTGCATCAATGATATAGTAGCTAAACACGCCTGGCATGTTCCTAGTCAACACAGTTAGCATTTGTATCAACAATATAGTAGCTAAACACGACTGGCATGTTCCTGGTCAACACAGTTAGCATGTGCATCAATGATATAGTAGCTAAACACGACTGGCATGTTCCTAGTCAACACAGTTAGCATTTGTATCAACAATATAGTAGCTAAACACGACTGGCATGTTCCTGGTCAACACAGTTACCACGTATATCAATAATATAGTAGCGAACCACGCCTGGCATGTTCCTAGTCAACACAGTTAGCACGTATATCAATAATATAGTAGCTAAACACGACTGGCATGTTCCTAGTCAACACAGTTAGCATGTGCATCAATGGTATAGTAGCTAAACACGCCTGGCATGTTCCTAGTCAACACAGTTAGCATTTGTATCAACAATATAGTAGCTAAACACGCCTGGCATGTTCCTAGTGAACACAGTTAGCACGTATATCAACAATATAGTAGCTAACACGCCTGGCATGTTCCTAGTCAACACAGTTAGCATTTGTATCAATGATATAGTAGCTAAACACGCCTGGCATGTTCCTAGTCAACACAGTTAGCACGTATATCAATAATATAGTAGCTAAACTCGCCTGGCATGTTCCTGGCATGGTGTCTTCTGTACGTTGTGTTTACCTATCATCGTGTCTTCTGTACCTTGTGTTTCCCTATCATAGTGTCTTCTGTGCGTTGTGTTTCCCTATCATAGTGTCTTCTGTGCGTTGTGTTTCCCTGTCATGGTGCCTTCTGTATGTAGCGTTTCCATGTCGTGGTGTCTTTGGCACGTTGTTTGCACTGTCATGGTGTCTTCTGTACGTTGTGTTTCACTGTCATGGTGTCTTCTGTACATTGTGTTTCACTGCCAAGATGTCTTCTGTGCGTTGTGTTTCCCTGTCATGGTGTTTTCTGTGAGTTGTGTTTCCCTATCATGGTGTCTTCTGTACGTTGTGTTTCCTTGTAATGGTGTCTTCTGTACTTTGTGTTTCCCTATCATGGTGTCTTCTGTACGTTGCGTTTCCCTTTTGTGCTGTCTTCAGTGCGTTGTGTTTCCCTGTCATAGTGTCTTCAGCACGTTGTTTGCATTGTCATGGTGTCTTCTGTACGCTGTGTTTCCCTGTCATGATGTCTTCTGTGCGTTGTGTTTCCCTGTCATGGAGTCTTCTGTACGTTGTGTTTACCTATCATCGTGTCTTCTGTACGTTGTGTTTACCTATAATAGTGTCTTCTGTGCGTTGTGTTTCCCTGTCATGGTGCCTTCTGTACGTAGCGTTTCCATGTCGTGGTGTCTTTGGCACGTTGTTTGCACTGTCATGGTGTCTTCTGTACGTTGTGTTTCACTGTCATGGTGTCTTCTGTACGTTGTGTTTCACTGTCATGTTGTATTCTATGCGTTGTGTTTCACTGTCATGGTGTCTTCTGTACATTGTGTTTCACTGCCAAGATGTCTTCTCTACGTTGTGTTTCCCTGTCATGATGTGTTCTGTGAGTTGTGTTTCCCTATCATGGTGTCTTCTGTACGTTGTGTTTCCCTGTCATGGTGTCTTCACTACGTTGTGTTTCCCTATCATGGTGTCTTCTGTACGTTGCGTTTCCCTTTTGTGGTGTCTTCAGTGCGTTGTGTTTCCCTGTCATAGTGTCTTCAGCACGTTGTTTGCACTGTCATCGTGTCTTCTGTACGTTGTGTTTCCCTTTCATGATGTCTTCTGTGCGTTGTGTTTCCCACTCATGGTGTCTTCTGCACGTTGTGTTTCCCTTTTATGCTGTCTTCAGTGCGTTGTGTTTCCCTGTCGTGGTGTCTTCAGCACGTTGTTTGCACTGTCATGGTGTCTTCTGTACGCTGTGTTTCCCTGTCATGATGTCTTCTGTACGATGTGTTTCCCTGTCAAAGTGTTTTCTGTACGTTGTGTTTCCCTGTCATGGGGTCTTCTGTTCGTTGTGTTTCCCTGTCATAGTGTCTTCTGTACGATGTGTTTTCATGTCATGGTGTCTTCTGTACGTTGTGTTTCCCTGTCATGGTGTCTTCCGTACGTTGTGTTTCCCTGTCATAGTGTTTTCTGTGCGTTGTGTTTCCCTTTCATGGCGCCTTCTGTACGTAGCGTTGTCCTGTCATGGTGTCTTCTGCACGTTGTTTGCACTGTCATGGTGTCTTCTGCACGTTGTGTTTCCCTTTTATGGTGTGTTCTGTGCGTTGTGTTTCCCTATCATGGTGTCTTCTGTGTGTTGTGTTTGCCTTTTATGGTATCTTCTGTGCGCTGTGTTTCCCTATCATGGTGTCTTTTGTACGTTGTGTTTCTCTATCATGGTGTCTTCTGTACGTTGTGTTTCCCTGTCATGGTGTCCTCTGTACGTTGTGTTTCCCTATCAAGGTGTCTTCTGTGCGTTGTGTTTCCCTATCATGGTGTCTTCTGTACGTTGTGTTTCCCTATCATGGTGTTTTCGGTGCGTTGTGTTTCCCTATCATGGTGTCTTCTGTGCGTTGTGTTCCCTATCATGGTGTCTTCTGTACGTTGTCTTTCCCTTTTATGGTGTCTTCTGTACGTTGTCTTTCCCTGTCATAGTGTCCTCTGTACGTTGTGTATCACTGTCATGGTGTCTTCTGTACGTTGTATTTCCCTGTCAAAGTGTCTTCTGTGCGCTGTTTTTTCCTGTCATGGTGTCTTCTGTACGTTGTGGTTCCCTGTCAGGGAGTCTTCTGTACGTTGTGTTTTCCTGTCATAGTGTCTTCTTACGTTGTGTTTGCCTGTCGTGGTGTCTTCTGTACGTTGTGTTACCCTGTCATGGTGTCTTCTGTACGTTGTGTTTCCCTGTCATAGTGTCTTCTGTGCGTTGTGTTTCCCTGTCATGGTGTCTTCTGTACGTTGTGTTTCCCTATCATGGTGTCGTTTGTACGGTGTGTTTCCGTCTCTTGGTGTCTTCTGTACGTTGTGTGTCCCTGTCATGGTGTCTTCTGTACGTTGTGTTTCACTGTCATGGTGTCTTCTGTACGTTGTGTTTCCCTGTCATGGGGTCTTCTGTACGCTGTATTTCCCTATCATGGTGCCTTCTGTACGTTGTGTTTCCCTCTCATGTTGTCTTCTGTATGTTGTCTTTCCTGTCATGGTGTCTTCTGTACGTTGTCTTTCCCTGTCGTGGTGTAATGGAGATTGATGATGGATACCAGCTAACGAGAAGTTGAGGAATTTCATCTATTTCAGATTTATCTGAATTCAGATTTCTATTGATGCAACAACAACAGTTGACTATAATACTTAATTTCAGATGCCATTGGAATCTTTCGGTCTAACATCTCTGAGATCTATAGTTAGTAGAACTGAACAGAGCTACATATTTAGTTATATTGTATAATATTGCATGATAAATACCGTAAAATTATCATTGTTGCTATGTTTTGTAAAAGTCAGATGCCACATAACTAACAACTGGAGCATACAATGAATAATGTTGCACCCGTTTTGCAACCGTAAGTAAGCAATATGCAAGTAAACCTTTTTGCTCCGATTGAATATTTTTAAGCGGGAAAGAAGCAATACGTTCAGGTAACACACACTCACACACTCAACTTCCGCTTGTATAGCTTATCATAATCATAAAGTTAAACTTGACATTCAGCAGGCAATAGTTCGCATGTTTATCACCCAAAACCTCTCAAAATATCAATCATCCTCATCCAAATGTAGTCAGCTTTTATACACTCATAATTGCCAATGTAATCTTTGAAACGTGTTATCTTTTTCGCCTTATTATACTAAAACTGTTACAGTGATGACGTCACGCTGTTAATGTTTGGCATCTTTGATTTTTCCCTCAATTTGCTCGTTTATACTCCTGTGTTACAGTTTGTTTTCTTTTTAGATGATGGCTTAAGGACACAGGAAGATCTTGTCTGTCTGGCAAAGATGTGATGGTATTAAATGCAATTAGTAATTTTCTTCCGTTTGTTTTCTCATTTTCAAAGAGACGTCTATGACACGTATATGGTCTGTTTCCAATTAGCCTACTTTACGGTTTATCCATTGACGTTTTCTGTATGATACTTCTAAAGCGGTGATAATTATTGCGCAATGACAGAGGTCTATGTTACATTTCATTTAATGTGCACCGAACACGTGTTTCTCTACTAATAAATATCTACAAACATTTTCAAATTAAGATTAAGATATCTTGATATATTGATGATGTTGTGTTGATTCTCATGTACAGGCATCATATCCTAGAGAGATATGACTGAAGCTTGATATATTGATGATGTTGTGTTGATTCTCATGTACAGGCATCATATCCTAGAGAGACACGACTACAGGTTGATATATTGATGATGTTGTGTTGATTCTCATGTACAGGCATCATATCCTAGAGAGACACGACTGAAGCTTGATATATTGATGATGTTGTGTTGATTCTCATGTACAGGCATCATATCCTAGGGAGACCCGACTGAAGCCTGATATATTAATGATGTTGTGTTGATTCTCATGTACAGGCATCATATTCTAAAGAGACCCGACTGAAGCTTGATATATTGATGATGTTGTGTTGATTCTCATGTACAGGCATCATATCCTAGAGAGACTTGATTAAAGCTTGATATATTGATGATGTTGTGTTGATTATCATGTACAGGCATCATATCCTAGAGAGACACGACTGAAGCTTGATATATTGATGATGTTGTTTTGATTCTCATGTACAGGCATCATATCCTAGAGAGACACGACTGAAGCTTGATATATTAATGATGTTGTGTTGATTCTCATGTTCAAGCATCATATCCTAGAGAGACACGACTGAAGCCTGATATATTGATGATGTTGTGTTGATACTCATGTACAGGCATCATATCCTAGGGAGACCCGACTGAAGCATGATATATTGATGATGTTGTGTTGATTCTCATGTACAGGCATCATATCCTACGGAGACACGACTGAAGCTTGATATATTGATGCTGTTGTGTTGATTCTCATGTACAGGCATCATATCCCAGAGTGGCACGACTAAAGCTTGATATATTAATGATGTTGTGTTGATTCTCATGTACAGGCATCATATCCTACGGAGACACGACTGAAGCTTGATATATTGATGATGTTGTGTTGATTCTCATGTACAGACATCATATCCTAGAGAGACCCGACAGAAGCTTGATATATTGATGATGTTGTGTTGATACTCATGTACAGGCATCATATTCTAGGGAGACACGACTGAAGCTTGATATATTGATGATGTTGTGTTGATTCTCATGTACAGGCATCATATTCTAGAGAGACCCGACTAAAGCTTGATATATTGATGATGTTGTGTTGATTCTCATGTACAGGCATCATATCCTAGAGAGACATGATTAAAGCTTGATATATTGATGATGTTGTGTTGATTCTCATGTACAGTCATCATATTCGAGGGAAACACGACTGAAGCCTGATATATTAATGATGTTGTGTTGATTCTCATGTACAGGCATCATATCCTAGAGACACACGACTGAAGCTTGATATATTGATGATGTTGTGTTGATTGTCATGTACAGGCATCATATCGTAGAGAGGCCCGACTGAAGCTTGATATATTGATGATGTTGTGTTGATTCTCATGTACAGGCATCATATCCTAGAGAGACACGACTGAAGCTTGATATATTAATGATGTTGTGTTGATTCTCATGTACAGGCATCATATCCTAGAGAGACACGACTGAAGCTTGATATATTGATGATACTGTGTTGATTCTCATGTACAGGCATCATATCCTAGAGAGACACGACTGAAGCTTGATATATTGATGATGTTGTGTTGATTCTCAGGTACAGACATCATATCCTAGAGAGACACGACTGAAGCTTGATATATTGATGATGTTGTGTTGATTCTCATGTACAGACATCATATCCTAGAGAGACACGACTGAAGATTGATATATTGATGATGTTGTGTTGATTCTCATGTACAGGCATCATATCCTAGAAAGGCACGACTAAAGCTTCATATATTAATGATCTTGTGTTGATTCTCATGTACAGGCATCATATCCTAGAGAGACACGACTAAAGTTTGATATATTGATGATGTTGTGTTGATACTCATGTACAGGCATCATATCCTACGGAGACACGACTGAAGTTTGATATATTGATGATGTTGTGTTGATTCTCATGTACAGGCATCATATCCTAGGGAGACACGACTGAAGCTTGATATATAAATGATGTTGAGTTTATTCTCATGTACAGGCATTATATCCTAGAGAGACCCGACTGAAGCTTCATATATTAATGATGTGCTGTTGATTCTCATGTACAGGCATCATATCCTACGGAGACACGACTGAAGCTTGATATATTAATGATGTTGTGTTGATTCTCATGTACAGGTATCATATCCTAGAGAAGCACGACTGAAGCTTGATATATTAATGATGTTGTGTTGATTCTCATGTACAGGCATCATATCCTAGAGAGATATGACTGAAGCTTGATATATTAATGATGTTGTGTTGATTCTCATGTACAGGCATCATATCCTAGAGAGACCCGACAGAAGCTTGATATATTGATGATGTTGTGTTGATTCTCATGTGCAGGCATTATATCCTAAAGAGACACGCCTGAAGCTTGATATATTAATGATGTTGTCTTCATTCTCATGTACAGGCATCATATCCTAGAGAGACCCGACTGAAGCATGATATATTGAAGATGTTGTGTTGATTCTCATGTACAGGCATCATATCCTAGAGAGACCCGACTGAAGCTTGATATATTAATGATTTTGTGTTGATACTCATGTAGAGGCATTATATTCTAGAGAGAACCGACTAAAGCTTGATATATTGATGATGTTGTGTTGATTCTCATGTACAGGCCTCATATCGTAGAGAGGCCCGACTGAAGTTTGATATATTGATGATGTTGTGTTGATTCTCATGTACAGGCATCATATCCTAGAGAGACCCGACAGAAGCTTGATATATTGATGATGTTGTGTTGATTCTCATGTACAGGCATCATATCCTAGAGAGACACGACTGAAGCTTGATATATTAATGATGTTGTGTTGATTCTCATGTTCAAGCATCATATCCTAGAGAGACACGACTGAAGCTTGATATATTGATGATGTTGTGTTGATTCTCAGGTACAGGCATCATTTCCTAGGGAGACAGGACTGAAGCTTGATATATTGATGATGTTGTGTTGATTCTCATGTACAGGCATCATATCCTAGAGAGACACGACTGAAGCTTGATATATTAATGATGTTGTGTTGATTCTCATGTTCAAGCATCATATCCTAGAGAGACACGACTGAAGCTTGATATATTGATGATGTTGTGTTGATTCTCAGGTACAGGCATCATTTCCTAGGGAGACAGGACTGAAGCTTGATATATTGATGATGTTGTGTTGATTCTCATGTACAGGCATCATATCCTAGAGAGACATGACTAAAGCTTGATATATTGAAGATGTTGTGTTGATTCTCATGTACAGGCATCATATCCTAGAGAGACACGACTGAAGCTTGATATATTGATGATGTTGTGTTGATTCTCATGTACAGGCATCATTTCTGAGTGAGACACGACTGAAACAGTCACCTGTACTTACTACCATTATTTTATCTAGGTAGCAAAGGTACCGCTGACATGTATATGATTACTTTGATTTTCCAATCGTAGGCTTTCCATAAACATGGACTAATATTCCTCTTTCATATAATTAGCGCGAAAAATAACGATACACTCCTTAAGCATACTTATTGCACCTTGCGGTCCTTGTTATAAAACATTGTCCACAGAAATTCTCGTTTGTCATCGTGTGATTCTAGGTATTGTAACAGACCGTTTATACGGTTGTGGCATAGTACCGCATTATTCATATATAGGTTGTGTAGACATGAAATCTACGTCATCATGGCGGGAGTATACAGTCGGCAGGAGATGCTTACTCATCCATGTTACCTGACCATACCTGGGATTGTTCGAGGGCCTTTCTATACTTTTTACTCTGTTTTATTCTTACATTTTACCCTAAACAATAGCACTCAACAAGGAATATTCATTATGGTTCAAGCCTACTGGAAGAAGATAGACACATCACGCTGGAACTGTATCACCATAGCTCAATTTCGCTAGGTATCACGATAATTGAAGAACGCTACGACACGTATGACGATACTGGAACAATGATACGACAGGTATCACGATACATGAACAACGACACGATACGTATCTTGATACTGGAGCAATGATACTATACGTATCACGATACTTGATCGACGATACAATAGGTATCGCGATACTTGAACAACTATACTTATCACGATACTTGAACAACGATACGGTACGTATCACGATACTTGAAAAACTATACAAAAGGTATCAAGATACTTGAACAACGATACGATAGGCATCACGATACTTGAAGAACGCTACGACACGTATGACGATACTTGAACAACGATACGATACGTATCACGATACATGAACAATGCTACGACACGCATCACTATTCTTTTGTTAAATCAATAAATCAGGTGTATAATTTATTGCATTGGTTTTATGAAGTACCTATAAAAGTTCATGAGAAAAAAGACAAAAATAATAGTTTGTACTATAACTGGATCACAAATAAACACAAAAATATAAAAGAATATTCTGATTATCTGTTCAGATTCTTTTATGCATAATTAATTCTGATTGAGTCATGTATATATAGGCCTATATGATGAAATTGCTTTGGATTTTTTTTTTATTATTATATATAAAAAGAGTAATGACAGTATGGTTGACGTACCGTTTGAGCTTCGTCCTGTATCGTGTTTCGTATCATGGCCTATGTATCGCAATATATCTTATCATGGCCTATGTATCGCAATATATCTTATCATGGCCTATGTATCGCGATATATCTTATCATGGCCTATGTATCGCGATATATCTTATCATGGCCTATGTATCGCGATATATCTTATCATGGCCTATGTATCGCGATATATCTTATCATGGCCTATGTATCGCGATATATCGTTACATCCCTATTTCCGTTTCAATGGCGTTGTCCAAATGCTAGTTGAACTGTAGTTTATATGTTGTGCAGATAAACTAACTGGGTATCTGCTAAAAACTATAGACAGATAAACTATCTGGGTATCTGCTAAAAACTATAAACAGATAAATTATCTGGGTATCTGCTAAAAACTATAGACAGATAAACTATCTGGCTATCTGCTAAAACTATAGACAGATAAACTATCTGGGTATCTGCTAAAACTATAGACAGATAAATTATCTTGGTATCTGCTAAAAGCTATAGACAGATAACTATCTGGGTATCCGCAAAAAACTAAAGACAGATAAACTATCTGGGTATCTGCTAAAAATTATAGAACTAGCCGCTAATTTTAGTGGCGTACTAATGAACTAATGAATAAAAATCTTAAGGTAGTACACTATCCTACCTTTTCACTTATTAGACTGAAAAATGAATTCATGCTCGTCAGAGATGAAAAATGAATTCATGCTCGTCATGTTCGTAAGAGATGAGAAATGAATACCTCAAAGATTCCTTCATCATAATGGAATTCTTAAGACACGCTATGTGTTGTGGGTCATTGTTGTGGGTTATTGTTGTGGGTAATTCTTGTGGGTCATTGTAGTGGATAACTTTGGTGGGTAATTGTTGTGGGTGATTGTTGTGGGTCATTGTCATGGTTCATTGTCGTGGGTGATTGTTGTGGGCAATTGTTGTGGGTATTTGAAGTCCACTTGAGAAAGGGACAAATCGCCTCGAAAATGGAATGATTGCATTTTTTAGTGTAATAATCACTTTCTTGTGTTTTACATTTGACCTTTATTTTTTAAATGACATTGACCTTCGGTTGATCCGATAGCCTTGAACAGCATACGTTATTACAGTATTTTTTCAACGTGCTTTCCTTTAAATATTAATGTAATTATATCCGAACATTATAGATACAATTACTATTATGTTTCATCAAATATGATAATAGCAATTGTTATTCTCGCATGTATATTTCATTGTGACATAACACTGCATTAAGCCCATTATAACTTGATCATATTTCCCAGTCATATATAGCCATATTTAATATTTAGGGTTGGTCCAACCTAACCATATCCAATTTACATAAATTATTATTTTTGAAATAAAAACACATGTCAGTGATCATACATCATTAATATTGAACGATTTGTACCTCATTAAACATCGATTATCATATAAAATACTTCGACCATGTGGCCATGTGATTCATTATGATTGAATTACTTCCGGTGCGGCCTGATTTATAAAAACAAGGATGGGAATAAACAGGATAGAGAAATACACAACCCATACGATTCATCACTACAGCATGTCAATGTAAATGCTTACCTACTTACTCAACCATATCACTTTATTCCACGAAATGTCTTCCATATTCACAGATTTGTAACAGGGAGTGATTTTCTTGTCATCAGTAAGGGGTAAGGGGGAGGGTGGGAGTGATTTTCTTGTCATCAATAAGGGGTAAGGGGGAGGGTGGGAGTGATTTTCTTGTCATCAATAAGGGGTAAGGGGGAGGGTGGGTGTGATTTTCTTGTCATCAGTAAGGGGTAAGGGGGAGAGTGGGTGTGATTTTCTTGTCATCAGTGAGGGGTAAGGGGGAGAGTGGGTGTGATTTTCTTGTCATCAGTAAGGGGTAAGGGGGAAGGTGGGTGTGATTTTCTTGTCATCAATAAGGGGTAAGGGGGAGGGAGGGTGTGATTTTCTTGTCATGAATAAGGGGTAAGGGGGAAGGTGGGTGTGATTTTCTTGTCATCAGTAAGGGGTAAGGTGGGTGTGATAAGCTGATTGATTCATGACGTCGCAAGATTTCAGTATCTATAAATATCGCATCTTTCACGCAAGCGCACTTTATCTACTCCCGCACTCGGGGTTTTTTTTTCAGGTTCGATTGACTATCGTCCCTTTGAACCATTCGCCTGCAGGCTATAGGATCATCGAGCTAAATGGCCTTCTGTCTATCGGGCCTATTAGACGTTCGGACTATAAGACCTTCGGATTATCGGACCTTCGGACTATAAGACCTTCGGAATATCGGATGGTCACCATTCTCGCTGCGGTTATATTTCATATAGATGGAGCGTAACGACAATGGTATGGCTGGTCATATGGAGGAGGTAGAGACTTCCTGAGAGTCTGACCTTACATCTAACCTTACAACTGACCTTACATCCGACCTTACAACTGACCTTACATCTGACCTTACAACTGACCTTACATCTGACCTTACAACTGACCTTACATCTGACCTTACAACTGACCATATATCTGATTTATAGTGATCCATAAATTTCCACCTTGGGATGTCATATACGTATACCGACAGAGAACTAGTTTTAAAGTCATTTCAGTTTATTTTCAAACCAATACAGCATATAGAAAATAGAAAACATAACGTATTTACAATATATTCAATTAACATAACATACATACACACATACTTACATGTAAATACATACATACACAAATAAGTATAGTCATGTACAATACGAAGATACAGTTGGAAGGAGTGGAGAGCAAGCGCATGACAAATCACTGTTGTATTAGTCTGGAAAGCTGGACTTTGGGATCCGGCGCCATAAACTGACAAAATACTTAAGTCAAAATTTCAAATTCTTTTGTTTAACAATGAACGAATAAATGGGATTTGGCTTTCATTGGGTTTTATTCTATCAATAAATAGAATTAAACCATTCTGCATGACAATTTATTTGAACAATTTATAAGGGAGTAAATTAAAATAAAAAATATATATATACTTTTAAAGTATATTTTCAGTTTATGGTGCCGGACCCGGGTCCTAGTAAGTTGGGCTCCCGGTCCTGAAATATTTGACTTCTGGTCCTGGAGGTTTTGACATCTGGTCCTGGAAGTTTTGACATCTGGTCCAGAAAGTTTTTACTTTTGGTCCTGGAAGTTTTTACTTCTGGTTCAGGAAGATTGACTTCTGGTCCTGAAAGTTTTACTCATGTTTTTGAGTTGTGAAAGAAATTGTTGCAATTCTGGCTGTTACAGTATTGATCTGTTTACATTTACTGTCTATAACAACTCTCGCTGTCACAGTATTCATCTGTTGACATCTACTGTCTATAACAACCCTGGCTGTCACAGTATTGATCTGTTTAAATCTACTGTCTATAACAACTCTGGCTGTGGCCGTATTCATCTATTTACATCTACTGTCTATAACAACTCTGGCTGTCACAGTATTTATCTGTTTACATTTACTGTCTATAACAACTCTGGCTGTGACAGAATTCATCTGTTTTTATTTACTGTCTATAACAAGTCTGGCTGTCACAGTATTCACCTGTTGACACCTACTGTCTATAACAACTCTGGCTGTCACAGGATTTGTCTGTTTACATTTACTGTCTATAACAAGTCTGGCTGTCACAGTATTCACCTGTTGACATCTACTGTCTATAACAACTCTGGCTGTCACAGTATTTATCTGTTGTCATTACTGTCTATAACAAGTCTGGCTGTCACAGAATTCATCTGTTTACATCTACTGTCTATAACAACTCTGGCTGTCACAAACACAGCGTTTGATCATTACACTTATCTATAATAAGAAGGGAAATCGTGATAAGTATTGCCCTCCTCACCACTAGAAACAAGGTACTTATAAGCCATACCCTTCTTAAGTTTTATGACTAAATTAGAATTTCACCTTTAAAGTTTTAGTTTAAATTAAATTGAGAACTTCTTTCTCGCGCTTTCATCTGACATAAAGAAATCGTGAATTCACTGTTGTGACATGAATTATGGGCAAAATGCTATGAGAGGATAAATTACAATGTCCAATACAAATGCGCTTATATGAAAATCAAACTTTGTTGTTTGAAGTAAAAAATCGAAAATTAGATACATGTAATGTAACGAAAATGATTAAACACAAAACATCTGATAACTGAAATATATTTATGTTTTATATTTATGTATTAGCGAAGTCTGAAATTCCGCATCTCAAAGTATCCGTAGTAAATCCACTGGTTCGTGGAAGATGTCTGGGTGCAGAAGGATAAATACCAGGGAGAACAAAGGTCATTCAAAGTGGAATACATCTATCCATTTATGATCAAAACATACACTGAGAATTTTATAACTTTCAAGTGCAAGCGATGTTGTTCAGCAATCGAAAGAACATCTAGCAGATGGGATGCTATGTTTAACAATGTTATCACATTTCAACCCGTAAATTATATTTTATTGTAGATGATCGAGTGATATCATAAACTTGAACTTCACATGCGGGCACTCATCTCATTCTAACCCAGCAATGTCAAAGTTTTTTAATCATTGTTTCTATACTATTTTCGTATTCAAGCCATGGGTGCAGGAAGGTACAGAATTTTGGAACTTAGATTTTAAAGACTATGATATCGTTTATTACATTAATTTAATATTGTTAGATATCTAAATGTTAAATACAGATATACATTAAATTAGATGAAATCATCAATGATCGCACAAGTAGAACCTTCGTTATATGTATATATAAATGTTATGCACGCTTGATCGTAGTATGAACCATAACTCTCAAAATCAATTCAGACTTATTTTGTTACCTGGATGCTTAAAATACTTTGAATTATCTTTCTTTCAACCGTTAAATTAAAGAGTAAGCGATGGCCCTCACCAGGTGAACTGTATCCACCTTGTACAACCAAAAGAGGAAATTCAATGATTTGAATAATCGTATATAAAGAAACACTATCCCTCTGCGGATTTATAAGTTTTAAAACTTATTATAAGTTTTAAAGTCCACATGTATATAGTTAGACACCACTTCGAAGATTTACAAAAAAATCTTTAGAAAATATTGTACCAGTAACGAGATACCAACGTCGGAAATATCGTGCTTTTCTCTGCAATTTCACGCTTAGAAAATGAATATTCATGAGCCATCAATCATTTGACCGCATTAAAAGGATTCCTTTAATCACATCTGTTTTTCTATTTTTCATATCCGAATCGCTAAATATTTTTTTCTTCCCCGCTTCTTTTTCACATTCTCTATTTTGTTGATACGTTTGTTTACGTCTCGCTTCAGAATACATGTATATTATTGCGCGAAGTTGGCGCTTTCGGCAAATATGGACAATTTATGTGCACCTCACAATAATTCTTTTTTTTTTTAACAAATAATGCGGAAGTAAAGTTTTAAATTCTTGTATTAACGAAAAGTTTTTATCTCCGGGAAGCCTACAAAAATAGCAAATCAATGATTTTCTTTTCAATAGCTGTAAATTCAGGATGTGAGGGAGAGTGCCTCTGTAAAGCGTTGTGCTAAATTTTGATGACAAAGTAATTCCAATACCGACTTACGATGGTCATAAGGAGCAGGCGTGGTGTAGTGGTTAAGCGCTTGGCTTGCGGCGCCGACGATCCGGGTTCGATTCCCGGGTTGCGCCACTATGTTTAAGAGGTTGGTAACCTCCTGCTTTCATGTCGCGATATAACTGAAATATTGTTGAAAGCGACGTAAAACACCAATCAACCAACCAACCAACGATGGTCATATGAGTTCGATCAATAGATGACAAAGTGATCCCGATGCCGACTTACGACGGTATATTATATTATATTATATTATATTATATTATATTATATTATATTATCGTCAGTATCAAGAAGTATTCGGAAGGTCAGTCATTACATTTACATTTCTTTCATATGAAATCTACTTAGTATTGTAAAATTCTGTGTAATTCTTTCTACGAAGGTGTGTTCTGTTACCTTGTATATTGATATTTCTTGTGAGCATAATATATATATATATATATATATATATATATATATATATATATATATATATATATATATATATATATATATATATATATATATATATATATATATATATATATATATATATATTCCGAAATAGGAAATGACACATGAAAAAGGAAGATTGACGATGAATTTCGTATGTTATTAATTTACATGTAATTTATGGTATTATTAAAAACACGAGGTGTAATAACTGTAAGCAAATAGTTCTGCATGAGGGAGTTTAATATTGCAAATAATTTACCAACTTTTATCACAGTACATTAGTGTATTTAGAAGTATATAGCATTTTAAAAGTGCAAATTTTTATTGTACATACACATATGTGTACATAGTATGATAAAAATTACGCAAAAAGCAATAAAAGAAATAATCAAAGTATTGGAAGTATTCTATATACGGAAACAATATACCAATATTGGTGGTTTGAATCTGAAGCTGTTGCATGCAAGAACATTACAAGAACGACAACTCTCAAAACGTTTTTCTTCTCAAAATCTTTCTGTAAAAATTCATTATACACCATCACTCAGTTCCTTTCTAAAACTTGTATTCCCAAGTGATTGATTTTTTTAATTATTGAGTAAATCTCTGCTTTGACGGCAAAGCAAAGCAAATTTAGAACCACGCTGACATTGCTTAAATACTTCATGGCTTGCTACAATAATGACATAAGTTAAGTAATGTCGTCACGACTTGAGTGACGATTCCTGAAAGTTAACCAGAAAAACATTATATCTTGGTTATTGCAAAATTGTGACGATTTTGATCAAACCAAAATGACCCACGTGGAACTTTGTTCTAATTGACACTCCACTGTTACTTTTTGCCGATTCTGACTACGAGTTTTACTACCTCATATGGTATGATGACGGGTGTGAGCGGTCAGCAGGGGATTCCTTCATGACATCAGATGACACCTCTGGTTCGTGATAACCTATATTTCATATTCTGTATCATAGATATTTATATTTGACACGGTATCTTGACATTTTACTTATCCTTCGATTTTACAAACATTACACTTAAGGCTTCCAGCCAGTATGTAAAAACCATAGGCTGATCTAGAAAGTTTTGAAAGGGGGGATTGCAGTAACCCATGACTTATATTTTGCACTTTTCGGTCTGGAAAGAGGGGATGCAGCCCTAAAAATGGTCGAAAATGACTTTTGGGGGGGGGGGGGTTAAAATGTTCTGACCAAAAAGGAGGGGGGGGGGGTCGCAGGGGATCCAAATCCGCCAATGGAAAGTTGGTCAAAAATATGAACATATCTATACAATAGAATTACATGTACATTTATGATTTTTACTAATGAAACATATATGCCAAAAAATAAGAAAAGAAAAAAAAAAACCCAAACAAAACAAATACAAACAAAACAACAAAATGGCCCTAGAATGAGGCAACTATTGAACAAACATTTCACACCATGCCCCTGTGACATCATCATCATCAGGAAACCTGGTTCAGTAGCAGTTTCCCAATTTCTTCACCACGAAAATTTTTATCCAGACGTATCTTCGTGATGAAGCAATACACCGCAACTTTTCCCTCCTTTGTTCTATACTAACGATTATTTGTTGTCTTATGATATCTGCACCGTAATCCCCTGAGATAGAGCTCTGCATAGTAATCCCCTGTGATAGAGCTCTGCATAGTAATCCCCTGTGATAGAGCTCTGCATAGTAATCAACTGTGATAGAGCTCTGCATAGTAATCCTCTGTGATAGAGCTCTGCATAGTAATCCCCTGTGAAAGAGCTCTGCATAGTAATCCTCTGTGATAGAGCTCTGCATAGTAATCCCCTGTGATAGAGCTCTGCATAGTAATCCCCTGTGATTGAGCTCTGCATAGTAATCCCCTGTGATAGAGCCCTGCATAGTAATCCCCTGTGAAAGAGCTCTGCATAGTAATCCCCTGTGATAGAGCTCTGCATAGTAATCAACTGTGATAGAGCTCTGCATAGTAATCCCCTGTGATAGAGCTCTGCATAGTAATCCCCTGTGATAGAGCTCTGCATAGTAATCCCCTGTGATAGAGCTCTGCATAGTAATCCCCTGTGATAGAGCTCTGCATAGTAATCAACTGTGATAGAGCTCTGCATAGTAATCCCCTGTGATAGAGCTCTGCATAGTAATCCCCTGTGATAGAGCTCTGCATAGTAATCCCCTGTGATAGTGCTCTGCATAGTAATCCCCTGTGATAGAGCTCTGCATAGTAATCCCCTGTGATTGAGCTCTGCATAGTAATCCCCTGTGATAGAGCTCTGCATAGTAATCCCCTGTGATTGAGCTCTGCATAGTAATCCCCTGTGATAGAGCCCTGCATAGTAATCCCCTGAGATAGAACTCTGCATAGTAATCCCCTGATATAAAGCTCTGCATAGTAATCCCCTGTGATAGAGCTCTGCATAGCAATCTCCTGTGATAGAGCTCTGCATAGTAATCCCCTGAAATAAAGCTCTGCATAGTAATCCCCTGTGATAGAGCTCTGCATAGTAATCCCCTGTGATAGAGCTCTGCATAGTAATCCCCTGAAATAAAGCTCTGCATAGTAATCCCCTGAAATAAAGCTCTGCATAGTAATCAACTGTGATAAAGCTATGCATAGTAATCCCCTGTGATAGAGCCCTGCATAGTAATCCCCTGAAATAAAGCTCTGCATAGTAATCCCCTGTGATAGAGCTCTGCATAGTAATCCCCTGTGATAGACCTCTGCATAGTAATCTCCTGTGGTAGAGCTCTGCATAGTAGTCGCCTGTGATAGAATTCTGCATAGTAATCCCCTGTGATAGAGCCCTGCATAGTAATCCCCTGTGATAGAGCTCTGCATAGTAATCCCCTGTGATAGAGCTCTGCATAGTAATCAACTGTGATAGAGCTCTGCATAGTAATCAACTGTGATAGAGCTCTGCATAGTAATCCCCTGTGATAGAGCTCTGCATAGTAATCCCCTGTGATAGAGCTCTGCATAGTAATCCCCTGTGATAGAGCTCTGCATAGTAATCCCCTGTGATAGAGCTCTGCATAGTAATCCCCTGTGATAGAGCTCTGCATAGTAATCCCCTGTGATAGAGCTCTGCATAGTAATCCCCTGTGATAGAGCTCTGCATAGTAATCAACTGTGATAGTGCTCTGCATAGTAATCCCCTGTGATAGAGCTCTGCATAGTAATCCCCTGTGATTGAGCTCTGCATAGTAATCCCCTGTGATAGAGCTCTGCATAGTAATCCCCTGTGATTGAGCTCTGCATAGTAATCCCCTGTGATAGAGCCCTGCATAGTAATCCCCTGAGATAGAACTCTGCATAGTAATCCCCTGATATAAAGCTCTGCATAGTAATCCCCTGTGATAGAGCTCTGCATAGTAATCCCCTGTGATAGAGCTCTGCATAGTAATCCCCTGAAATAAAGCTCTGCATAGTAATCCCCTGTGATAGAGCTCTGCATAGTAATCCCCTGTGATAGAGCTCTGCATAGTAATCCCCTGAAATAAAGCTCTGCATAGTAATCCCCTGAAATAAAGCTCTGCATAGTAATCAACTGTGATAGAGCTATGCATAGTAATCCCCTGTGATAGAGCTCTGCATAGTAATCCCCTGAAATAAAGCTCTGCATAGTAATCCCCTGTGATAGAGCTCTGCATAGTAATCCCCTGTGATAGAGCTCTGCATAGTAATCCCCTGTGATAGAACTCTGCATAGTAAGCTCTGACATAGAGCTCTGCATAGTAAGCTCTGTCATAGAACTCTGCTTAGTAAGCTCTGTCATAGAGCTCTGCATAGTAAGTTCTGTCATAGAGCTCTGCATAGTAAGCTCGGTCATAGAGCTCTGCATAGTAAGCTCTGTCATAGAGCTCTGCATAGTAAGCTCTTTCATAGAGCTCTGCATATTAAGCTCTGTCACAGAGCTCTACATAGGAAGCCCCACCCCTGATTCACAGTACCTACCGGGCTTAGTAGCCTTCAATTAACAACAGACTGTAAAAAACCCAGTCTGGTTTGGTTTGGTTTTTTTAGGTTTTGTTTTGTTTTGTTTTTTATTTTATTTTTTTTTTTTTGGTGGGGGGGGGGGGTTGGGTTGCGTGTGTTTTATCTTTTATTATTCATTTACTTTTTTGGGGGGGGGGGGGTTGCGACATTGTATGGACTTATTTGAATTTGTCAGAATGATGATTCCATGTTTCATTATCACTAATGAAAACTCGGTGTGTTTTCACTATAAATGTCCAGAAGCTCGTGACTAGGCTAAATGGTTTGGAAGCAAAGTCGGTCATCATTGTCATCTAATGGCATTGTAATGGCATCGTCAGGCCGAGATGACATTTGCTTAATTTCCAATGAGTTTCACCCACGTTTGAATTCAATTGACAATTTTTTGCCTCTGTTGGAATATGAAGGACTAATATCTCCCTTGTGTTGTGTCGTATCTGCATGTAGTATTACACGGTTACATTTCATTAAAATGACTGACTTTGTATTCAAAAATAAACGTGATGCCATTCATTTTAAACCGGTCTATTTTGGGGTTTGATTTAGAAAAGTATCTTAATTTAATCATTCCTTTAATTAGCTTATATTGTTCACGTGTTATGTTACATACATCACATTGTCAAAACATTTACCTTTGACAGATGACACTGTAAGCATTTCACGCTAATTTAAGAGAGTTTTATTAAATCAAATCGAACACGTATATAGATAGGCATGTTTGTCATTCTGATCTGTCAATGATTGACAGATTGTAAAACAATGTTGATCAATAAGTGTCGATAAATGAAAAGGAAGTTGTGAAATATATAGAGAAACCTACAGATCTCCTACCTGTCTCGTCATACTGGATTAACGTGCCTTTGTCATTCCTTCCACTGCGTTAGGCCAGTGAGTTTTTGAGTACATTATGGCTTAGAGAGGAAACAATTCTTATTCATACTCATTGTATAGGAAAAAGCAGATGGCGTAAACTGTTTGTCGCCATTTTGTGTTACTACAAATAATAAACATTTATTTTCGTCCAAAATCTTTACATATTTTTTCTTGTACAAACGTACCGTGGCAGTGTGTTCCAATATGTGGTAGATTTATCGTAGTTGTTTCAATTTTCAAATAATTGGACGATAGGACTTATTATCCCCCCCTCTCTCTCTCTCTCAATTAATTTTGTATAACATATGATACTAAGGACACCGAACTGACATGATGATGATGGGATTTTTCAGTTCACTCTCTGACACAGAACTGACATGATGGGATTTTTCAGTTCACTCTCAGACAAAGGCTCCTGAGATATCCTGAAATACCAGGGGTACCATGTTATCTTCCATATTTCGGCAATATTTATATGAGAAATACGACATTCATCTATATTATCCTCATCATTACAAAGAAAGTTATATATTATACAATTATGGACTTTTTGGATAGTGAACTTAATCAACTCATACAGAAAATATGGCTGCTGCATAGCTCTTGATCAGCTCCTTGAAATGAGAAACAATATATACACCCCTACGCTACGCTATTTCTGGCGCGCTTCCCGTATTTACTGAAAAAAAAAACGGAAGCGAGAAATTTCGCGGTATTCGTGAATACGGTCTCATGATTACTGATCACGTGTACAGTTCTCAGCCAATGAGCGCAGGAGTAAAATTCGACTATATATATATATATATATATATATATATATATATATATATATATATTATATATATATATATATATATATATATATATATATATATATATATATACTTAATTATGAAGAGTGGAAGATATTTATCGATATCTGATGTGGAGAAGTCGAAGGTCATATTTACAGATACTAGCTCTATAGTGATATATGTTTCCTAATTATAACGCTAGTAAAATGCATGAAGATAGATTTAATTGACTCGAATTTGAATATACATTAAAATAATACCTATTTATTTCCAATCAGAAGGACAAGAATTTAACAATAAAGAAAAAAGGGGTGTTTAGGGGGACTATACGATCGAAAAAATATATGAGTTTTAAGCAAACAGTCTATAATAGACATGAAAATTAACCGGCGGTGGCATATGTCTTACAACCTTTTTATTATTATTATTATTATTATTATTATTATTATTATTATTATTATTATTATTATTATTATTATTATTGTTATTATTATTATTGTTATTATTATTATTGCAAATAAGATATTTAGCTCTTATGAATACAGCTGACATACTTTTAACTCATTCATACCCTTGAGCATTCATAAAACTCATTTTTCCCGAATGTTTCTGTGATACAGCTAGATATGTGGATAGCATGCAGGTTTGTAACGGAGAATCTGGATGAGTTTTTCTCCCTGTGAGATATTGGATATTGGCACCAACACGATAATGTTTAACCTGAGTGACAATATACATGTTTTATTCCTTTAAGAATTAGTATGTCGCGTAACAAAATATTTACCACGTCACAATATGACATATACATCAAAAGTTACAGGATGTTTATCTTAAAGACACTGCCCATATCATATTTATTATATATTATATCATATCATATTCTTATATCAGATGTTTAGTTTAAAATTCAAGATTTCTATTCAAAATTATATTGGCAACCTTCCATTATGGTTATCAGACTATCGTACAAAATCACATCACGTATTAAACTTGCCGTGTAAAAATGCACATCAAAGCTTGGAACTTACATGTATATAATACGTATGTAGAAACTGTTATATATATATATCCTCATAACGAACTGGTGTAAGAAAAGTAAAGATTGTGATTCGAGAGATCATATTTTGCAATAGAACTGCACAAGAAAATATATATCTAAAACAGTTATCAAAATCCACACGCCAAGCTACAGTGTATGAAACAAACACCATAATCCAATGATCTCCTGTAAGGACAACACATTGGAACAACACGACATCTATCTAGGAAATGCACTTGAACAGCACGACATATAAGGTTATACATTATTACAGGAACAAATCTATAGGACAACGCACTAGAACAACACGGCATCTAAAACTATATAGCATTACAGGAACAAACCTATAAGGACAACACTGGCACAACATGACATATAATGTTATACAGTATTACAGGAACAAATCTATAGGACAACGCACTAGAACAACACGGCATCTAAGACTATATAGTATTACAGGAACAAACCTATAAGGACAACACTGGCACAACATGACATCTAATGTTATACAGTATTACAGGAACAAATCTATAGGACAACGCACTAGAACAACACGGCATCTAAGACTATATAGTATTACAGGAACAAACCTATAAGGACAACACTGGCACAACATGACATCTAATGTTATACAGTATTACAGGAACAAATCTATAGGACAACGCATTAGAACAACACGGCATCTAAGATTATATAGTATTACAGGAACAAACTTATAAGGACAACACTCTGGCACAACATGGCATCTAATGTTATACAGTATTACAGGAACAAATCTATAGGACAACGCACTGGAACAATACGGCATCTGAGGTCATATAGTATTACAGGAACAAGCTTATAAGGACAACGCTCTGGCACAACATGGCATCTAATGTTATACAGTATTACAGGAACAAATCTATAGGACAACTCACTGGAACAATACGGCATCTAAGGTTATATAGTATTACAGGAACAAACTTATAAGGACAGCAATCTGGCACAACATGACATCTAATGTTGCACGGTATTACAGGAACAAATCTATAGGACAACGCACTAGAACAACACGGCATCTAAGGCTATATAGTATTACAAGAACAAACCAATAAGGACAACACTCTGGCACAATATGACATGGGGCAGGCGTGGTGTAGTGATTAAGCGCTTGGATTGCGGCGCCGACGATCCGGGTTTGATTCCCGGGTTGCGCCACTATGTTTAAGAGGTTGGTAACCTCCTGCTTCCATATCATGATATAACTGAAATATTGTTGAAAGCGACGTAAAACACCAATCAACCAACCAACAACATGACATCTAATGTTATACAGTATTACAGGAGCAAATCTATAGGACAACGCATTAGAACAACACGGCATCTAAGGCTATATAGTATTACAGGAACAAACTTATAAGTACAACACTCTGGCACAGCATGACATCTAATGTTATACGGTATTACAGGAACGAATGTATAGGACAACACACTGGAACAGCACGGCATCTAATGTTACACAGTGTTACAGTAAAATGAGACAGTAACTGATGTCACATGACTGTGGCACTAACAACAATGTACCACAGTGGACATTCACGGACCCCTGAAATCAGAGGTGAGACCCGGAAAGAGTCAGGAACAAACCAATAACGACAACACACTGGACAAGGCCCTTCATAGAATGCCCACCGCACTGTTAGTCAGCGTGCAACGCTCAAGCAAAAGTCTGCATTGGGTTGTAGAGGGACCCAATACAACAACTTTGAAACACGATTCTTCAGACGATAATGGCATCAGATTCTCAGGTTGAGAGAATATCTACTGTCGGTTCGCCATGTTTAGTATTACGTGTATAATTTACAAACACACTATATATTGCTTAAAACTAAATGAAAATTCCCTCTTTATGTCATTGGAGAGTATGAAATAATCAACAACCGCCAGCAAAGCGTGAAAAATAAAAAAAGACAATACAACAAACAAATTAATTAATAATTAATTAGGGACCAAATATATACTGTATCACAGATATCAATACACAAGTGACGCGAGGGCGAGAGCGTAGAAATACGGACTGTCTTACGCAATATAGAACAAGAATAATGTATCGTCACAAATAAAATACAACAATACAGTCATATTTGTTGGTGATAATGTCCGATAACTCCTGAAGTTTACAATGTGTATTTTACCCTCGATCTGATATTTCCCATCACATATTACCTTTGGACCTCTGGTAGAATATATAAGCAACAACTGCTACCTACACAAAGAGAAGAATATCAAAAAGCAACAAAGAGTGTACAGGAGGGCTGCCCCCGTGGCATTCTCTCACCACAGATCAACAAGCAAAGTTTTCCATATGATCCAGCATGAAACTACTAAGTCCAATACTGCAGAGGCGCAAACCCTAAGAAAATACCACAATGATGTACGGAATTGTGCACTAGTTGATCCGTCTCACTTCCTGGTGCCAACTATTTCTCTCAGAGGAAACAACACGACCCTCATCGTACTGAGGATTCTGGTCTATCTTTTTCCCGGGATCTGCAGTTCATTTGAAGAAGTTGAGAGTAGATCCAAGAAGTCACCATCAGATAACCCATACCTCCAGGAGCCAGATCTAAGGAGTCACCACAATATCCAGAGCCCTAGGAGCCAGATCTAAGGAGTCACCACAATATCATCCAGAGTTCTAGGAGTCAGATCTAATGAGTCGCCATAATATCATCCAGAGCCCTAGGAGCCAGATCTAAGGAGTCACCACATTATCATCCAGAGCTCTAGGAGCCAGATCTAAGGAGTCACCATAACATCACCCAGAGCTCTAGGAGCCAGATCTAAGGAGTCACCATAATACCACCCAGATCTCTAGGAGCCAGATCTAAGGAGTCACCATAACATCACCCAGAGCTCTAGGAACCAGATCTAAGGAGTCACCATAATATCACCCAGAGCTCTAGGAGCCAGATCTAAGGAGTCACCATAATACCACCCAGAGCTCTAGGAGCCAGATCTAAGGAGTCACAATAATATTATCCAGAGCTCTAGGAGCCAGATCTAAGGAGTCACAATAATATTATCCAGAGCTCTAGGAGCCAGATCTAAGGAGTCACCACAATATCATCCAGAGCTCTAGGAG
The DNA here is from genome assembly GCA_035048485.1 of Pteria penguin. Lineage (NCBI taxonomy): Eukaryota > Metazoa > Mollusca > Bivalvia > Pterioida > Pteriidae > Pteria > Pteria penguin. Next base: position 46,651,865 of record CM068588.1, on the reverse strand, counting down.
CCAGATCTAAGGAGTCACCACATTATCATCCAGAGCTCTAGGAGCCAGATTTAAAGAGTCACCATAGTATCACCCAGAGTTCCAGGAGCCAGATCTAAGGAGTCACCATAAAATCATCCAGAGCTCCAGGAGCCAGATCTAAGGAGTCACCATAAAATCATCCAGAGCTCCATGACCCAGATCTGAAAAGTCACCATAATACCACCCAGAGCTCTAGGAGCCAGATCTAAGGAGTCACCATAATATCATCCAGAGCTCCAGGAGCCAGAAGGAGTCGCCATAATATCATCCAGAGCTCCAGGAGCCAGATCTAAGGAGTCACCATAATATCATCCAGATCTCTAGGAGCCAGCTGATCTAAGGAGTCACCATAACATCATCCAGAGCTCCATGACCCAGATCCAAGGTGTCACCATCAGTTTATCCGGAGCTCCAGGAGTCAGACCCAAGAAGTCACGATCAGTTTATCCAGAGCTCCAGGAGTCAAATCCAAGGAGTCACCATCAGTTCATCCAGAGCTCCATAACCCAGATCCAAGGAGTCACCGTCAGTTCATCCAGAGCTCCAGGAGTCAAATCCAAGGAGTCACCATCATCAGTTCGAGTTGAGATAGGAGCAGATTTTATGTTAGCTTTTAACTACACAATACAAAATAAAGTTCTTTCAATTAAATACAAACCTGCACCACATCTGCACCGGTGACTCATTGTGAGGTCTGTACCTAAGTAGGAAGAAGGAGAGAACTACAAACAAACAAATGTCGAACATTCATTAACATGCTGATAAAAACCGACAACTTATTACTGTAGTACAAGTCAAACACATTGCAGTTCATTACAGCATACTCCCACAAGCCAGCCTCGTCGACAAAACGCAATGAAGAATATTAAACAAAAACAGCGACAGAACACAACAACGTCAGAACGAAACAGCGATAAAACAGCGACAGAATAAAAAACAGTGACAGATTGGACATGAGACACCATATAGTAAAAGCTTCTCTTAAACCAAGCACGGTGTCAAAACTTATAACACTTAAACCAAGCACAACGTCAGAACGTATAACACTTAATTTAAGCACAGTGTAAGGATATATAACATCTAAACCAAGCACAATGTCAGAATGTATAACACTTAAACCAAGCATGGTGTCAGAATGTATAACACTTAAACCAAGCACGGTGTCAGAACGTATAATATTTAAACCAAGCAATGTGTCAGAACGTTTAACACCTAAACCAAGCACTGAGTCAGAACGTATAACACCTAAACCAAGCACGGTGTCAGAACGTATACTATTTAAACCAAGCAATGTGTCAGATCGTATAACACCTAAACCAAGCACTGAGTTAGAACGTATAACACATAAACTAAGCACGGTGTCAGAATGTATAACACCTAAACCAAGCACGGTGTCAGAATGTATAACACTTAAACCAAGCATGGTGTCAGAATGTGTAACACCTAAACCAAGCACGGTATCAGAACGTATAGCATTTAAACTAAGCACAGTGTAAGGACGTATAACACCTAAACCAAGCAAGATGTCAGAACGTATAACACTTAAACCAAACACGGTGTCGGAAAGTATAACACTTAAACCAAGCATGGTGTCAGAACGTATAACACTTAAACCAAGCACGGTGCCAGAACGTATGAACGTATAACATTTAAATCAAGAACAGTGTAAGGACGTATAACACTTAAACCAAGCACGATGTCAGAACGCATAACACTTAAACCAAGCACGGTGTCAGAAAGTATATTACTTAAACCAAACACGCAGTCAGAATTTAAAACAAAACATTTGGGGTTTTTCTTTCTTGGTTTTTGTTTTGTTTCGTTTTGTTTCTTCTTCTTCTTCTTCTTCTTCTTCTTCTTCTTCTTTTTCATACTTAATGCCTTGAATTATTGTTATTGATATTCCTCATAGAGAGTAAAACAACGATATTTATTTATAATCCTTTATCTAACTAAACAATGCAATACAAGTTCTTCCTCGTCACGTGAATAATTAACTCCTTACTGGCTGCTGAGCATAATATGTGTATGCTCGTATATAAACACATGTATGTAATGTATTACATACGTTTAGAGAAAAGTTCAACATTAGAACAAAAGTTTGTGCAGTGTAAGGCAAATGGAAGTTCATTTTTCAACTATGCAAACTTTTGTAAAACAGCCTACAGTTGTATGAGAAAAATCACTATGAACATATAGATAACTAAAGAATAAATAATCAAAAAGATATTATAAATTTGATTGTAGTGTATTGATTTAAGACTGTCAGATGAATTGACAGTCGTTACTCGAGTGGTGTGATTAACCGGTTTACGGGTCCACCTTCCCACTCATAAAAATAGTAGTACAAAAGAACACTGAGAAACTTACAAGTAATCTTTTACGCAGAAAAAAATAGGTAAGTAATATAACATATGAAGTTTCTGAATACTGTATTTCATACTGAAATCCCTTAGAGCTATGCATGACGTACAGGTTGTGGATATTAAACCATCAGAAGGAATTCTGATTCCGGACTACCATAAATCCTTCACATGAAATATAATAATATAATCAGAATGTTGTTTATATGTATTCACTAGAAATCCTCACAGAATGAAGTACGTGCTTTACTGTATAAGTGTCAATACTTGATAGTAGAGTAGTGACTAAGCGTGTACCTGTCTGAAATCGTGAATGTCAGAGGAAATATCAACACTTGTTCAACCAATACATCTCACCATATCCGTTAAATACACGGTCACGATAAGAGAAAGCTCTAAAAGTGATCTTATTGCCGTCTTCTATAGATAAAAGTTCATGATATCCAGCAAAATTATACATGTTTTGCATAGCTTGGAAAATTAATTGCAATAATTGATACCAATGTTGAAATATCCTGCAAATTTTATTCCAATAAAGGCATTTGCTTGAGAGATTCACAATGTAGAAATGTTATCGCAAGGGGTATAAATTTCATATTGAATTGGCGTTATTGAGTGGCGCAAGTGGGCCACATAATGATGGAAAAAGAAGTCCTGCTTTTAGCACACTGAATGGATATTGAGATGGTATTGAACAAAAAATAATAATTATCTGTAATGATAAAGCTTATGAATGTTGAGAACATCCCCACTTTTGGTGTGATATAGCACATTCTATAATAGTATGTAGTTTGAGTATGTTTTATTTTTATCTTGGATTGTTTAGATTTTATTAAGATAGATGTTCAGTGAATATAAGGATTATTGAGTAACTTGAACGACATTGTTCTCAAATGCCACATAATAGAAGAATCTTGATAGGGGAGATCACTGAGTGAATTTTCTTGATAGTAGAATGTTTAAAGGGATTATTGAATAAAATGCAACGAATGCACTGATCAACTGCACAAACTTGATATAAATGATATGTAACCACGCAATAAAGTGAACGAAGATTTACGTGTGCCATCGTGAGTTCAAAATAATTGAAGATAAAATTTTATTTCGTCTGACATGTTGATTTGGGAGTTTACAAACAAACATGGCCAACTATAGAAACTTGGTGAACATTCTCGCTCTTATATTAGCTGCTCATTAGATAAATCACACGAGGGGAAAGTGTCACAAAATAAAATCATCACATGCCGGATAGGAGGGACACTACTTGTATTGGCTGAGAGAATCATGTAGTACATACCTAAAAACAATTGTTGAAATCGTGGGCGAACTTGATTTTTACTAGCAACGAGACGAGTTGTATGTATTTCTATTGTTAAATTCTACCGATGATAATATAGGATAAGTGAAATTAGGTAACGATGTCTATGGAGTATAAATATCTTATAAAACCTCTCTAAGATTCGAACGGAACTTTCCTCCAGTGGAATATGACCAAGGATACTATAACCAAAGTTTTTCAAGAAAATGGGAACAGAAAAGGAGAAGCACGGTACAGTCACCATTATAGCAATACTGCTGTTACTTTCCAATAATACAGGAGTTAAATGCAAGTAAGTTATATAATTGCTTTTTGCTATGTATCCAGATTCAAAGGAACCAGATTTACATACTATGTGTCGCTTTTCATAAAATGTTTGTTATCCATGTTCTGATTGGTTTAGTAGAAAATGTGTCAAAGTACGGTGCCGAGCACTAAAAATAAATCAGCATTTTTTACAATATTAAACAAAATGATGTTTAAAGCATCAATCTTGTTGTATCTATGCGATAACGTGGTAGCAGCTGGATTGAAGAGAGAGTGATACAATCATTTATCACAGACAGGTATATGGGAACTCGCTACCAAGTCGGTATATGGGAACTCGCTACCAAGTCGGTATATGGGAACTCGCTACCAAGTCCGATCGAACCCATATCTGACATAAGTGATGTGTTTTCAGGCTGAATAACTGAACCCATTCGACTCCGGAGGTCCATTTTGCTGACCTCCCCCTCCCCCTTCTCTCTCTCCTTACCTACCTAGCTATCAGTAATGATACCAGAATTCTATTCGGACTGATACTCTCTCTCTCTCTCTCTCTCTCTCTCTCTCTCTCTCTCTCTCCTAGCTATTAGTAGTGATACCAGAATTCTATTCGGACTGATACACACTCTCTCTCTCTCTCTCTCTCTCTCTCTCTCTCTCTCTCTCACACACACACACACACACACACACACCTTTCCTACCTACTTAGCTATTAGTGATACCAGAGTTCTTTTCGGACAGACTCTCTCTCTCTCTCTCTCTCTCTCTCTCTCTCTCTCTCTCTCTCTCTCTCTCTCTCTCTCTCTCTCTCTCTCACCTTTCCTACCTACCTAGCTATTAGTAGTGATACCAGAATTCTATTCGGACTGATACTCTCTCTCTCTCTCACCTTTCCTACCTACTTAGCTATTAGTGATACCAGAGTTCTATTCGGACAGATTCTCTCTCTCTCTCTCTCTCTCTCTCTCTCTCTCTCTCCTTATCTACCTACCTAGCTATTAGTAGTGATACCAGAATTCTATTCGGACTGATACTCTCTCTCTCTCTCTCTCTCTCTCTCTCTCTCTCTCTCTCTCTCTCACCTTTCCTACCTACTTAGCTATTAGTGATACCAGAGTTCTTTTCGGACAGACTCTCTCTCTCTCTCTCTCCTTATCTACCTACCTAGCTATTAGTAGTGATACCAGAATTCTATTCGGACTGATACTATCTCTCTCTCTCTCTCTCTCTCTCTCTCTCTCTCTCTCTCGTACCTACCTAGCTATTAGTAGTGATACCAGAATTCTATTCGGACTGATACTCTCTCTCTCTCTCTCTCTCTCTCTCACCTTTCCTACCTACTTAGCTATTAGTGATACCAGAGTTCTATTCGGACAGATTCTCTCTCTCTCTCTCTCTCTCTCTCTCTCTCTCTCTCTCTCTCTCTCTCTCTCTCTCATTACCTACCTACCTACCTACCTACCTAGATATCAGTAATGATACCAGAGTTCTATTCGGACTTTGATATACTCTACTTCATATAAATACACACTTACTACACTCTGGATTTTATGAATTGCTCTACAGATGTACTTAAGGTATAAATATATCACTTACACTGCGGGCCGAGCAAGGACACGTATATAATGTAACATGAAGTACAGCACGAGAAAAGTCGTTATTAGTAATCATATAATTTATTATTTACTTGTGGTAACGATACTACCACTTTCGTGTGTTTGGCATTTATGTCAACTGCAGTGAAGAGGGGCAATAGAGTAGACGTAACCTGGCATGCTATTCGTTATATAATAGCATGTTATCATTCTAATGAGAGATTTACAACATCAGAGTGACTTTTGTTTATACCCCACATTGGCAAATCCAAGAGCTTTTATGCAATTCCAGACTAAAATCATGCAAGGGAAAAAGGTTGTGGGGCATTCATGATGGTGGTTTTACAGGGGGCGTGTCAGTAAACAGGAAATTTCCTAAATAATAAGTGGTTACATTATAAAGCGACTTAAAGGTACATTTCATCTTTAAAATTCTAGGTACATGTAGCAATAACAATATGAACCATAAATGCACGATTCTTGTTACAGACCGTCATTTTCATCAAACCAAACAAGCCTTAGGTATGGTTCTTATGGTAGAAACTAGTTACTGATAATTAATCGAAAGTAGGCCTAAAGGGCATTGGTAGAGTGGTGCATGATGACTCGCTTATAATTTTTTAAAAATTCAACTAATTAAAAATGTTTATTAGTACATTAAGAAAGCTAAAAAAATCGACTGTTCAATTGAAGTTGACTATAATACTTGATTTCCATATTGCCCTCGGCTGCCTACGGTCCACCAGAAGTGACACTCATTAAGTGGTACAAGTGTAAGGAGAATTCTAATATACAGCGTATCATAAAATTCTATTCTTCCATACTTTTATGGGACACTACTATATTTGCTCATTCTTCTTCTGGGTTATATTTTGCCTGTTTGAAAATGCAAAATGAACATGCCAAAAGTACCACAAAAGTGTTGTATGCTATCTTACAGTCATTCACGTCCTTCTTTTTTATGTTTTGGTATACTTGTATATATTTTAAGAATATGAACTATTAGTATATAGAAAAAATTAGCACTTGGCAAAATTTGTATTTCACGAAACGTTGGAAGTAATTTTCAATTTCAGGTTCAAAAACTGTCATACTAGTATACGATACAGATATATAACCTCTACATGTTACATGGAGTAGAATATTTAAAAGTGTCATCACTGTCATCGTCATCATTGTAATCGTCATTAGCTAAACAGCAAAAAGAAATATTATTCTTGGTAGACAACTCAACACATCAACGGTGTAAAATTAGATTAATTCTTTATTCATTAATTCCTTTCGAACATGCTTTATATTCTCAGAAACTGGTATACTAAATCTGCACTATTTCTCAACATCTGTGAGTTTCTACCGCGGTGTTGTGAATACTGACGTCAAGATTAAAATAACGCGGGAATTTACGTCGTCAGAAAAAATTTCTTGGATGAGATATACCACTAATTTTTAAACCAATCAAAATGCGTGTTACATATAAAATTAAATCATTTTATTTTCTACATTTCTTGTCGTTGTGTGTCGGTTGGGACGTGTACATTACTATTCTATTTTCTTGTCGTTGTGTGTCGCTTGCTACGTATGCATTACAGTTAGTTTACTACCTTTCTTGTCGTTGTGTGTCGGTTCGGACGTGTGCATTATAATTTTATTTTCTACCTTTCTTGTCGTTGTGTGTCGGTTCGGACGTGTATATTACAGTTCTATTTCCTACCTTTCTTGTCGTTGTGTGTCGGTTCGGACGTGTATATTACAGTTCTATTTTTTACCTTTCTTGTCGTTGTGTGTCGGTTCGGACGTGTATATTACAGTTTTATTTTCTACCTTTCTTGTCGTTGTGTGTCGGTTGGGACGTGTATATTACAGTTTTATTTTCTACCTTTCTTGTCGTTGTGTGTCGGTTCGGACGTGTATATTACAGTTCTATTTTCTACCTTTCTTGTCGTTGTGTGTCGGTTAGGACGTGTATATTACAGTTCTATTTTCTATCTTTCTTGTCGTTGTGTGTCGGTTGGGACGTGTGCATTATAGTTTTATTTTCTACCTTTCTTGTCGTTGTGTGTCGGTTCGGACGTGTATATTACAGTTCTATTTTCTACCTTTCTTGTCGTTGTGTGTCGGTTGGGACGTGTATATTACAGTTCTATTTTCTACCTTTCTTGTCGTTGTGTGTCGGTTCGGACGTGTACATTACAGTTCTGTTTTCTACCTTTCTTGTCTTTGTGTGTCGGTTGGGACGTGTGTATTACAATTCTTTTTTCTACCTTTCTTGTCGTTGTGTGTCGGTTGGGAAGTGTACATTACAGTTCTGTTTTCTACCTTTCTTGCCGTTGTGTGTCGGTTCGGACGTATACATTACAATTCTATTTTCTACCTTTCTTGTCGTTGTGTGTCGGTTGGGACGTGTGCATTACAGTTCTGTTTTCTACCTTTCTTGTCGTTGTGTGTCGGTTGGGACGTGTGTATTACAATTCTTTTTTCTACCTTTCTTGTCGTTGTGTGTCGGTTGGGAAGTGTACATTACAGTTCTGTTTTCTACCTTTCTTGCCGTTGTGTGTCGGTTCGGACGTATACATTACAATTCTATTTTCTACCTTTCTTGTCGTTGTGTGTCGGTTCGGACGTGTACATTACAGTTCTGTTTTCTACCTTTTTGTCGTTGTGTGTCGGTTGGGAAGTGTACATTACAGTTCTGTTTCCTACCTTTCTTGTCGTTGTGTGTCGGTTGGGACGTGTACATTACAATTCTATTTTCTACCTTTCTTGTCGTTGTGTGTCGGTTGGGAAGTGTACATACAGTTCTATTTTCTACCATTCTTGTCTTTGTGTGTCGGTTGGGACGTGTGCATTGCAGTTTTATTTTCTACCTTTCTTGTCGGTGTGTGTCGGTTCGGACGTGTATATAACAGTTTTATTTTCTACCTTTCTTGTCGTTGTGTGTCGGTTCGGACGTGTATATTACAGTTCTGTTTTCTACCTTTCTTGTCGTTTTGTGTCGGTTGGGACGTGTACATTACAGTTCTATTTATTACCTTTCTTGTCGTTGTGTGTCGGTTCGGACGTGTACATTACAGTTCTATTTTCTACCTTTCTTGTCGTTGTGTGTCGGTTGGGAAGTGTACATTACAGTTCTGTTTTCTACCTTTCTTGTCGTTGTGTTTCGGTTTGGACGTGTACATTACAGTTCTGTTTTCTACCTTTCTTGTCGTTGTGTGTCGGTTGGGAAGTGTACATTACAGTTCTATTTTCTACCTTTCTTGTCGTTGTGTGTCGGTTGGGACGTGTGCATTATAGTTTTATTTTCTACCTTTCTTGTCGTTGTGTGTCGGTTCGGACGTGTATATTACAGTTTTATGTTCTACCTTTCTTGCCGTTGTGTGTCGGTTGGGACGTGTATATTACAGTTCTGTTTTCTACCTTTCTGTCCGTTTTGTGTCGGTTCGGACGTGTACATTACAGTTCTATTTACTACCTTTCTTGTCGTTGTGTGTCGGTTGGGAAGCGTACATTACAATTCTATTTTCTACCTTTCTTGTCGTTATGTGTCGGTTGGGACGTGTATATTACAGTTCTGTTTTCTACCTTTCTTGCCGTTTTGTGTCGGTTGGGACGTGTACATTACAGTTCTATTTTCTACCTTTCTTGTCGTTGTGTGTCGGTTCGGACGTGTACATTACAGTTCTGTTTTCTACCTTTCTTGTCGTTGTGTGTCGGTTGGGAAGTGTACATTACAGTTCTGTTTCCTACCTTTCTTGTCGTTGTGTGTCGGTTGGGACGTGTACATTACAGTTCTATTTTCTACCTTTCTTGTCGTTGTGTGTCGGTTGGGAAGTGTACATACAGTTCTATTTTCTACCTTTCTTGTCTTTGTGTGTCGGTTGGGACGTGTGCATTGCAGTTTTATTTTTTTACCTTTCTTGTCGTTGTGTGTCGGTTGGGACGTGTATATTACAGTTTTATTTTCTACCTTTCTTGTCGTTGTGTGTCGGTTGGGACGTGTATATTACAGTTCTGTTTTCTACCTTTCTTGTCGTTTTGTGTCTGTTGGGACGTGTACATTACAGTTCTATTTTTTGCCTTTCTTGTCGTTGTGTGTCGGTTCGGACGTGTACATTATAGTTTTATTTTCTACCTTTCTTGCCGTTTTGTGTCGGTTCGGACGTGTACATTACAGTTTTATTTTCTACCTTTCTTGTCGTTGTGTGTCGGTTGGGAAGCGTACATTACAATTCTATTTTCTACCTTTCTTGTCGTTGTGTGTCGGTTCGGACGTGTACATTACAGTTCTGTTTTCTACCTTTCTTGTCGTTGTGTGTCGGTTGGGACGTGTGCATTACAGTTTTATTTTCTACCTTTCTTGTCGTTGTGTGTCGGTTGGGACGTGTACATTACAGTTCTATTTTCTACCTTTCTTGTCTTTGTGTGTCGGTTGGGACGTGTGTATTACAGTTCTGTTTTCTAATTTCTTGTCGTTGTGTGTCGGTTGGGAAGTGTACATTTCAGTTCTATTTTCTACCTTTCTTGCCGTTGTGTGTCGGTTGGGACGTGTATATTACAGTTCTATTTTCTATCTTTCTTGTCGTTGTGTGTCGGTTGGGACGTGTACATGACAGTTCTATATTCTGCCTTTCTTGTCGTTTTGTGCCGATCACGGCACTCTTTTTGTTGCTAAAACGTAAAATTACTGTACTTTTTGAATTCGAATTTAGCTTAAAGTTGTAAAATAACTGCCATTTGCTGTAATCACTACAAAGTTGTAAGATTGCTGTTAATGTGTAGTGACTACAAAGTTGTAAGATTGCTGTTTGTCAGTCTGATTAAAACTATATCTTTATTCGCTTCTCTATTTGTCCCATTGCAGATAAAGATCTGGCGAAACCCCTTAAGAGGTCATGTTCTGGTGAACTCTGATGACGTCAGTCACTGAAACCGTTATTTCTCATAACCAATCAGAGACTCGGCTAGGCACGTGATAGTGACGTGACGCAATATGTAACAAATAATGTTCAAAAACTACCTTGTGGGTCACGCATGCTGTGAATGTTAATTTCATTCCTAGGAATTTGTAGCCGATCCACTGATTGGCAGAAATGTAAAGATGATGGATAAATCCAAACCACAAGTCCAAAAATCATGAAACCAGAGGACATACAAAATCAGTGAAAATGAAAAACAAATGGAAAATAACAAAATATGTCTACTTGAAGAGCATATGTGAACCCCTGTGATGGAGTGAGATCAGGTGCCCGGGAGAGTGATCAGAGTTCACCAGAACATGACCCATTACGGAGTTTCGTCAGATCTTTATCCGTAATGGGACAAATAGAGAAGCAAAATAAAGATCTGGTTTTAATCAGATTGCATGTTGTGTGTAATCACTACAAAGTTGTAAGATTGCTGTTTGTGCGCAGTGACTACAGAATTGTAAGATTGTTGTTTATGTGTAGTGTCTATAAAGTTGTAAGATGCTGTTCTCGAATGATTTGTTTGTTTCTCACCCAAGTTCATTACCCATGAATCAAGAAAAAAAGACAGTCATTCCTTATATTTACAATGCATTTTAAAAGGTTCTTTTTGAAAACAAAATATCAAATTCCCCGTTATCAAACTAGCAAGGACCGAATTTTTCCTGAAGTGGAAAAGTACTTCCGCCACGCAATATAGTACGTGTCTAGAATGCTAAAAATACTCTATCTGTCCAAGTAATTTCTTTAATTGCTCAAAATTAACATATCGTTATTACAATTTTTATATTTAATTAATAAGCCCCGCCTCTTTTAATATTGCTACGCATGTGATTTGCCATACGCCGGGTACTACTTCCATGACCCAAGTTCATGGACTGATGAACCGAGTCTGTTTAGCATGGTTTATCGAAGGAATTAGACTAGCATTGTAAATATTGTGCAGTGACTACAAAATTGTCAGATTGTTGTTTGTATGTAGTGACTATTCACTATAAAGTTGTAAGATTGATGTTTGATTAAATTGAAAACTTACTTTAGTTAAATAAAACATGAAATAGCAAGAATATCACCAAAAATTAAGGTCTCCTGGGAAAAATACCTTTCAATTTGTTGAGGCAATGAATCATCATATGACTGCTCGAAAAATGCAATGCTGTGTATCAACTTCATTTCAATACCTAAACATGTAACTGAAGAAAATTCATGAAACAGAATTACGATACTTAGCACATTCTGGTTAACAGATGGACGAATAACTAAACAAACAATATAATACCAAAATTGCCACACCGCGATGTATGAAAAGATTTTAATAAATAAGTACATAAAAGACAAACTTTTTGATACTAAGATTTCTTTATAAACATACAGAATTGTTAATAAAGTATTCTTTAAATTAAAGAAAGTTAGATAATCAATAATTAGCATTCTTTTCAGAGTGTTAATATTACATATCGGAACAACACGTATTACGACAACTTCTGTCTCCTCCCTATTCTGTCTCCTCTCTATTCTATATATCAGTCATAAGTTAAGGTTTATTACCAGCTCTACTCTCTTCTATAAGTATTTTCATCAGTAAGACCATGACAAGCACAAACAGGAAGGGACAAAACAAGCCTTCTGGTCTGAATCCTCTTGAAACCCTTTGCAGGCGATCGATTCCATTCGGTTTCTGACAATGTTTCAGGATATGACAGTCCAACCTGGCAAAGTCTACCTGTACTCAAGATATGACTGTCCAACCTAGCAAAGTCTTTCTGTACTCAGGATATGACAGTCCAACCTAGCAAAGTCTTCCCGTACTCAAGATATGACAGTCCGACCTGGCAAAGTCTTCCTGTACTCAAAATATGACAGTCCAGCCTGGCAAAGTCTTCCTGTACTAAAAATATGACAGTCCAACCTGGCAAAGTCTTCCTGTACTCAAAATATGACAGTCCAACCTGGCAAAGTCTTCCTGTACTCAAAATATGACAGTCCAACCTGGCAAAGTCTACCCGTACACAAAATATGACAGTCCAACCTGGCAAAGTCTTCCTATACTCAAAATGTGACAGTCCAACCTGGCAAAGTCTTCCTGTACTCAGTGAATGGCATGGATGTGAAAGAATGTATTGCACATTGAAATTCTTGCTAGGTTAATACTGAAACTTGCTATTTGTTCCTTATCTGAGCTGCTTTCCCTAAATCCGCCTTGTTACTATTGTACAAGAAAGTCTACATATTTCTTCGTTTGGTTTAGATGTTTATCCTTATGCGTATGGATTTGCGCGACATATCGTTTAAACTCTCCTGGCAAGTATGGATTTGTGCGACATACCGTAAAAATTCTTTTGATAAAAATATGGATTTGTGCCACATGTCGCATAAACTCTCCTGACATAAGCATGGATTTATGTCACATATCGTATAAACTCTCCTGACATGAGTATGGATTTGTGCCGCATATCCTCTATACTGTTCTGACATAAATATGGATTTGTGACACATATCGTATAAACTCTCTTGACATAAGTATGGATTTGTGCGACATATCGTTTAGACTCTCCTGACATAAGTATGGATTTGTGACACATATCGTATAAACTCTCTTGACATGAGTATGGATTTGTGCGACATATTGTATAGACTCTGCTGACATAAGTATGGATTTGTGACAAATATCGTATAAATTCTCTTGACATGAGTATGAATTTGTGCGACATATAGTATAGACTCTCCTGACATAAGTATGGATTTGTAACACATATCGTTTACACTCTCCTAACATAAGTATGGATTTGTGCGACATATCGTATAAACTCCCCTAAAATAAGTATGGATTTGTGCGACATATCGTATAAACTCTCCTGACATAAGTATGGATGTGCGACACATATCGTATAAACTCTCTTGACATGAGTAGACATAAGTATGGATTTGTGCGACATAAAGTATAACTTTGTATGTCCTCTGGTTTCATGATTTGCAGACTTATGGTTTGGATTTATCCATCAATTTTACATTTCTGGACATAAGTATGTATTTGTGCGACATATCGTATAAACTCTCTTGACATGAGTATGGATTTGTGCGACATATTGTATAGACTCTGCTGACATAAGTATGGATTTGTGACAAATATCGTATAAATTCTCTTGACATGAGTATGGATTTGTGCGACATATCGTATAGACTCCCCTGACATAAGTATGGATTTGTAACACATATCGTTTACACTCTCCTAACATAAGTATGGATTTGTGCGACATATCGTATAAACTCCCCTAAAATAAGTATAGATTTGTGCGACATATCGTATAAACTCTCCTGACATAAGTATGGATGTGTGACACATATCGTATAAACTCTCTTGACATGAGTAGACATAAGTATGGATTTGTGCGACATAAAGTATAACTTTGTATATCCTCTGGTTTCATGATTTGCAGACTTATGGTTTGGATTTATCCATCATCTTTACATTTCTGGACATAAGTATGTATTTGTGCGACATATCGTATAAACTCTCTTGACATGAGTATGGATTTGTGCGACATATCGTATAAAATCTTCCGAGATAAGTATAGATTTCTGCGACATATCGTATAAACTCTCCTGACATAGGTGTGGATTTGTGCGACATATCGTATAAACTCTGCTGACATAAGTATGGATTTGTGACACATATCGTATAAACTCTCTTGACATAAGTATGGATTTGTGACACATATCGTATAAACTCTCTTGACATAAGTACTTCATGTCAAGAGACATAGGGAATAAACCAAAATCACGTGATGCTAATAAAAGGTGAAAGTCAATCAGCTCTCGGCTTACCATATTCAATAACTGTGTGTGTGTGTGTGTGTATATGTGTGTGTGTGTGTGTGTGTGTAGGTGTGCGTGTGTATGTGTGTGTGTGTGGCTGGATGGGTGAGGGTGTGTGTGTGTACATCCGCCTTAAACTTTCCCTGGGACAGACCATGCCGTACTCTTTCTATGACTAGAGTTCTTGTTGCGATTACAGTTTCTGAGATTCAACAATAAAAAGAGAAAAATCTGCCACAACCACATGGTCAAATCCCAAGTCAGACAATTAAAGAAAATAGATCTGTCACAAAGACACGAAAAGATCCCACATCAGGCAAATAAAAGACAAGAGATTTGCCACAACCGCAGAGTAAAATCTCACATTAGTCAAATAAAATACAAAAATCTGCCATAACCACATTTTTAAATTCCCACATTAGGCAAATAAAAGACTTAAGTTCTACCACAACCACAAGATAAATCCTACATCAGGCAAATAAGAGACCAGAGATTTACCACAACCACATGGTAAAATCATACATTAGGCAAATGAAAGACAAAATATCTGCCACAACCACATGGTGAAGTTCCACATCAGGCAAATAAAGGACAAAACATCTGCTACAACCACATGGTAAAATCAAGATTACAGAAAACACATAGAGAAAATTACAAACATATTGAATGACACATAAACAAAGGCACCGACTTAGGACAGTCAATAAGCAGCTGAATGAACTACCAGCTGGTTAGCTGCATGGACTACCAGCTGGTTAGCTGCCTGAACCTCCAGCTGATTAGCTGCATGGACACAAGCTGGTTAACTTAATTGACCATCACATGGTTAGCTGCATGGCCCTCCAGCTGGTTAGCTACATTTGATTACCAACTGGTTAGCCACATGGACCACCACCTAGTTAGCTGCATGGACTGCCAGCTGGTTAGCTGCATGGACTGCCAGCTGGTTAGCTGCCTGAACCTCCTGCTGGTTAGCTGCATTTGACAACCAGCTGGTTAGCTGCCTGGACCACCACCTGGTCAGTTGCATGAACCTCCAGCTGGTTAGCCGCATGAACCACCACCTGCTTAGCTGCATGGACCACCACGTGTTTAGCTGCATGGACCTCCAGCTGGTTAGCTGCATGGACCACCACCTAGTTAGCTGCATGGACCACCGCCTGGTTAGCTGCATGGAACACCACCTTGTAAGTTGCACGGACTGCCAGTTGGTTAGTTGCATGGACCACCACCTGGTCAACTTAATTGACCACCACCTGGTTAGCTGCATAGACCACCACCTGGTTAGCTGCATGGACTGCCACCTGGTTAGCTGCATGGACCACCACCCGGTTAGCTGCATGGACCACCACCTGGCTGGACGCATGGACCACCACCGGGTTAGCTGCATGGACCTCCAGTTGGTTAGCTGCATTTGACTACCAGCTGGTTAGCCGCATGGACCACCGCCTGGTTAGCCGCATGGACTGCCAGACCATAAGTACAGATGACTATCACATAAACAAAAGAGGTGGAATTATGACAGTAAAGCTAATAGCTACCACGAAAGAACCTTGATGAACTAAAAAACGAAAAAGCGCCAATAATTCGAAGCCACTTAAACGCTTAGAAATCTGTGCATAACAGGGAGCTTTTATATCATCAAGAGTGGAATCCATAGAATCATTTACGTCTGGTAGTCTGGTAAGCAAGGTGCTGGAGCATGATTCTGAGTATCCTTAGTCAGATGAACTCTTCGATACTGGCTTACACTGATCAGGGTGGGGCATGTGAACCATGCAAGTATTTTCTACGTTGTAAAAGTGAATACAGATGTTTTTAAATTTTGCAGTTACTCAGTCACACAATACCGGTAAGATGTGTTGTAAATGGAATATTACAAATTTGTACCTCGACATGAAATGTGAATTTTCATGGCAAGCTGTAGAAGACCATTGTCAATAAGGCTTCATCAACTTCGTATGGCTTAATTTCGAGATCGGAAAGTCAAATTATTTCAAATACATAACCCGAGGTTTAAATCATTTGTCGGTCAATTTAGTAGTCTTCAATGAGTATTTATATAAGATTTGTAGGTACTTCTAGAGATGTTATTGTCTCAAATCACATAAAGTTTAAAAGATATTTAAAAGTAAGAAATAATCATTGTTGTTATTACGACTATATATGTTTTTAATCCTTTGTTTTTGTTTCATGACACTTGCGGTAGTATAGGCATATCGATACTGTTACCAACGCAGAGTCCATTCTAGACTGTAAATATACACAAAACCACGTATAATGTCATTCAAGATACGTGTATATCACACGTGCTTGTCATAGCTTTGTTTTCTTTAACCCCATGATAGGCGACTAAAATCGTTTGAATCAGAGCAGGATTTATAACTCGGAGTTTACCTTCGATGACAATGCTATGCCCTCTCCCTCTTGGTGGTCATTGATCTTGATAAGTCTCGAGAGGTTCCTAATGGTCATAAGTCAGTTAGGACGCAGCACAAAGACCTGGGTGATTTACGAAGTTTCAACTGGGAGATAGGAATGTTTACAGACACTTAATTCCTCGTTGGATGGTTATGTTAAATCAACAGTCTACACAGAGGTGCATATTCCCTCCAAGGGCTTATAGTGACGAGATTCTCACCTCCTTGTAAATCGTAGGGAAAGTCAACCATCCTTTTATAATTTAATTTCTCTTTTAAAGACACTTGATGTCAATTTAAAGTGATCAAACTGTGCCTTTTCCTCTCCTTAAATGACACAGTTGGTTCATTTGTTACTTTTGAAACAAAAGTATAACTTTCTAACGGCAATACCCAGTAATATTTAGCAACAAAAATTTTCATTGTAACAAATGCTTTCAATTTATAAAGCTAAGTATAACTATTCAAGAGATAATATTTTAAATTACTGTTTTAGGGGGGTTAGAAGACATTAAAACAAACGCACTAGAATATTATACTATAGTATAGTATAGTATAGTATAGTATAGTATAGTATAGTATAGTATAGTATGGAATAGTATAGTATAGTATAGTATAGTATAGTATAGTATAGTATAGTATAGTATAGTATAGTATAGAATAGTATAGTATAGTATAGAATTTAGTATGTAATGAAGTATAGTCAAGTAGTTACTATAGTATACAATTTACTGTAGTATAGAATACAGTATAGTATATAATAAAATATAGTATATACTATAGTATATTATATAGTAAGGTATAATTTATTAACCAAAAGACAATCATTATAGGTGTATAAACAGGATACCAATATACAATACAGAAGTAATTGCATGTTATGTCTGGCGAATGAGAAATCATACATCCATCATACAGGAGTTTGCTACAGTTATATACTTCAGTCAGTAATTAACAAATTCAAAAGTATGAAAAATTAATTAATGTGATTCAATAACATATAACAATTCGATTTAAATTTGAAACTGTCTTGAGTGTTCGAAATCAAATCTAAAGAAACTATAGGAATACAGAATTTCTATATAAAATCATTTTGAGGCGTTATTTGTCTTGAATTCTGAATGAAAAATTAAAAACTTCGTAAACTTCAGTAGCAATAGTGCTTTAGACGTTGTGAATTAAATTAGTTTCACTGCCGATGATAAGATTTCAGAGTATTTTATAAATTTCTAAATGTTTTACTATAATGACTAAGGCCTAGTTAATGACGTTATGTTTTTTTCTTGCGGTGATCTTTGCCTGAAAGTGCGCTGTATGAGAAAAAAAGGAATACTCTACATAAATCATATAAGAACTCAGTCACAATGGACCAGTATATAAAATATTAAACTTTATGACGAAATTCGATTTTATGCTTCATTCAAAGAAGAAATATACAACAGAGTTTGTCCAACCGAGACGTTCAATAATGCATATATTTTATACGAAAGATATATAAATCTAAGTAAGTATCAAGCTATCAAATCAAATATTACAGCATAAATAGATTTCGAGACCAAATAGTCTTGTGCAGTCATGTATAATTTTATTTTACATAAATAGTATATTTTGACTGATTTGTAGCAACGGGTTTGCAAAAGTCATTCGTTCCCTTTGAGTGTTGATTTACCACCACGTCCAATGGATCCATTAAGAAGTCATTGTGTAATGTGATACATAACCAAATATATGAAACGATAGATTGTATATTTGCCGAAGGTTTAGTGAGATACATATATGATATAGTTGTAGTACATTATGACGGTGTCAAGCAAATCACCAGAGATAAAGACATATTTAGCGACTTAAAGGATTCACAGAGTAAACTGAAAGTAAGCTGCCTGTTTCATCTTGCATTTACACAGTCTAATGCCTAGTTGATGCATTTAGTTTACTATGTAAATACAGATATAAGGGGAAACAAGAATATTAATCCAGCAAGTTTGCGCTTCTTCTGACTGTCGGACGTTAATTAGCTCGAGGCGTTTTGACAACTTAAGGCCTGATATTTATTGAGGCCGCTTTCTCTTTTTCGGGATAGTTTTGTCGTCATGGATAACAGTCTATAACTGACCTGTAGGTCGATCACATCCTAAAGAACGCCTTTCCTCACGGTGTGAGCACCGTGGCATTTTTTGCACACCAAAAAAGGATGGCATTCCAATGAGTGACAAATAAGCAGAGACGAGCTCCCTGCTGTTCCGTGTTGACAACGTGTCACCAAGAAAACTGGCAGCAATTTAACAGATGATAAAGCTTAACACATTAAAAGATTTTATACCCTAAGTTGCTGCAAACAGCAGAAATATCTTTAACATTGGTAAGGAACAATGGGGAGTATAAAAATGGAAAATAAAATTTTAATAGTGGAACGGAATGTTCCACCCTGAAATAAGGTGTGACACAACTGTGAGTTAAAGATTATATATGCTTGCAATATAATTGTAAGATATAGTATACGAAGCAATTTCCACACTTCAACATAAGCTATTTCGACAATAAAGGTTCTAAAACCTTATTTGACCTATTTATACCTGTTGTCTACACATCCCTAGCACACATTCTCTACATTGCCGCCTTACCGAGGTGTTGCTAATGTGTGAATGATATTTTGCTTTTTTGATCGACTTGCTTACAAATTAATAGTACCAAGTGCCAAACCTGCATGTAGTATCCGACAATATTAATTTCTGTATTTTGTTTAATTTTGATAACAGAGCTTTGTCCGTACCCGAACAGATCGCCGTATGTCGTTTATCATTGAAGCACTTCACCTTGGCACATAGCTCTAGTGTTAGATAGATTTGTAGTGATAGTCGTGAAATGTGTTCAGTAAGTGGCCAGCGATAACAGATTATCCCAGTATAAGACGCTGATGGTCTTTTAACAAATGTCGATTGCACAATATAATACAAAAACAATATAAAAATCAACATGCTTGTAAGTAAAGTACGTACTTAGTACGACTATGATATAAACACCACATCAAACTTGAAAATGAGTTGTAAATTTCTATTCATGGAATTGTAATTGTGTAAGTGATATCATTACCTAAAATAGTGAAAAGGCAAATTCAGTCAAAGATATAACAGAGAAAAGGATGTGAAAAATCTGGATTAAATGATGTAATACGCAATTTATGGGAAGAATAGTTGTATGGGTCCTAAAGTCCCCCTTCAGCGCTAAAGCAGTGTATTCAAACGAACATCATGATTCTTCATAGAAGTGAAACGGATCATCATGCAGTCCATGTGTATCACTGTATAAACATTTGTCTTGTACAACAAATCGACTATTGGGTATTGGGGGAGGGGGGGGGGCATGACAAATGACACAATGACACCCATGCCAAATGCCTCTGACAATCAAGTTAGATCCAGGAGGAGAGATTTTAAAATGGCAGTTTTAGCTTTATAATTTGGGAGTATTCATGAAAATTGTGACAGCATCCCGATGTTTAAAAGAAACATTGCACAGGAATAACGCATGCGCTCGGGGAAATTGATATGGGCTTCGCGGTTCATGGAATATGCACATGACATGCTGGCACCATTTTCTCTGAACATAAACTTTAAGATACTCATTCCTTAAATAAATGTGATAGTGTGGAGGTCAATGGGGTGACTATGCTGATGTATTGCAACAATGATGACCTACCGTTACATCATAAAAATACGAAAGTAAATGGTGTCACATGACTTTGGCCCTAACAACAATGTACTACAGTGGACATTCACGGACCGCTGAAATTCAGAAGTGAGATCAGGTGCCCGGGAGGAGTAAGCGTCTCCTGTTTGGCTAGACATACCCGCCGTGCATGTCCTTACATACAGACGAAACAAATATAATTCAGCACTGTATATATACATGAATGTGAACATACACTGGATGGAAAGTGACACTGCCGCAGAAAATCAGAAAAAAGGGTATAATAACACTTAAGTCAAACCCTGCACGGGGAACTTATTTACAAGCTCCACACTGCAAAGGGAATAAGTGTGACGTTAATGTAAAATACGAAATTGACTGGTGTCACATGACAATGGCACTAACAACAATATACCACATTGGGCATTCACGGACCCCCTGAAATTTAGAGGTGACACCAGGTGCCCAGGAGAATTGAATAATTCATCTGTAGGCGATTCACGGCGCGTACATCCAGCCAGGCAGGAGATGATCTCACCTCCCGTACAGCTACAGGGACCAGTTGTTCCATACTTTAACCACTAGTAAAGCTAACCAATGGTTAAAGTTTATCTGACTATATCTTTAAAATCAGAAGCCTTTAAGTCATAGCCTGTGTACTGACTTGTGGCATATGAAATCAGCATTGTAATTTAGATTTTATATAGAAATGTTATAAAACAAATTTATTGTCTCTCAAACTTTAACCTCTAGTTAGCTTAACTACTAGTTTATCTTTGCTTTCTGTTTAGCTGGTTTTGACCACGCTTTGTGGTTAGCGGTTAAGTTCATTACTAATTGTATCGTAAAGCGTTAACCACAGATCTACTTGCACCAGGTAAAGCAAAAAGAAGAATAAGGCGTGATAAAACAAATATAGATGTCCATGACGTCACATAAATGTTCGATTATAGGACACCTATTTTCGAACATTAAAACATAGGTATATATCATATGTCTATCTATTTTAACTATACTCTAATTTCAAGACTATTTATTCTGATTTGAAGAGCTTTCAAGTGACGCAAATAGCTAAAATCAGAACATAAATGACGTTCTAATAATTGACTGCGTCCATAAGATTTGAAATCTGACTTCACTATAACAAAATGTCTATAAAGTATCATATTCTAAGATATCATTAAAAGTATAGTGTGATATGATAAACAGAAATTCAAACCTTTAGTATAGAACAGAAATTAAAATCTTTAGGATAGAACAGAAATTAAAATCTTTAGTATAGAACAGAAATTCAAATCTTTAAGACAGAACAGAATTTCAAACCTTTAGTATAGAACAGAAATTCAAATCTTTAGTATTGAACAGAAATTCAAATCTTTAGGATAGATCAGAAATTCAAACCTTTAGGATAGAACGGAAATTCAGACTTTTAGGATAGAACAGAAATTCAAATCTTTAGTATAGAACAGAAAATCAAATCTTTATTTTAGAATAGAAATTCAAACCTTTAGGATAGAACAGAAATTCAAATCTTTATTATAGAACAGAAATTCAAACCTTTAGTATAGAACAGAAATTCAAATCTTTATTATAGAACAGAAATTCAAACCTTTAGGATAAAACAGAAATTCAAATCTTTATTATAGAACAGAAATTCAAACCTTTAGTATAGAACAGAAATTCAAATCTTTAGGATAGAACAGAAATTCAAATCTTTATTATAGAACAGAAATTCAAACCTTCAGTATAGAACAGAAATTCAAATCTTTAGGATAGAACAGAAATTCAAACCTTTAGGATAGAGCAGAAATTCAGACTTTTAGGATAGATCAAAATTTTAAACTTTATGCTAGACTTTTCATATTTTCAATATTTATTTATTTATTTATTTATTTTTTTTTTTTTTTTTGATTTATTGTCATTTTATAGTGGCATTAATTATCTTACTGGATACTTCAAGGGAGATAATTAATATTTAAGAGAACGTATCTAACTAGATCTAAACAGCATTTATAAAAAGTCTGTTGAAGTGTCACATAACTATATTGACATTGATTGAGAAGGTTAATGATGAAAAATCACAATATCTGTCCATGATTAATAAGAAATTTGTAAATAATATGAAAACCCCCGTTTTCTCCACTCTGTCATTATGATTGATGTGCAGAAAAATCATTTAAAGAATAAAGCGCCGTCCTTCATTCAATACTCTAACGATGTAAGGAATTTCAAATAATCATACAAAAACTTTAATTATTCCTGCACCTTCGTATACTAATAGCTCTACCATATTTGAACAGAGGTAATGAAGGCGATTGATATGTTGCTAAAGTTTTCACTTTTATTACATTAGTTATGACTGGAGTATTACATATTCAGATGACAGACTGTCATAACTAGTTATTTTATAGCATATGGTGACATGTATTTCATCTAAACAGCAAATCACAAGTGAAGACTCATCGCTTATTGATTCAGACTGCCATTCGTATGCTTCATAGGTTCGTTTCCGACCAAATGATATGGGTTGTTTTGTTCTGGGTAAGGACAATGTCCGTCAAAGACATTCTTCAATCTGTATAACTAAAACTGCACTTGTCTTTTTGGTTCTATTTCTCGTCAAAATGCGATAGTTTCAAAGCTATTGACAACTACTACTGATACAATACGCCATTCTAGACTTACATACTCCTACTGTTGTTATGTTTTAGTCCAGTGTTATATACTCCTACTGTTGTTATGTCTTACTCTAGTGTTATATATACTCCTACTGTTGTTATGCCTTAATCTAGTGTTATATACTCCTACTGTTGTTATGTCTTACTCTAGTGTTATATATACTCATACTGTTGTTATGTTTTAGTCCAGTGTTATATACTCCTACTGTTGTTATGTCTTACTCTAGTGTTATATATACTCCTACTGTTGTTATGTCTTAGTCCAGTGTTATATACTCCTATTGTTGTTATGTCTTAGTCTAGTGTTATATACTCCTCCTGTTGCTATGCCTTAATCCAGTGTTATATATACTCCTGCTGTTGCTATGTCTTACTCTAGTGTTATATACTCCTACTGTTGCTATGTCTAAGTCTAGTGTAATATACTCCGACTGTTGCTATGTCTTACTTTAGTGTTATATACTCCTCCTGTTGCTATGTTTTACTCTAGTGTTATATACTCCTACTGTTGTTATGTCTTAGTCCAGTGTTATATACTCCTACTGTTGCTATATCTTAGTTTAGTGTTATATACTCCTACTGTTGTTATGTCTTAGTCTAGTGTTATATACTCCTACTGTTGCTATGTCTTATTCTAGTGTTATATATACTCCTACTGTTGTTATGTCTTAGTTTCGTGTTATATACTCCTACTGTTGCTATGTCTTAGTCTAGCGTTATATACTCCTACTGTTTTTATGTCTTAGTCTAGTGTTATATACTCCTACTGTTGCTGTGTCTTAATCTAGTGTTATATACTCCTACTGTTGTTATGTCTTAGTCTAGTGATATATACTCCTACTGTTGCTATGTCTTACTCTAGTGTTATATACTCCTAGTGTTGCTATGTCTTAGTCTAGCGTTATATACTCCTACTGTTGCTATGCCTTAATCTAGTGTTATATACTCCTGCTGTTGCTATGTCTTAGGCCAGTGTTATATACTCCTAGTGCTATGTCTTAGTCTAGTGTTATATACTCCTACTGTTGCTATGTCTTAGTCTAGTGTTATATACTCCTACTGTTGCTATGTCTTACTCTAGTGTTATATACTCCTACTGTTGCTATCTCTTGCTCTAGTGTTATATACTCCTACTGTTGCTATGTCTTAGTCTAGCGTTATATACTCCTGCTGTTGCTATGTTTTAGTCTAGTGTTATATATTCCTACTGTTGTTATGTTTTAGTCTAGTGTTATATACTCCTACTGTTGCTATGTCTTACTTTAGTGTTATATACTCCTACTGTTGATATGTCTTACTCTAGTGTTATATACTCCTACTGTTGCTATCTCTTGCTCTAGTGTTATATACTCCTACTGTTGCTATGTCTTAGTCTAGCGTTATATACTCCTGCTGTTGCTATGTTTTAGTCTAGTGTTATATACTCCTACTGTTCTTATATTTTAGTCTAGTGTTATATACTCCTACTGTTGTTATGTCTTACTCTAGTGTTATATACTC
Organism: Pteria penguin; assembly: GCA_035048485.1. NCBI lineage: Eukaryota > Metazoa > Mollusca > Bivalvia > Pterioida > Pteriidae > Pteria > Pteria penguin. The sequence goes on along the minus strand of CM068588.1, from coordinate 46,627,239 downwards.
CTACTGTTGCTATGTCTTACTCTAGTGTTATATACTCCTACTGTTGCTATGTCTTACTCTAGTGTTATATACTCCTACTGTTGCTATGCTTTAATCTAGTGTTATATACTCCTACTGTTGCTATGTCTTAGTCTAGCGTTATATACTGCTACTGTTGTTATGTCTTAGTCTAGTGTTATATATTCCTACTGTTGCTATGTCTTAATCTTGTGTTATATACTCCTACTGTTGTTATGTCTTAGTCTAGTGATATATACTCCTACTGTTGCTATGTCTTACTCTAGTGTTATATACTACTAGTGTTGCTATGTCTTAGTCTAGAGTTATATACACCTGTTGCTATGTCTTAGTCTAGCGTTATATACTCCTACTGTTGCTATGTTTTAGGCCAGTGTTATATACTCCTACTGTTGCTATGTCTTACTCTAGTGTTATATACTCCTACTGTTGCTATGTCTTACTCTAGTGTTATATACTCCTACTGTTGCTATGTCTTAGTCTAGTGTTATATACTCCTACTGTTGTTATGTCTTAGTCTAGTGTTATATACTCCTACTGTTGCTATGTCTTACTCTAGTGTTATATACTCCTACTGTTGCTATGTCTTAGTCTAGTGTTATATACTCCTACTGTTGCTATGTCTTACTCTAGTGTTACATACTCCTACTGTTGCTATGTCTTACTGTTATGTTATATACTCCTACTGTTGCTATGTCTTAGTTTCGTGTTATATACTCCTACTGTTGCTATGTCTTAGTCTAGTGTTATATACTCCTACTGTTGATATATCTTAGTCTAGTGTTATATACTCCTACTGTTGCTATGTCTTACTGTAGTGTTATATACTCCTACTGTTGCTATGTCTTACTCTAGTGTTATATACTCCTACTGTTGTTATGTCTTACTCTAATGTTATATACTCCTACTATTGCTATGTCTTACTTTAGTGTTATATACTCCTAATGTTGCTATGTCTTACTCTAGTGTTATATACTCCTACTGTTGCTATGTCTTACTGTAGTGTTATATACTCCTACTGTTGTTATGCCTTAATCTAGTGTTATATACTCCTACTTTTGCTATGTCTTAGTCTAGTGTTATATACTCCTACTGTTGTTATGTCTTAGTCTAGTGTTATATACTCCTACTGTTGCTATGTCTTACTCTAGTGTTATATACTCCTACTGTTGCTATGTCTTACTCTAATGTTATATACTCCTACTATTGCTATGTCTTACTTTAGTGTTATATACTCCTAATGTTGCTATGTCTTACTCTAGTGTTATATACTCCTACTGTTGCTATGTCTTACTGTAGTGTTATATACTCCTACTGTTGTTATGCCTTAATCTAGTGTTATATACTCCTACTTTTGCTATGTCTTAGTCTAGTGTTATATACTCCTACTGTTGCTATGTCTTAGTCTAGTGTTATATACTCCTACTGTTGCTATGGCTTTGTCTAGTGATATAAACTCCTACTGTTGCTATGTCTTACTCTAGTGTTATATACTCCTACTGTTGCTTAGTCTTACTCTAGTGTTATATACTCCTACTGTTGCTATGTCTGAGTTTCGTGTTATATACTCCTACTGTTGCTATGTCTTACTCTAGTATTATATACTCCTACTGTTGTTATGTCTTAGTCTAGTGTTATATACTCCTACTGTTGCTATGTCTTACTGTAGTGTTATATACTCCTACTGTTGCTATGTCTTAGTCTAGCGTTATATACTCCTACTGTTGCTATGTCTTACTCTAGTGTTATATACTTCTACTGTTGTTATGTCTTAGTCTAGTGTTATATACTCCTACTGTTGCTATGTCTTACTCTAGTGTTATATACTCCTACTGTTGCTATGTCTTAGTCTAGCGTTATATACTCCTACTGTTGCTATGTCTTACTCTAATGTTATATACTCCTACTGTTGTTATGTCTTAGTCTAGTGTTATATACTCCTACTGTTGCTATGTCTTACTCTAGTGTTATATACTCCTACTGTTGCTATGTCTTAGTCTAGCGTTATATACTCCTACTGTTGCTATGTCTTAGTCTAGTGTTATATACTCCTACTGTTGTTATGTCTTAGTCTAGTGTTATATACTCCTACTGTTGCTATGTCTTAGTCTAGTGTTATATACTCCTACTGTTGCTATGTCTTAGTCTAGCGTTATATACTCCTACTGTTGCTATGTCTTACTCTAGTGTTATATACTCCTACTGTTGTTATGTCTTACTCTGGTGTTATATACTCCTACTGTTGTTATGTCTTAGTCCAGTGTTATATACTCCTACTGTTGCTATGTCTTACTCTAGTGTTATATACTCCTACTGTTGTTATGTCTTAGTCTAGTGTTATAAACTTCTACTGTTGCTATGTCTTAGTCTAGTGTTATATACTCCTACTGTTGCTATGTCTTAGTCTAGTGTTATATACTCCTACTGTTGCTATGGCTTAGTCTAGTGATATATACTCCTACTGTTGCTATGGCTTAGTCTAGTGATATATACTCCTACTGTTGCTATGGCTTAGTCTAGTGATATATACTCCTACTGTTGCTATGTCTTAGTCTAGTGTTATATACTCCTACTGTTGCTATGGCTTAGTCTAGTGATATATACTCCTACTGTTGCTATGGCTTAGTCTAGTGATATATACTCCTACTGTTGCTATGGCTTAGTCTAGTGTTATATACTCCTACTGTTGCTATGGCTTAGTCTAGTGATATATATTCCTAACAACGCTCTAATGTAGTGTTATATTCTTCCAACGTTACAATGCCCTTTCGTAGTGTCATTTACTCCCACTGCTACAAAGCCCACCGTCTAGTGTTATTAGCTCCCACTGCTACAATGCCCTAGTCTAGTGTTGAATACTCCTTCTACTGCACTGCCCTAGCCTAGTGTTATTTGCTCACTACTACATAGCCCTATTCTATTGTTATAACTTCCACTGCTACAATGCGCTAGTCTAGTGTTATATTCTGTTTCTGCTGCCATGCCCTGTTTTCAGTATTTTTAAAACTCTTCTACTACATTGCCTTAATCTAGTGTTATATATTCCTACTGCTCTAGTCTAGTGTTATATTCTCCCAATGTTACAATCCCCTACTGTATGTTATATACTCCTTTTACTACACTGCCCTAGCGTAGTGTCATTTTCTCCCACTGTCTCAAAGCCCTAGTCTAGTGTTATTAACTCCCACTGCTATAATGCCCGAGTCTTATATTTTCTCAATGTTACAATGCCCTAGCCCATTGCTTTATACTTCTACTACACAGCCTTAGTCTAGTGTTATATACTTCTACTGCTACAATGCCCTAGTCTAGTGTAATATTTCCCCAATGTTTCAATGTTCTAGTGTAGGTAGTGTTATATACTCCTTCTAGTACAATGTCCTAGTCTAGTGTTATTGCCCTAGTCTAGAGTTAAAACTCCCACTGCTACAATGCCCTAGTGTAGTGTTATATACTCCTTCTACTACAAAGTCCTAGTCTAGTGTTATTGCTCTAGTCTAGAGTTAAAACTCCCACTGCTACAATGCCCTAGTGTAGTGTTATATACTCCTTCTAGTACAATGTCCTAGTCTAGTGTTATTGCCCTAGTCTAGAGTTAAAACTCCCACTGATACAATGCCCTAGTGTTATCTACCTACAGACGGGTTGAACACTGCGGGCGAGCCATACGTGGTCGCTAATTTATATACCCATTTAAATGAAGTTTAAATCAGGAAACGTCTGAAATCTTTTAGCCACGTTAATACGGATTGTTCACTTATATGGCGGCGTTACCCGTCTGAAGCGTCGTGGTAAAGAAAGAGGTAAAGAATCATCTCGGAGCAGGGAGATACATAGTACGCACCAACCTCACACCTTTTCTGTATATCTGCTATAGATCTGTCATTTCATTTCTTGTCATATAAATGTTCCACTTATACATTTATAACATAGTGTTCTCTCCTTGCCATATTTTATGGCATAATGTTCTGTCCTGGCAATTTATTTTATAGCATAATGTTCTCTCCTGGCAATATACATGTATTTTATAGCCTAATATTCTCTCCTGGCAATACATTTTCTAGCATAGCGTCATCTCCCGGTAATACGTTCTATACCATAATGTTCTCTTCTGGCAATACATTTTAAAGCTTAATGTTCTCTGTCAGCAATACGTTTTATAGCATGATGTTCTCTCTAAGCAATACGTTTTATAGTATGTTCTCTCTCAGCAATACGTTTTATGGTATGTTCTCTCTCAGCAATACGTTTTATAGCGTAATGTTCTCTCCTGGCAATACGTTTATAGTTGAATGTTCTCTCTTGACAATACGTTTTATGGCATAATATTCTCTCTCAGCAATACGTTTTATAGCATAGTGTTCTTTCCTGGCAATACGTTTTATGGCATCAGGTTTCCTCTCAGCAATACGTTTTATGGCATAATATTCTCTCTCAGCAATACGTTTTATAGCATAGTGTTCTTTCCTGGCAATACGTTTTATGGCATCAGGTTCTCTCTCAGCAATACGTTTTATGGCATAATATTCTCTCTTAGCAATACGTTTTATAGCATATCGCACTCTCACGACAACACGTTTCCTTGTATGATAAGTTTGACCTAGATTACACCTTTTTATGTAGTCTGTTTGTCCCTCAGTTATCGTTTTTGCAACTTTAAGAACCTGTTTTATTCAAACTGGAAGTGAAGAATTTTGTCGTGTTACTACAGTAGAGTATATTATTTTTCTGTTGTAAATTTAAGGAATGTTTTATTCAACATTATTCTTCTTCACTCTTAGATTGTCATGATTTCGATCTTGCGTCCTGTACAATCTGTTTACAATTTTCTGATAATGGTCTGATTCTAGTATAAACTAGTTTGCTACACTAATATGCGTATCTAATATACTTCATTATATATTCTTAAAATGTTTTTGATTTGATTTATTTCTGTTTTTGTTATTCAATGAATCAAATCACATGTTGCCAACATGTTTTAATCAAATCACATCTTGCCAACATGTTTAAAGGCGCGTTGATTGAAGTCAGTAGCTTGTCGCTCCGTCGAGGTTTAGGTCGAATGGTAACCATGGCAGGTTGAAAGATGCTCCATTGAACCCACCTAAGCTATTTATGAGCACTTCAGTTTCCGGTATCACTTCTCGCCGGCTGATATAGTATAGAAGAATTATCTGCTGACATTTTCTGTTTACACAAATATCATGCCTTACTGTACAGCCTAGTGATGTTATGCCTTACTGTACAGCCTAATGATGCCATGCCTTACTGCATAGCCTAGTAAAATCAAGCTTTATTGTACAGTCTAGTGATGTCCTGCCTTACTGCACAGCCTAATGATGCCATGCCTTACTGCATAGCCTAGTAAAATCATGCCTTATTGTACAGTCTAGTGATGTCTTGCCTTACTGCATAGCCTAATGATGCCATATCTTACTGTACAATCTAGTGATGTCATGTCTTACTGTACAATCTAGTGATGTCATGTCTTACTGTACAGCCTAGTAATGTCATGTCTTACTGTACAGTATAGTGATATCATGCCTTACTGTACAGCCTAGTGATTTCATGTCTTACTGTACAGCCTACTAATATAATGTCTTACTGTGCTGCCTAGTAATGTTATCTCTTACTGTCAGTCTAGTGATGTCATGTCTTACTGTACAACCTAGTAATATAATGTCTTACTGTGCAGCCTAGTGATATCATGTCTTACTGTACAGGCTAGTGATGTCATGTCAAACTGTACAGCCTAGTTATATCATGTCTTACTGTACAGTCTAGTGATGTCATGTCTTACTGTACAGTCTACAAATATCATGTCTTACTGTACAGCCTAGTGACGCAATGTCTTACTGTACAGTCTAGTGATATCATGTCTTACTCTACAGTCTAGTGATATCATGTCTTACTGTACAGCCTAGTAATGTCATGACTTACTTAACAGCCTAATAAAATCATGTCTTACTATACAGTCCAGTAATATCATGTCTTACTGTACAGTCTAGTGATGTCATGTCTTACTGTACATCCTAGTAATATCATGTCTTACTGTACAGTCTAGTGATGTCATATCACTGTGCAGTATAGTGATATCATGTCTTACTGTACAGCCTAGTGATTTCATGTCTTACTGTACAGCCCAGTAATATAATGTCTTACTGTATAATCTAGTGATATCATGTCTACTGTACAGGCTAGCGATGTCATGTCTTACTGTACAGCCTAGTTATATCATGCCTTACTGTATAGCCCAGTGATGTAATGTCCTACTGTACAACCTTGTTTTGTTATGTCTACTGCAAAGCTTAGTGATGCCGTGCCTTACTGTACAGCCCAGTAATGCCATGACTATTTACAGTGGTGTATTTATACTTCATGAACTTTTTGACATTAGTTTACATCTTAATACCATATTATTACACCCTTCCCATTGCAGAGTTGGTGTAATATTTGTGACACGAAGTGTTACTCTGTTATCATCGGCGTTCTGGGCGCCAACATATTGAATATTTGGGATTGACCTCTTTGCTCATGCATTCCTACACTAAGGAAATAGGTGCATGGCGATGTGCAGTAAATATGCATATATTCATGAAAAATTTATACTGTTTGTATGTTAAGAACTTCATATTCATTAAATTGTTTAGAAAGATGCATGGAAAGTTTATACCAGAGCTGAACAAACACGATGATTCGATGATTATTTTTTAGACTTACTGGCATGTAACCTATATTTTCATTCAGTCGTCTATTACTACGCTCTGATCGCACATTTTCGAGCCTTTCCGACTGCCCTTTTTAAGCTCAATAACAACAAAATATTGAGGACGTTATGCTAAAAATTGATGTTTTAATTTATTTACGTGGGACAACAGACTGTAAAAGTTAAATTTGACGTAAGCTTCTTCAGAGCTAGGTGTTAACGTGACCTACATTTGCAGCCTATGTTTTCCCAATTTGCATATATAGAGTTACATGATATGTCGTGCAATAATCTTTCATTTCAAAAATTAGACGCGTTAAATATTTATAATTTGTTTGAGATATAATCGTTAAAGTAACAATAAAGACATTGCGTGGAGTAAAAAAATATTTAAAAGTTTATTTTGAAAATAATATGTAGGGTTTTTTTTTTTTTTTTTTTTTTTTTTTTGTTTTGTTTGTCTGGAGGTTTTTTTTTTTTTGACATATCCATAGAGAATTTATGTTCGCGGTAGATTTATATGCAATGTGAATTGGCTGGACATCTGCAGCCGTTTAAGCTGTTTGGACAAACTACAAATGTTGCAAGTAGCAAACATCTTAGGATATTAACTTGAATGCATGTAAAGATGATGCTTTGGATGCTGCATGTGACATAATTTTTCGGCTTTAGTAACATAGTTAGCCTTTTGGGATACCTCAGTTCTGGACAAGCTACAAGTAACAAACTTACACTAACTAATTGTTCATCTTGGGATGCAGACCGGAAAATATGTTTCAAGCTGTACTGACATACTTTTTCCGTTTGAGTCATTTTGGTAACCTGTTTGTGGCACGAGTATCTCAGTTATGGACAGTACAAATACCAAACTTGCACCAATGATTCATCTATGGGATGCACACTAGAGTACCTGGCTCGGTTGCTTCAAGTGACATTTTTTCCACTTGAGTAATTCGTCGGTTGAGAAGCAGACTTATCGAACTACCAATTTGACTAAAATCATTGGATTCGTCTTTGGATTGCGCATCTTTTCAGATATTTACATTGGTCAATACATGCTTGATGGGGGAGGTAGGTTCACTTTTGTAATTTCCGTCCTGTGCTATCTTAATAATTTCTATTGTAATCAATGGGATGATCTGTATCAAATTTATAGATATAAAAAGTACCATTCTGTTCTATCTTTGTATTACGTGATATTTTTCTCTCTTTTCATTGGTCAAAATGGACAAAGACCATTTTGGTTTTACTTAAATTCATAAGAGAATTTAGAAACATGTTCTATCTACATTTGAAAATTTTCAAATTTAAAGACGCCTTATCATAATTTGTGATATATATATATATATATATATATATATATATATATATATATATATATATATATATATATATATATATATATATATATATATATATATATATATATATATATATATATATATATATATATATATATATATATATATATATATATATTATCTTAGAGAGCAAACAATTGTATTCAAAACTTCAAACTCGATTTTCTCGAAATTAAAAATTTGGCAGTAGAACACTATGGTTCTCAGGTGACGGTTAACCTGTTGGGGTTACTTCAGTTTGCGACAAACTAAACAAAATAAAGACTTCTCACTCGGCTGTATGCCAAGTCACCTCGAATAAACAGTATGTGAAATATCCCAAACTTGCGACTGAATGCATGATTCGTACATCTTTCCCACTTCAATTTTGTTTCATTAAAACAAAATTGATTTAAATAGCTCAATAATGAATCAAGAGTCATTTTGAATTTATGCCGTTAATTCTAAGAATGAAACTAGTTCTGAATTAATGCTGTTGATAACACCAATTTTCTTCATCTTCTTATGAGTGTCACTCAGGACCTTCAGTCCTTTGACTTTATCAGATTACTATATTGTGCGATAATCAATTTCAGTTATAGGCTTATCTGCACATTGTAAGTACCATAGCATAAAGCAGAAGATAGCTTCCTATCTTTTGTACTTTACATTAAACAGGTTATTACAATTATTATAATGCATACAGTAAATTATTTATCTATTTCATATATTGTTTTATTACTATATTATCGATGATATACACTGAACCATAATATAGTGATGTACATTTCATTTTCTTGAATACTTGGAAAAGTTCGATATTTCAAGCGTCGTCATCAAATATTGACAAGCATTGTAGGTGCAACCAATGAAAGCAGGGAACACAGATTATAGTCCTTCGTACATGAATCAATTCATTCCACGGTGGTTTCGCCGTTATTTCTGCTTCGCGTCATGATATAATTTCAATAGATCATATTTTATTACCTGGACAAATTAAAGGTTTTCATTCAAATATTTCACATTTCAGCTATATTTCTATTCTTTGAAGTTAGCATATGAAAGTTAAAGAGACATTTTCTTTGGTGTGTTCATAAGAGCTGTGCTACGCGGACCGCGATGTTACCCTTTGTATCTTTTGTGTAGCTTGGAGATCATATAAAATATATTGTAAAGAACCAATTCAAATTATTGGTGGGTTTATTTTGTTAAATGTTGTTTAAGTCAGTAAAGCCCTATTTAATTCAATACGTTGGATAGTTACATTTCATGACTCGCCGGGTTTTATTAAAGATGATTTCGAAAAATTTGACGGCATGGTGAGACACAGTCAATTTTGACGGCATGGTGAGACACAGTCAATTTTGGATTCTGTAAGCTATGTGTGTGATGTTTCCGTTCGTGTTCGTTCTCCTCTGGGCGGATCCATTATACTTAATTTTGACGAATGTCTTGTACAAGTTCAATCCTATGCAGCCCGTGGAATTATTCTACTGAAATATAAAAAGTTTTAATAACTATGCATCTACACAGAAAAAAAAGCTTTTTGTGTTAATGAAGTTTTACAATAATATCAGACCCCAAAAATAACAGATCCAAAATAGTATCAGACCCAAAATAATATCAGACCCAAAATAATACCAGATCCAAAATAATATCAGATCCAAAATAATATCAGATCCAAAAATAATATCAGATCCAAAATAATATCAGACCCAAAATAATATCAGATCCAAAATAATGTCAGATGCAAAAATAATATCAGACCCAAAATAATACCAGATCCAAAATAATATCAGATCCAAAATAATATCAGATCCAAAATAATATTAGACCCAAAATAATATCAGATCCAAAATAATGTCAGATCAAAAATAATATCAGATCCAAAATAATATCAGACCCAAAATAATATCAGATCCAAAATAATGTCAGATGCAAAAATAATATCAGATCCAAAATAATGTCAGATGCAAAAACAATATCAGACCCAAAATAATACCAGATCCAAAATAATATCAGATCCTAAATAATATCAGATTTAAAATAATATCAGACCCAAAATAATATTAGATCCAAAATAATGTCAGATCAAAAATAATATCAGACCCAATATCAAACCCAAAATAATACCAGATCCAAAATCATATCAGATCCAAAATAATATCAGACCCAAAATAATACCAGATCCAAGATAATATCAGATCCAAAATAATATCAGTCCCAAAATAATATCAGATCCAAAATAATATCAGATCCAAAATTACACGTAGTTTTAATGATTAAAATTAATGTAATTAAAAAGATAGTAATAACACTATTTGGGAGTACGACCATTCAAAAGTAATTTTGTTTAATTCATTCTAAAAGTTTCAGATTAAGTAGTTAGTATTCACATTACCTAATTTGAGAGAGAAAACAGAAGACATCTGACAAAGCTGTATGACACAAATCACCAAGAACATGCACACAAAACATTATTGAAACGTGTTAGACATATACATTTTCATAAGTTATTTCTATTTTACTTCATTTATTTATTTATTTATTTATTATCCATATATTTATGCATATTTTATTTTATTTTGATGCAGTGACATTTTCAGTTAAGCTTTGAATTTTCTGTTTTTCGCTTTTGTTTTGTTTTTTTATTATTATTACTTTTTTGTTTGTTTGTTTGTTTTTTTTTGGGGGGGGGGGTGGGGGGGAGGGGGGGATTAAATATTAGAATGATACATTGTTCGTAATCCAGCAACCTTATGGCCTCGCTGTATCTAAACAGATTCAACTTTATTAATCAACAAAAACAAGAGAACAGACGTGTAATCAGTTAGCGAGTGTTCTGTGTGTGTCTAAAACTCATTTCTTAAAAATATCAAGCCTTCGCAATAGTTATCATAAAATATTATATTTTCTTTACATTTTCATAATAAATAAATTTAAAAAATAGAACAACAGGGTGGTCCGGGTTGGTCAATAAATTTTGCAATATATCTATGTACATGATAAAACAAATTAGTTACACAAAACCGCAATTTAGAGTTGAAAATCCACCCTTGGAAAATGTAATGTTAAAAAAAGATAAAAACAAACACCCAGATGACGTCACAAAAATATCATATTTATTATAATGCAGTCGCGGCACTGACTGAGGATGGTGACTAAAAGCAAAACTGTCAAAGTCGCATATCATAAGTGATTACAGATTCTCTGTTATTCTCTTTTACACACATGTATACTGATTGGATTTTACATTTTTAATATTCTATTGTACCGCTACTTTGGGTACATTTTCCCCTCATATATGGAGAATGCATGATTCTGAAAAGATTTGCATAATAGAACACATATGCATGGTTCTGGTAAGTTGTGCAATATAGACCACACAAACATGGTTTTGGTGAAAAAAAACCAACTCAGTAATTATTAAGCAAAAAGGTACAAAATGGTTGAAATCAAGTCAATGTTATATGCATAGTTGATAAATAATATAAATTTGTGTTCATTCTACTGGCATTTTCCATGTCTTGTAACAATGAACAATCCACTTATAGAAAAGAATGTAACCCACTAAAGTGAAGGAGAGATCGTACAACCAGAAAGATATCTCCTGTTTCTTTGTGTACTTTGTTACGCCTGACCTGTATGACCTTGGGCTTTGTAAGATGCAGAATATTTGTAGGAAAAGTCCGGCATTGGGGGTTTTTAGCACTTCTATAAGTATATAAACATAAAGCGACTCAAATCTTTACAGAATATGAAATTTTTATTGTTCCCTTGGTAATTTTAAGATTCAGTTATAGTTAAAATAGTTAACTTATTCTTGAACAACAAACTGATAACACAGATATAAAAAACCGATTATTGGATATGATCTTATCAGAAAACTCTTTATGGTATCTAATATGATATAACAAATTCTTCCTTTTTATCAAGGACGAGTTTTCTTCGGCCAATAAGCACGCATTGTGATGCCTTTCCTTCTTGCGTTTTCCTTGTCCATATCTATAGGACAGACAACACTAGTGATACATTCAGACAAAATGCAAATTATAAAATTGAAATAAAGAATTTAGGACCTTAACTGTTCAAAGTGAAAGATATGCTTAATGCTGCGGTCGAAATATCTCGCTCTTTTTGTCACAAGCCAGAAAATGACTCGGTGCAAAGCGTATAAATAATGCCTAAATTGAGCAATTTAGCGGAAAAGTAAAAGACGACGAGACACAGTGTAAAGTATTTTGAAATAGATTTTAGTATTTTGATTCAACTCAAATGACGGATTAGAAAATAATGATTTTTAGAAATGATAATAATAATAATAATAATAATAATAATAATAATAATAATAATAATAATAATAATAATGATGATGATGATGATGATGATGATGATGATGATGATGATGATGAGGATGATGATGATAATGATAATAATAATAATAATAATAATAATAATAACAGAGATAATTACAATAACAAAGAGAATAATAATGATAATAATAATAATAATAATAATAATAATAATAATAATAATAATAATAATAATAATAATAGTAATAATAATAATAATATTAATAATAATAATAATAATAATAATTATAATAATAATAATAATAATAATTATAATTATAATAATAATAATTATGATGATGATGATGATGATGATGATGATGATAATAGTGTTAATAATAGTAATAATAATGATAATGATAATGATAATAAAAATAATAATATTAAAACTTAATATGAAATCACCCTTCCCAATGCATCACAATTGAGGTCTCTTATGTTTGTTCCATGTGACCGAAAATGTCTACTAGTTACCTCTAAGCAAGAAGGCGAGAAGTTCCGAATAATAATACTGATACACAATACCTGAACTGGTACAAAGGGTAAAACAAGAGATTCTGTACCAAATATGAACATCAAATAGTGTCAGGACCTATACCAGACATGACCTGGTAAGATGAATATTAATATCAATAACCAGGATTCTGTACCAGACATGACCTGGTAAGGTGAATAACATCAATAACCAGGATTCTGTACCAGACATGATCTATAGAGTAAGGTGAATAACATCAATAACCAGGATTCTGTACCAGACATGATCTATAGAGTAAGGTGAATAACATCAATAACCAGGATATTGTACCAGACATGATCTGGTAAGGTGAATAACATCAATAACCAGGATTCTGTACCAGACATGATCTATAGAGTAAGGTGAATAACATCAATAACCAGGATTCTGTACCAGACATGATCTATAGAGTAAGGTGAATAACATCAATAACCAGGATTCTGTACCAGACATGATCTATAGAGTAAGGTGAATAACATCAATAGCCAGGATTCTGTACCAGACATGACCTGGTAAGGTGAATAACATTAATAACCAGGATTCTGTACCAGACATGATCTATAGAGTAAGGTGAATAACATCAATAGCCAGGATTCTGTACCAGACATGACCTGGTAAGGTGAATAACATCAATAACCAGGATTCTGTACCAGACATGATCTGGTAAGGTGAATAACATCAATAACCAGGATTCTGTACCAGACATGATCTGGTAAGGTGAATAACATCAATAACCAGGATTCTGTACCAGACATGACCTGGTAAGGTGGTTAATATCAATAGCCAGGATTCTGTACCAGACATGATCTAGCAAGGTGAATAGCATCAAAAGTCCGTGACGCATGTCTGACCACCATGTTTACACAAATCATGTAGTTAGTAAAATGAGTAATGGCGGGGAGAATCTGGAAAATGACGCCATGTGTTCCCCGACGGGAAATTGTTATAACCTTTGTGTCCTTGGAGCTAATGAATTTTATGGTAACTCTCCCATCATGCATCACTTCTGTAGCAAATACAGTGAACGATTACAATTAGGTTCACGTTTATCAGTCTTCAATGACATGGCCACTATTACTGATTGACACCATCCCACTCCCATCCCACCACTTCACTCAGCAGATCCAGCCCGGTCACTTGGACTTGGTCAGTATCACTGATTGACCCCTATCCCACCCCCATCCCACCCCATCCCACCCTTCACTCAGCAGATCCTGATCCGTCACATGGACATGGTCACTATCACTGATTGACCCCTATCCCACCCCCATCCCACCCTTCACTCAGCAGATCCTGATCCGTCACATGGACATGGTCACTATCACTGATTGACCCCTATCCCACCCCCATCCCACCCCATCCCACCCTTCACTCAGCAGATCCTGATCCGTCACATGGACATGGTCACTATCACTGATTGACCCCTATCCCACCCCCATCCCACCCTTCACTCAGCAGATCCTGATCCGTCACATGGACATGGTCACTATCACTAATTGACCCCTATCCCACCCCATCCCACTCTTCACTCAGCAGATCCTGATACGTCACATGGACATGGTCACTATCACTGATTGACCCCTATCCCACCTCCATCCCACCCTTCACTCAGCAGATCCTGATCCGTCACATGGACATGGCCACTATCACTGATTGACCCCTTTCCCACCCCCTCCCACCCTTCACTCAGCAGATCCTGATCCGTCACATGGACATGGTCACTATCACTGATTGACCCCTATCCCACCCCCTCCCACCCTTCACTCAGCAGATCCTGATCCGTCACATGGACATGGTCAATATCACTGATTGACCCCTATCCCACCCCTCCCACCCTTCACTCAGCAGATCCTGATCCGTCACATGGACATGATCACTATCACTGATTGACCCCTATCCCACCCCCATCCCACCCTTCACTCAGCAGATCCTGATCCGTCACATGGACATGGTCAATATCACTGATTGACCCCTATCCCACCCCTCCCACCCTTCACTCAGCAGATCCTGATCCGTCACATGGACATGGTCAATATCACTGATTGACCCCTATCCCACCCCTCCCACCCTTCACTCAGCAGATCCTGATCCGTCACATGGACATGGTCACTATCACTGATTGACCCCTATCCCACCCCTCCCACCCTTCACTCAGCAGATCCTGATCCGTCACATGGACATGGTCAATATCACTGATTGACCCCTATCCCACCCCTCCCACCCTTCACTCAGCAGATCCTGATCCGTCACATGGACATGGTCAATATCACTGATTGACCCCTATCCCACCCCTCCCACCCTTCACTCAGCAGATCCTGATCCGTCACATGGACATGGTCACTATCACTGATTGACCCCTATCCCACCCCTCCCACCCTTCACTCAGCAGATCCTGATCCGTCACATGGACATGGTCAATATCACTGATTGACCCCTATCCCACCCCTCCCACCCTTCACTCAGCAGATCCTGATCCGTCACATGGACATGGTCAATATCACTGATTGACCCCTATCCCACCCCTCCCACCCTTCACTCAGCAGATCCTGATCCGTCACATGGACATGGTCACTATCACTGATTGACCCCTATCCCACCCCCATCCCACCCTTCACTCAGCAGATCCTGATCCGTCACATGGACATGGTCAATATCACTGATTGACCCCTATCCCACCCCTCCCACCCTTCACTCAGCAGATCCTGATCCGTCACATGGACATGGTCACTATCACTGATTGACCCCTATCCCACCCCTCCCACCCT
Organism: Pteria penguin; assembly: GCA_035048485.1. NCBI lineage: Eukaryota > Metazoa > Mollusca > Bivalvia > Pterioida > Pteriidae > Pteria > Pteria penguin. The sequence goes on along the minus strand of CM068588.1, from coordinate 46,611,544 downwards.
TCACTCAGCAGATCCTGATCCGTCACACATTCTGAAATAAAACATTCTGAGCAGATAGCATCAAAGTTCTTAAAATATCGCAGATGAGTCTATAGATACAGGTATGCATTATATATCCCCCCCCCCCAAAAAAAAAAAATCTTTGAAACTGTATATAATATGAAATAATATATAATATGATGATAATATATAATTATATGTAATATGGTATAATATGATATCCACAACTCTTCATTCTTCCCTCTTGTTGGATTGAATGTCAATTTAGATTTGTTAAAGGTAATGCAAACTGAAGCATTAAAGACATTGTCTGCTGGACATGGATCTTATTATATATTCAAAAGTTTAATGACAATAGATATGTTGATAAAAAAGAGAAAAGTATTAAACTCGAATGCGTGGATATACTGAGTCCAACACTATAACGCAAATATCCAATTCATCAAAATGTACATACAGAGTCAAGTTTGCTTTTTATCAATGTTTTATTTGATTTTCAATTTATTTATATATTTTTATATATTTGTTCTTTGATCTATTTTATTTTGTTTTATTTAATCCTGCACCTCTTTGGTTGCAAATAAAGTAAAAAGTAGATATAAGATGCATAGATATTGATATATGAATAGAATTAACATATTGATGCTTCATATACTGCATCATATTCTATTTTATAGTTGAAATATATACAGTAATTAAAGTACATGTATACATGTACTTAAAAGATCGAACAGAATTCCTCGTTACTTACGTTTTATATCACAATAATTAATGGTGTGTAAACGAAAAAAAATTCTTCGACACTTACGTTTTATATTTAATAGATTAATTGTTCGTATATCAACAAAAAACTGCATGTAATAAGAAAAAAACTTCAGTTGATTTATAAATAGTACACACAGTTTATTCAGATTTTGTTATGTCATTATGAAAATTATTTGATCAGATTTTCGTTTTTATATCCCCACCCTGTGATATTGTCGTGAAAGATAAAACAGTCCATGAGTTAGTGATTGTATACACATAGAAACTATTTAAATCGCAAATTACACACGGTCAGTTTGATACTTTGTTTTAAATGCACGTTCGTGATATAAACAATTCATAATTTGATCTTAATCTTCCTTTGTCATCCTATATGTTTCTTTGAGATATTTTGATCCTAGTTTAGATTTACAGAAAAAATATCCTTATCGCGGTAGTGATTAAAGTCCAACAATAGCAGTACGAATCGTACATCTCTCCTTCGCCGACTGTCACTTTGTGAAATCCTAGAGACATGTAATACTTTGATGAGTGGTTATGCGGGATTTGATGGAGCTTTCAGATAAACATGTAAAGACAAAAACAACTTGTAATAAGCGTAGATTACACAGCGTGCCGCGTGCTCCGTCAGGCGTTATACGTCGTCTATGATGTCCTGCTATACACCAGACTCTATTTAACTCTATTCCCTCTCATCGATAGATAAAAAGTATCAACAATTCCCCTCGTATCAATCACCTTAGTTGGGTCAGTGGCCAACATAGCATGGTGCAGTTTTCTCTGTGTCTTAGAAACCAGCGGGTCGCGCACTAGAGTATGACGGAGGACAGTACGACCTCCTCGCACTGCAAGATACAAATGTCACAAGAAGAATCAGCAGCAGGTCTGTGACATTTCAACATCGTTAGGAACCAAGTGCACAGGCCTACGGCTGTTGTATCCTTGTCTTTACTCCCTTATTAACTAAACCGAGAAATCTTTATTTTTTATAAAGATATTTAAAATTTTTTAAACGATTTTACTAATTTTAGAAGTTTTGTGTGTATTCTTAATTTGCAATTAACGAATTTTACTCGTGTAAGTGAGTTTTATTGAATCTAGTATGCTAACTCTTGACGGATTTCAATGAAATTTTGTATATTGCTTGGCTACATGCGTATAGTAAAGCGCCGGTTGGTAGGCCTTGAGTGGTGTCATGCATGGCTACAGATAATATCGACTGATGAACTGAAGGATATATGATATACATATCTGTATTTTAAACGACGTATGACAACGATTGATCACAAAGCTATCCCAATGTAGTCAAATGGAAGGAGGCGTGGTCTCGTGTGCTAAATGGGAAGAGTCCTACACCTTGACGCTTTGTCAAGAAAAGATATTTGTGAAAATGTTGGCCTGTCAATTGGACTATCAGCCCAATCGAGAAAACGATCAGAGAATAGTGTGATCTTGTCTAGAACTGCTAGCAAATGTGCCCGACGTTTGTGTGGTGTTTGACAATAGTATAATGCTTTCGAAAGAACTAGATGTGTTAATTTGTGAGATGATTTTAATTGCATGTAGACCCAGAAATCTGTGATTTAATGTAAATAAGGAAATGCGAGACGTAAAAGAAATTCGGGAATTTAGGAGAATGTTCTCAAAGCATGGGAGTTAGCCGGCATACAAAATTCTTACTTGGGATTATTTACTTGACCTACTGTGTGTACGGAGATTTTCTGTGAGTACCGCAAAAATTAATCTGAATTACAAGAGTTGAATTTTGAACATTTCTTCAAAATATTTTCCTTTTTTATATTTTCTCTTTTTTCGGCGTTAATCTATTAATATATACCCGACAGAACGCGAACATTGCATAGTAATATTAGAATTATAACTGGGTGGCAAACGTAGAATTATCACTAATGTAAAACATTAAATGGCACATTATGCCACTGATATTGTGCTTTGGCAGTCTTCTATTATATCAAATAAGGGACCATAGACAAATCAGATGGGAATGGCTGCAGAGAGAGATGGGAGATAGCGACTAGTAATAATACAAGTTAAAATATATCCAATTACATTTTGAATTTAATTGATATAATGGTATGAAGTACAAATAAACGCGGAGTCATCATAACTCGTTGTCAAATTTCCATCGAAATATGAAAAGTCATTTTAATGTTGATATTATATAAAACTGTGTTTCAAGTGATACCGTCCTTCTGCATACGAAAATAAGTAATACATATATAAATATGGGCGTTTATTTCTTTTAATAAAAACATAAAAACCTTGTAATGTATCATTTTGTTCAAAGTGATATCAGGGGTCCTATATATACCATAGAATATAGATTCTTGGTGGCATGCATAGCTAAATAGATAAAGTTAAGTGAGTTGCAGGTTTCATGTATTTGATACATACGGTCTTACCTCCTTTTACAATTAAAATTATGATTTTGTATAATAATGATAAATAGCTTATTTTGTTGTCTGTTCCAAAAGAGAAATATACACCGTGAAATCGGAGATCGTGTCACCTCATGTCTAGCGCAGTAGTCCTGTTATTTTATCAATTTGAAAAAAAGGTTATATCTATGACAGAATGACAGATACATTGCATATCAGTTTTTGATTTTTTGAGTGGCTGGATCAGTAACGGGGATACTTACGTGGGGTTAACACCCATTCAGTCTCCATAGAAGTTGTCATGATAGCAGCCTATATCGACATATAACATGAAATGTCGCCTTCTACTTCTATAATAATTCTTTTGAAAAATGTCTCTATTGAATATACCGAATGTTGGTTTACATGTGTGGTTTTTTAAGTCGTTATAAAGTTATGTATATAAAAATATAGAAAAATGGACCGAATAATACGTTATAAGGGCCGTAAAACTGAAACGAATAAATCGTTGGTAAAAAAAATTGAAACGAAATATGTATTTTAAAATTAATACCAATCTTATAACGAATATAGATTTCATTGTTCCTCCTCAACGTATCTCCTCATGTATTTTCGTGTTGCATCTTTGTATACTATCGATCCCCGAATTTTATGGACCAATTAATCGTCCATCCTCTGTTCCGATAATGTTGTCCGCGCGGCCATAAACTAGAAGTGTTTATTTTATATAACATATACTCCTACAAGATGACGTAAATTCAATCATTTGTAACCGATAAAGAGTTCCTCATGTTGTGAATTTAATTATTGCTTTGCACTTAGATGTTCCGTCACAATACATTTACTATAGAATGCATCACGTGGTTAACTCAGTTTAAGATATTCTAAATAAGATTTTCTTCTCTCTAAGGTCGGGTGACTTAGAAGGACAAATGTACGCAGGCCACCCATGGACTTTGATCTTTTATCTCTTATGGTAAATCTAATTTTATTACAAAAGCACAATCTATATTTCTCTGTAAATAAAATCTAAATAGACATCTTAATTTTAATGATACAAATGACTTAACATAGTATATTTCTTTTGAGTTATGTAGAGCTATATGCTGACTATTCCTTACAGGTATGTTGTCCCTCCAAAGTCGACGAAACTTACTTTATTGATTAAACTAGATTATTATTCGCCCTATAGATAGCAAAGATATTTATTACGAGATTTATTTATTGGTGATATACTTTATTCAAAACAATATTTCATTATTGTGGTACACTGCACTATTACAGATATAATTTTTATTGTATATTGTAAAATATCTATACAATTGCATATTGTCTCTTCAGGGCCTTGTCTTCGGTTGTTGCCCTCCGTGCCAATTTCATTTGCAATAGAATTCCCGGCCTGACTCCTCGGCAGCGTGGCATATGTAGGAAAAGACCCAACTCTATCGTAACAGTAGGAGAGGGAATACAGATGGGCCTTAACGAGTGTCAATACCAGTTCAGAAACTTCAGATGGAACTGTTCAACGTACGGTGAAGACAAATCTATGTTTGGCAATACACATAAAGTCGGTATGTAAATATATTTTAGAAGTTTAATTATTATTTATTATTATTATTATTATTATTATTATTATTTCATTATTATTATCATTAATAATAATAATAATATTATTATTATTATTAGTAGTAGTAGTAGTAGTAGTAGTATGGTGTTTTTGTTGTATTCTTTTAAACATAATCATCCAAATTCGTCTTTAGAAATATGAAAATTATCATATCTGTAAAGAATTGGTAAGAAGTTTGTGAAAGATCCGACAACGTGTAATACTAGCTGTAACTTAGAATGGTGTGACGTATATTCTATGCCAATCGTTCTGATGTCTTAGAATGGTGTGACGTATATTCTATGCCAATCGTTCTGATGTCTTAGAATGGTGTGACGTATATTCTATGCCAATCGTTCTGATGTCTTAGAATGGTGTGACGTATATTCTATGCCAATCGTTCCGATGTCTTAGAATGGTGTGACGTATATTCTATGCCAATCGTTCCAATGTCTTAGAATAGTGTGACGTATATTCTATGCCAATCGTTCCGATGTCTTAGAATGGTGTGACGTATATTCTATGCCAATCGTTCCGATGTCTTAGAAAGGTGTCTTAGAATGGTGAGACGTATATTCTATGCCAATCGTTCCGATGTCTTAGAATGGTGTGACGTATATTCTATGCCAATCGTTCCGATGTCTTAGAATGGTGTGACGTATATTCTATGCCAATCGTTCCGATGTCTTAGAATGATGTGACGTATATTCTATGCCAATCGTTCTGATGTCTTAGAATGGTGTGAAGTATATCCTATGCCAATCGTTCTGATGATTTTCTCAACATTACATGTGATTCATCAGTCGGGAGTTTTATTATATGAGAGTTATATATCTATATATACTGCATGTTTATAAATTGGTAAGATATCTAATTTAAATAGAATTTGTTGAGTGTATTTTCACTTTTAAGAATTCAAAACAGTGATTTTAATTAATAAAAGTCTCATGTTGTAATTTTTGTATTTAACCCCCCCCCCCCCCCCAGTAAATTCAAAAATTAAAACATGACAAAATACTAAGTACATCCTCCTAGGATAGTGTGAGGTTCCCGGAAACCAAAAATACTGACAGTTATAGCACTTTGTTGCGTTAGTTTGCATCAAAAGAATTTGATTAAAACGTTTAAAATTTATGGGTAATTTCGTACTGTGTGTGTTATACTTTGCCCGTGTCAAGTATGTACTGTAGGCCGACAGTTTCCGGCAATGAATACCAGTAGACTTACAACCTTAATCTCTTTACAAAATAAAAACAGACTGAAGTTAATCGGGCATTTTAGGAAAATTATTGTAACTATAAATATATCGCTTATGACGTCACAGACGTTTACGAACTATTCTTTACATTTTTTATACATGTATGTCGAAGGACGAAACAAGAGCTCTAAATCACCATACGCTAGAATGGATGATTTTCTCTGGTTTTAGATGGAATTCCGTTCTCTGACCTCATCCATGTCATGAGATTCACATTTACTCTTTACTCACTGTTCGGGATGCGGAAGCTTTCCTTACACAGGTTTCTTATATTCACCTCAGTTCCGGAAACTGTCCCTGATATAGTATCAGAAACAAAGTAAGGTACAACAGTAAGAAGGAGGCATAGTAGCTTGTATATTAGGCTATTTTAGACATCAGGGTATTCATGCTTAAATCAGTAAAATTTATCTTTATCCTCTAATTATTTACATAGCGAGGGAACTCTTCCATTTGCTATATAGAACTCATAGAGTTGGTGGCAAGAGTTTGCTCGTATACACAACTAAGTTTTGGTGACGGTACTGCCCAAGTGTTTGCCTGACGTGTATACACAGCTCTATTTTGATGAGCGTGTGGCCCAAGTATTTGCCTTGCGTTCGCATACAACTATGTTTTGGTGACGGTACTGTCCAAGTGTTTGCCTGACGTGTATACACAGCTCTATTTTGATGAGAGTGCTGCCCAAGTATTTGCCTTGCGTTGGCATACAACTATGTTCTGGTGACGGTACTGCCCAAGTGTTTGCCTGACGTGTATATACATTTCTATTCTGATGAGCGTGCTGCCCAAGTGTTTGCCTGACGTGTATGCGGCACTTCCTTTACTATGTATAATCATCTCGTGTGCAAAATACGGAAATAGTTTGTATTACCTGTATGGTGTTGGCATTCATGGTGGATGTGGATAACCAAACAGGAGATGCTTTATCCTCTCGTGTGCTTGGCCGTCTGATTTCCAGAGAGTCATGGATGACGGCCGTAGTTCTGAGTGCCACAGAGAGGCATGGATGACCGCTGTAGTTCTGAGTGCCACAGAGAGCCATGGATGACCGCTGTAGTTCTGAGTGCCACAGAGAGCCACGGATGACCGCCGTAGTTCTGAGTGCCACAGAGAGCCATGGATGACCGCTGTAGTTCTGAGTGTCACAGAGAGCCACGGATGACCGCCGTAGTTCTGAGTGCCACAGAGAGCCATGGATGACCGCTGTAGTTCTGAGTGCCACAGAGAGCCATGGATGACCGCCGTAGTTCTGAGTGCCACAGAGAGCCACGGATGACCGCCGTAGATCTGAGTGCCACAGAGAGGCATGGATGACCGCTGTAGTTCTGAGTGCCACAGAGAGCCATGGATGACCGCTGTAGTTCTGAGTGCCACAGAGAGCCACGGATGACCGCCGTAGTTCTGAGTGCCACAGAGAGCCATGGATGACCGCCGTAGTTCTGAGTGCCACAGAGAGCCATGGATGACCGCTGTAGTTCTGAGTGTCACAGAGAGCCACGGATGATCGCCGTAGTTCTGAGTGCCACAGAGAGCCATGGATGACCGGCGTAGTTCTGAGTGCCACAGAGAGCCACGGATGACCGCCGTAGTTCTAAGTGCCACAGAGAGCCACGGATGATCGCTGTAGTTCTGAGTGCCACAGAGAGCCATGGATGACCGACCGCCGTAGTTCTAAGTGCCACAGAGAGCCACGGATGATCGCTGTAACTTTCTGAGTGCCATAGAGAGCCACGGATGACCGCCGTAGTTCTGAGTGCCACAGCGAACTATGGATGACTACTTAGTGCATTGTTCTAAGTGCCACAATAATATAACACCCCTCCAATGTATTTTCGCATTTTATATTGAGCGCTGTTTTAGTTCAGCGTTTATTTTTTGATAATTTTAAGTACATAGTGGTAGGTATGCCTCAAATATTGACATGCTGCCTTTATCATAGACACTAAGATGTATACCATATCCCACATTGAATACAATACGACCAAATCAGCATAAGAAAACCAGTCGATTTCAATTAATAACATATAATATTAAGAATTAATGGCATTCTTTAGAATCGCTTACACTATTATCTCAACCCAATTCGTGGGCAAATGACACATCCTTGCCAAAAGTAAATGCGATTAAAATATTTTTATTTTCTTAACCAAATAAATGTAGAAGTATAATGCGATTAGCAAGTGATACAGGTTGGCAATTTAAGCAGTTGTCTGTTCCACAGATTTGTTTGCCTTAGTACGAAATACTTTTCAAATGAAACAATTTGACGTTATCACAATATCGTACAAGTGTTTATTCAATATCACATTTCCGTGTAGAAATGATTCGGAAACTATCCTTCCAGTGCACAATATGTATGTATGTACTTATGAACAGTGTGGCAATCGTGTGTACTTGATATGTTTGCCGATATTACATGAGAGTTTTATACAGGTATGGCTTTAATAAGGAGGGTGGGGGAGGACAAACGTTCTTGAATGCTCCTTCGTAATACCCGTTATTAAGAAATATTCCTATGCAACTTTGCCACCAATAAGTGCAGGATGACAATATAAACATCTTGATCAGTGAATTGTCATTTTCCTAGTCTCGTTTACCGACCAAGGCTCATGAATAATACTTCGATGAAATATTTTGTTAATGGCGCCACCCTTTGTGTGCGGCAAAGTTTTATCACTTCTATGGGCATCTCAAATTATGACAGTATATCCAGACAACAAGTTATTGTCCATTAATGATCTCATAGTTACCAGTAGAACCTCTTACGTCAAAATAGTGGAGGAGAAACATGCTGTACTTTATCTATCTATCTATCTATCTATCTATCTATCTAATTTGATGGGGGTTAGAGGGGATTTTTTTTTTAATTTTCAATCAATATTACTATCGAAAATCATAAATTTTGATGCTACAATGCTTTTATTTTATTGTTAATTTTTTATTTATTTATTTTTATTCATTATTTTCTGTTTGTTTGTTTGGGTTTATTTTTACTCGTATAAATCATTGACAACGTATTGGGTCTTTTCGTTAAGTAAGAATATTTTCCATTTGGGACGGTATCTGACGCAAAACAATTATGTCTTCATGAATTTCCTATAGAAACGATATTTTTGAAGCATCATTTCCCTGAGTCTTTGATCGGTTTCCATAGAATTGGATGATGTAACAATTACTGTATGTGTAAATTCAGAACAGATTTTTGTTCAGATTCTGATGACAAATTACGTAGTTAACATGTACATGTATTATATTAATTAGAAATATTGCTGAACGTGAAACGTGAAATAAATGAGAATATTTTAGTGAGAAAAAAGCAAGTTATTATCTTATACAGCAGCAAGGAAAATTAGAATGTAAACGCGGAGGACTTATCACGAGAGGTTTATCCTGAACAAGTGTCGAAGATTTCACTGTCTGTGGTGTTCTTGTCTCGGAGGTTTATCCTGAAGAAGTGTCGGAGATTTCACTGTCTGTGGGGTTCTTGTCTCGGAGGTTTATCCTGAACAAGTGTCGAAGATTTCACTGTCTGTGGTGTTCTTGTCTCGGAGGTTTATCCTGAACAAGTGTCGGAGATTTCACTGTCTGTGGTGTTCTTGTCTCGGAGGTTTATCCTGAAGAAGTGTCGGAGATTTCACCGTCTGTGGTGTTCTTGTCTCGGAGGTTTATCCTGAAGAAGTGTCGGAGATTTCACCGTCTGTGGTGTTCTTGTCTCGGAGGTTTATCCTGAAAGAAAAAAGAGGAGTTACTGGCTCAGTTATGTGGCAGAAGTCACCATGGAGCTATACAATACATGAATATAAATAATATACTAGAACATATAACACATTACAAAAATATTTGATTGTAGTGCAATTACGAAACCGATTTAGGACGGTCATTTAATTTGACAAATAGCCAAACAAATGAAGATTTCACCGTCTGTGGTGTTCTTGTCTCGGAGGTTTATCCTGAACAAGTGTCGGAGATTTCACTGTCTGTGGTGTTCTTGTCTCGGAGGTTTATCCTGAACAAGTGTCGGAGATTTCACTGTCTGTGGTGTTCTTGTCTCGGAGGTTTATCCTGAACAAGTGTCGGAGATTTCACCGTCTGTGGTGTTCTTGTCTCGGAGGTTTATCCTGAACAAGTGTCGGAGATTTCACCGTCTGTGGTGTTCTTGTCTCGGAGGTTTATCCTGAAGAAGTGTCGGAGATTTTACTGTCTGTGGAGTTATCCTGAAGAAGTGTCGGAGATTTCACTGTCTGTGGGGTTCTTGTTCAAACTAACATTAGTTACAGATAGGCTTATATCAAACTGTACATGAATAAACGAAACGTACGCTCATCCGTTTTTGCTCTGTAGTTTTAGTTTTATGGAATTTGTAACTGTGCCAAATGTAAATTAATAAATCTCTAGGAATACTGAATATTTCGTTTAATTTGAATGTTAAGAAAATATTTTGATTGGAAAAGTGAATTACTATTGCAGTCACGAAGTAAAGTAATAGTCACTCCTTCACAAATCGTTTTTATGCTATTATGCCTAATGCAGAAAAATGCTGGCGAGATGTATGTATGAAAGTGTAACATTCTAACTTGATGTATCATGACGCGACACATCATTCATGTCATGCTACAATTTTCAAATATTTCTTTATTTTTTAAGCTTTAAATGACATAATTACCGTTGCGTAGGATTTTGAGATTGCATGTGCGCGCATGCGCCACACTGCATATTATGCTGTTTTAGAGTATTTTGTGCTCCCTTGTGTTGTTTTCATGAAAATTGAAAACTTATTTTCAATCCTTTATCTATAAGCAAAGTAATTTATCTGCTTGCTGAATCATATTTCCTACACCATAGCAGCATTTTATAAAGTTTTGTTTGTAGAATATATTTCGCTAATGAAGACAAGGTATGAGAAAAACTTTTATGTACCTATGTCTGAACACTGAGCTTCTACTGATATTGCCTCACCCAAGTGCCAGTACAATAACGGGAAAGCACTTTACCTCAATCCCAAGATATTCCGGTCTGAACTTCACCACGCTTCCGACTACTCTATGCTTCCTTAACAATAGACAAACGAACCCGATTCTGTTATACTGTGTGCTAGTTTTACTTACTGAAACAAGTATTTCGAATTTTAAAGGTGATGAAGATGAAGTCTGCTGTCAGCGTGGTTAGAGTGCGTTGTCAAGGTGGAAAGCTTTTGTTTGTTCTATATTCTGGACATCTATATATCTCCATAATTATTCATATATGAATAATTATGGAGATATAGATATGTCCAGAACATATTACATTTATACCTGCTCACTACACAGACCACATTTCTTTTAAACTTTCTATGCCTTATGAAATGTAGTATAGACACTATTCCTTTTTCTAGATCGTGCGATATGGTCACCGCACATAAAATACAAACGAAGTGTTGATTTCTACATGCAAACTCATTGTTTACGCATAAAAGTTGTCAATTGAAGGCCAAAAATGGGCAGGCATATGAACAGGTCTGCGGCCATAAAATAGGTCTGACCTATTTCAGCCGGTCATCCATGTACGATCAATAGCTGAGTTGTCACATGTCGCCTTCTCTGTCTCGTGAAGTATGACACAAGAATTTTCGCTAAAGTTGTCCGTCTTTGGTAAAAGATGTGGTGGTTGTCTTAGGATGGTTGGTTGATTGGTGTTTTACGTCGCTTTCAACATTTTTTTCAGTTATATCGCGACATGGAAGCAGGAGGTAACCAATCTTTCAAAACATAGTAGCGCAATCCGGGAATCGAACCCGGATCGTCGGCACCCTAGGATGAACTTTCAGGATATTGATAGTGATTGTTAACAACACTTCATCAGTTATCTGTGGTCCTGATTGTTATCTGATAAATCTTATTCCATTGCTCAGTGTGTACGCGTGATCGTTGTCATTCATTTGAACATGGTCAGTTTGGATATCCCGGATAAAGTTGCATAATGTTAACAGGTACAAATCCGGGATGAGTCCAGAAAAATAAAAATCATAACTAGCTTGTTATATTCATACCTGTGAAAATTAAACACGAAATAGTCGCTATGCAACGCTTCCCTCAACACAAGAATGTTTACCAAAAAGAAATACATAATTATTGGTAAGAAATATCAATAAATTTATATATATATATTTAAATAAGAAAAAAAACCAATGTGAGATAAATTACAGGAAAGTATATAGAAGTACCAGATGCTCATACATATTAATAATGTATGATATATGAGGATTTTTCTCTGTAGCACTTCTATATATGAGTTGTGTTCTATTTCCGTTCATTAGTACCCCATGATGGATCGTTCAGAACGAGAAATTTACGACTTTCTCGGTGATAATATTCTACATTTAGTGACACAACATAATATAATACAAAGAAGAGAAATATTCTGATATTTAGGAAGTTTTCAATGAGCATTTCTCTATAAAGGTTGTTGATATTAAATTCTGATCGAAGATGTTTTTTATTAAATGCCAACAATGTGTATGGTATTTATTCGTATTTTCGTCACGAGGTTCGTTCATTCATTGCCATTATGTGCTGCACACCTGTTGTAGGTATAAACCCATAATGATAGTTTATGTGGTACCAGCTATATATTGGTAGTTTATCAATGTGGTACCAGCTATATAATGATAGTTTATCAATGTGGTACCAGCTATATATTGATATTTATCATTGTGGTACCAGTTATATATTGGTAATTTATGAATGTGGTACCAGCTATATATTTATATTTATCAATGTGGTACCAGCTATATATTCATATTTATCAATGTGGTACCAGCTATATATTGGTAATTTATCAATGTGGTGCCAGCTATATATTGGTAATTTATCAATGTGGTGCCAGCTATATATTGGTAATTTATCAATGTGGTGCCAGTTATACATGTATACTGATAGTTTATCAGCGTGGTATCAGCTTATCAATGTGGTACCAGCTATATATTGATATTTATCAATGTGGTACCAGCTATATATTGATATTTATCAATGTGGTACCAGCTATATATTGATAGTTTATCGGTGTAGTACCAACGATATGATTAAAATTTGTATTCACCATAACTATTACAAATCTTAACTGAATCTAATTTAAAAATACCTATGAAATTTTAAAATTTTAAACAATTCAATAATGGATAATGTTACACTTCTCACTCAGTCATATGGATTATTATTAGGTAGATGCATATCAGTAAGTGGATTAAGCGAAACTTCTCATGAGGTTCTCGATTAATTTCCCGTTCCATACGGCAAGACTATAAAAGATCGCTAAATGATATGTCCGAGAAAATTTAATGACGAAAAGGAATGTCACCTTAAGGCAGTGTCCCTCCCCAATCCAAGATATGAAAATGTTCCTCGTGCACTTGATTAAATATCTATAACTTAATTTCCCGCTACAAATACAGGCAGCTGCATGTGGGGAACAATCGCACCAAATCTGAACAAAGAGCTGCTGGCAGATTCCTTCAATCCGTTACAATGGACATCCCCAAAGACACGCCCCCGACGACATATAATGCCATATATCATCAACTGTTGCAAGTTACTCGATAACGACCTTATAAAACGCTTTCTAATTTCTGTATTTATTCCAATCACACAGAAGAGGGGGACTGCTAACAATGAAATTGCTACCCTCAGATGCTTTCAATAACATGCCAGTATAACACGGTGTTTATGGTCTTCTGACAGATGCCACGCGGCGACAAAACTCCTATGGAAGGAGCGGTATTGTCCTACGCTTTATTCTCCCGCCATTTTCTCAGTGGGATACCCGTTAACTGACCAATTGTATGGAGGATTATCACTTTTTCCTAATCGACATAAACACCCGGATATAACAAACGTTTAAAATGTTAAGAAACGTTGATTATCATTAATATGACCCACGTCAGTCTGTACATTAGTGGATACACGATGACACAGATAGTACGGACATCTTTAGAGATATTTACATTGAGTACTGCCATTAAAGCAATGGCAGTAACACTCTGTGATAATGCTCACTGCTATAGCTACAGGTTTCGTAGTACTTGGCATGACATTGCTAGCAGTCTTTCATTCATGTGATACGAAAAATGGAAGTGCTTCTATGATGTGTCTGTAATTGTGGTTAGATTGTTTAAGATATAATTGTGGTTGAATAGTTTGAGATATAATTCTGATTGAATAGTTTGAGATAAAATTGTGGTTGAATAGTTTGAGATATAATTGTGCTTGGGTAATTTTAGATATAACTTTGGTTGGATAGTTTGAGATATAATTGTATTTGAATAGTTTGAGATATAATTGTGGTTTCAATAGTTTTAGATATAAATGTGGTTGAATAGTTTGAGATATAATTGTGGTTGAATAGTTTTTAGATATAATTGTAGTTGGATAGTTTGAGATATAATTGCGGTTGGATCGTTTTAGATATAATTGTGGTTGGATAGTTTTAGATATAATTGTGGTTGAATAGTTTGAGATATAATTGTGGTTGAATAGTTTGAGATATAATTGTTGTTGGATAGTTTTAGATATAATTGTGGTTGGATGGTTTTCTATATAATTGTGGTTGAATAGTTTGAGATATAATTGTGGTTGAATAGTTTGAGATATAATTGTAGTTGGATAGTTTGAGATATAATTGCGGTTGGATCGTTTTAGATATAATTGTGGTTGGATAGTTTTAGATATAATTGTGGTTGGATAGTTTGAGATATAATTGTGGTTGAATAGTTTGAGATATAATTGTGGTTGGATAGTTTTAGATATAATTGTAGTTTGATAGTTTTAGATATAATTGTGGTTGGATAGTTTTAGATATAATTGTGGTTGAATAGTTTGAGATATAATTGTGGTTGGGTGGTTTTAGATATAACTTTGGTTGGATAGTTTGAGATATAATTGTAGTTGGATAGTTTTAGATATAATTGTGGTTGGATAGTTTTAGATATAATTGTGATTAGATTGTTTGAAATATAATTGTGGTTGAATAGTTTGAGATATAATTGTGGTTGAATAGTTTGTGATAATTGTGGTTGGATAGTTTTCGATATAATTGTGGTTTAATAGTTTGAGATATAATTGTGGTTGGATAGTTTTAGATATAATTATGGTTGAATAGTTTGAGATATAATTGTGTTTGAATAGTTTGAGATATAATTGTGGTTGGATAGTTTTAGATATAATTGTGGTTGGATAGTTTAGGATATAATTGTAGTTGGATAGTTTGAGATATAATTGTGTTTTAATAGTTTGAATAGAATTGTGGTTGAATAGTTTGAGATATATTTGTGGTTGGATAGTTTTAGATATAATTGTGGTTGGATATTTCGGGATATAAGTGTTGGTAAATAGTTTCATATATCATTGTGGTTGAATAGTTTGAGATATAATTGTGGTTGGATAGTTTGAGATATAATTGTGGTTGGATAGGTTTAGATATAATTGATATTCTCATATGCAGTATTCTAAATCGGCATGTGTTTGGTTACATCTTAGGGCAAGCTTGGCGTACATTTGTTTACCTCTGGTGCAGTTCATCCGGGTACGCCCCTGGATTACGCCACTGTATGTAAGGGGTAATCCTCTGCTGTCGCACAGCGATATGACTGGTAAATGACGAGAAAAAGGAAATTACTCACCAATCGCAATAATTCTGTGATGTGGTGCCAAATCTTTTATTATACGGTATTTTTTCATGTGGTGGTATCAGATATCTTACTCTCTTGTCTTTGCCTGAGGAATATTATGTCATGTAGTGTTATCCGATATCTTACCGTCTTGTCTTTGCCTGAGGTAGTTAGTCATTTAGTGGTATCCGATATCTTACCACCTTGTCTTTGCCTGAGGTAGTTAGACATTTGCTGGTATCAGATATCTTACTCTCTTGTCTTTGCCTGAGGTAGTTAGTCATGTAGTGGTATCAGATATCTTACCACCTTGTCTTTGCCTGAGGTAGTTAGTCATGTAGTGGTATCAGATATCTTACCACCTTGTCTTTGCCTGAGGTAGTTAGACATTTGCTGGTATCCGATATCTTACCACCTTGTCTTTGCCTGAGGTAATTAGACATTTGCTGGTATCAGATATCTTACCACCTTGTCTTTGCCTGCGGTAGATTCTGTCATGTAGTGGTATCAGATATCTTACCACCTTGTCTTTGCCTGAGGTAGTTAGACATGTAGTGGTATCAGATATCTTACCACCTTGTCTTTGCCTGAGGTAGTTAGACATTTGCTGGTATCCGATATCTTACCACCTTGTCTTTGCCTGAGGTAGTTAGACATGTAGTGGTATCAGATATCTTACCACCTTGTCTTTGCCTGAGGTAGTTAGACATGTAGTGGTATCTGATATCTTACCACCTTGTCTTTGCCTGAGGTAGTTAGACATGTAGTGGTATCAGATATCTTACCACCTTGTCATTGCCTGAGGTAGTTAGACATGTAGTGGTATCAGATATCTTACCACCTTGTCTTTGCCTGAGGTAGTTAGACATTTGCTGGTATCCGATATCTTACCACCTTGTCTTTGCCTGAGGTAGTTAGACATTTGCTGGTATCAGATATCTTACCACCTTGTCTTTGCCTGCGGTAGATTCTGTCATGTAGTGGTATCAGATATCTTACCACCTTGTCTTTGCCTGAGGTAGTTAGACATGTAGTGGTATCTGATATCTTACCCCTTTGTCTTTGCCTGAGATAGATTCTGTCATGTGGTAGTATCTGATATCTTACCACCTTGTCTTTACCCGAGATAGGTCCTATCATGTGGTGGTGTCATCCACCTATCTACGTGCGAGATCAGTACTGTCATGTGACTGTATCAGATCTCTTACCTCTTGTCTTTGAATGAGGTAGATACTGTCTTTTGGTGGTGTCTTTACCTCCGGCCGTAGATTCTGCCCATTGGTAACCTGTTGTTTTTACCTTTAGTAAGTTTCGTCATTTGGTTAGTGTCAGATCAGAGTGTTGGGTCACTCTTTTGTTGCGGTATGTCTGAAAAATAGATGAAAGTAACAGTTTACTCCATTAAACCAAAGTAGACCATTATATTTATTGTATTGGTTTTGTTTCTTTTTTTAGATTATTTGACCTATTTAGTGGCGGCACCTGCTAGACGCGGTGCATAGAAATTTCGACCTACGCCACGGACCCACCCGAAGCATTCACGTGCCAACGTCTACGGTGGCACGATGCCTCGTTTGTCATTTTCTTATCAGTAATACAGGACATCGAGGAGTCACCGGTGGGATTCGAACCCGAGACCTTTTGGCCGTGAACCAAACACGCAACCCAATAAGCTGTGTGGTAGATCCGCTGTAGATGCGACTCCGTGTACTGAGTTACTGGGTTATCGCTAAGAGTAATTAAGTTTCGTCGTGTCATAAGCTATATAATTCGGTAATCAGCTGCATCTAAGAAGAATTTCGAAATCATGATGACAGGGTACTAATTACATGTAGTGTTAATGGTGGTATAAAAAACAAAAAATCTTACATTTTCAATATAAAGTACAAAGGACCTTGAATATATAAACAGATATAGTGATCTGAAATTACGGCCTGGAGATGATATGACAAGAAAGGATAAAATCTTAATTCATTGTTGCCACACCGTGCTGCTTTGCTTGTGAGGTGCCAAGACGAGCCATGTCATTATGCATTTTGACATTCATAGGAATTTCTAGTTTTTATGACATGCACTTTGTGCAATATTTTGTCAATGAAAATTAAATCATTTTTGGAATATCTCCAAACCACACCGTTATACAAAGAATGAGATAGGGCTCATATGAAACAATTAATTTGCTTAATTAGTCACATGGACTTGATGTGACATTGCGTTTATAAAAGATTGTAATAAAAGGTTTTATCTGTTAATTAACAAATATCTCTTTCAAAGTATTCAAAATACAGTTGGTAATTAAAATGGCTCGTTGACATTAACATAAGAAGACACTCTGCATTAAATCACGGCAAATGTCACATCGTCAATTAACAAGATCACCTGATGATCCGCGCGTGTCTGTGTGCCAGTGCATGTACAAGGCATGTAGTCACGTGAACTTTGATGATCCGAGAGTTTGTGTGCCAGAGCATGTAGAAAGCATGTAGTCACGTGGACATTGATGATTCCAGAGTCTGTGTGCCAGTGCATGTACAAGGCATGTAGTCAAGTGGATTTTGATGATCCTAGAGTCTGTTTATCAGTGAATGTAGAAGGCAGGTAGTCAAGTCGGTTTTGGGGATCCTAGAATCCGTGTGCTAGTGCATGTAGAATACAGGTAGTCACGCGGACTTTGATGATCCTAGAATCTGTGTACCAGTGTATGTAGAAGGCATGATCCTAGAATCTGTGTGCCAGTGCGTGTAGAAGGCATCTAGTCACGTGGACTTTGATGATTCTAGAGTATGTGTGACAGTGCGTGTAGAAGGCATGTAGTCACGTGGACTTTGATGATTCTAGAGTCTGTGTGCCAGTGTATGTAGAAGGCATGTAGTCACGTGGACTTTGATGATTCTAGAGTCTGTGTGCCAGTCTATGCAGAAGGCATGTAGTCACGTGGACTTTGATGATTCTAGAGTCTGTGTGCCAGTGTATGTAAGAAGGCATGTAGTCACGTGGACTTTGATATTCTAGAGTCTGTGTGTCAGTGTATGTAGAAGGCATGTTGTCACGTGGACTTTGATGATTCTAGAGTCTGTGTGCCAGTATATGTAGAAGGCATGTAGTCAAGTGGGCTTTGATGATTCTAGAGTCTGTGTGCCAGTGCATGTAGAAGGCATGTAGTCAAATGGACTTTGATGATTCTAGAGTCTGTGTGCCAGTCTATGCAGAAGGCATGTAGTCAAGTGGACTTTGATGATTCTAGAGTTTGTGTACCGGTGCGTGTAGAAGGCATGTAGTCAAGTGGACTTTGATGATTCTAGAGTCTGTGTGCCAGTGTATGTAGAAGGCATGTAGTCAAGTGGACTTTGATGATTCTAGAGTCTGTGTGCCAGTGTATGTAGAAGGCATGTAGTTAAGTGGACTTTGATGATTCTAGAGTCTGTATACCAGTGTATGTAGAAGGCATGTAGTCAAGTGGACTTTGATGATTCTAGAGTATGTGTGCCAGTGCATGTAGTCAAGTGGGCTCTGAGGATCCAAGACTCTGCATGCCAGTGCGTGTAGAAGGCATATAGTTAATTGGACTCATTGATAATCTAAGAGTCTGTGTACCAGTGCGTTTAGAGGGCATGTAGTCACGTCGACTCTGATGATCCAAAATCCTGTATGCCGGTGCGTATAGAAGGCATGTAGTCACGTGGACTTTGATGATTCTAGAGTCTGTGTGCCAGTGCGTGTAGAAGGCATGTAGTCACGTGAACTTTGATGATCCTAGAGTATGTGTGCCAGTGCGTGTAGAAGGCATGTAGTCACGTGGACTTTGATGATCCTAGAGTCTGTGTGCCAGTGCATGTAGTCACTGGTGATCCAACAGTCTGGGTGCCTGTGCGTGTAGAAGACCTGTAGTCATGTGGACACTGGCGATCCAATAGTCTATATGTCAGTGCATGTAGAATTTAAGACAGACAGTAAATTTGACTTTACATTTTACTTGTGAATAAAACAGCAAAAGCGACTCTTCCCGTTCTCGCTAAAGACAACTGCCAAAATAACATGGACTCGAGCACGAGCAGCTGACGTTGACCTTCAGTTCTGTAGATTAATTTCCTAGATTTTTTATTATTTACACACCAAGAAGCGGTATACCAGAAGTTCAAAGCTAAACATTACAAACAAAATATTATACCCTCTTTTGACGATAATGGATGCTTTCTCACAAATAGTATCTGCTGTTTTAGCATGTATCATGCAAAGTCTCATGTAGATCCGTAAAGGCGTTATAATCAGCTTGTACAAGAAAGTGTGCTTACAGGAAAGTGTGCTTACAGGCATATGATCGTTTCAATGTCATCCACAGGAATCTACAGAGTCTTAAAGATAATTTGCAAACATAAATCACATTGATATTCAGGTTATAGTTGTATTTATGGAATACTCGCTTTATTTACGAAAAATTTTCTTTTTTGATATCGCCGAGGGTTTGAAACAAAAATGTTATTAACGCTAAGTTAATCGCTTTAGCCAAACGAGAAATATACAGTGTATGTTTTACATGGCATGATTTTGAAATTATACCGAATTATAGGGTATACAACTATAAATTCCCGCCTATCCGATTCTGATAGAATTGTTTTTAAAAAGATATTGTTTTCAACGCCCTCCCCCCGTCTGTAAATTGATACAGCTACTTAGCTCCATTAATACAACAGAACAGAGAAATACCTATAGCATATATATATATATCTTTTTGATATAAGAAACAGGATATCCTCTTATTTATCTATATATTTATACATTTATTTTCAGTACTTCGTGATATACATGTATTTAACTTGATATGTGTATATTTGTCTGTATATATATATATATATATATATATATATATATATATATATATATATATATATATATATATATATATATATATATATATATATATATATATGCTGTCTTATATCATGTATGTTTGATTAACAAGCTATATATTGTATGCCGTAATTCAACTTTGAGTCATAAAACATAAAATTGCTGATATTCATGAAAAAAAAAATTTAAGATTAAGGCAATATCTCTCTCTCTCTCTCTCTCTCTCTCTCTCTCTCTCTTATATATATATATATATATATACATATATATATATATATATATATATATATATATATATATATATATATATATATATATATATATATATATATATATATATATATATATAATGCATATTTAAAAAAAAAAGATTTCAAACCATCGCATTATTCGTAGAGAGCATATACTTACCCCCAACAAATATGGCCCATTCTGGGTCATGTGACTAATTCGACTTCCAGAATTGATACAGTCCCTTTAATTACAGCAACAAATTAAATAGAAAATTTAAAAAAAAAAAAAAGAAGAAGAGAAAGAAAAAAAATGACAGAATTTTTTTTTAAATAATCAGATATCATTTTAACGGTCAAAATATGAGCAATTTATTCTACAAGTACTGATATAGATGTATACCTGTAGAATAATTTTATAAAGTTTTTTTTGTAAAATCATTATCATATACCGACCACTCCAGCCTGTGGTGCTGTTTATAAAATAAAGAACAAATTAATCAAATTGTCATACCATTCTTTTTCTGGTTTCAGATAGCAAAGAAGCAGCGTTTTCCTACGCAATTAGCTCAGCAGGCGTGACTTATTCCATTACACAGGCGTGTACCCAGGGCAAACTTAAACGATGCAGCTGTGATCAATCGAAAAAGAAAGGCATGTTCACCTTGCCTGGCTGGAAATGGGGAGGCTGTAGTGCAGATATAAAGCATGGACTTAAATTCTCTAGACAATTTTTAGATGCTCGTGAAATTCGTCAAAATAAGCGATCTTTGATGAATAAACATAACAACAGAGCGGGAAGAAAGGTAAATGAATTTATTTTCTTTCATTGTGACACCATTAAACTGGACCAGTGTGTATAGACTACGGGTCACACTCTTTAAAGATCTGACCAGATGCCTCTTGACTTATAGTGTTACTTCTGTTATTAAAACAATTGCTAGAGGTAATAATTCCCGACTAATATTCTTATTTCTATAATCAGTCCCCTCGCTAGAAATAAGCGAACATAATAATATCTAAGTCCATCACGTATTCAGCTATCTCCGTAAGAGGTAACATTTCTATAAATGATTGCATATACAAATCTTTTTTTTTTTTTTTTAATATTGTGAAAAATAACCTCCATGCCCCTTCCGTGCCGTTCCCATGGACTGATAAGCCATTCATTCATAGACTGTGCACTTATTTCTGATACTGTTTCAACATCAACATAGTTAGATGTTTTATCCCCGACTCATCACAATAAAACACGTTTGCGGTATAGAAACGAAGGCACAAAGATGACAGCCAGCGCCTATACCTTGCCAATCATAAACATATTTGTGTATTGGCAAAGCAAACCGCAGCTTGACATCTCTATAGCGCAATGCTATGTCTCACTGTCTTTATCAGTCTTCATATTGTTCTATTGTATGGCTCCATATTAAGGTTACACAGGTTCTGCCGTCAACTATACACCATTGTTAAACAAGATACCCGAATACTTATCTGGCAGATTATCTAGATGATCTAAGGCATTGAGTTCAACACTACCACTAATTAATACAATTGTGTTATCATTAACCTCCTTACTATTTTTTGTTTGTTCTTTTCAAAGTTTAAAAATACTTTGAGACACATGAAATTTAGTATGGTAATTTTTGTACCGCAGACCACAGAGGTTTAGAAGTAAACACGTCTCCGGCTTTACAAACACACCGTCATTGGTGTGTATCTGTGTAAACTGTTGTGAAATAATTTAGCATAACTAGATTACAGCGTGTCAATTGGGACATATAAATTGTCATGGTAATTTGCACGCTAAACTTATGGGTGAACTGTTACACTCGGAAAGAGGGAGATTTATTAAAATTTATTTATTTTGTACATTATATTTTAAAAACAAGTAAAATCTTCGTAAATAGAATATATTTAATCAGTCAGGTCTTTAATCGTATAACGTTGTAAACCAAATTTTAGGTTTCTCTTTACTAATTTAAAAAAAAGAAAAATAAAAAAAAATCCGAAAGACTTGATGTGCACGTGCGCAGTGCTCTTGCTGATTCAGCTTTTGCTATGATACTAGGTTTCCTTGTGAGAATCTCGCTCACCACCATGTCATTTTATGCTTATGTCGCAGGGAGACATCACCTTGGAATTAGAAGTATTCAGATCGCATTTCAAATACATTATGTAACAATGTCTGTAAAGCTTTAGTTTGGGTCATATCGCCATCATAAAAATCAAGATTCTCAAGTACTTAAGTCTAAGTCTTTGATTTACTATTTCTCTTAGAATGTCATCAAGACTTGTTATTTTACAAATATTTATGATGACATGGTGTGTGGCAAATGTGAAAATTATGCGTTGGTCGGAGTGTGGTGCTTGAGGCAGCGTCTAGAGCCGAATCACTGGTGATCGTAGATCTTCCGAGTTTTAATCGACTAGACATTTCGATGGCAACACAATTCGATGCACTTTGTCACTATTTTGTTAGTAAAAATTATGTCTCTGAATTTATGACTCATAGAATGTAGGCTTTTAAAATCCCTTTACTCTTTTGAAGTACATGTTTCCATATATCGTATGCCACATTCGAACTCTAATTTAGTATCACTTGAATTTCAATTTCCAATTGAATTCGTTAACTTGATGAATGTGCTTTTTGAATTGCACATATTGCAGATTGACTCGACCAGAAAGAATGATAACATGAAAGCACTGATTCATTTTAACTGAAGGGTTAGGGTACATTTGTCCTTTGATGATTTTCTTATACACGAAAAACATTGGTGTAGATTGAAAAGAATAACAGAATACAAACACAAAACATATATCATACTGAATACAGACATACATAGAGGTGGGCCAAGCAGGCCTAATGTGCGTACAATTTAGATTCTTTTTGTAATTCATATATGAGTATCGTATGTTTTGAATGAATGAATGAATAAATGATTGAATGATTGGTCGAATGAGTGAATGAATTGTATCTAAATCAATATATATTTATATATCAATAATGTGTTTATATCGCCTGTTAAGGACAAATTTTGGCAATAAATTCTGTTACTAAAATACATGTGTGTCAATATAAACGAAAATCACGACTTCCTCTTCTGCTAAATCCCTTTAGCAATTTCTAACCAGACGGAATGTCTAGAATTTAAAAAATTGAAAATGCATGTACTCTCTTTTTTAATTAAAACATACAAGTTCTTTGTAAACCTCCCATACTTTCATTATTTGAGTATAAATTGCACCTCTTGTATGAAAACCATTATAGCCTTGTAAAAATCGAAAACAAAAACAAGAATCGCCGAACACTGTACAATATCTGATAGACCTATACGACGCGTGAACAGGAATATTTTGTATATATAGAGCAATATGGGTCAGGTTTCGCAAGGCCTAAGGTACAATGATCAGTTATGACAGTGTAGTCTATTGAGATATATGGTAAGATAGGCGACGTACGTGTCATGTACTGTTGTCAGGTCTATAGCCCACCAACGCTTCAAAGTTTGAATACAATACTAAAAAGACGCAAATATTGTGAATCAGCGACAAAACAATTTAAGACGGTTCGTCATTGTTATTGCTATTAAATCACATATTTCGATTCATTTGCATCGGATATTGGACGATATTACTATCATTCCCGTGGTTTGCTGGGACATAATTCAAAGACGAGTCATCATCAATTACTTTGTATACAAAAGAAATATGACAGTGCGGTTAGGAAAGGTGTAAAGATATCAATCGACGGTATGATTTTTTTCTTTAGCCGCCTATGGGAATTTTGACGTCATACATGAGCTTGTGACTATTTATAGAGCATACCGTTACTACTTTATACACTATGTCTTTAATGCCGGGTGTAGGACTTGAATTTCAGCTTAGCTCAATCGCTGGGTCAAAGGCCGTAAATTAAATCAACCTGTGCTGATTTTTGCAATTATCACCTGCCTGATTATCCGTGTATTCCGGAACGATAAAAGCCGAAACGATTCCCTCTACTATTGTATTCGATTAGTAAAACGGCTATATGTCAAAAAAGAAAATGAGATTGGAAAATTACTGGTCCAAATAATAGAAATGCAATTATTGTGTGTGCAGAGATCGCATCACCGATTAGACAATGAATTAGATCTTCTTAAGTGTGTTGACAGCTATTACACCTAGCTGACACTCCCTTCATTAAGAGAAATAGATATAACTTAAATGATCAACTCGTGATATAAAAGATTTTGGTATCAACGAGGTGGAATGTACCTTTTATCGTTTGATTTTTTTCATTCATGCAAATTTGTATTTTAAATGTCCTGGGCATTACAAAAAAGGTCTTAGACATTTTCCCATTTGATTTTTACAGCTGCAAATTATACACTTTATACGGCGGAGTTGCAAAGGTATTGAATAAAGATACATTTGTGATATATATTATTTTCTCTTAAAATATGTGTCGCAGTTCAGACACCCCATAAAAGAATTCTCGTGGTTTATTAAAATGTGTATGCCCTTAGATAGTCAATGTTAGCGTATAATATGTATCTCTGGGTCGCAGATGTTGATAAAATTATAATGTGAAAAAGAACGTGGAGGGACTTCAAAGTTTGAATAGATTAATTATCATTTGACGCTAAAACCAGGGAGAAGTTCTTAGGTGTGGTATATATTGCACCAAGTTCGACCAACGACAAATTCAAGAATTCTTACCTCTCTGAGATTCTGTCTGGTGGGATCTGATAAGACATTACGAATATGGCATGGACAATGGAGAGAAATCACCGAGAAATATTCTAGATACATAGTCTATAGGCAATTATTATGCTAGATAATCCAGATATAGGTGGATTCAGTTTTCATAATAATAAAAATTTCAATCCACTCCCCCCCCCCCCCAAAAATAAATAATGAATAAACAAACTTAGTTTATCGTATTGTTGAGATAATTCCAAATATTACAACACAGTCATTAAGACAGAGATTTGAAAACAAAACCTTGTACATAAAAAGTGAAGGGTAACAAGGTTATATAGGCATACATTTAAAAGAAAGCACTTCGCTGTATTTCAAAATATTTGAACATTGAAACAAAGCGATTAGACACATATTATCGTCCGTCAAGCTGCCAGTGTGGCAGTCTATTTGCATTCGAAATCAACGATGGTAATCGTACTTTAATGTACAAAATACTAAATACTTGTTAAAGCATTCTTGATCTAGAGTCTAAAATCTCTGAAGTTTACCGCTCGACAATGTAGTGTGTGAGCTGCGATGAACACCCCACGAAGGTATAACAAATAGCTGTCACTTAGTCAGAGTTGGCCACCACATTGTTATACAGCCATTGCAATAAAACAAAAAAGTATTAACTTTATCTCAGTCAAACATACTTATTTTTCATTTCCTGCTATAAACTTTGCAAATCAAAAATAAATGAAACTTTAAACTTTAATAAGATACAAACTTCATTTGACAAAAGTTAAGTTATATTCGCACCATTGAAATAACACGTTTAGTACATACGTGTCGAATGTGCGACAATCAGCTACAAAATAAACATACATGTCGAATGTGCGACAATCAGCTACAAAATAAACATACATGTCGAATGTGCGACAATCGGCTACCAAATGAACACACATGTCGAATGTGCGACAATCAGCTGCAAAATAAACAAACATGTCGAATGTGCGACAATCGGCTACCAAATAAACACACATGTCGAATGTGCGACAATCAGATACAAAATAAACAGACATGTCGAATGTGCGACAATCGGCTACCAAATGAACACACATGTCGAATGTGTGACTAGCGGCTACAAAATAAACAGACATGTTGAATGTGCGACAGTCGGGTACAAAATAAACAGACATGTTGAATGTGCGACAATCAGCTACCAAATGAACACACATGTCGAATGTGCGACAATCGGCTACCAAATGAACACACATGTCGAATGTGTGACTAGCGGCTACAAAATAAACAGACATGTTGAATGTGCGACAGTCGGGTACAAAATAAACATACATGTCGAATAGCGACAGTCGCTTACAAAATAAACATGCATGCCAAATGTGCGACAATCAACTACAAAACCAAAAGCAAAAATCAAAACCCAAAACAGATATGGAACATGTTTCGAACTCCGTTTCCGTGTCTTGGTTTCAGCATTGAAGGTTAGATAGTCTATTCATATAAATAGTTTTCGAATGCATAAAATCTAAATGGAGTTACTTCCCTTTTCTGCCATGCTGGCGGTATATGACTGGACAATTGTGCATAAATCAACGATGTTGCGTAAAGAATTTCTCCAAAATAAGGATGTTTCAGGAATTTTTGCAATTTGTTATGCAATAAAACAACTATTGAGCAATGTCATAATGTTTTCAGAGGAGTGAAAATGTAAACAACTGTCTCAAATCAATTCAATGTATTTGGTATGAATATGATGCAAAAACTCTAGCTTCATCTCCAAATGGCGGAAAAGAGTAACACCAATTAAATTTTTCATGCTTTCGATAACTATCTATAGTACAAAGAGTGGAAAACCCCCGATATACAAGACGGATTACAACAGAATATAAACTTATGATAATGACAATACAATATCTATGTTTGGTACAGTCACACACGCATCCATTTGTATTTAGAAATACACCCGTGTCTCCGTGGATACAAGACCATACTTCATGACATTGCAGTTCCAAGGTCTCTTTCAAGATTGTCCTCGAATTCAAGTGTGCAGCATTTTGGAGAACCGCTGAAGAAAACTCTATTTCTTGTATCTATTCAAACGCCAAAGAAACCCTCTCTCGGTATGGGTCTTAACAAATAGAGGGTAAACCGAAACAAATTAATTTCATTGCTTTGTATGAATGTAATTCCACGGCTGAATTTGATTGAGTTAGCATAATATTAAACTTCCCCTATGTCAACAGAGTCGAGTATAGATATTGCCTATAGTAGGCGGCGTCTAAATAGAATCAATTAAAATAAGACGATTACAATTAAAGAGACTCGAAAACACGGTGGTCCGAGGAAATCGGGTCCATATTGAGAACACATTCCAGCAATGTCATCATGCATACTTGAGATAAGAGAAGCATATTATCCACCTACAACCCCCTGTCTTCATTTGTATTCTCCATGCCTAGCACAGGACTCAATAACTACTCTCACACTCATATCATTCTACTTGAGACTTGAGGTTATTGCAATATATATATATATATATATATATATATATATATATATATATATATATATATATATATATATATATATATATATATATATATATATATATATATATATATATATATATATATCAACATGTACTGAACAGTAGTCTGAGTTATGTTCTAGTGAAATTTCGCAGGACGATTACTTGTATTTAGCAATGTAAGGGTTATCGTTCTTTCGTGTTGGTGCCATTCAGTTTTACTTATCTACAATAAGCTTTGATTTCAATTGAGTGACAGAGAAAACGACACATTTCCGTCAAATTACTGGAAATCTCTCTAATTATTACTAAGAAATTCAGATCTCGCTTGATTCTTGGTGTATACAGATGATAAATTCCAAAACTGCACAGCGTGTAGTGTAATTAATAAACGATAAATTACACGAAATCAAATGGAAAACCTCGGGATCTATAAACTTTCAAACTTCGAACGTGTATAGTGCCCTCCGAAAAATAATCCTCACAGAAACCTATGGGTCCATAGAATTACTGAGAGGAGAGAGGTCTGTTCTGGTGATATCCCATTTTGGTGTGGTGTCTCTACAATAAAAGTAGAAAATACAAAAGGCAACCAATATAAAACAAATTTTTACATTTTCTTTAACAAAAATCAAATTGAATCGGACAGGTGTTTATCTGATGCACCGTTTTTCTGATGAAAGTATTCTAGAAAATTATGTATATAAATGTTATACATGTACTTGTATCTTTGTTATAAAGTTGGGTAATTCATTCTTCGGATTAAGTGTATGTAATTCCCCCGGTAAACTACACATTTTGCGATCAGCTTTGTAAGTTAAATAGTAAGAATATTAGCAAAATTATAATTTTATTATAATACTGTTTAGTAATGATATGAAGGCCAGAAGGCTGATTGTAAAAAAAAAATAACCGTTCTTGTACTTGTAACACACTTGCCACTATAAACACCACTTACTTACAATATTGACAGGTATGTACCTACATGCTTTGTGTATAATTACAGCAGTATTAGAGGCTTTTGAATATCTCCTTATCTAAAACAAAAACACTGGTGTTTAAAATTGTTACATAACTAATACAAATACGCTTTTAAAAGAGAATGAATCAACGAGATTCAAGCGGAAGTGCAACTAATAATTCAGAAGTGCCGGATATGACGTAGCCGCTTTTTCAATCAATCACCAGTGGGATTCATTGTAGAGGTCGTAATTTCGAAATTGATGGACAAGGATTGGCTACATTTCCACATATGCTTTGCAATTTCCTCGTCGAATAATTCTTATCAGTGTATGCAGTTGATGAACATTATTGAACAGTATTGTGTATTTAAATTACCTAGATTTTTGTCGAGGGAGTAAATAGAATGTATTTTCACTACAAATTTTTAAAACTTTAAATGTATTGAATATTATATATGATAGAATTATACACAATGTAATAGTATTCATTTTGGTTAACTTTAAGAGTATTAACTACAAAAAAAAAATGAAAATTTATAAAACGAACTAGAAAGCATGTTTTGGGTTTTTTTAAATACCTTTATAGAATTTTATTGTATCTTATATTGTCTATTTTTTAAGGGACAGTGATTTCAAAAATGTTTGGAATATTTGATAAAGCCTTTCATTCCTATCCATCACGGATTATATGGAGGTTGTCGTCAGTTAATATAAAGCCATGAATTCACAATGAACAATAAATAATGTCAAAAATAAGATGTATCATCAATATGGACTCGGAAACGTAGCATACCAGATTTATCATATACTATTATTTATCAATGCCAGTACGGACCTTTTACCACCAGGACGTGAATGCAAAGTGTTTGAGAAACAGGCACATTCCATTGTGTATATACAAAAATTGTTTTTCTTAAGTTCATTAATAGGTGATATAAAACAAAATAATAAAAACAATATAATAGTATATCAAAATTTGTTTATGGCCGAGTTTTACATTTACATCTTCATCATCCATATCGTGTTAAAGTGCTTTAACACAATTATCATTTTATTATGTTTCGATTTTTAATGTTTCAAAACTGAAAAGAAATATGGATTTAAACAAAATTAATGAAATAATTATTTAATAATTATGATAATGACATAATTATTTGATAATAATGATAATGACATAAGTATTCAGTAATAATGATAATGACATAATTATTTAATATCAAACATAAGATAAAACAGGTAATAAGATGTGCAGTATCTTTTAATGCTTTACATGAATGTGCTTCTAGTGACAGGAAAAGCATTATTGCATAAGATTATTCTGTATGCTTTGAGCATTTACGGCAAGTGCAGCTTGTCAAACGGGAAGCGAGTACTTTTTTCTTGGGCACATGACTACACATAGGTGTCCATTAATGTCCACCGTGGAACGTTTGCCGTGTTATAATGATACAGCATGAATGCACACCGTGGTACGTTGTCGTGTTATAATGATACAGCACGAATGTCCACCGTGGTACGTTATCGTGTTATAATGATACAGCATGAACGTCCACCGTGGTACGTTGTCGTGTTACAATGATACAGCATGAACGTCCACCTTGATACGTTGCCGTGTTATAATGATACAGCATGAACGTCCACCGTGGTACGTTGTCGTGTTATAATGATACAGCATGAACGTCCACCGTGGTACGTTGTCGTGTTATAATAATTTATGCCGTTATAATAATTTATGCCTGAATGTCCACCGTGGTACGCTGTCGTTTTACAGTGATGTAGCATGAATGTCCACCGTGGTACGCTGTCGTTTTACAGTGATATAGCATGAATGTCCACCGTGGTACGTTGCCGTGTTATAATGATATAGCATGAATGTCCACCATGGTACGTTGTCGTGTTATAATGACACAGCACGAATGTCTACCTCGGTGCATTAGCGAGCTCCTTTCGTGTTTTATGGTAGAGAATTACTGTATATCAAAATCATCAAAGCGATACGTTACGTGTGAAAGAAAATACAAATCTGGTTTTTTATTCGTGTGAAATATTCAAATCTGAATCAGAATGTCTGACACAATAGAACATAGATTTATATTTTTATATATCTACGTTATATATATATATATATATATATATATATATATATATATATATATATATATATATATATATATATATATATATATATATATATATATATATATATATATTATGTTTGTGAATATGGCGAAACTTTTTAACACCAACTTTCAAATAAGAAATAAACGCTTTATAAAGAAATTCTATCTGGGTAAGAATACGTTTTAGAGCATGTAGGGTGACCCGTGCTTCGTCCTGTCAAAGTTCGCTGTGAATCGCTGGTAATTCGAGTAGCCTCCCTTTATATAGAGGGCACCCTTATATGCTATGTGGCAACAATTATACTTCTTCGCTGCGGTTAACGTGTTAAGGTCTGCCTTGGAGAAGGAATATCACTATACAATATTTCCATACTCTTAAGAAACTTTATGTATTGATGATAGCGCCACTAAGGCTCTGATTACACTGTGAAATTTGGGGAAAATAACATTCCTATACGATTGTTCAACATGTTGGCGTGAACATAATCTCTAGTTAACATTTATATAGGAGAATAAGAGACGGCCTTTGTATAAGGTAACAACACAAATAAGAGTTAAATAACAGTAATTGCTAGGAAGGGATCAAAGACAGCTCGATCAGAACATAAGGGGGAGATGCTTCTTGTGTAACTCTCCGGCAAAGGAGATTTGAAACCTTATCAAGTGTGACACACTATTTTGTTATGTTTTGTGTTACACTACATTAATATCGAATAAAACGCACCTGCAGTCTAAGGAATTAAGAACTGAGTCTGATGTCATACTGACTTTTCATTGGTGGTTTCATAAATCACGTGGGGTGTATATTACTTGGCTTAACATTTTATGTTGTCTGTGTTTAGAGCATACGTTGAATACATACAATTTTAGATATTCAGAGCTACGATTTAAAAACTTTTCAAACATGTGGCGACACAAATTACACCAGCGCAAAACGAAAAGTTGTTAACCAACCCAGAAATCATATGCAAAACCAAAGGGTTTGAAGGAAATCGCAAACCCTGCGCAAATCGAAACGGTTTTAACAAATTCGCAAACCCTGCGCTAAACGGAAAGGCTTTAACGAATTCGCAAACCCTGGGCGAAACGAACAGATTTTAACGAACTCACAAACCCTGTGCATATTCTTTTCAAATGTTTAAGTGTCAGCACAAAATAACTATGTGGTAGAACCCGAGACTAGTACTTACTAAATTAAGGTACAATACTGTCATGTGATTAAATATTAAGATCACCAACTGACGAAACTATTTTCCAAACTTTATTTTTATTAAACAATAAGTACGAGTACAATACTGATTTATTACTTATACATGTAGATGTTTTATGACTTATACATGTAGATGTTTTATGACTTATACATGTAGATGTTTTATGACTTATACATGTAGATGTTTTATTACTTATACATGTAGATGTTTTATGACTTATACATGTAGATGTTTGGATATGAAAGTAGAAAGAGACAACACGAAATTCAATCCGTTTTCCGTTTAGCGACATTTTTTACGTTCCCTGAAACGTTTTATTCCGTTTTGCGAATCTTTGATGTTCCCTAAAACAGTTTTTCCTGTTTTGCGGCATCTATGATGTTCCTCTAAAGTTTTTCCGTACTGCAACATCTTTGATATTCCAGGAAACAGGGTTTTTTTCTCACAACGGAATGTTTTAAATTGTTACAGAAAATAATAATGGATTTACCAGCCATCTTCTGATGAAAGGTTCAAAGTTTTAAAATAAACATTAGTTAACAAGTATGCAAACTTTATATATACCGAAGTATGTGTATGTTATTCTAAAATTTCACCATTATTTAACGGCTAAATGTTTACATATACATATACATATATATATATATATATATATATATATATATATATATATATATATATATATATATATATATATATATATATATATATATCAGTGGCGGATTTAGAGCCCCCCCCCCCCTTTTGGTCACATATTTAGTAGTAAATTTCCAGATTTTGCACCAAAAATGGCTGAGAAATTTGGCTAATACTAATTACCCCCCCCCTTCTTTTTCTTATATATATATTACAGCACACGTAGGAAATATAACAACACCATTCACTATTCAAAATGTCAGATCAACCATGGGTGAATGCAAGTCGCTAAAGAATAAAAAAGGTCAAATATAGAAGCACAAGAAAGCGACAAACGACAGTAAAATAAAAATGATCAAATTTTCGAGGCGATCTGCCCCTTCCTCAGGACAAAACAATAAAAAGAACTACATAGATAAAAATATGAAAAAAATAAAATAAAAAAAAGAAAGCTATGTACAAAGCACTAGTCTAATTATACGATGATATCGGACGCCAGCTACATTCTGCGTGTTTGTAGTTCGCTGTATATATATATATATATATAATCCGTAATTATAGAATGTGTTATAAAGACGATTACACACAATGTACATCTATTACATATTCAAATTCACTTTCTGATCCATTTCAATTATAAATCCAACTTGTTAGACGGATTATTTTATTTTTGCTTTTTTTTTATTATTATCATTTATTTATTTATCTATTTTGGGGGGGGGGAGGGTGTTGTAAAACCATTTGTTTTATAATTTTGTGTGGAGATCTTTTGCATGATTTCGGTGAAGAATCAAAACGCCATAGCAAAGTAGCTATGTTCAGCAATGTTCGTTACATACAACCCTTGAAAAGTCCCCGCCACACTGTTGTCACAATAAGATTATAAAAACAGAATTTATCTATAATTTCTTCTAGTCATGTGCTCACTTAAAAATTAACAAAATCTGAAAGTTAGTAAATGACACCATCTGTGAACTCTGTTTAAATCGGATACTCAACAACCGCCTCACATCAACTATCAAAATTTCAAAAGTACTTGCGAGGTTCAATATTCGATGTTGTAGTTTTTTGTTTTTTTTTTTTTTTTTTTTTTTTTTTTTTTTTTTTTTTTTTTTTGGGGGGGGGGGGGCCCGCAGCTTCTTATGTGAAAGAAGAGAAATACATCATACCATAATACCACAGGGACTAGGGCCGCATTAGAACACAGATCTAGAAGGGCTGCTCTACAAAGTGTCAGCCAAGAGGTCAGTTAGGGCAGTTCAAGGGTTTTTTTTAACAAGATGCAAATAAATGAGACACGATTTAGTGCAAATTGAGCATTTCGTTTGTCTGCACTTTGCATGCAGGATTCCCATTCGTTCTTCGCGTCCTTAGCATGCAAAAAGCTATCAGAGAGTTTTCAATTCGTCCCTAATTAACCCCGGCCCGGCAGCCATTGTCCCTGTTAACGGCACCCATACATGTGCCCTACCAGTGTCATGTCTCTATTTTAAAAATCAATAAGTTTGTCTTATGATTTATGTAATACCTGACAGAGAGTACAAAGAGATCCACCGACAGAACCATTTACCAGTAAATGATATATATATTATATTACCACTAGTTAATCGTCGAGCCATTGGCCATTATCATCGCGGCTTTTTTTAAGCTAATTTAACACGGAGTCTTTGACTTGCATTTTTGTGTCATTCAAGAATTTAATCATTCAGGGTTAATTTAACTGCCGCTAGGTTATTGAATGCGTGCGTCTTGAACGTACTTTGTTGAGAGCATTTTTGTCTTGTCTTTTAAACTGAAGGTAAAACATCACCGATCGTGTCTATATGGGAAGGATTTTAAAACAATCGTTGTAAATGATTTCCATTGTGTCCAGATGTAGACACTGAATGGCTCTCGAAATATGTTGCATAACTTGGATGTAAAAAATTCAACAAACTTAGAGTTTAAGATTGACAGATACAAAGATGACAATACAGAGGTCAGACAAATACACACACCTTCGAAAAAGATCTTGAAATAAATGTCCAACTATAATTCATAAAAATTTTCAAAATTTTATCTATTTTGTGACATGTATTGTTTAATTACCTCATTGTGATGACAACAAAATACCTTAATCATGGCACGACATCAGCGCGGCTTTAATTGAGAATACTACGTAAGCTACTGTGTCAAGTTTTAGTATGTGATCATTACAGTAAACATTGATGTGACTTTGAAATCTTGTAGGAGAATTTGAATGTCTGGTGTAGCAGCACAGCGAGATATCACTTTTTGTTATCCGGAAATGGATATTCCTTTAGATGTTTTATCGGATACGTGCGATTTTGGAGAGAGAGAGAGAGAGAGAGAGAGAGAGAGAGAGAGAGAGAGAGCACAGAATTGCTCATAGATGAGTTCAGATAGACCGAAACAGGGACTGAAGACCCCACCCCACACACTCTCTCGTCTCACAGTATGCATGTTATATAAAAAGACGAATACAACTGAATCAGAATAGTTAACTTTTAAGTCACCTGATCCATCATCAAACAGATTGCATCCAAGTATGCTATATGCCCGTATGCTTCATGCTCGTTTTCCATTCATACTTAGTGAATAACTTAACAGATAGTATTACAGTATCCTGAACGTTATAAATGATACTCAAAAATTAAATAACTCGTACTGGACTAGATTTATAGATTATAATTATATTTAAGTATGATTGGGTAAGGTATATGTCCATGATAAGGAGAAATCTAGAAACGATATACCAGTACTGTGTCACACTGAATGCATTGCAGACCCCCGCCTCATTTAGAGGGCGCTAAAAATGAAATACAATACACCTGGCACGGAGGTTGGTACATACTTCAGTGGATGTAGAAAATTACATAAGTTATTTTCCATTTATTGCCAATTAATTATGACATAAGGTGATCAGGGTATTAATTATAATTCAATGCGACGACGTTAAGATAATCTGATAAGTGTATGGCCGTCATGATCTGTCCTGGATTGAACTTGTTACATAATCCCTGGCGTCATGGCAGCCAGCTAATGTGTTGCACTGGTAGCAGCGCAGACGACGTGTATGTCCAATGCCTTGTAAAGTCTCATTTACAGCCCTGTCTATCTGTTCGCGGGTTATTCCTTTGATCTAGCACAGGAACATAAATTTTACTCTTTCTTTAGTTAATATGAACGGTTCTGGCTTATTGAATAAAGATAAGACAACGGGGCAACAAACGGTTTTCTGTGGACTAAAATGGCAATCAAACAAACAGCAGTTGTAGAAGATAATCGGGCAGGATTTATTGCTTAACCAAAAGTCCGATAAGACAAACGTTCGTTTGATGTGTTTCAAGAGATAGGATCAAGTAGCCGTCACAAAAACGTTTGATGCCTTTTTATGCGGATGCTTGATCAGTCATGATCAATTACACGTTTTGTTAGATGCTTCGATAGTTCCTGGTAAAAGTCATGTTTATAAAGATTTAAAAACAATGACGATGATCATGTATTTGAAATTAATGGATCGATTCGAGCTATACACCGAAGTATCAGCGGACGCTTTTACTGAAGGCCAGGAGTAACACTTGACAAAATTGATTTAACTATATACTAATTATTTTCAGTCATGGAATTTTGTAAATCATTCTAAAACTAAGGAGTATCTCTATCCATATGTTAATTCTTAGGCTCACTTTTTCGGCCCCTTTGGTTTTAACTCTGCTCTTCAAATTATGAGCATCACTGAAGCGACATAACTTGTCGACCTGCGGATCTGGTGCACAAAGTTATAACGTATATATAATCATTCAATTATGGAGTAAAATGAAATAATTATAGTGTATAATAATAATAATATAATTATAATCTAAATAATTATGATGCAAACAATAATTTAAATAATTATTGTGTATAATAACAATCTAAATAATTATGGAATATTATAAAAGAGACATGCATGTGTACACAATGTCTCTGATTATAATATACTAAAAAATTATGGAGTATTATAAGAGAGACATGCATGTGTACACAATGTCTCTGATTATAATATACTAAATAATTATGAAGTATTAATAATAAACTACATCATTTTAAAGTTAAAATCCCGCTAAAGTCCTTATTCAGAAATATGCAAAGTCTGATAATTTCTGTTCTAGTTTACTTTTAGCTATACATTCCATTTTCAAGCATTCTCGTCTTTACTATTACATGCACATTATGTGCATCAGAATATTATAAACACCAGTGTATTATACAGAAAATAACACAAAACGTTCTAAATTGCATTTAATGATTTCTATTATCTGTGAAATGTTAGATATGTGTGATGAGAGTAAATATTTTCTAAACTTAGCAATATCTGACATGAAGCTACGTTTCTGCTTGCAATATTAGACTGTATGTAGGAAGTGAGATTTCAGCCAATGAGAATCGCCATTACGGAAGGAGAATTGGTTATTGCAGTTTATGCATGTTTTCTAAAGTTTGAAAATTGTCTATAATATAATAGAGGTGTCTGGTTTTATTTTATTTTTTAATATATATATATATATGTGTGTAACTATTGTTTTGTTATCTATGTATTAGATGATTAGTTTTGTTCGTGTGTATTTTTAAATTGATATCAATATTCTCTATTTTTTTTTTTTTTTTTTGGTAAGATTTTTGTGAGTAATATCAATTGTTATGATTTATAATTGATTCTTCTTTTGAAAATAAATGTGAAAAAATGAAAAAAAAGTGCTACAGAAGATAACACTATGGGTTTGTGTAAGGTCAAGATATCATAGTTTAAGGTCATTATGCCATAACTTAAGGTCATGATGTCATAGCTTAAGGTCACGATGAGGACAAAGAGTAATTAATACTGTGTAGACGAGAGATAATCAAAGATAACCCCCTACAATTCACCATTCCCCGCTACACACATCCGTGCAATTCTACTTTTATTTCTGTGTTGTGTCATGTTTTAATTTTTGAGTTTACTTGAAAAGGCGGGGTGGGGGTGTAAATACAATAATTAAGACATGACAATTGACTTTCTATTGACTGGATACTGCTATATAGGGCTTCTGATAACCGATATTTCTCTTTTGTGTTTACTAATTGTATATATTCGTAGTTTTTCCTGTACGTATTCGTACCCGTACTAATCTAGATTGCGTTTTCTCAAGCATTGCCAATCTATATCACTGAAATTATTAAGAGTATTTAACCTTTTGGTTTCTTTCAACGTTTCTCCCACATATATTTTTTTTTATTTTCTGATCTCAACATTTGCAAAGTGGGGAAAATGTGCAGACACCATGATATATACATAGATAGACTCATTATGAATCAGGACATGTAAACTTTAGATATTGATGGAGTTTCTACCTATATTACAGGCTGTGAAAGTGAACATGGAAACGGAATGCAAATGTCATGGAGTATCAGGGTCATGTACTACACAGACGTGCTGGACAACTCTTCCTAAATTTAGAAAAATTGGAGACCATTTGATGAAAAAGTACAAGAAAGGAAAACTAGTGTCTCCTTATTTCGGTGGTAGAAATCGCAGGCCACTGTATCTGACTTTGAAACGCTCAAAGAAATCGCATGCAAAGCCTCGCAAATCTGACCTTGTGTATCTTCAGAAATCTCCAAACTATTGTGATTTTGACCCGAGGACCGGTTCCTTGGGAACAGTGGGAAGAAAGTGTAATCGAACATCTACTGGGACGGACGGATGTGACCTAATGTGTTGTGGGAGGGGATATAACACGCATCAGTATACTAAAACTTGGCAGTGTAATTGTAAATTCCATTGGTGTTGTTATGTACATTGTAATAAATGTAGCGAACGGACCGAAGAATATGCTTGTAAGTGAAGAAATATAAAACGGAAGTAGAGACATTTCCCGCCTTCCAATTCCGGATGCACCAAAAGAAATGCCGGAGCAAACCTGTGGTAAATCAAACACAAACTCGGACCAGATGATATCTTTACCAATTGTCTCTTTCTTGCTACGGTATTTTTGACATGCTATATGTAACATATACATGGATAATTTGTTTGTTGTAATATGTTTTGTACATTATACATGACAATATGCAAACACAGCTAGCAAAATAGTACAAAGCCAAGTTTTAATGATATAAAAATTGGCATTCAGATTTTTTATGTATTGATATCGATTAGACTTGAAAAATCATGCAGAGCGTAATATCGCCTGTGTTTCGTTATCTAAATGTTTGGCATTTGACCTGTTGCACATGTCACAATGGTAGAAAATGTAGGAAAGCACTGATATCAGTGATCTATGATGATGTCGTCATCAATCACAATCTGTCTGACGGAATGACTTGCGAAAAAACCCATGTCCCGTACATGGTATAGCATTCTCCCTAAATCATCGGTCATTCTTTCATTCGATATATCAAAATGAATCAACACCCATCCTCTAGAATAAATACTATTTAGTACTAGTATCCGCTTATGTGAAAAATTTAACGTACATGTTCTAGTTCATGTTTGGTACGTGTAACTGAATGTAATAACGCATCCTGTGAACACTAACCAATAATTCAAGTAAGACAACCCTTAAAGGAGACGTGTACAACAATGCAAGCCCTTAGTTATCATGATAATGAACGTACAATGTTTTGATGAGGTTTTGAAGATGAAATTTGAAAATTTCATATTTATCAAACTTTATCAGATAAACAAGTTTAATACTTAACCTAACGCTTTACAAAATACTCGTAAAAGCGGGGGATCCCCGATTGAACACAGTCCGGAAGGTGAACATAGAATGTGAACAGCCTGGAATGTGAACGTAGTCAAGAACATGAACATAGTTAGCAAGTTCTCTATCGTAGCTCTAGGGAAAGCAATACGATATGGAATGTTGGTAAAAGACAGAATATTTTCATGGATCCCACAAATTGCGTAAATCAAATTATAATTTAACAAATTAAACGTTAGCCTATATTGCTGTCTTATTTACGATCCCCCGCAGATTTGAACTGCAGACAGCAAATGTATTCTTGCCTTGAGGATATTGCAAATAAAGTAATAGGAAAGGCTGTGACAAACGATGGCGCCATGATACTTAAAAATTTCATTTGGGTTAGAAGATTTGATGCTGATGTTGTAACAAATAGTCACGTGGTTAGTGATGGCGTTTGCTCGCCCGCAGAGAATAAGCGCAATTCGATTACCAAGGCTTTCATGTTGAATTTTGATTTCGTTGTGACAAATTGCATTGTTTAAAATGATGCCATTAGAGTGTTTTGGTTTGCATGATTCACTAAATGGAAACATAATTTGAATGAGTTTCATTCGATGACATAACAAATTTCGCTTTTGATCGATTCATGAACTATTTATGTATTCAGTGTGTGCAATACTAAACTGTTAAATGATATCTAAAATGCATTCATGTTAAATCACACATGTTAAAATAAAAGTTTTATAATATATTGAGTAAAGCATGTACAATACACGTACATGTAATATATTTTCCTCTTAATTTTTCTTTGATAGTATCACTATATGAACAATGCCAGCTCTACGCCTTCGAATATTTGGTCTAGGTTCGAACGCATCGAGGACTCGCTGATTCTTGTCTTATAAATGATATAACCGAAGTTCAGAGTTAAAGTAAGAAGAACTAGATTATGATGACTACTGCTGTCTTAACTATTTTTGCATCGTAAAATATCTACCATTATTTATAATTAAAATTTGTTAACTGCATAAATGAATCACTTGGATAAATAGGTTACATCGCCATTATGAGAATTACATGCCTTACATGTTGTATAACAATGTTTACACGCTTTATAAAATCCGTCTTTGTTCAATGTTGTTGGTTTTATTTTTCATGACCATTTTCCAAAATATCCATCCATGGTCATTTCAAACATATCTATGTAATTTATTATGTATTTAATTTCGTATGTTTATAAGCTAAGTTGTTGAACAGTCTATTGTATATTTTGTACAGAATAAATATATTTATGCCTCATACTGTTTTATTGTTTGATCGAGGTCTACTATGAATGCGAGATAGTTATGTTGCTACTGAAACAAATATTTCGATATCCAAGGGGAATGGGCCTATTCATACCGAACAAACTGTAAGTAAAATATACCTTTATTCTGCCACTTTATGTGGCCGATCTCTATTGCTGCCTCAAAACCTTAAAATAATTGCTTTGTTTAAAACTTGGTAACCCGTATGATACGGCTATAAAAGAGGTTGGTCCTCATAATACGGCTGCTTCTACTGACCAAATATAACGTTAATGAAAATCTAGACATACATGTAATACCCAGGACGAAAATAAACCATCAGTTTTATAACTTGAATGGAGACAGGAATATTGTCCACTTATCAATTCAGTCCCATGTCTTCTATAATCGCCCAATATCAGCGCGTTTGCCTATCCCTACTATAAAGTTAGTTTGTAGGAGTGAAATCAGATAAGAAGTCAAATGTCCATATGTTTTATAGTATACAAAAATTACAAATCGAACATCTTGTCAGCATATAGCGACGCAATACGTCCAAACGTTAGCTAGGTTTATTTATTATACAGTGTGTCATCATGGTACATTTTGCATATTATTAATATATATGGAACAACTATGGAAAGTTTACGTATATATTGAACAATTCTGAATATTCAGTTCTCGAAAAGTGTATTATTGGATGAATACAGAGGTGCATTGTTTGGGGCATTTCTATACTACATAAAGATTAAATTGTTGAATATGTTTACATACAGACGAATGCGCTCCCACCAATATTTATTTGTATTAGAAACACCAAACTTTAATCAGATAAACTGGTTAACCAGATTAACAATGTACATAGGATTAATGTCGTATATATAGTATCCCTTTAATAGTCATTGTATACTCTTTACATCATGATACTAGACGATACTATATTCCATTTGATTTTAAATATTCTTTTCAAAATCATAATTCATATGAAGAGTATAAAAAATAGCTATAAAATGGCCTTTCTGCATTGTGTTACACTCAATATAGATTAAGACCTAGCTGAATGCTCCGATACAGCTATTTAAACAAAACATAAAATTGCTATGGCATTAAACGCTATAAAATAAAATCGTTAAAACATAAAACGCTATAACATAAATTCGTTAAAACATAAAACGCTATAACATAAAACGCTGTAACATAAAACGCTATGACCTAAATCGCTTTAATATGAAACGTTAACGTCATAACATAAAACGCTATATAACAAAATGCTATAACATAAAGCGCTATAACATAAATCGCTTTAACATGAAACGTTATAACATAAAACGCTATAACATGAAACGTTATAGCATAAAACGCTAAACATACAACGCTATAACATTAAAACGCCATAACATAAAACGAGTCCACTGCTCTTAGTGACCTGATTAAAAGTAGAACATGTGAAACAGAAAACATTATACCAGTATGAATCAAAACCAGTATTTACATTTCTTATGGCTTTGCTCATCTTCCTATTATTTATACAAGTAATGCCAGAGATTTTGTCAATATATTGTTATATTGTTGAGAGATAGATGATACTTCCTAGCTCATCACTTAATCAGCTGTGGATCATCTCATGTCGCTCAAATCTAAGTAACAGATAATTATATACAATAGGTTTTATCCGATTTCGCTCCTTCCATAATAAAATCTTAGATTTAAGTGGAATAGTTGACTGTAGCCATGTGATATGATAATCTGAGATTCTCTGACCATACACATGTTTGTGATATCTTTTTTGAAAATTGATTTTTTGTAAAATTATCTAATATTAAATCAAGAATAGTTTGAAGAAGTATTTGGGGAAATGATTGAAGTTTAGATGTAATTTGTCGGTTCGTAGCTGTACGAGCTAGGGCCCGGCTCCTGCTGTTCACACATACATTGATAAGCAACCGATTACTATAGATCAGAGACTTACATAACACATTGTGTGTTATTTACGTCACTGCTATAGATCTGGCGTAAAAGACGTCCTCGTAATGTACCATATACAATCAAATTACACTACTAAACAATAATAATACTTTGCATTTTAGATAAAGATAAGTTGTTGTTTGATTTTACGAATTGCATTCAAAGGAAATAAGAACATTTTCATGTTTCTTAACACTTAAGCCAGTTACTGATAGAATAAGTTAGCACATGATATACGATGAATATACTTTGTGTTGCATACCAATTGCAAAACACAAATCAAGACAGCCCCCCCCCAAAAAAAAACAAAACAAAACAAAACAAAACAAAATTTGGTAATGAAAACACTTTTTTTTCTATTTTTAGAGAATGTGTATACGACTAGATCGCCTGGTTAGGATTACAGGATGGAACAGCCGACAAATTTCGATCGACATATACATATGATCTTTTAATTATCTTTTGAGTATGAAACCGATGAGTAGTCAAGGAACTATTTATGTTGCGAACGTAGGTGCTTGCATTGAAACGCCACACTG
Source organism: Pteria penguin (assembly GCA_035048485.1). NCBI lineage: Eukaryota > Metazoa > Mollusca > Bivalvia > Pterioida > Pteriidae > Pteria > Pteria penguin. Next base: position 46,568,156 of record CM068588.1, on the reverse strand, counting down.
CCCCAACTGATTGCTTAAGAACGAATATAGAAGTAGTTCCCGATAAAATAGATAAAAGAGATAACATCTTTACTCGTTTTTGTTCTATCATGTTTAAGGATACATTCTAACTTTCTAAAACATGGTAGATAACTCTAGTCTCTATCAGAGACATCAGGAAAATCGATTCGGTTTTTATACGACAGGGCAGTACCAGGCTCAGATGTGAATGTATGGATACATTAAGGTTTTACATGTAAATCGCCCGTGCAAGTTTGATTCTACATGATTGGGTCAAGAAGAAACCCAACGTTTAACAAGCATAAGACCGATTATTCTTAACATTTGAAGAGGCATATTAGCTGTTTCCATAGAACTCAGAAGAGGGACAAAACAAATATTTTGAGGGAGGACATGTTTTAAGCGACGTGTTGAAATTCTCCATCACAGTGACATACAAGAAAACCTATAGCATCAAATATATCAGGCCACAAATATTGTGATTCAGAATCTTTTTTTAAAAAATCAGTAATTGAGTAATGCATATTGAAATTACAAATTCTAAATTGTATTCTATTTTATGTAAAATTATAAACAAATGTTTTCCCGTCTTGATTTGAACAAGTTTACCAGTATTGTTTATCATGAGAATGGTGAAGTAACAAAACAGAGAAAGCATTTTGACATCATCTCACTAAAATCCTTAGCTCACGTGAGTCAAGACATTTACTTCGATATCAGTAACTAGTTGAGTTTGAGTACATTTTAGCATTCCAATTATTCAAAATGACATAATTATATTGAAAAAGATTGATTGATTTTTGTTTAACGTCACACCACGAATATTTCACGTATATGGTGACGGCATCTGTCTGAGGCGGGGCATACAAACTTTGACCTTTGCAACGAGCCCACCCGAAGCAGTGAGGGATCTTTAATGTGCCATGCGTACCACAACACGGGGCCTGGGTGTTTATTGTCTCATCCGAAAGACAGGACACCGGCATGACCAGGGCGGAACTCGAGCCCCAACCTCACGATTAGGAGGCGAGCGCGATACCACTAGACCATGCCGGCTTTATATTGAAAAAGAATTAGCAATCTTAAAATGAATTCATTATAAGCATTGTGCAGTAAGAAAATCAAATAAATTACCAGAAAATTTGATAACTCTACATGGTCGGAAAATAGCCAAGAACATGTCAAAATCAGACTTTAGAATGGAAGATCAACACATCAGACACTCTTTTAAATCACTGACGCATTTGCGTTCTTAATATATGCAGTCAGGCTGAAGAAGCTTGTCAATGGTGGTTACTCCCTGGGGTCTAAAAGGACCTGCTCCGGAGTCACCACTTGACGCATCTCTCCGAAAAAGAACATCACTTGTAGGGAGACTTCACAACTTCATCCCTCTCAAGTTTCATCAAAATCCATTCAGTAGTTCTGGAAGAGGAGTCTAGAATGTCATGTGTCGACAAATGACGGTCGCTATAATTACCGCTCACTTAAGCCAAAGTCTCAGATTCAGATGAGCTTAGTTGAGACTGATTTAAGTGGGTTAAACTATAAATTCTTTATATTAATCTAGGACGTACTTTTAAAAGTCTGAATGTTTCTGCATTCATATTAACAGAGTTTTCAAATCTTGCTTTATTGTAACATTGACTACCATAAGAATTTAAGACTAAAGGAAGTTATTATTATTACGTGTATTATTTTTTTTTTTTTATTTTCAGCTGTTTGGACCATTTGTATTTAGCTTAATAGCCATTGTTTATATATACACAATTAGAATGAATCTGCATAAAGTTAAAGAAACCACAGCATTTTTTTTTCAATTTATATTAAAAATAACCACAAAACGACTGGTACATTATGATAGTAACCAAGGAAACATGGCCCAGGTGAATATGGAAGTATAAAATATTGAAATGGTTTCTAGATACAAAATACATAGAATATTCTCAAAGTTCTCTTTTGACATTTTTATTTAAGGAAGAATGTGCGTGTGGTAAGAGAGACTACTTCAATATCAAATTTCATAATAATTTGAATATTTTTGTAAAATCAGAAAGAAATCTAAAGAAATATTATCACAAAATAAAAAGAAGTATCTACCAACATTTTATCATGTTATGAATTTGGGGGGGGGGGGGGTGCATATTTTAGTAGTGCCATATTAAACATGGAATTATTTATGAGTGTTAGTATTTTTAACTAATTTGATCAGAAAGTTAAACGGAAAACATATGTCATTCGCGGAATAAAATACATAACTAATAATGTAAAGCCCAAAGGCAACCGAACGTAAAGGCGATGATGGGTAAAGTCTCAAAACTTTCAAAGTACATATATTAATGTAAATATACATACAATTAGAATGAACAACGTTTTAAACTGTCCCGTAATGCAATAACAAAAGGAAGCATTAATATTTTGATACAAACAAACTATAATCTAAAAACAAAAACATAACAGTAACATGCCCACTGCGTATTAATTAATGTTTCCCGCTGAACAATACATGCCAAAAATAGTATTTAGATGATAACTGTTATATATTTTTTTTATTTCTTTGACTTTTCTCCCTTTTCATTTAATGCTGTTTCTTCTTCTTCTTCTTTCAGTTTATGCTTGTAAACTGTATTTCAGAAACGCATGATCGAATCATAAAACTGTATCTCAACAGTAAGTGCTGTTCCGCGGTCTGTAATGAACTTCCTCTGCACACTTTTCATAATAATTCAGTTTATTTTCAAATGCCAGTACAGCATATAATAAACAGAAACAAAAACATAATATATACAGTATATACAAGAAACAAAGATACACAAATATTGGCACATTCGCCCACGCATACACATATAAATAATACACATATAAACAAACACACATATAAACAATACACATATAAACAATACACATATAAACAAACACACACATTGATTGTTTATTAGCTATATAGCCTAAAGGCTCATCAGCATGATGTGATAATATATACAATATATACAATATGTATGCAATTATACACATTATTACAAATTTCTATATAATGATAATGAGTAGGACATAACAATATGAATATACATGTATGCTATATAAAGACAAGTACGGCAAGAAGAGGTAAGAACAAGTTCATCCATTTCTCAAATTCAAAGCATTAATCAGATATATTGATAGACTGCACAATGATGTTCTGTTTTAACAGAGAATAGTTGCACTAGTTTGAACATAGACGGTTTCTTCCAATAGTACAGTATTGTTTTATAAAACACTTTTCAAATTGTTATATTTAGGGCAAACAAGAATGAAATGGTACTCATCTTCAATTTCGCTTAAATTACAATTAGTACAAATTGTATCAGCTTTGTCGATGTTAGAGTACCTGCCTCTTTTAATAAATAGGTCATAGTTAGATAATCTGTAGTCTGACTTACAGATAAAAATGATTCCGGCAATGATTTAAGAAGATAATATTGCAAAAAATGAGTGTCTGGTAGGTATTTATACAGTCTACATTTTGGTGATGTTTCAAAATATATAGTCATTTCCTGGATAAAAATATCACTCAATTCTTGTCTTACACATATGTAAAAACAAGTCTTTATTACAACATGACTGGGCGTCCATATATATCCTAATCCCATATGTTGTAACATATCTCTAACTCTACTCAGCCAACTTTCGTGAACATCAATATTATTAAGCATATATGCATATAAAGTTTTGATAATACAATTATCTGTGTTTAGAATTTTAACCAATATTTGATAATACAATATTTTCTGTATAGTTGTAATGGCAACCTTCCCAGCTCTGAATAAATCATAAAATTAGGTACATTTCTTTTTAACTTTAAAATTCGTCTACAAAACTGAGTGTGAACTTTCTCAACACTTTTCCCTTCAATAAAACCCCAAACCTCACAGCTGTAACATAATATACTTTTTACATAAGTATCAAAACATGTAATTTTGATTCAATGTTCAAACATTGTGAGTTGCAGATATTTAAAATATTAAACATACATTTCATTCCTTGAAGAGCTAAAATATTTTGTGCATGTGTAAATATACCATTATACAAAAAGTTTAGGCCAAGGTAACAAAAATTATTGACAACTTCAATTTGTTCACCATGATAAAACCACTTACAATTGTTTGAAACACGTCCTCCATTTCGAAACACAACAATTTTTGTTTTATCAATATTTACATTCATATTCCATTTATTGCTGTATACAAACAAAGTGTTTAACATACTTTGAAGGCCATCAATGCTTTCAGAAAATAAAACTGTGTCATCAGCATACAGAAGTAAAATAACGAAATGTCAGGCAATTCAACAGATTCACAGTTGTTATAAATCAATTCATTTTTAAAATCGTTGATACAGAGGGAAAATAAAAAGGGGGGATAATCCCTCGCCCTACATTAGGCCGGAAAACATATTGAAAAAGGTAGATAACTCAGCATTTGATTTTATACAACATTTTACATCATTATACATGGATCTCAAAATAATTAACATTTTACCATGAATACCTTGTTTACAAAGTTTAGAAAAAAGTTTACATCTATTAGCTTTTTTGTAATCAACAAAGCAGCAATATAATTTCCTTTTCTGTGACAAAGTTTTGTTAATTAAACAACTTAGTGCAAAAATTGCATCTACTGTACCATATCCTGGTCTAAATCCGAACTGCGCATCTGATATAATATTGTATTTGACAGACCAGTTCAACAGTCTGGTATTTAACACAGATGTAAAAAGTTTTGATAAACAGCTAATCAGTGTGATACCACGATAGGGTCATTTCGATCACCTTTTTTAAGTAAAGGGATAATAATGCCCTTTGACCACTCCACTGGGAAAGTACCAGATTGAAAAATTTTCTTGAACAAATTTGTTACAATAGGTAAAAAGATATCTTTGAACTGTGTAAAGTATTCGTTAATGATATTGTCAATTCCGGCCGACTTGTGCTTGGCCTTTTCAAAACATTTAATACCTCCGTCTCTGAAATAACTACATCCAGTTCTTCATAACAACAATCACCTTCATTGATATTGACATCATCATGATTATCATTATCTACAACAGACATATGTAAACTTTCAAAATGATTTTTAAAATCAGCAACAGATAAATTGCTTTTATTTCCAATACTAGTGCGCTTCTTAAAAAGGCTATAAAAGTGCTTAGGATTACTTTTCCGCACATGATCAAGTTTGTTACCTTCGATGCGCATGTTTTCTTTCATATTTTTTATATAGCCTTTTATTTTCAACCAGAATTTGCCTTTTGGATGTAGATCTATCAATATTAAAAGCTTTTAAAGATGACTTGTACCGTTTATACAAATATTTGCAATGATCATCAAATCAAGGTTCATTAATTACAGAAACAGACGATCTTCTTAAATTGACATTATCTGATACTGTAAAAGATTTACAGCAAAAAGGACTGAAAACATCTTGTATAAGATTGGTAAGGTTTTTCACACATTGGTTTACATCAACCTCACTGTCATTGATTTCATTAGTGACATGTAAAAAATCAGCTGAACGGTCAGAGAGAACAGAAAACATGTTATCAATATCATCAGGCTTCCATTTGTATGTAGTATGTACTTCAGTAGTAGCAGTTGCATTGTCATTGATATATATAGAACAGTCCAAGGCAAAAGACACAGGTGCATGGTCAGACAACTCATTGAAATCAAGTATACACAAAGTTGTTATATATTTGAAATATCTTTTATCTATAATGACATAATCAATTACACTTGAACCCAAATGACTGAAAAATGTAAAACGACCACTTTCACCCCCACTAGTTCTGCCATTGCAAATTCGTAACCCAGTCGCCTTACATATCTCCATCAATCTACGCCCAAATGCATTGACAACAGGGTCTTGGGAAGAACGATTGGGCATAATTTCATCAGCAACATAATTAAAAACATCATTCAGGACTTTCAACATACATTTATCTACATAGCCAGTATCAATAAAATCAGATTTTCTACCCACTCTGCTATTTAAATCACGCGTTAGAATAACATTACCAAATTGTGAATATTGTGAACATACATGTACACACGCACACACACACACATCATCACACATATAGTTACATAAATAGACCGTAGACTAAAGTCTTGAATTACAGTTGTGGAGAGTGAGTATATATATCACGATCTAAGTTTACTGGCAACATACATATATTTGCCAAGACTTAATAATTGTTTAACATTATTTACACTTAATAATTGTATAAATCTAAAAACATTTGGTCTATTGTTATAATAGGGCTTGATAAAACGACGGCGTAAGTCGGTATATTTAGGACACATAAGCACAAAATGAAACTTGTCTTTAATATCGTTGGTGTTACAATTGGTACATAATCTGCTATTTCTTTGTTCACTTTCATATCTTCCACGTTCTATCTGAAGATTGCGTGATGATACTCTAAATTTGGCAATAAACTTTTACATAACAAAGGAATAGGCTTTAATAAATAATATTGCATGGTAAAATTATCTATAAGATGTTGATATACAGTGGCGGATTTAGAGGGGGGGGGGCGCCCCCCCCTTTGGCCACATATTTACCAGTAAAAGTCCAGATTTTGCACCAAAAATGGCTGAAAAGTTTACCTAATACACATGTGGGCCCCCCTTTTTGGAAATCCTGGATCTGCCACTGATATAGATGCCCCTTTGATGATCTTGAAATATCTAAACTTATGGATTGTTGCTATATATCCTTATGTTTTTTCTCAATCAAAGTTATGATGTTATTATTTAGAGTATCTTCATTGAATATATATGACAGACGCATGTTGTCTAATTCACGGCGAATATTTACAGTCCAATCTTTCTACCATTTCGTTATAGAAAGCCTTTTAAAGTAAACCATTGGTTGTGGATTTTATCTTGAGCCAGAATTTAAAGATTCTAATTTTTTGAGTAATAAAGAGAGGGAATCTCCCGAGTTCGCAATATACAAGATTATTACAAGTACTTCTTTTCAGGCCTAAAATATTTTTACAAAATGAAGTGTGCACTAAAGAGTTTTCACGTCCGGGTCTGGTTTTCCAACACTCAAAACCGACGCCGTGTTCCGGATGTGTTTAGTGATGAACTGTTAATCGAAGATGATAACGGGTCATATTTAATGATTCAATATTATTGATAATCATAGTCATGCTTCAAAAATTAGATTCCCAAGCTGTCAAGAAGGGAGTGAAACTAATAAAATACGTATTTGAATTTACAGATGTATTCTAAGGATATGAATGAATGTCCCACATTTGACGGCTATTTTGATAGTTTGGTCAGAAAACAATCCTTAAAGGATCAGAGTAAAACCGCCTCGAACAATAATAAAAATGCTTCAAATGTAATTTTGCGACTTAAGTTTTCATTAAGTAATTATTTTTAAAAAAAATGGTAATGCCAGGTTATTTTCCCCTTTGGACCGGTATCTGACGTCAAAACCATGGTGACGTCATACAATTCCTATGGTAGCATCATTTTTAAAATCCATTCCTTTTCCCGTAATTTTACATCACTTTCAATAGATCTGTTTCCTGCCACATTCATTCTACGTCATACACCTGCTCAAAGATTAGGTAACTGTATTACGAAACGACCCCATTGGAAACTCCTAGCCTACAACTACTTGCTCCTACGTATGCAGACACGTATGCAACTCGACCCATTCAAGACTTCAGCAAGGAAGAAGTACCAAAGGATTAACCATATCTCGAAGTCCATGAAATACAAGTACAATATCGTTTGCAATGTCATATTCACACAAATGCGAATCCCAATTAAATTGAAGTGACACCAGATGCCCGAGAGGAGTAAACATTCCATGCTTGCATGCAACATCCGTCACAAAAGTCCTGCACCAATCAATCAACTTGGAAGTAAATACATACATACATACATCCATCCATCCATACATACATACATGCATACGTGTGTGTGTGTGTGTGTGTGTATGTGTGTGTGTGTGTATTTACCTGCATCGAATTTTGAATTGTCGGTTCGAAATAATAAATAAAAATGTTTATGATGTTATATAGCCGTGACATTCTATATAGGTCTGGGTTTCAATGTTATACTTCTTTTATGATCTTATATAGCCGTGACATTTTATGTGGGTCTGGATTTTAATGTTGTTCTACTGTTATGTTGTTATTTAACATGACATTTTATGTAGGTTTGGATTCTAATGTTGTTCTACTCTTTTGTTGTTATATATGCACAACCACTGTAATTGCCTGAGATAAACTTTCAAGACCTATGTATTTTATTTCTGTATAAAGTACATTGATCGGTGACGTCATAACGCACCATATTTAACCCACTTTTCAACACAGAAAGCGATGTTTGGCAGACTTTTGATTGTTAAGCTTAGGACGTCATAATGAAAGGTTCGACATTTCCAACCTTGCGTGACGTCATAAAAGTCGTATTTTGCGCTGAAGTGCTTGACATTCGACGAAAGTATGTCATTATTGTTAAAAGTTACGTTGTCATGGGACACCGGCTGTTTCTTTCAATTTATAACTTCCCTCCGGAATGATTTAATGATGCAGTTTGTAAATAGGAAAAGGAAGTTTCCAGTATGATATTTTGGCGTTAAAAGCGCATATATATAGAATAAGTGTCTTATTTTGTGTTTTCATGAAGGAATAAAGTACAATGTCTGATGCATTTATGAGAAATAATGCGCTAACGCGCATTATATCTAATAAATGCATCAGCCATTGTACTTTATTCCTGCATGAAAACACAAAATAAGACACTTATTCTATATATTCAGCATGCCATTTTATGTAGGTCTGGATTTTAATGTTGTTCTACTGTTATGTTGCTATTCAACATGACATTTTATGTAGGTCTGGATTTTAATGTTATACTTCTGATATAATGTTATGTAGTCGTGACTTTATTATAGATCTGGAATTTAATGTTATACTAATGTTGTTAATGTTATTTAGTGTGACATTTTATGTATATCTGGATTTCAATGTTATACTGCTGTTGTTAATGTTATTTAGCGTGACATTTTATGTAGGTCTGGATTTCAATGTTATACTACTGTTGTTATGTTATTTAGCGTGACATTTTATGTAGGTCTGGATTTCAATGTTATACTACTGTTGTTATGTTGTTTAGCGTGACATTTTATGTAGGTCTGGATTTCAATGTTATACTACTGTTGTTATGTTGTTTAGCGTGACATTCTATGTAGGTCTGGATTTCAATGTTATACTACTGTTGTTATGTTATTTAGCGTGACATTTTATGTAGGTCTGGATTTCAATGTTATACTACTGTTGTTAGGTTATTCAGGATGACATTTTATGTAGGTCTGGATTTCACTGTTATATTACTGTTGTTATGTTATTTAGCGTGACATTTTCTTTTGCTCTGGACTTTAATGTTATACAACTATTATTATGTTATGACGCTTTCTTTACAGTGCTAAGTCCACATTCCTCTTCTATGTGCAGGATTAAAACATTTTGACCGTATTTGTTTTCCGCAATCAGTGGTTGCTTACAGCATTTGAGTTTGTATTAGCCTATAGCATTTAGCGGTTGTTTTCGGTATCCAGCGGTTGTTTGGGCATTCAGTGATTGTTTTAGACATTAAGTGGTTTATGGTTTAACGGTTGTTTTCGGCGTCTAGTGGTTGTTTCCGGCATTTAGCGGTTGTCTTTGGCATTTAGCGGTTGTTTTCGACATTCAGTGGTTTATGTTTTGGTATTTAGGAGTTCTTTGTGGCATTTAGTGGGGTTATCTGGGGGGATTCAGTGGATGAGCCAACAGGAAATGCTAACGCCTCGCCTCGTTCCTCTTATTACCTAGAATCAATGAACGATCACTGTTGTAAATTGTCCTTGTGTTATAATACAAGTTCAAGAAATTCGGTATGTAGATCTAAAACTATTCCAGTATAACAACACGGCAGGCTTGTGTAACAATATTCCTCAGTATGACAGCACAACAGGCTCGTGTAACAATATTCCTCAATATAACAGCACAACAGGCTTGTGTAACAATATTCCTCAATATAACAGCACAACAGGCTTGTGTAACAATATTCTCAATATAACAGCACAACAGGCTCGTGTAACAATATTCCTCAATATAACAGCACAACAGGCTCGTGTAACAATATTTCTCAATATAACAGCACAACAGGCTCGTGTAACAATATTCCTCAGTATGACAGCACAACAGGCTCGTGTAACAATATTCCTCAATATAACAGCACAACAAACACTATTCCTCAGTATAACAGCACAACAGGTTCGTGTAACAGGAAATTATCTGGTGGGTTTGATAATAGGGTATGCAAAATGGTTTCAACAAATTTTTAAAATCTCTTATGTTAAATTCAAACAAGCGTTTTTCTGTGAGCATTCTTGGAACGTTTTTAAAACAGAAAAGCGATTTATGCTACACTGAAATGACCTAATATGGTGGTAAAATGTTCTATTAGCAGAAGTCTTTATTCAAACGCTTCAAATGAACTCGTCATTCGAGCGACTAGCTACTGATGTAAGCTCAATAGTCTAATGGTTGTTCAGGCGTATAAAACAATGGCTTACGTTATTTGTTCGGATAGATGTATAATCCATAAATGTGAATGCAAGAATGCGATTTACTGTCCGCGCCACTCACTTTGTAAACCAGAAAATCTGGATTTTCACTTATTTATCTTTAAAATAGTTTTACAAAATTAATATCAATCGACAGATCTTGTTTAGTCGTAACTTTTGGTGTATGGTATATGTTTCTACGAAGAAGCATTCATATTTTATAAGGAAAAATCATTTTAGATAGGGCGTTTTCTATGTTAATTTTGACGTGACGTCGCCGATGTTTAACATTGAGTCTATGGGAAACTTGGCGACGTCACGTCAAAATTTAACATGAAAATCGCCCTATCTAAAATTGATTTTTTTTTCTATAGAATATGAACGCTTCTTCATACAAACATATAGCATACACCAAAAGTTACGACTAAACAAGATCTATCGAATGGTGTTGCCTTTTTGAAATTATTCTGAAGATGAATAACTGAAAATCCAGATTTTCCAGTTTCCAGAATGAGTGGCGCGGATACCGAAATTGGTGTATTTCAGTGAGAATAGGGAAGAGCATTTTAAATAACATTTTGATAGATTTTACATTTAAGAAATTTCCTGTTATATATACGCCCACGTGTTACAACACACAGGCATGCTGATATGTCTGGAGCGACAGATATATGACAGTCCGGAGTAAATCAGTCTACGTTGGTACGTTTCCTGTTCAATCTACACTGTTTTACTCTTCCAGGTGAACGACCTTATATGAATCAAGATGTCAATACAGACGGTCACTAAAACGAATCTGTATGACAGGATTCTTTTCTATTCAAACAACAAAAGTCGACGGATCTAATTTCACTTCCATGGACTAATAGGGGTAACCTTGTCGCCCTCACCCCATATCCTTCCGCGTAGCGTTGTCTGCTGGTGCTAGCCGGAGGGGATATGGATCACAATACTCGGACGTGACGAAGCTCCTGTCAGGCGGTGTTTGGATATTCATTGACTGCCTACGATAAGCAGCAGGAACTGGTATAAATTGATCGTCCATGCGCTGTATTACAATCACACCGGAGTTTGGTGTGGGTATAAAATGTTTATCTGTCTATCTGCGATGAGAGGGGCGTGGTTAGCTTTTCAAAATCGTTTACAAATTGGCGTCACTTGTGACGGGTGTGAAACAGAGACATTGACGTAAATTGTCCCAGATAAAAGAGTATTAGCTCTCTCAAAACCAAAGGTATTCCCGATCATTATAACACTTCAACGAGACGCATCATACTACAAAAGGACTACCACTTCAAAAAAAAACTCTCAATGGCCCATGAGAACTACAGCTCTGTTGAACAAACCAGAAAGACAATTATTTCATTTCTACCTTTCTAATTAGATCAAGAGGATCGAATCTGATTTCAATATCCACAACCTTACTATCAAGGACATACTATGCCAGATAAATACTGTTCTGTCCAATAATGCTTCCTCACACCTCATTAGATCAAAAGTTTGGTCTTGTTTCAATGACACCAGGTATGTCAGTCTCTACAGAGATCTACTTATGAGATGGAATATGAAGGGGAGGACTGTAGTTACTTGTCAGATGGAATTAGAAGAGAAGGACTGTATTAACGTGTACAGTCAACTCTGTCATAATCACACGAGGTGTTCTGACACGCCTTGTATATTAAATATGTCAGAACCAGCCATTCACGGACACAGCACAAGACTACATGCTATCATCAGTTACATGTTAAATATAAGGCACTGTAAATCACTTGTATTTCGCGTGACGTTTAATTAGCGAGTACCTGACTTCGGCTTATCCCCGAGATTTAATTATCTCCAAAAGCAAGCAGAACTGAACGCACATTTTATATATTATATATCAATAGACAAGGATGGGTTACCACTGAGGTGGAATTCACTTCTTGGTATATTTCCGTATTCACGCCCTTGGACAAAAGGTGACTGACAGTATCAAATTGTGTTGTTGCTGCTTGATACGTGTATACTGTGGCAGCAGCATGGCAACAATATATATCATAAATACACTGAATTAATGTATATGACGTAGCGAAGCAACACATATCATAAGGTAATCCACTTCCGTAAGGACGCCCACCAGGTAGAGAGCCGCAGCGGCACCCACTAGGGCAATGTTCAGACTCGTAGCGGCATGCCTCAATGCTAAATTTGTACTCGTCGCAACTGCATTGATATTTGTTTTCCAAATTATTATATGTGTAGGCAGTGTTAGGCGTTTGTAAATTGTATGAATTAAAACCTGCACGGTTATATATTTTCATTATGCAAAGACAGGCGAAGATGATACCGTTCAATAAATTAAGTGATTAATCTTTCCCCTAGAAATCATATTTCCCGCCATTGTGAAATACAAATCTAGATGTCTAATCTAATCTAAAATGTTTGCGCTACGTACATGTAGGGAAAACCTAGCGATGTGTTCAGCTACGCTGCTACTACCATTCAGAATGCACCTTAAGTTTAACCGTGGAAACCATGCAGGGAGGAAACCGCCAGCATTCATTCAGTGCTTTCTAATTTCAAGGAATGTGTACAAGCAGCTGTATCGACAACTATAATGTTTATAAATAAAGCAAAGGTATACATGTACAGGGTAGGAAAGTATGTGTAATAATAGATCCGTTGAAAAAACCTGAAATTTGAATATACAGCAAATGAAAATTAATCTCTTACATTATGTTGCACTTGTGAACTCGCAGTAAAAGCGATTATAACAGTGATAACCCGGCAGATGTCGCTAGACAACCAGGAGATGCTTGTGACTTCTGGCGGCTAGTATCTCTTATAAATTCCAGAAAACCAACGATATCCTTAGTGGTACTTAGAGCAAAGCACCACATTGCCATAATTTGTATGTGTATTATGGAATACAGATAAATGAAAGGAATAACACAGTATGGATAAATAGAAATTTTAGAAAGGTTATAGTATACTGCTTCAAGTGCCGTCTACTTCCAGTTACAAAGTAGTCACGCGCTTTCGGTGAAGATGATTGGGTATCAATCTCTGCATTGTGCCACTAGGTCATCCGGTTTCAATCCTCGCATTGTGCCACTAGGTTATCCGGTTTCGATCCCCGCATTGCGCTACTAGGTTTTAAAAGAGACCGGTTACACACACACACATATATATATATATAATATCTTCCATGTCGCCATATCGCTGAAAATTGTTGAAAGCGCCGAAAAGCAAGTTTTATAACAAACTTTTTATCAAGAGGGCGAATTGGCTAATACCTCTCATCATCTAAGCACGAGACACGAGGAAACGAAAAATTCAGAAGGTATCTTATCTTAAATTAAAGTTGATTACTCCATTCTTGCAAATATAATTAAACTCCTTCCAGTAGCTCTAGAAAGTCACTCAGTCTGAATATCATAAAGTAGTTTAAGTCTTTCCTTATCCCTTTCTTAATCAGATGTCTTTTGTTTTCTTTCTTATAGAAATTGCACACAAATTCTTTAAAATTATTTTTGCATTCCAGTTCTTTACAATAGACCTTTTTCCAACTTTAAATGATGTAATGGTCTAATACCGGACAAACCACATTTTGCCGGACTTTTCATTATGACTTTAATGCTTGGATTGTGACATCACAGTAGCAGTACAACCACTAGCCGTGTCACGGTATACTTAGTATATACCACTAGCCATCGCACGATATACATAGACATTACACACTACTAGCTGTGTCACGACATAAGTAGACAGTGCAACCACTAGCCGTGTCACGGTATACTTAGTACATACCACTAGGCATGTCACGATATATATATATACTCACTTTGGAAACTGGAAAGTCTGGATTTTCAGTTATTCATCTTCAGAATAATTTCAAAAAGGCAAAACCATTCGATAGATCTTGTTTAGTCGTAACTTTTGGTGTATGCTATATGTTTGTATGAAGAAGCGTTCATATTTTATAGAAAAAAATCAAGTTTAGATAGGGCGATTTCCATGTTAAATTTTGACGTGACGTCGCCAAGTTTCCCATAGACTCAATGTAAAACATCGGCGACGCCACGTCAAAATTAACATAGAAAACGCCCTATCTAAAATGATTTTTTCTCTATAAAATACGAATGCTTCTTTGTAGAAATATATAACATACATCAAAAGTTACGACTAAACAAGATCTGTCGATTGATATTAATTTTGTAAAACTATTTTAAAGATAAATAAGTGAAAATCCAGATTTTCCAGTTTACAAAGTGAGTAGCGCGGACAGTAGTACATACATATGTAGACAGTATACACCACTAGCTGTGCAACGATATACGTACATAGTAAACACCACTAGCATTGACGGATTTATAGGGGGCTAATTGCAGGGGCTGCAACCCCTCCCCTCCCTTGGTCAGAAAATTTTACCCCAAAAAAGTCATTTTCGACCATTTATTAGGGCTGCAACCACCCCACCCGTCCCTTTCTAGACCGAATAGTGCAAAACATTAGTCATGGGAGACTGCAAATCTCCCCCCCCCCCCTTTTCAAAAATTTCTAGATCCGCGTATGACTAGCCAGACCATGTTATCGTATACGTTATATATCTGTTTATTTAATATGTATTCCATGGGTATACGGCCATGCACCAGGCCGATGTAGTGTGAAACGATCCAAACAAACAAATAAACACCTTAGCTACTTAAATCATTGTTACATCACTGTCAATAAACTGGATTTTATACTAGCATTGGATATGAATTATTTTAACATTTAGCATTCAATTCATTCAATGCCAATGTGTATTATAGAATATATAAAGAGATTAACTAATGTATACAATGCTAAAGAAAACCAAAATACATTTATTTAAAACGTGAGTCAAAACTACGTAATTCTAAAGCAGCATAAAAACTTGACTACCTTTGTTCTAAAAGAAATAAAAGTAGAAGAAGAGCATTAATTTTGACGTTAAGAATTTCAACAATTTGGATAATCCAATCCCAGACCATTTAAAAGACCAATCAAATTCAGTGTTTTACGAATGTTTGGATTCTTATGCCCTGTCGTCTGCTTTCTAGAAAATTTAAAAATTTGAATAAAAACATAAATCTTGATGCTAGGAAATAAAAATCCAAATCGGCACACATGTACAATACACTTAAGACATGCATTTATATAGTTGATTTACAAAAAGCTTTGTGCTAGTCCTCTCGTGTGTGTTGACGAGAATGCGTGCAACGATTATCAAACGACATAATGGTTTCCTACAACTTGAAACACTTTTAACAACATTTCAAAATCAGCTTAGCGAAAAATATCTTCATTCAAAATGAGAGGTTTTCATAAAGTTAAGCCATGTTGGAAAGGGTATCATAACTGAATGGTGGCATAGAAAGATTTAATCGTGTTTAATGGGGGAAATGGATTATTGGACGTGAAAGAAACACTCAGCGGTAGAGCTCATAATCTTCCAAAATCCCTTTCAGTGAAATCTTGTAAAGAAGTGAAGTAGTCAAACATATATTTTAATATCCTATCTGCAAAACCACACCATAGAGGTTGAACTCGCGATTTAAGTACGCGACAAAGCCTTGGAGTTTGTGGCTGCCTATAACGGTGAAATCGCATGGATATTTTTAATCTAAATTGTATAATTATTGGAAAATTTAATGAAAGAGGAAACATACCAGATGAAAAGTTTACAACTTTTGCGTATTAATATGAAATATTTCCTTTCATACTGAAAGTTAATTTCCATGTTGAAATGATGAATGAATTATGCTTCTCCGACATGCATGCCTGGGAAATTCTGTGTGTTTTCGTGTAGAACACATCTTTGAACTTTTCCTAATTCAAAATCAGCTTTAGAAACCATCGGCCATTAAGGGAAATAGCCATAATATGGTATTGTATAACATCAATGATGTAAACAGGCATGTCTCCGTTTTATTAGCACATTGTATGACTTGCAAATCTCATAAAATGTTATAAATCTGATTTGAAATGCATGTTGTACGATGTTTACCGCGTAATGTTCAGTATTTTTACCCTGTCTAGTCTGCAGTTGGTGAGATTCGAGAGACTGACTCAACAACGAACACACGACCATGAACAAATATAGAACATCACAAAATGATCAACTGTAAAGCAACAACAACCCCGACATGAGACGGTATTTACAAGGAATTTCATTGGTTAACCGGATTCCGGTCCTTACCTTCTCATTCACCGTCAGAGGTTATATTTGTATTATATGATAGAACAGTGATATTCTTGTTGTATTACCTACAAAACAGAGGTAATAAGAGATTTTGTAGTTACTCTAAAGCTTTAAATAATAAGAAATGTTCTTATTTCGGAAATGGCATACTATCATACATTTTAAATTCCTTTTTTAATTCGAAAGATTCACTAGGTAAGCAAAAACCAGACAGTGGATAGTTTCCGCTAATTGCAATGATAATCAAGTGTTGTAAGTATAGACGTAAAGAAAAACACAAAATCCTTAACTGTATACTATGTTTTGATACAGGTATATTTATCTCTCATATTTAAATCTTAATTCTTACTTCTAAGATCGGAGAAAAAAGGGGGAATTAGTATAACCATTTCCAATGGTTTTGTTAGTTACGAATCAAATAATTAATCTTCGTCCTATACGTGTACATGACTGAAAATTTTCAGACCATAGACTTTATCTATTTTATATGATTATTGGCCTTGCATACCCATTACTGGGGTAGGGGGGGGGGGTACTTTCATTTTTGCTAAGTAAACACAACGAAAACAATACAAAAACAAACAAACAAAACAAAATAATGATAAATAAAATAACGAGAAGAACGATTTAAATTAGCCAAGTGGGTCTATATCGCTTACCCGAACACTATTTGCTCAGCTGACTGCTTAAAGAAATTCGCAGATACGTATATATGTGTGTGTGTGTGGGGGGGGGGGGGGGGCTGTGTGTGTGTTTTACAACTGACAAATTAAAGACTGTAAACTTGGTACTTTGCATTGAACAAGCCAAGACCATGATGCAAAATCATATGAAAAAAGACAGTCCTTCTTCTTCTTAAATATTATTTAAATTCTTGTTTTGGTGTAACATTTCAAAAAAGGCCATTCCCAGGGTTTGAAATACTTGCTTAAGCTTTGACTTTTAAAAGTTGGTAATAAATGCTTTATCGCTCTTATATATATATAAATTGACACGAAACTGTTTGAAAAAGCGAACAGCTGCAATACACTTAAATCTTGTCTTTGTGTAAAATGCTATAATGAAAGTTTTACAAATGCCTCTATCAGAGTTTGATTGACCGCTAACCGTCAGTATGCCAGATCTGACATGTATTAAAATTTACGAAAAATCATACTAAATCTAGAAACTTTCACATGATGCATTCAAATAACATTTGAAATAGATATTTTCAAGTAAACGTAAGTAATTAAATGCTTTACTGCTTATCTGTATTGAATAAATCAATAAATTCACACAGAATATATAAGCAAATGTGGTCTAGAGAGCACAAAAGTCTCCCAAACCAAGAGCTCTGACAACAGCTCATTTGAACTTTTAGTTCATTATTTAAAATTGATATCATTTTATTTAAAACAAACAAATCTAACAGTGTCGTTTTGTCGTGATTTTTATCCAGATTAAATGGGATTTATTATAGATAAATAGATGACCACCAGTTCATGTAAACTGCAAAGATAGTAACAACTAACAAATTATATCTGTTTATATCAATTTTAAGTTAAAATGAATTAAGGAATGACTGTCCTTATATTTACAATGCATTTTAAAAGGTTCTTTTTTGAAAACAAAATATCAAATTCCCCGTTATCGAACTGGCAAGGACCGAATTTTTCCTGAAGTGGAAAAGTACTTTCGCCACGTAATATAGTGCGTGTCTAGAATGCTAAAAATACTCTATCTGTCCAGGTAATTTCTTTAATTGCTCAAAATTGCTCAAGTAAAGACAAGAATGGAACATCGGCCCTGAACTTGAGTAAGCCCCGCCTCTTTTTATATTACTACGCATGTGATTTGCCATACGCCGGGTACGACTTCCATGACCCAAGTTCATGGGCTGATGAACCGAGTCTATTTAGCATGGTTCATCGAAGGAATTAGACCAGCATTGTAAATATTGAATAATCAATTTAGAATTAGATTATTCAAGACTGTATAACACTGTGGTAAGTGAAAATTAAAAACAGGATTGGTCAGTGGAAATTCATTTAAACTGAATAAGGAACAGGGGTTCCTCCTGACATAGCCTAACCGGGCTGGTCTGAAGGGGAAGGCTGATAAACCCAATTATACTACTGGATTCAGAAAATAACAAATCAATAGGATGAAATGCCAAAAGTAAATATATCAAATTCTCCCATCTCGATTTCCATGGACTACACATATTAAATACCATAACACTATAACCTGCTATTCAAAAGTTATGGCAAAGATTATATTTCTTAAGAAGAAGGACAAACTCCAAGGTCGCGAGGTCAAAATATTTTGATGCCAATTGTCAAGAGGAATGCATACGTAAAACATCAAAACCCTATCACCTGCCATTGTAATGGTATGGCCAAGGTTAAATTTCTTTAAAAGTAGGTCAAACTTCAAGGTCATGGTCAAAGTAATGATGATAATAATAAAAATAATAATAATAATAATAATAAGAAGAAGAAGAAGAAGAAGAAGAAGATACGCCCATTGTCTTCTCAATCCAATCATGGAAAGTAGAGTTAGGCTGCATGCCAGAGAAAAGAAGACGTTTCTCTTCGACTAGTCCATTGCCTTCCTAATCCGACCATGGAAAGTAGAGTTAGGCCACATGCCAGAGAAAAGAAGACGTTCCTCTTTGTCTAGCCCATTGTTTTCCAATTCCAACCATAGAAAGTAGAGTCAGGCCGCATGCCAGAGAAAAGAAAACGTTCCTCTTTGACTAGCGTATTGCCTTCCTAAACCAACTAAGGAAAGCAGAGTTAGGCCGCATGCCAGAGAGAAAATGTTTCTCTTTGAATAGCCTATTCCCGTCTTAAATCAAACCATGGAAAGTAGAGTTAGGCCGCATGCCAGAGAAAAGAAGACGTTCGTCTTTGACTAGCGTATTGCCTTCCTAAACCAACCAAGGGATTAAGAGTTAGGCAGCATGCCAGAGAAAAGAAGACGTTCCTCTTTGACTAGCCCATCGCCGTCCTAATCCAACCAAGGGATTAAGAGTTAGGCAGCATGCCAGAGAAAAGAAGACGGTACTTTTTGACTAGCTTATTGCCTTCCTAATCCAACCAAGGAAAGTAGAGTTAGGTTGCATGCCAGAGAAAAGAAGACGTTCCTCTTGAACCAGCCCAATGTCTTTCGATCCAACCATGGAAAGTAGAGTTAGACTGCATGCCAGAGAAAAGAAGACGTATGCTCTATGACTAGCCCATTGTCATCCTAAACCAACCATGGAAAGTAGAGTTAGACCGCATGCCAGAGAAAAGAAGACGTTCGTCTTTGACTAGCGTATTGCCTTCCTAAACTAACCAAGGGATTAAGAGTTAGGCAGCATGCCAGAGAAAAGAAGACGTTCCTCTTTGACTAGCCCATCGCCGTCCTAATCCAACCAAGGGATTAAGAGTTAGGCAGCATGCCAGAGAAAAAAAGAAGTTCCTCTTTGACTAGATTGTCTTCCCAATCCAATCATGGAAAGTAGAGTTAGGCCGCATGTAAGAGAAAAGAAGACGTTCCTCTTGAACTAGCCCAATGTCTTTCGATCCAACCATGGAAAGTAGAGTTAGACTGCATGCCAGAGAAAAGAAGACGTATGCTCTATGACTAGCCCATTGTCATCCTAAACCAACCATGGAAAGTAGAGTTAGACCGCATGCCAGAGAAAAGAAGACGTATGCTCTATGACTAGCCCATTGTCGTCCTAAACCAACAATGGAAAGTAGAGTTAGACCGCATGCCACAGAACAGAAGACGTTCCTCTTTGACTAGCCCATTGTCTTCCTAATCCAACCAAGGAAAGTAGAGTTAGACCGCATGCCAGAGAAGAGAAGACGTTCCTCTTTGACTAGCCCATTGTCTTCTTAATCCAACCATGAAATATAGAGTTAGGCTGCATGCCAGAGAAGAGAGGACGTTCCTCTTAGACTAGCCCATTGCCTCCTTAATCCAACCTGGAAAGTAAAGTTAGCCCGCATGTCAGAGAAAAGAAAACGTTTCTCTTTGACTAGCCCATTGTTTTCCCGATCCAACCATGGAAAGAAGAGTTAGGCAGCATGCCAGAGAAGGAAGACGTTCCTCTTTGACTAACCCATTATCTTCCCAATCCAATCAAGTACAAGTTAGACCGTATACCAGAGAAAACATCCCTCATTGGCTAGCCCATTGCCTTCCAAATTCAGCTATGGAAAGTATAATTAGACCTCATGGAGCTGATTCGTAACGTAAGGAGAATGTTATTATTTATTGTTATACATGTAGATATCATTTGTGAAAAAAAGCATGGATATGATTTATGATGTTAGTATGGATCTGATTTGTAACGTTAGCATGGGTCTGGAGTTTAACGTTAGCAAGGATCTGATTGTTAGCGTTAGCATGGATCTGATTGTTAACGTTAGCATGGGCCTGGAGTTTACCGTTAGCATGGATCTGACGTTAGCATGGATCTGATTTGTAACGTTAGCATGGATCTGATTTGTAACATAAGAATGGATCTGATTTCTAAACTTAACATGGATCTATTTTGTAAAATAACCAAGGATCTGATTAGTAACGTTAGCATGGATCTGATTGTTAACGTTAGCATGGATCTGATTGTTAACGTTAGCATGGATCTGACTGTTAACGTTAGCATGGATCTGATTTGTAATGTAAGCATGGATCTGATTTGTAATATTAGCATGGATCTGGTCTATTTGGTATGATGTGCTTTGGATTTCCTTTGATAACCAGTGTGTCTCGTATCGTTTGCGCTTCTTTTCCAATTGGTTACAGTCTGGGAATAGAACATGGCAATAACAAAAACATTTTATATTTCTGTAGTTTAGTCGAAAGAGCTGACATTTCAAAAATAAATATTTTTCACGAACAGTATTTATTTTTCTTGTGTTTGTGACATATTGTGGTGAAAAGTGTTTATTCAGTCATTCATCACAAGGTGTATGACATAGTTATTACAAACTCCTGCATATAATTAGGTTACACTTATTAGTTGAAATCTGATAGAAAAGGTAACCAAAAAGCAGTAAACGTCAATGTCTGTAAGCACGCCATCGATATCGTTATGACGTGTATGACCACCAGTGTTTATATTTCAACAACTGTTTCATTGTGTTTGTTCTTGTGCGAAAAGTTTATTGTTTCAAAATTATCGTAACTATATTCCATGAAGCTTCAATAAATTCCCGTAAATCCCGGAGTTTGTTTTTACGCCGAAATGAAGTTATCGCCAATAACAGTTCATCCTTGATTTTATCCACTTCGATGGCATTGTGATGTTCACCACAACTGAATTGTGATATTCACTCCGACGGCATTGTGATGTTCACCACGACAGAATTGATATACACCACGACTGAATTGTGATAATCCAAACTATCTCAGGGCCACTATGCTATCTCAAAGTGTACTATGCTATCTCACAGTGTACTATGCTATCTCAGGGCTACTATGCTATCTCAGGGTGTACTATGCTATCTCACAGTGTACTATGCTATCTCACAGTGTACTATGCTATCTCAGGGTGTACTATGCTATCTCACAGTGTACTATGCTATCTCAGGGTGTACTATGCTATCTCAGGGTGTACTATGCTATCTCAGGGTGTACTATGCTATCTCAGGGTGTACTATGCTATCTCAGGGTGTACTATGCTATCTCACAGTGTACTATGCTATCTCACAGTGTACTATGCTATCTCACAGTGTACTATGCTATCTCAGGGTGTACTATGCTATCTCAGTGTGTAGTATGCTATCTCACAGTGTAGTATGCTATCTCAGGGTGTACTATGCTATCTCAGGGTGTACTATGCTATCTCAGGGCTACTTTGCTATCTCAGGGTGTACTATGCTATCTCAGGGTGTACTATGCTATCTCACAGTGTACTATGCTATCTCGGGTGTACTATACTATCTCACAGTGTACTATGCTATCAATTTTACGATACCTAGATCATTGTTTCTTAAACTGAATTATATACATGTAGATAAAATCTAGCATGAGGCCTGTTTTGCGAGAGAACTATCTTCGCTATCTTTACATTTTCATACATTTATATAAAAGATCCTTAATCTTTATACACATAAAGCCCTGTTTCTACATATATACAGGTGTAGCTTACTCCCTGCACACGTAAATACCTCCTTCTACATATATACAGGTGTAGCTTACTCCCTGCACACGTAAATACCTCTTTCTACATATATACAGGTGTAGCTTACTTCCTGTACACGTAAATACCTGTTTCTACATATATGCATATGTTGCTTCCTATTTGTACACACAACTGTGTTGCTTCCTCCTAATAAAAAATTACTCCTTACCAACGCGTATCTATGTCTCTGTATGGCAGACCTTTACACCTTGTACACAGAAGGCGCTCATTGCACGCACACAGGAGACGTCTGTAGAAATACATACATGAGACATACGTTGCACACATGCAGAAGGCATTCCTTACACACGTGTACAGGAGAACTCCTTCCACACACATATAGATAAACTCTTTGAACAAACATACGGGAGACATTCTCCTTGCACACACGTTCATCTCCTTATACCCATAAATAGGAGACACTCCTTATACCCATATACAGGACACACTCCTTATACCATATACAGGAGGCACTCCTTATACCCATATACAGGAGACACTCCTTATACCCATATACAGGAAACACTCCTTATACCCATATACAGGAGACACACCTCAAACCCATATACAGAAGGCTTTCCTTATACCCATATACAGGAGGCATTTCTTATACCATTAAACAGGAGGCACTCCTTATACCCATATACAGGAGGTACTCCTTATACCCATATACAGGATGTACTCCTTATACCATTTACAGGATGCACTCCTTATACCCATATACAGGAGGCACTCCTTATACCCATATACAGGAGGCACTCCTTATACCCATACACAGGAGGCACTCCTTATACCCATAAACAGGAGACATTTGTTATATCCATATACTGGAGACACTCCTTATACCCATAAACAGGATGCACTTCTTATACCCATATACAGGAGGCACTCCTTATACCCATATACAGAAGACACTCCTTATACCCATGCACAGGAGACACTCCTTGTACCCATATACAGGATGTTCTCCTTATATCCATATACAGTATGCACTCCTTATACCCATATACAGGAGGCACTCCTTATACCCATAAACAGGAGGCACTCCTTGTACCCATATACAGGAGGCACTCCTTATACCCATACACAGGAGGCACTCCTTATACCCATATACAGGAGACACTACTTATACCCATATACAGGAGACACTCCTAATACCCATATACAGAAGACACTCCTTATACCCATATACAGTAGGCACTCCTTATACCCATATACAGGAGACACTCCTTATACCCATATACAGGAGACACTCCTTATACCCATATACAGGAGGCACTCCTTATACCCATATACAGTAGGCACTCCTTATACCCTTATACAGTAGGCACTCCTTATACCCATATACAGAAGACACTCCTTATACCCATATACAGGAGGCACTCCTTATACCCTTATACAGTAGGCACTCCTTATACCCTTATACAGTAGGCACTCCTTATACCCATATACAGGAGGCACTACTTATACCCATATACAGGAGACACTTTATGCGTACATACAGGAGACACCATGCTCATATACAGGAGACATTTCATACACACATACAGGAGACACTCTTTGCTCACATACAGGGTACCCTTTGCACACATATAGGAGATATTCTTTGCAAACATACAGGGGATACTATTTTACTATTTATTATTCACCTATATTTAGAAGACACTTTTTGCACACAGACAGGAGTCACTCTTTGCACACATACAAAAGACACTCTTTGCACACATAGAGTAGATACTCTTTGCACGCATACAGGAGAACTCTTTGCACACATATAGGAGACTTTCTTTACACACATACAGAAGACATTCTTTGCCACATACAAGAGACACTCTTTGCACATATACATGAGGCACTTTTTGCACACATACAGGAGGCACTTTTGCACATATATAGGAGACATTCTTTGCACACATACAGGAGACATTCTTGTTCACATACAAAAAACACATTATACACACCTACAGGAGACACTCTTTGTACACATATCGGAGACACTTCTTTCACCTACATTCAGAAGACAGTTTTGCACATATATAGGAGATTCTCCATGTACATTTTGTATACACACAGAAGACTCTTTCCACGCATACAGAAGACACTCCATGTACATATACAGGAGACACTCCATACAAACATACAGGAGACATTCTTGTTCACATACAGAAGAATCATATACTGGAGACACTCTTTGCACACACACAGGAGCCACTCTTTGCACACATCAGAGACATTCTTTGCACACATACAGGAGACACTCTTTGCACACATATCGGAGACACTCTTTGCACACATACAGGAGACACTCCTTGCACACACACAAGAAACATCTCTTTATACTGCATTCAGGAGACCCGAACCATTTTCACACACATACATGTACATGTACTACAGGACAGTCGCTTACACCTTGTACACAGGAGTCACGTACTCCTTACACACATATACAAAAGAGACTTACTCCTAGTACAAACATGCGGGAAACATTTACTCCTTACACACATATACAAAAGAGACTTACTCCTAGTACAAACATGCGGGAAACATTTACTCCTTACACACATATACAAAAGAGGCTTACTCCTAGTACAAACATGCGGGAAACATTTACTCCTTACACACATATACAAAAGAGACTTACTCCTAGTACAAACATGCGGGAAACATTTACTCCTTACACACATATACAAAAGAGATTTACTCCTAGTACAAACATGCGGGAAACATTTACTCCTTACACACATATACAAAAGAGACTTACTCCTAGTACAAACATGCGGGAAACATTTACTCCTTACACACATATACAAAAGAGACTTACTCCTAGTACAAACATGCGGAAAACATTTACTCCTTACACACATATACAAAAGAGGCTTACTCCTAGTACAAACATGCGGGAAACATTTACTCCTTACACACATATACAAAAGAGATTTACTCCTAGTACAAACATGCGGGAAACATTTACTCCTTACGCACATATACAAAAGAGACTTACTCCTAGTACAAACATGCGAGAAACATTTACTCCTTACACACATATACAAAAGAGACTTACTCCTAGTACAAACATGCGGGAAACATTTACTCCTTACACACATATACAAAAGAGGCTTAATCCTAGTACAAACATGCGGGAAACATTTACTCCTTACACACATATACAAAAGAGACTTACTCCTAGTAAAAACATGCCGGAAACATTTACTCCTTACACACATATACAAAAGAGATTTACTCCTAGTACAAACATGCGGGAAACATTTACTCCTTACACACATATACAAAAGAGATTTACTCCTAGTACAAACATGCGGGAAACATTTACTCCTTACACACATATACAAAAGAGACTTACTCCTAGTACAAACATGCGGGAAACATTTACTCCTTACACACATATACAAAAGAGGCTTACTCCTAGTACAAACATGCGGGAAACATTTACTCCTTACACACATATACAAAAGAGACTTACTCCTAGTACAAACATGCGGGAAACATTTACTCCTTACACACATATACAAAAGAGATTTACTCCTAGTACAAACATGCGGGAAACATTTACTCCTTACACACATATACAAAAGAGGCTTACTCCTAGTACAAACATGCGGGAAACATTTACTCCCTACACACACATAATTATGATATATAAAGGGTACGCATACTTCTGTACCACAGTGTCATTTCCGTATCACCATCCAGTACACACTTTGTCATTAGATGCTTATACAAAGTATCATAGATGATACATTTTTCTTGTTAGCCTCTATGATTACTGTAACCTACAGAAGAGGTTTCTTCTATGTATCAATTTTCTTTAATATATAAAAATATCCCCACTTCCTGTGTACTCATTTTACACCACTTACAAAAAGAATCTATTGCTATGCACTGATGTTTATTTGCAAAAAAAGAACGGGAATTTTCTTCGTTAATGATCTAATTGCTGAAAAAAAATGTGGATTGGCGATTTCGAAAGTTTTAATTCTCTAATGAACAAATTCCAGTATAAATACGTGGTTTTTAATATTAATAAGCCAAAGTATGATTCGTCTTACATAGCAAAAACTTGAATATAAAATTTGGACTGGTTGAACGACCTCCAGCATAGTATCCATTTCTTTTTTATTTTAATTTATTACTTTTGTATAACAACGCAATTAGATCCTCTTCATAATACTGCAGATAAGCTTGTATTTCCAAGCTTTTGTTCTTATCCTGAAGTTGCTATGGTGACTGTACCGTTTTCCCTATGTACTGGGTGTTTGAAGATTTCATTGTTAAAAACTTTCCTCTATTACTATAAGCCTCATTGGTTTTCCCTAATAAGATCTGTCAACAGAGAAATACACGATATTAATCACTGCCATTTTATCCCTGACTTTATGTCCAATTAGTGCGACAGATTGCGCAAATTTTGATCACAAACCGGAACTTGATATCCTTAAAAATTGGGGGCGTATACTAGACGCGATAAAAGAAACGTTATCTTCCGCATGATTTCTACTCGGCCAGTAAAATTAGAAGACAAATTTTCTTCAGTTATTAAAGAGCATAATTACTAACGATAAACAATAACTTCCGAGATCATTTGATACGTCCATGTAACTTAGGTCTATATCTTATTTTATTGCTGCGTGTGTCTGATGACAAATTAACAGCTTTAATCAACCATAATTGTATTTGATATGTATACATACCCAATCTGTCCATGCCCCACGGAGCTATATCTAATACATGAAATTCAATACTAAATCTGATCTTTAACTAAGTTACATGATACTAGTATGAATTATGGTAGAAACGAAAGCATTGAGTTCGTACATGTAATTATTTACAATACATCTTAGGATTATATTATGCATTATTTCGTTTTTCACTATCCATAGGAGATGCTTTTATTTCAGGGGGGGGGGGGGGGCATCTTTATCTTCAACATGATTCTGAATTTTAGTTATTATATTTATTTCCAAATCATCTTAGTTTCATGAAATGAACGTTCCCTCGGCAACTTTTAAAACTCGACATTATAAATAAAGAGATATCTAACGCTGCGGACACATGTATATGTATTGCCAGATATGGTATCAAAATGTTTTAATACTATTCTTTATTATTATTCGAATGGATACAGATGCAAGTTGACCGTGATGCCAGATACTTGTACAATTCAATCAAAAAATCATAACATTTGCATAAAAATTATAAAAATAAAAAAATCAAACATTCCAACCCCCCCCCCTTTAGAATTGAATCAATCAGACTGATCAAATAAATATTTCATTCCTATTTCGACAACTGAATCGATTACACGAAATTGTGCATGAGAACAACCACATTCAAGAATATGATCCAGGACAAGACCAAATGCCCAGTAAAAGTAAAGTCAATTTTATTTAGTCGTTATTACATGGTTTAAAAACAACAACAACTGTCGGGAATATTCAG
Source organism: Pteria penguin (assembly GCA_035048485.1). Classification (NCBI taxonomy): domain Eukaryota; kingdom Metazoa; phylum Mollusca; class Bivalvia; order Pterioida; family Pteriidae; genus Pteria; species Pteria penguin. The sequence continues at coordinate 46,539,718 of CM068588.1, read as the reverse complement.
GATATTTTCTCATAGCTATTATGCTATTATTTGTGATATAAATTATTTTTATTACAACGTATCTTACTTAATGTTATTAAAAGATCAATGTTTGCACTTGTCTATCTTTGCATAAAATACCAAATTCTGTATCTTGAACCTAACTTGAACCTGATCTCTTGAAAGAACAAAATCTTAAAACATAACAGTAGAACACTGTTCAACTAATTTCTATAGGACAACACTCAACCAATTCAATTTTCGAAAATAGTGTGGAACAAATATCTATAAGACAGTGTTTAACCAGTAACTATAGGACAATGTTCATCTGATAATAATAAGAAAAAATTCAACCATTTCCTATACTGCGGAATAAAATATATTACTACAAGGCAGAATCCCACCAATGACTGTAAGACAGAGTCCAACCAATTACTATAAGACAGAGTTAAACCGATGACTATACGACAGAGTCCAAACCAATTACTATAAGACAGATTCCAACCAATTACTATAAGACAGAGTGAAACCAATGACTATAAGACAGAGTGAAACCAATTACTATAAGACAGAGACCAATCAATTACTATAAGACAGATTCCAACCATTTACTATAAGACAGAGTTAAACCGATGACTGTACGACAGAGTCCAAACCAATTACTATAAGACAGATTCCAACCAATTACTATACGACAGAGTCCAACCAATTACTATAAGACAGAGTCCAATCAATTACTATAAGACAGATTCCAACCAATTACTATAAGACAGAGTTAAACCGATGACTATACGACAGAGTCCAAACCAATTACTATAAGACAGATTCCAACCAATTAATATAAGACAGATTCCAATCAATTACTATAAGACAGAGTCCAATCAATTACTATAAGACAGAGTCCAACCAATTACTATAAGACAGAGTTAAACCGATGACTATATGACAGAGTCCAAACCAATTACTATAAGACAGATTCCAACCAATTACTATAAGACAGATTCCAACCAATTACTATAAGACAGAGTCCAATCAATTACTATAAGACAGATTCCAACCAATGACTATAAGACAGAGTCCAACCAATTACTATAAGACAGAGTCCAATCAATTACTATAAGACAGAGTCCAACCAACTAATATAAGACAGAGTGAAACCAATTACTAAAAGACAGAGTCCAACCAATGACTATAAGACAGAGTGAAACCAATTACTATAAGACAGAGTGAAACCAATGACTATAAGACAGAGTGAAACCAATTACTATAAGACAGAGTGAAACCAATGACTATAAGACAGAGTCCAATCAATTGCTATAAGACAGAGTGAAACCAATTACTATAAGACAGATTCCAATCAATTACTATAAGACAGAGTGAAACCAATTACTATAAGACAGAGTGAAACCAATGACTATAAGACAGAGTGAAACCAATTACTATAAGACAGAGGCCAACCAATTACTATAAGACAGAGTCCAACCAATGACTATAAAACAGAGTCCAACCAATGACTATAAGACAGAGTCTAACCAATGACTATAAGACAGAGTCTAACCAATGACTATAAGACAGAGTGAAACCAATTACTATAAGACAGAGTGAAACCAATGACTATAAGACAGAGTGAAACCAATTACTATAAGACAGAGTGAAACCAATGACTATAAGACAGAGTCCAATCAATTGCTATAAGACAGAGTGAAACCAATTACTATAAGACAGATTCCAATCAATTACTATAAGACAGAGTGAAACCAATTACTATAAGACAGAGTGAAACCAATGACTATAAGACAGAGGCCAACCAATTACTATAAGACAGAGGCCAACCAATTACTATAAGACAGAGTCCAACCAATGACTATAAAACAGAGTCCAACCAATGACTATAAAACAGAGTCCAACCAATGACTATAAGACAGAGTCTAACCAATGACTATAAGACAGAGTCTAACCAATGACTATAAGACAGAGTGAAACCAATTACTATAAGACAGAGTCCAACCAATTATTATACGACAGAGTCCAACCAATGACTAGAGGATGGAGTCCAACCAATTACTATAAGACAGAGTTCAACCAATTACTATAAGACAGAGTCTAACCAATTACTATAGAAAAGAGTCCAACCAATTACTATAAGACAGAGTCCAACCAATTACTATAAGACATATTCCAAACCAATGACTATAAGATGGAGTCCAGCCAATGACTATAAGACAGAGTTCAACCCCTTATTATAAAACAGAATCAAACCAATTACTAAAAGGTAGAGTCCAACCAACTACTATAAGAGTCTCACCAATTACTATAGAACAGAGTCCAACCAATTGCTATAAGACAGAGTCCAACCAATTACTATAAGACATAGTCCAACCAATTACTAAGTCAGATATCTGGAAGAGTTATTCTCAGTAAGTTTTATGATAAATATGTAATTTGATCAAATGTTAATAAAGAAGGGTTCTTTGTAACCAGTAAGTGAGCTTGATGTAAACCACGACCATTACATACTTATATCGTAACCATTGACTGAGCACACTGTAAACTTAGAGCAAAACAAAGTCACACATAACCAATAACTGAGCTTGCTGTAACCACGACCATTGCATAGTCACATCGTAACCAGTGACTGATCTTACCGTAAACATAGACCATTACAAGCTGTCACTGGTTACATTGTAACTATGTAATGGTCTAGATTTAGGCAAGCTTAGTCACTGGTTACGATGTAACTATGTAATGGTTTAGGTATACGGCAAGCTCAGTCACTGGTTATGATGTGACTATGTAATGGTCTAGGTATACGGCAAGCTCAGTCACTGGTTACGATGTGACTATGTAATGGTCTAGGTATACGGCAAGCTCAGTCACTGGTTATGATGTGACTATGTAATGATCTAGGTATACGGCAAGCTCAGTCATTGGTTACGATGTGACTATGTAATGGTCTAGGTATGCAGCAAGCTCAGTCACTGGTTACAATGTAACTATGTAATGGTCTAGGTACACGGCAAGCTCAGTCACTGGTTACGATGTGACTATGTAATGGTCTAGGTATACGGCAAGCTCAGTCACTGGTTACGATGTGACTATGTAATGGTCTAGGTATACGGCAAGCTCAGTCACTGTTACGATGTGACTATGTAATGGTCTAGGCATACGGCAAGCTCAGTCACTGGTTACGATGTGACTATGTAATGGTCTAGGTATGCAGCAAGCTCAGTCACTGGTTACAATGTAACTATGTAATGGTCTAGGTATACGGCAAGCTCAGTCACTGGTTACGATGTGACTATGTAATGGTCTAGGTACACGGCAAGCTCAGTCACTGGTTATGATGTGACTATGTAATGATCTAGGTATACGGCAAGCTCAGTCACTGGTTACGATGTGACTATGTAATGGTCTAGGTACACGGCAAGCTCAGTCACTGGTTATGATGTGACTATGTAATGATCTAGGTATACGGCAAGCTCAGTCACTGTTTATAATATAACTATGTAATAGTCTAGGTATATGGTAAGCTCAGTCACTGATTACGATGTGACTATGTAGTGGTCTAGGTATACGGCAAGCTCAGTCACTGGTTACGATGCCACTATGTAATGGTCTAGGTTTACGGCAAGCTCAGTCACTGGTTACGATGTGACTATGTAATGGTCTAGGTATACGGCAAGCTCAGTCACTGGTTACGATGTGACTATGTAATGGTCTAGGTATACGGCAAGCTCAGTCACTGGTTACGATGTGACTATGTAATGGTCTAGGCATACGGCAAGCTCAGTCACTGGTTACGATGTAACTATGTAATGGTCTAGGTATACGGCAAGCTCAGTCACTGGTTACGATGTGACTATGTAATGGTCTAGGTATACGGCAAGCTCAGTCACTGGTTACGATGTGACTATGTAATGGTCTAGGTATACGGCAAGCTCAGTCACTGGTTACGATGTGACTATGTAATGGTCTAGGTATACGGCAAGCTCAGTCACTGGTTACGATGTAATTATGTAATGGTCTAGGTTTAGGCAAGCTCAGTCACTGGTTACGATGTGACTATGTAATGGTCTAGGTATACGGCAAGCTCAGTCACTGGTTACGATGTGACTAGAGGCAGGCTTGATGTAGTGGTTAAGCGCTTGGCTTGCGGCGCCGACGATCCGTATTCGATTCCCGGGTTGCGCCACTATGTAATGGTCTAGGTATACCGCAAGCTTCCATGTTACGATGTAACTGTAAATTGTTCTAGGAAAACGGCAAGCTCAGTCACTGGTGATGATGTGACTATGTAATGGTCTAGGTATACGGCAAGCTCAGTCACTGGTTACGATGTGACTATGTAATGGTCTAGGTATACGGCAAGCTCAGTCACTGGTTACGATGTGACTATGTAATGGTCTAGGTATACGGCAAGCTCAGTCACTGGTTACGATGTAACTATGTATACGTAATGGTCTAGGTATACGACAAGCTCAGTCACTGGTTACGATGTGACTATGTAATGGTCTAGGTATACGGCAAGCTCAGTCACTGGTTACGATGTGACTATGTAATGGTCTAGGTATACGGCAAGCTCAGTCACTGGTTACGATGTGACTATGTAATGGTCTAGGTATACGGCAAGCTCAGTCACTGGTTACGATGTGACTATGTAATGGTCTAGGTATACGGCAAGCTCAGTCACTGGTTACGATGTGACTATGTAATGGTCTAGGTATACGGCAAGCTCAGTCACTGGTTACGATGTGACTATGTAATGGTCTAGGTATACGGCAAGCTCAGTCACTGGTTACGATGTGACTATGTAATGGTCTAGGTATACGGCAAGCTCAGTCACTGGTTACGATGTGACTATGTAATGGTCTAGGTATACGGCAAGCTCAGTCACTGGTTACGATGTGACTATGTAATGGTCTAGGTATACGGCAAGCTCAGTCACTGGTTACGATGTGACTATGTAATGGTCTAGGTATACGGCAAGCTCAGTCACTGGTTACGATGTGACTATGTAATGGTCTAGGTATACGGCAAGCTCAGTCACTGGTTACGATGTGACTATGTAATGGTCTAGGTATACGGCAAGCTCAGTCACTGGTTACGATGTGACTATGTAATGGTCTAGGTATACGGCAAGCTCAGTCACTGGTTACGATGTGACTATGTAATGGTCTAGGTATACGGCAAGCTCAGTCACTGGTTACGATGTGACTATGTAATGGTCTAGGTATACGGCAAGCTCAGTCACTGGTTACGATGTGACTATGTAATGGTCTAGGTATACGGCAAGCTCAGTCACTGGTTACGATGTGACTATGTAATGGTCTAGGTATACGGCAAGCTCAGTCACTGGTTACGATGTGACTATGTAATGGTCTAGGTATACGGCAAGCTCAGTCACTGGTTACGATGTGACTATGTAATGGTCTAGGTATACGGCAAGCTCAGTCACTGGTTACGATGTGACTATGTAATGGTCTAGGTATACGGCAAGCTCAGTCACTGGTTACGATGTGACTATGTAATGGTCTAGGTTTACGGAAGGCTCAGTCATTGGTTACAGTATAACTATATGTATATTATGATATCACACAGTTCCATCATACAAGTACTTAAAATGTATATAAGCTACAGACAAGCCATTCCATCTGCAACCAAACTCACCAATCATTCGATATGCATATACTCCGTCCTTTTTATTTTTATACTTATGAAATGTATTTTCTTCTACATTGCTTCCGGATACTTTTAACTCAATAATGCTTTTAAGAAAGCACACCACTTAATGTCCGAGTAAAAACGCCACAGACGTCACAATTGTTATCGTTCGTCTCCAAAACCAATCAGCTTCACATCCATCTATATGGATAAGATCATAAATCTGATGGAAAAGAAATAAAAACTAAGTGATAGATATAATTTCAAGTAAAATTTAATAGATGCTGACAAATATATGACATTGTAAACAAGTTTCCAGAACGAAAGTGTGTTACAATTCCTTTTTCTCACACCTAAAAAGCCATTTAAACACCGATAACATCGTCGCAATTACATTTTCATAAATTGAAGATAAGTCATACATTAAGGAAATGTACGTTCTCCGTAAATTACAGTGATTTTCATGTTATGCCTACCGTAACATATATAATGATAATGATAAGAAAAAATACACGACGTAACCCCGTTTCCGTATATATCCGAAGATAAAAGCACAGGTGGTGACTACTCCGTGTTCTAAATTACCCTGTGCTATGACAGGTATAGGAAACCGGAAAATGTTATAAATAATTTTGATTTTTAAATGATTCGTAAACTGTTTTCATTTTCAAAATATTTACTAAGTAATTCGTGGAATTTATTATTCATGATTTTTCTAGGTGTATTTTGTACATTTGACATCTATAGAAAGGAACACCTTACTAAATTGTTTAGGATCTAAATCCCGTAAGATGATATTTAACGCCTATATGACATCTATTCCTCTTACCCATACAATATCAGGAAATTTTTATCATTTTTGTTGGCAATTCTTTACTTTCAGACTTCTAAGTGTAAGAAGATTTCAATAACGGCTATTCTATCCCAATATCAAATGGTCATCTGGATTACGACTGTCCTTGGTAACTGATACTCGCATAACGTGGGCTAACTCACATTACAGCTCCTCCGTGCATGTGTGTTTTGTCAATTTCTGATGGTGTTACTTTTGTTTAGATTTAACGTACACTTTGTCTCCTTTGACCTCAGCCTCGATTCCAAGTTCTTCAAGGACGGATACATTACGGTCAAGTCCTTCCATCTTTAGAGCGGCTAGTACAGCTTGATTTTCTGGGTTGTTGTAACACAAATTCCGGATAGCCAAGATGGCCCACTGGGTAATAACTGATTAAACATTAAGGAACATAGATTGTTTATAGTGCAAGTACTCTGTATTTTTATGAATATCTATACACAAATGTTTGTCACCTCTGATATTTATGTCGGTGGGTAGTCTCGTGTTTCTATACGTCAGTCATAAGCGCTTTAGTATTTATGTTACAGTGTGACTATGTTACTATCAATTCTTATTCATCACAGAAAGGCAGTAAGTAATAAAATAATTTGTGTAGATCTGTATGCAGTGACGGGTGTGACTTGCCGGGCAGGAGGCGCTGACTTCAGCGCACCTGGTTTCATTATGATTTCCCAGGGGTCCAGGAATATCCAGAATTTGTACATAAATGTTAGCGTTACGGTGGTATAATACCTGTGACTTTCATCGTACATATAATTTTATCAGACGAATGAAATTCGCTCATATTCTACCTCCAGGTCCGATCATATTACCTACCTCTGTCTATACGCATAATATAGCATACAATCTACCTCTGTCTATACGCATAATATAGCATACAATCTACCTCTGTCTATACGCATAATATAGCATACAATCTTCTACTGCCTATACGTGTAATATATCATACAATCATACACTCTTCCTTTGCCTATACGCATAATATAGCATACAATCTTCTACTGCCTATACGTGTAATATAGCATACAATCATACACTCTTCCTTTGCCTATACGCATAATATAGCATACAATCATACACTCTTCCTTTGCCTATACGCATAATATAGCATATAATCTACCATTTGCCTATATGCATTATATAGAATACAATTTACCCTCTGCCTATACGCATCATATAGAATACAATCTACCTCTGCCTATTCACATTATATAGCATACAATCTACCTCTGCCTATACGCATTATATAGCATACAATCTACCTCTGCCTATACGCATTATATAGCATACAATCTACCTCTGCCTATTCACATTATATAGCATACAATCTACCTCTGCCTATTCACATTATATAGCATACACTCTATCTGTACCTATACACAATATATAGTATACAATCTACCTCTGCCTATACGCATTATATGGTATACAATCTACCTCTGCCTATTCACATTATATAGCATACAATCTACCTCTGCCTATACGCATTATACAACATACAATCTACCTCTGCCTATTCACATTATATAGCATACAATCTACCTCTGCCTATACGCATTATATAGCATACAATCTACCTCTGCCTATTCACATTATACAACATACAATCTACCTCTGCCTATTCACATTATATAGCATACAATCTACCTCTGCCTATACGCATTATATAGCATACAATCTACCTCTGCCTATTCACATTATATAGCAAACACTCTACCTCTGCCTATTCACATTATATAGCATACACTCTACCTCTGCCTATACGCATTATATAGCATACAATCTCCCTCTGCCTATTCACATTATATAGCATACAATTTACCTCTGCCTATACGCATTATATAGCATACAATCTACCTCTGCCTATTCACATTATATAGCATACACTCTACCTCTGCCTATTCACATTATACAACATACAATCTACCTCTGCCTATTCACATTATATAGCATACACTCTACCTCTGCCTATACGCATTATATAGCATACAATCTACCTCTGCCTATTCACATTATACAACATACAATCTACCTCTGCCTATTCACATTATATAGCATACAATCTACCTCTGCCTATACGCATTATATAGCATACAATCTACCTCTGCCTATTCACATTATATAGCAAACACTCTACCTCTGCCTATTCACATTATATAGCATACACTCTACCTCTGCCTATACGCATTATATAGCATACAATCTACCTCTGCCTATTCACATTATATAGCATACAATCTACCTCTGCCTATACACATTATATAGCATACAATCTACCTCTGCCTATTCACATTATATAGCATACACTCTACCTCTGCCTATACGCATTATATAGCATACAATCTACCTCTGCCTATTCACATTATATAGCATACAATCTACCTCTGCCTATTCACATTATATAGCATACAATCTACCTCTGCCTATACGTGTTATATAGCATACAATCTACCTGTGCCTATACGCATTATATAGAATACAATCTACATCTGCCTATACGCATTATATAGCATACAATCTACCTCTGCCTATTCACATTATATAGCATACACTCTACCTCTGCCTATACGTGTTATACAGCATACAATCTACCTCTGCCTATACGCATAATGTAACATACAATCTACCTCTGCCTATACGCATTATATGGTATACAATCTACCTCTCCTATATGCATTATATAGCATACAATCTACATCTGCCTATATGCATTATATAGCATACAATCTATCTCTGCCTATTCACATTATATAGCATACAATCTACCTGTGCCTATATGCATTATATAGCATACAATCTACCTCTGCCTATACGCATTATATAGCATACAATCTACATCTGCCTATACGCATTATATGGTATACAATCTACATCTGCCTATACGCATTATATGGTATACAATCTACCTCTGCCTATTCACATTATATAGCATACAATCTACCTCTGCCAATACACATTATATAGCATACAATCTACCTCTGCCTATACGCATTATATAGCATACAATCTACCTGTACCTATACACAATATATAGCATACAATCTACCTCTGCCTATATGCATTATATAGCATACACTCTATATCTGCCAATACACATTATATACCTTATATAATCTATCTTTGCCTATACGCCATATATAGCATATGATTCATAGCAGACAAACAGGTGGGAGTAAAGCTTACGAACAGGTACATCATTTGTACATTGCTTTCGCCAGTAAAGCTAAAATACTAATATCATACGTGTATGTAGATCTATGGTTGAGAAAAAGTAAAGTAAGATATTTTACTAATGCTAAGTGGGGTCGACCTAACACAATTATACACCCTTTCCCATGTTGTGCACTTTTTTCAATTAAAGAAGAAAGGCAAATTTTTCCCGCAATGTGACAGCAAAACATCCAATACAAAGTCGCCGCAAATAGAATCGTCGAGACCGACTCGATCAAATATTGACAAATAGCGCGCTCTACGACGCTAATTCCATACCTGGTATATTAATGTTATTTCTTTTCAATTAGTTTATGATCAGATAGATGCTTTAAATCATTGAATTGTTAAAAGGATACAAGGATTTCTTCCATCGATGTTTGTTTGATCCAGTATTAACGCCATTCCGTCCATCTCGCGTACCTGTGAAAAATAGAGTCAATATTTGTATAAGCTATTGAGAAAGATCCAAAGAAATAAGGGTAGGTAAATTGATTTCTTCTCAGAGGACCTACATGGTGGCAAATGTTGGCGGATATAATACTGACTTTTAAAACGAGTGTAAATAAAATATACTTTTAAACACTAAGGAAACAAATATGTTGTGGTTTATAATAGAATGAATAGGATTGGGCGAATTATCATAATACAATATGTATATCAAACTCGGTTCTCCACACGGCATATGTAAGGTTTAGAATAGATTATCTAAAAAAAATATGAAAAATGAAAAGTACTTGAGAGTAAGTCACTTGTTTAGGCAAGTGGTTCATGTTAACCTCAGCATTCACCTCAGTACATGATAAAAATCTAAAGAAGCAGTATTTTCGCAAATTACAGTTAAGAATCTACCGAAAACAACACCACATCCTTCTTGAATTATTTGATGAATTTCGCTTTCATTCTATGCAATTTATCTTTAAACTTCTCTCAACAAAGTAGCGTACTTTCATCATTCTACGATGCCCGACCCAGGATCAACCTCTGAACAGAACAGCTTCAACCAGAAACCAAAATGTTGACGGACAGACTGACAATGCAAATTTATATACAGGAAATGGTTTGCACTCCGGCTTATTTCATAATAAGCAATATACAATGTAAAACCAAAGAAATTAAGACAAATCTAATGCGGTCTGAAGAAATCTGTCACAGAAGAGTACCCTCTATGGTTTTGTCGTCCGGTCCTATACCTATACCTTAACGAATCTGGACAAAACCAACACTTGTATGGGACCTTGAGTACTCCATGCTACAAATGTTACGATATAGCTTCTCACCATACCATACGTATCACGATACATGAACAATGATACGATACGTATCACCATACCTGAACAACGATACGATACCTATCACGATACACTTGTTAAAATCAAGAAACAAGGTTTAGGATTTATTACACTGGTTTTATGAAGTATCCAAAATTAGAATTTGAGAAAAAAAAAAGATATAAATAACAGTTTACACTAGAAATGAGTCACAAATAGACACAAAAACATAAAATAAAAATATTTTGATCATCTATTTAGATTTTATGCATAATTAATTCTGTTTGAGACGTGTATATATATCATAAAACTGTTACAATTTTTTTTTCTTTTGTTACGGTTTTTTCCTACAAAGAAAGGGGTAGCAGTTTCGTTGCCAACCGCCCGAGTAGATCGACAAACTGAATATATTAGAGAAATTTAGTAGGGTGACTTGAGAAGTGTTGTTGTTTTTCTTCCATTCCGAAATGAATCTTTTTTCTCTATGGAGTTCGTCGTTTTTGGCCTATTTTCAAGTACATGTATTTCTTTAGATTTTCTCCTTGGAGGTGGTTTGTAATGCAAATATTTTGTATGTTTTAACTAAATTTATTGAATAAGAATTCGAACGAAAAGGAATACAATAAGTCTTGGCATTTTTTGCAAAATTTCAAGGTAAAAAAGGGAGGTATATATTATTTGTTTGCAATTATAAGAAGAAGTTCATCCTTCTTAAGATCTAAAGAAACTTGATAGGTACAAGTGTTTAGGGTCCCTTACAACAGGGACGTATATATCTAAAGATATTTAGATATGTACGTCCCTGCTTACAAGTGATGTTGTTTTTCAGCCAGATCCGTCCAAGGTTAGATCCAAGATAGAACAAAACAGGACCAAAACGGTACTTTCCTTTGTCACCCATCTTCAGGACGCAGCATAGATCAACAAACTCAGTGCATACAAGTGATCTAGAAATCAGTGTCTAAAGAATAGCATTATGTTTGCTTCCATTCCAAAATCAAGTTTAAACGTTATGATACCCCTTGTGGAACTCACTCGTTTTTATAATAATGTGGTGTGGATTGTGGTTAGATTTTGAAATAAAATTTCTGTAAAAGAACACTTTCATTATGGAATTTTCTGATGCTTTCCAAGTTCTTCATGTGCTAATAAAGGTGTTCAGTGAGCAATATAGGTCCATTTGGGCCTCTTGTTACTATAGTCTGAAAGATATTCCTACATACCCCATCTTTGATATCTATTTTGGCCGAATGGGATGAAACATTTGGACAGATTTTTATATATAATGTGGGCATTACAAAAACTAATTTCTAAATACAATGTAACGAAAGATCTGTAGACTTAGAAACGTCATAAGCGTGTATACGACTGCTATTAGAACTGTACTTAGAACTAAACAAGAGGCCCAAATGGGCCTATATCGCTCACCTGAACAGCTAGATGATCAAGTTGAAGATATGAAAAATTGTCCCCCCCCCCTTTTCTTGGAAGTCTTAAAAAATTCATAAAAAATTCAAAAATCGAGATATTGAAAAAATTCCTTCGCACCAGCATTCCTTACCATAGAAATGATTAAATGAAACCAAATGAATGCATCAATGTTTACTTAAAGAAAATAATAACTCTTTAATGCATTAAGTCCAAAATAAAAATGAAAAAACGTCAAAAATTTGATTTCGGAATGGAACCAAAAATATCAACACTTCTTCCCATATGCCTCTAAATCATTCCTATGCAGTCGGTTTGTCGCTGTATGCACCCGATCTGAATAAGAAGTTTGTCAAAGGAGGGTACCCTCTGTGACCTACTTTTGTCTGTGGTGGTGCCACCTGTTCATGGATCCTTACAAAGATGACCACATTTGTCGGGGACCTTGAGTATTTGATGCATGCCAAGTTTCATTGAATTCCAGCAAGTGGTTCCAAAGAAAAAGTTCAAACTGTGAAATGTTTACACCAATTATCCCACCCCCCTTTTTCTTGAAAGTCTTAAAAAATTCATAAAAAATCCAAAACATAAAATATTGAAAAATTTTCTTCGTAGTAGTATTTCTTACTATCTAAATGATCAAATTAAACCAAATTAATGCATCAATGTTTACTAAAAGAAAAAAATACCTCTTTTCTGCATTAAAACTACCAAGTACAAAAAAACGTCAAAAATTTGATTTCGGAACGGAACCAAAAATAGCAACACTTCTTCACACGTCCCTCTAGATCATTCCTATGCATTCGGTTTGTCTCTGTATGCCCCCGGTCTGAAGAAGAAGTTTGTTAAAGGAGGGTACCCTCTTTGACCTACTTTTGCCTGTGGTGGCGCCACCTATTCATGAATCCGGACGAAAAACAACAACACTTGTAGGGGACCATGAGTACTACATGCTTATCAAGTTTCATCAAATTCTGTTCAGTGGTTCTGGAGAAGAAGTCGAAAATGTGAAAAGTTAACGACGGACGGTGATTGATCACAATAGCTCACTTGAGCCTTCGGCTCAGGTGAGCTAAAAAATAGAAAAAAATCGGAGTGAAACCATGCCATTTCACTATAGTTAATACAAACATTAAATTTTTGTTAACTTATTTTCTTTCCATATGTGATATCTCATAAACACTTTTATCTCTGTACGTAAATGAAAGTATAAATAATGCATGAATAAATATTACAAAGCAGACCCAAGTTCATGATCAATTGTTAATTGATGCCATTAATAAGGTTAAAGCATTCTTTATATAATTGTTTACATATAATTAAAAGCGTGCCCTCTTGTAAAGTCCACAAGTAAACGGGTTCTTTAATTAAATGAAAGGCAAACCTGAGGATCGCAAGTAGAACTGTCCCAACACGACCAAATCAAAGAACATGATACAAAACCCGCGAGATGTTTCATAAAGTGGGAAAAGACACGTGCTTCGGACAGTAACCAGAGACCGGAACATTCCATTAAAAATCATACCAACGGAAAACTCCTTAAAATACAAAACTATATGTACGAAAAATTCACTCAAAATTTTACTCATGCGTTTAATGCACTGTCCATCCTAGAACGTTGGTTGAAATGCTGATCCATTAGTCAATGAATTTCATTCAGTTGGCAAAAAACTTATCTACCTGTATACTTGGAATAAATTTTCATATAATGAAGCTGCACATATATACACCCGCTATGGTGGATCTTTCTTTATATGCATGGCTCATCCACTACCTTCGTTTTGTGTTGATGGGGAATCCAAAAAAACATATGCCCCCTGATGTACACACGGCTCATCCACAACATCCGTTATGTGTAGATAGGGAATACAATGCATTCCCTTATATATATATATATACAGCTGATTCAGTACCGTTGGTATGTGTAGACAGAGAAAAGTCTTCCTTCATGTATACACGGCTCATCCACTATCTTCATTATGTGTATATTGGGAATAAAAAATCTACCTACATGTAGATACAACTCATCCACTACCTTCGTTATGTGTGGATAGGGAATCTAATACCTTACTTTATTTTTAAACAGCTCATTCCCGACTCTTTTGCGTGAGAGGTCATCTTTCGTTGATTCCTGTATGACAATCCACATGTGTTCTATATTGTTCATGTATCCCTGACTGCAGTATAGATCATCATTCTACATAGTACATCTTTCCAATTGGATATTAACAATATTAAGTCTGTTCGGTTCAGATTTGACATCAAAATGTACATTCTAATCAACCTTCCATACTGCTATACTTTGTTGCAAAACATCAGCTCATGTGAAATGCTTGCACTCAACAATCACATTGATTTATATCACATTTCTTTTAGAAGAGTGTAGGTTCTTATAATTTTTGTATGAATTTAATTTCTGTTTCAATATCCAAATTTTGAAAAATCATTCTGACATACATATTCTGATATTTGTTCCTAACTATTGTATAGCTGTGTAAATAAAGGCAGTATCCACACCAAAGTCAGAGTACCACACAAGTAATACCAAAATATACCACTGTTCTTATCAACTAGCAATCAGAACTATCATGTAGTGTTCAGTTAAAGAGAGATAACTCTGACTTTTGTTCCACTTAATACAGCATTTAGTGAAAGCTTGAACAATAAAATATGTAACAGGCAAGTTCGTTTTGAGTTTTAATACATGTATAAAAATTCGAACCACAAATATAACTTTAATATACTAATTTCTGTCTATATAGATTAAAGATTTTTGTTTATCTTTTGAAGGAACTATTTGATGGGCAGCCAATTCATATAACTCAACTTGATTTTATGATGGAAAACATGCCGGTCTTTGCTCACCGGTAATATACCAGTATATATCCTATATAGTGGCTGAATCTGTCTGATGCACTTGCTTTATGCATTCCCCTTTTACGGTGACACCCTTGCCTGATGTGTTTACTTAGTACATTTTGCCTTTAAAGTGACGCCTTTGTCTGATATGTTTGCTTAATACATCTTGCCTTTACTGTGGCAACCCCTGTCTGATGTGTTTGCTTAATACATCTTGCCTTTACTTTGCCAGTCCCTGCCTGATCTGTTTGCTTAATACATCTTGCCTTTACTATGGCAGCCCCTGCCTGATGTGTTTGCTTAATACATTTTGCCTTTACTGTGACAGTCCCTGCCTGATATGTTTGCTTAATACATCTTGCCTTTACTGTGACAGTCCCTGTCTGATGTGTTTGCTTAATACATCTTGCCTTTACTGTGACACTCCCTGTCTGATATGCTTGCTTAATAAATCTTGCCTTTACTACTGCAGTCCATGTCTGATGTGTTTGCTTAATACATCTTGCCTTTACTTTGCCAGTCCCTGCCTGATGTGTTTGCTTAATACATCTTGCCTTTACTGTGACAGTCCCTGTCTGATGTGTTTGCTTAATACATCTTGCCTTTACTGTGACAGTCCCTGCCTGATGTGTTTGCTTAATACATCTTGCCTTTAGTGTGACAGTCCCTGCCTGATATGTTTGCTTAATACATCTTGCCTTTACTTTGCCAGTCCCTGTCTGATGTGTTTGCTTAATACATCTTGCCTTTACTGTGACAGTCCCTGTCTGATGTGTTTGCTTAATACATCTTGCCTTTACTGTGACAGTCCCTGCCTGATGTGTTTGCTTAATACATCTTGCCTTTACTGTGACAGTCCCTGCCTGATGTGTTTGCTTAATACATCTTGCCTTTACTATGGCAGTCCATGTCTGATGTGTTTGCTTAATACATCTTGCCTTTACTGTGACAGTCCCTGTCTGATGTGTTTGCTTAATACATCTTGCCTTTACTGTGACAGTCCCTGCCTGATATGTTTGCTTAATACATCTTGCCTTTACTATGGCAGTCCATGTCTGATATGTTTGCTTAATACATCTTGCCTTTACTGTGACAGTCCCTGCCTGATGTGTTTGCTTAATACATCTTGCCTTTACTGTGACAGTCCCTGCCTGATGTGTTTGCTTAATACATCTTGCCTTTACTATGGCAGTCCATGTCTGATGTGTTTGCTTAATACATCTTGCCTTTACTGTGACAGTCCCTGCCTGATGTGTTTGCTTAATACATCTTGCCTTTACTATGGCAGTCCATGTCTGATGTGTTTGCTTAATACATCTTGCCTTTACTATGGCAGTCCATGTCTGATGTGTTTGCTTAATACATCTTGCCTTTACTGTGACAGTCCCTGCCTGATGTGTTTGCTTAATACATCTTGCCTTTACTGTGACAGTCCCTGCCTGCTGTGTTTGCTTAATACATCTTGCCTTTACTGTGACAGTCCTTGCCTGATTTGTTTGCTTAATACATCTTGCCTTTACTATGGCAATCCATGTCTGATGTGTTTGCTTAATACATCTTGCCTTTACTGTGACAGTCCCTGTCTGATGTGTTTGCTTAATACATCTTGCCTTTACTGTGACAGTCCCTGCCTGCTGTGTTTGCTTAATACATCTTGCCTTTACTGTGACAGTCCTTGCCTGATTTGTTTGCTTAATACATCTTGCCTTTACTATGGCAGTCCATGTCTGATGTGTTTGCTTAATACATCTTGCCTTTACTGTGACAGTCCCTGTCTGATGTGTTTGCTTAATACATCTTGCCTTTACTGTGACAGTCCCTGTCTGATGTGTTTGCTTAATAAATCTTGCCTTTACTGTGACAGTCCCTGTCTGATGTGTTTGCTTAATACATCTTGCCTTTACTGTGACAGTCCCTGCCTGATGTGTTTGCTTAATACATCTTGCCTTTACTGTGACAGTCCCTGCCTGATGTGTTTGCTTAATACATCTTGCCTTTACTATGGCAGTCCATGTCTGATGTGTTTGCTTAATACATCTTGCCTTTACTGTGACAGTCCCTGTCTGATGTGTTTGCTTAATACATCTTGCCTTTACTGTGACAGTCCCTGCCTGATGTGTTTGCTTAATACATCTTGCCTTTACTGTGACAGTCCCTGTCTGATGTGTTTGCTTAATACATCTTGCCTTTACTGTGACAGTCCCTGTCTGATGTGTTTGCTTAATACATCTTGCCTTTACTGTGACAGTCCCTGCCTGATGTGTTTGCTTAATACATCTTGCCTTTACTGTGGCAGTCCATGTCTGATGTGTTTGCTTAATACATCTTGCCTTTACTGTGACAGTCCCTGTCTGATGTGTTTGCTTAATACATCTTGCCTTTACTGTGACAGTCCCTGCCTGATGTGTTTGCTTAATACATCTTGCCTTTACTGTGACAGTCCCTGCCTGATGTGTTTGCTTAATACATCTTGCCTTTACTGTGACAGTCCCTGCCTGATGTGTTTGCTTAATACATCTTGCCTTTACTGTGACACTCCCTGTCTGATGTGTTTGCTTAATACATCTTGCCTTTACTGTGACAGTCCCTGCCTGATATGTTTGCTTAATACATCTTGCCTTTACTGTGACAGTCCCTGCCTGATATGTTTGCTTAATACATCTTGCCTTTACTGTGACAGTCCCTGTCTGATGTGTTTGCTTAATACATCTTGCCTTTACTGTGACAGTCCCTGCCTGATGTGTTTGCTTAATACATCTTGCCTTTACTGTGACAGTCCCTGCCTGATATGTTTGCTTAATACATCTTGCCTTTACTGTGACAGTCCCTGTCTGATATGTTTGCTTAATACATCTTGCCTTTACTGTGACAGCCCCTGCCTGATGTGTTTGCTTAATACATCTTGCCTTTACTGTGACAGTCCCTGCCTGATGTGTTTGCTTAATACATCTTGCCTTTACTGTGACAGTCCCTGCCTGATGTGTTTGCTTAATACATCTTGCCTTTACTGTGACAGTCCCTGCCTGCTGTGTTTGCTTAATACATCTTGCCTTTACTGTGACAGTCCTTGCCTGATTTGTTTGCTTAATACATCTTGCCTTTACTATGGCAATCCATGTCTGATGTGTTTGCTTAATACATCTTGCCTTTACTGTGACAGTCCCTGTCTGATGTGTTTGCTTAATACATCTTGCCTTTACTGTGACAGTCCCTGCCTGCTGTGTTTGCTTAATACATCTTGCCTTTACTGTGACAGTCCTTGCCTGATTTGTTTGCTTAATACATCTTGCCTTTACTATGGCAGTCCATGTCTGATGTGTTTGCTTAATACATCTTGCCTTTACTGTGACAGTCCCTGTCTGATGTGTTTGCTTAATACATCTTGCCTTTACTGTGACAGTCCCTGTCTGATGTGTTTGCTTAATAAATCTTGCCTTTACTGTGACAGTCCCTGTCTGATGTGTTTGCTTAATACATCTTGCCTTTACTGTGACAGTCCCTGCCTGATGTGTTTGCTTAATACATCTTGCCTTTACTGTGACAGTCCCTGCCTGATGTGTTTGCTTAATACATCTTGCCTTTACTATGGCAGTCCATGTCTGATGTGTTTGCTTAATACATCTTGCCTTTACTGTGACAGTCCCTGTCTGATGTGTTTGCTTAATACATCTTGCCTTTACTGTGACAGTCCCTGCCTGATGTGTTTGCTTAATACATCTTGCCTTTACTGTGACAGTCCCTGTCTGATGTGTTTGCTTAATACATCTTGCCTTTACTGTGACAGTCCCTGTCTGATGTGTTTGCTTAATACATCTTGCCTTTACTGTGACAGTCCCTGCCTGATGTGTTTGCTTAATACATCTTGCCTTTACTGTGGCAGTCCATGTCTGATGTGTTTGCTTAATACATCTTGCCTTTACTGTGA
This sequence comes from Pteria penguin, assembly GCA_035048485.1. Lineage (NCBI taxonomy): Eukaryota > Metazoa > Mollusca > Bivalvia > Pterioida > Pteriidae > Pteria > Pteria penguin. The sequence continues at coordinate 46,520,529 of CM068588.1, read as the reverse complement.
CAGTCCCTGTCTGATGTGTTTGCTTAATACATCTTGCCTTTACTGTGACAGTCCCTGCCTGATGTGTTTGCTTAATACATCTTGCCTTTACTGTGACAGTCCCTGCCTGATGTGTTTGCTTAATACATCTTGCCTTTACTGTGACAGTCCCTGCCTGATGTGTTTGCTTAATACATCTTGCCTTTACTGTGACACTCCCTGTCTGATGTGTTTGCTTAATACATCTTGCCTTTACTGTGACAGTCCCTGCCTGATATGTTTGCTTAATACATCTTGCCTTTACTGTGACAGTCCCTGCCTGATATGTTTGCTTAATACATCTTGCCTTTACTGTGACAGTCCCTGTCTGATGTGTTTGCTTAATACATCTTGCCTTTACTGTGACAGTCCCTGCCTGATGTGTTTGCTTAATACATCTTGCCTTTACTGTGACAGTCCCTGCCTGATATGTTTGCTTAATACATCTTGCCTTTACTGTGACAGTCCCTGTCTGATATGTTTGCTTAATACATCTTGCCTTTACTGTGACAGCCCCTGCCTGATGTGTTTGCTTAATACATCTTGCCTTTACTGTGACAGTCCCTGCCTGATGTGTTTGCTTAATACATCTTGCCTTTACTGTGACAGTCCCTGCCTGATGTGTTTGCTTAATACATGTTAGCTTTAGTCCATAAAGGTAAATGGCCATGAATGTTTAAAGCCAAAGGATAACATTGGTCTTAAGGTGACAAAGAAACGACTCCAGGGTGCACGGCCAGCTATTGATCTATAATACTGATGCAATAATTACGATTCTTATGAGCAGAAACTCTTTCTCATCAAAACATAAACTAGATGTATCATTGTATCATTAAATAATATTCATCTACATTTATGTAACAATGAATGAAGATATAATTACCTTCACTTAAGGAGGAATTAAACACTATCCGAATATAGCGCCGTTCGGAATGCATCGGTTGATAAAAATGACGTAAGATTGTTTACATTCGATACAAAGCGCTAGAAGAGCAGAAGACACGATTGAGGCGAATATTGAAAGTTAAGATGAGTGAAAAAGAAAATCTTGGTGTAAATTTGTTTTTGATAATCAAATATCTTAATCAAAAATGGAAGAGGGAGCATTTAAAATCGAAAAATAGATCGGAACTAACATACAAAAACCAACCTGCACACGTGTACCCGAGTTAGCAGAGAGTAGTTGAACGATGTTGATGGAGATTTGTTGGAATACAGGATCAGGAAGAAGAATTGTTCAGGTACGGTTTTTAGCTCAACCTACTAATGATACGTAAATGCTGTTTGTGTGACTCGTCTAAATTTATCGTATACAGTACGGGAGCAGACGTAAACAATCCAGTGGCGGATCCAAAAGGAAGGGGGCACATGTGTATTAGCCAAACTACTCTGTAATTTTTTATGCCAAATCTGAATTTTTACATGTAAATATGTGGCAAAATAGGGGGGGGGGGCCTCTAAATCCGCCACTACAGTCGTATTTCAAACCCAAGACCATGTACATGTATCCTGTATTTATGTACAAGTAATCAGTAGTTCTGTTTATAATTTACAATAATACTGTATTGAGTGAGAAAATATTATATGAAATATATTAAGGTTCTTAACAAACAATTCAACTAAAATTTTATGATGCAAATATTTTCAAATAGTGGGAGGTGTTTTGCCAGAGTTCTGGGTAGAGAATGCCTGTTTATTTGAAAAAATCTAGGTCCTCAGTTGAAAATAATCATGAAATGACATGACTATACTGTAGTATGTGTTTTTAGGAATGCATTAATTACTATTACATAACACATATATTATAATCAGCTAATATAAGTATTAATCAATTACAATGTAACATATATAGTACACTTAGTAAGTAATGGAAGAAGAAGAATCATCTTGTCAATACAGATCAAGTATCAGATTTTGAAAATGAGGCATTATCATCCACTCTTTTATATTTTCATTAAGATATGGCCTGGGAAGCATATTGCATATGAAGTGCACAAATTCTGGATGCAGTGTGGTGACATGTCAAGTTCCAACTGGAAAAGGGATCTACTGGTGCATTTGATATAAATAAATAGGCTACATTAGGTAAAGTTGTCATTTTGTATTTAAACCATTAATTATTCTGCATTTCACTAATTAAGATGACTCATGATTAATATAAATAATAACATGATCTGATTTCAGAAATACTTGTAATTGCATTGAAATATTTTATTATATGTCTTTGATTTTTCTAATGCTAGTGAAGGCATTCTTTGTATACCAACACAACATATTTGAAGTTTTTCTTACACAATCCAAAGGCTTCATGAGTGAGTTATATTCACAGTTTTGTGACAGTTGTGACTGTTGACTTTCACACTTTCAATTTTATTCTGAAGTGTCAAGATAAAAGTCCCTGCACTACTTTTAACTTTGTGTGTTTTTTACCCCTCCATCAACCAAGATAGCTGCCAAGTGGGCAATGTCTGTGATTGGCTGTCCTTTTTATTTTATGATTATTTTTATGATTGCCCAGGCTGCATAAAACTACATCTATATCAAAACTTGCAGGAGTAATAATCAATCAAGTAATTTTACTGAGTATGCATATTTGTTGCATATACAGAGCAGCAGCATTTTGTGACATTTATCACATTCTAAGGGATTTATATTCAGATTCTGAATTTTAAAGATGTTTGCACTAAATCTCCTTAGTTGAGAATGTGTACTTTTCATCAATTTCTTTAACTTCATATTTATTGTTAAAAACATAACTAATTCTTATCCAGATAACTTTGGGAGATTGGGACCAAGTTACTGAAAAAGGAAAATTTTTAAAGTTATATATATTTTTTTCTTGGATTAAATTAAGATCCTATGCAATGTATTATTTCAGGTCATGCTACAATGATGTGGGTAGTTACAGATTAAGCTGGAATCTGATCATGTTTAACCTACCGAGTACTTCTGAATAAATTATTTCCTTGTCAGGAGGAGACTGCATTATACACAGAATGAAATTTGTGTTTTGCTCACCAAATTGGAAGACCAGGGTTCAACTGAGCTATTGTGAAAGTGATTATATGTGGTCCTACTGTCAACAATCTGTAAACATTTTACCTTTTAATTTCTCTGCAAAAAGTAGATCTGTGCCATATAACTTTTGAGTGATAAGTGATGAGGGTTATAATTCAAATGTGAATTCCATGTGGAAAGACTTTTTCAAGGTCAAATTTATAGCCAGTTTGACTTAGATGTTGGGTTTTTATCTACTGTTAATTTAAAAAAAAAAACAGTAGAATCCTTAATCATCAACATATAAATTTTAAATGGTGAAAGGGCTTTCATATCTCTTTATATGTATTTCCTTTGGGTCATGAAAATTTCTTACCATTTTACAAACTGTTTTTCTAAAGGAGGGGGGGGGGGGGAGGGGGCTGTCATTTTCACAAACACATTTGGTTGAAGTTTGATGTTATTATATGGTAGATCAAAGTGACACATTTTTCAATACCCTTTGTGGTTATTAATTTATATGCAGGTTATGTACTATAAATCAGTGTTTTTTACAATGTAATTATAAATGACATAATAAATCTGAAAAATTGAATCAAGAATTGTGTTTTTCTAGTGGTTAATTAAGGTAAGGAAAGGGGTTAGTTGATGACTATTTGAATAGTTACATTGGAATTCAAATTGTAGCCTTTTAGTTTAATTTTGCTCACCAAAGCCAGTAATGCCTTTTGCATTCTTATAATAAAACCTCAAAACACATACCTGATAAAATTTGTTAAGATTGTACTATAGTCTAGATTTGTCTGTAGGTGGTGCAACAATTGAGAATATTGTTTTCACCAAATATTCTCTGCTTTTGTTTCAACTTTTCTTTATTTATGCATAAGTGATATATAGGGATCTATTTCAAACATTCTAGATTACATCTTATTCTAGAATTTCATTTCATTACAATTCTGACATCATTTGTCTTGGTCATTTTCATATGTAACATTGGGACTTTGGTGAGCAATTTTGACCTTCTCGGGCCTCTTTTTTAATTTTTCAATTTAGAAATTGATCATAAAATGTGTTGAAATATATGATATATTGTTATCATTCAACATCAATTAAAATTAAATTAATTTTAAATGTTTATATGTGTTTCATGTTTATATTTATATTACGATTCCCAAATTTGACAATTTTCTGACATGTCAAAATAGTCAAGATTTGGTGACCATATTTTCTATTCCTGTGGATGAATTTTCTTCATACTCTTAATGTTGTGCAATTAAACACTAAAGATTATAGATATAATTTTTCTTGAAAATTGAATTTGCAGATTTTTGTAAAATGCTGTTTTTAAGGGAGAAAATAGGGGATTTTTTGTACTGATTTTGTATATTTACTGAAACCTTTCTTGCACAGATATTGAAATAAGTTCTTTCAAAACAATTTCTCCTTGGAAATTTTACTAAAACATTATTCCTTTTCTGATATTGATTTGTGTTTTTGATATATATTTACATTTGGTAAAGTTAAAAGATATTAAATTGACCTTGTAGTACCTTTCAAGGGAACTCCAAATATGCCTCAGAGGGAGCTTATTCAAAGTCAAATTTTTCAGAACTGTGTGGATAAATTTTTTTCATACTTTGCAATTTAGTAGATATCATATTCAAATACTAATTATGAAAAAATGAAGAAAATTGAATTCGGGAGTCAAGTGTTTAATTCCTCCTTAATTTGTATATATATCATGAATTTCTACACATGCATTTCAACGCTTACTTTGTATATATATCATGAATTTCTACACATGCTTTCAAACACTTATTTTGCACATATATGATGAATTTCTACACATGCTTTCCAATGCTTTTTTGTATATATATGATGGATTTCTACACATGGATTCTAAAACTTATTTTGTAAATATATGATGAATTTCTGCACATGGATTCCTTAATTTGTATAACTATGATGGATTTCTGCTCATGCATTCTACACTGAGCAGCTTGGTATCACATACATGACACATTTTTATATCCTTCTGATTGAGGTATTCCAGTTTCCATGTAAAGATATTAAAATTAAAGATGTGAAAGTCAGTGTAAATTATATATACCATATAAATAAATATACAAACCGTGTCCTGGTTTCCCTTGTGTTCGTGGACCATGTTTCCGATAAGTCGTATAAGGTCTCTCTTAAGGCCATATACTGGATGCTCTGTATCTACCTTATCTCTTTTGGTAAGTTTATCAACGTTTGTAAAAGAATTCTCGCTCTGCTTGCCAAGTTGTTGAATACCATGTAGCAGATCTGGTAAAAACCATAACATCTGTATAACAAAGGGTACTTAATCCATCCTAAAGCACTGGGTGGTTATTTGTGTAACTAAATACAAATTAGAATTGTCCAGTTAAATCTAGGTAGCGTAAACACATACAGAAACCCCTGTCTCGATTCTTTATTTATGCCTATGCAATATAATGATCTGAAATAGTTTCTACTGCTATTTGTTGTATTTAATGTACACTAAATTAGATACTTTTTAAAAAGTACCTGTACATTGTTTATTTAATTCTCTTGATATCAATTTTCAATTAAACTAGAGCATGTTTGTAAAACATATGCCCCTGCCTGGCCTTAATTCATAGCAGCAACAAAATTTCCTAAATTACAAGTTTCATGAGTCATGACTCCTATAAATATTACCAGTAGTGTAGTATTGCCTTTTGACATATTGACCTTTGACCTATTGACCCCAAGATCAATAGGGTTCTTCCTCTCTTGATAAGTAAGTATATATCCATATTGGGTTTGAATATGTTAAAATGTACTTGAGTTATCATCCGGAAACCAATAATTACAGTCTACTTTCATCAGCTGTGACCTTGAACATTGACTTTTGACCAAGAGATCAATAGGGTCCTTCCTCTCTTGATAAGTAAGTATAAATCCAAATTTGGCTTGAATATATTAAAAGGTACTTGAGTTATCATCCGAAAACAAATAATTACAGTCTATTTTCATCAGCTGTGACCTTGACCTTTGACTCCAAGTCGTATTAGTTCTCTCTTAAGACCATATCCTCGATGCTCGGTATCTCTTTTGATAAGTTTGTCAATATTTGTAAAAGAATTCTCACTCTGCTTGCCAAATTGTTGAATACCTCTGAAATTATTCAACCTACTAGATCTATATATTGATTGATTGATTTTTGTTTAATGCACACCACAAATATTTCACGTATATGGTGACAGCATCTGCCTGATGCAGGGTATACAAATTTTGACCTTTGCAACAGACCCATCCGTAACAAAGAGGGATCTTTTACGTGCCACGCATACCACGACACGGGGCCTCGGTTTTGACTGTCTCATCTGAAAGACAGGACACTGGCATGACCAGAGTGGGACTCAAACCCCGGCCTCCCGATCAGGAGGCAAGCGCGATACCACTAGACCACGCCGGCTTCAATCTACTATATAAGGCACTGCAATATATATATATATATTTGTGATATGTAACAGTGGGGTTTTTTTTTTTCAAAATGCCTGTACCTTTCCGTTTGGGAATTTTTTGTCCCATTTGCATAATGCTAAAAGATGGATGTTTGGGAAAATTTTTGACATATTTTGGGAAAAATCAATGAAATTTCCATTGGGAGGAGTCCTTATAAGGGATGTGATTTGAAGAAAAAATCAGTGTAAATACAATCATCTGTCATGAATGATTCAATATTACCTGTAACATCAATAAGTTGTATATAATGTATCACCATCATCTAAGTTTTATGGCAGTTACCCTACACTTTAAATAGTGTAATAACTTACTTAAGACTAGTTTTACAGTGAAACATTATGAAGAAGGTGCTGGGAAATACCTAGTGTACTAATTCCCATTGACGGTGATTTAGCACAAAAATGTTGTCAACAGTCAGAATACTCCATACCAGATCCTAATTATAACAATGAAAAGACAGTAGTATTGAAATAAGAGAAAAGCTTAAAATTTATATGCATTCTGTTAGAATAAAGAGAAATAAAAGAAATAAACTTACAAATGCTACAGGTTAGAAGGTCTGTGTCTTCCTTCAACTCTCCATAAAGCTCATGATGGGACAAAGCTAAACCCAATGCCTCCAGCTGCTTGACTGTTATATAAGACATCTACAAAACATCACTATTTATATACAAAGCCTCCAGCTGCCTGACTTTTATATATGACATCTACAAAACATCACTCATTATATACAATGCCTCCAGCTGCTTGACTGTTAAATATGACATCTACAAAACATCACCCATTATATACAATGCCTCCAGCTGTTTGACTGTTACATATGACATCTACAAAAAATCACTCATTATATACAATGCCTCCAGCTGCTTGACTGTTATATATGACATCTACAAAACATCACTCATTATATACAATGCCTCCAGCTGTTTGACTGTTATATATGACATCTACAAAACATCACTCATTATATACAATGCCTCCAGCTGCTTGACTGTTATATATGACATCTACAAAACATCACTCATTATATACAATGCCTCCAGCTGCTTGACTGTTATATATGACATCTACAAAACATCACTAATTATATACAAAGCCTCCAGCTGCCTGACTTTTATATATGACATCTACAAAACATCACTCATTATATACAATGCCTCCAGCTGCTTGACTGTTAAATATGACATCTACAAAACATCACCCATTATATACAATGCCTCCAGCTGTTTGACTGTTACATATGACATCTACAAAACATCACTCATTATATACAATGCCTCCAGCTGCTTGACTGTTATATATGACATCTACGAAACCTCACTCATTATATACAATGCCTCCAGCTGCTTGACTGTTATATATGACATCTACAAAACATCACCCATTATATACAATGCCTCCAGCTGTTTGACTGTTACATATGACATCTACAAAACATCACTCATTATATACAATGCCTCCAACTGTTTGACTGTTATATATGACATCTACAAAACATCACTCATTATATACAATGCCTCCAGCTGCTTGACTGTTATATATGACATCTACAAAACATCACCCATTATATACAATGCCTCCAGCTGTTTGACTGTTACATATGACATCTACAAAACATCACCCATTATATACAATGCCTCCAGCTGTTTGACTGTTATATATGACATCTACAAAACATCACTAATTATATACAAAGCCTCCAGCTGCCTGACTTTTATATATGACATCTACAAAACATCACTCATTATATACAATGCCTCCAGCTGCTTGACTGTTATATATGACATCTACAAAACATCACCCATTATATACAATGCCTCCAGCTGTTTGACTGTTATATATGACATCTACAAAACATCACTCATTATATACAATGCCTCCAGCTGCTTGACTGTTATATATGACATCTACAAAACATCACTCATTATATACAATGCCTCCAGCTGCTTGACTGTTATATAAGACATCTACAAAACATCACTAATTATATACAAAGCCTCCAGCTGCCTGACTTTTATATATGACATCTACAAAACATCACTAATTATATACAAAGCCTCCAGCTGCCTGACTTTTATATGACATCTACAAAACATCACTCATTATATACAATGCCTCCAGCTGCTTGACTGTTAAATATGACATCTACAAAACATCACCCATTATATACAATGCCTCCAGCTGTTTGACTGTTACATATGACATCTACGAAACATCACTCATTATATACAATGCCTCCGGCTGTTTGACTGTTACATGTGACATCTACAAAACATCACTCATTATATACAATGCCTCCAGCTGCTTGACTGTTATATATGACATCTACAAAACATCACTCATTATATACAATGCCTCCAGCTGCTTGACTGTTATATATGACATCTACAAAACATCACTCATTATATACAATGCCTCCAGCTGTTTGACTGTTATATATGACATCTACAAAACATCACCCATTATATACAATGCCTCCAGCTGTTTGACTGTTATATATGACATCTACAAAACATCACTCATTATATACAATGCCTCCAGCTGACTTGACTGTTATATACGACATCTACAAAACATCACCCATTATATACAATGCCTCCAGCTGTTTGACTGTTACATATCACTTCTACAAAACATCACCCATTATATACAATGCCTCCAGCTGTTTGACTGTTACATATGACATCTACAAAACATCACTCATTATATACAATGCCTCCAGCTGCTTGACTGTTACATATGACATCTACAAAACATCACCCATTAAATACAATGCCTCCAGCTGTTTGACTGTTACATATGACATCTACAAAACATCACTCATTATATACAATGCCTCCAGCTGCTTGACTGTTAAATATGACATCTACAAAACATCACACATTATATACAATGCCTCCAGATGTTTGACTGTTACATATGACATCTACAAAACATCACCCATTATACACAATGCCTCTAGCTGTTTGACTGTTACATATGACATCTACAAAACATCACTCATTATATACAATGCCTATGGCTGCTAGACTGTTATATATGACATCTACGAAACATCACCCATTATATACAATGCCTCCAGCTGTTTGACTGTTACATATGACATCTAGAAACATCACTCATTATATACAATGCCTATAGCTGCTAGACTGTTACATATGACATCTTCAAGACATCACTCATTATATACAATGCCTCCAGCTGTTTGACTGTTACATATGACATCTACAAAACATCACTCATTATATACAATGACTCTAGCTGCCTGAGTGTTACATATGACATCTACAAAACATCACTCATTATATACAATGCCTATAGCTGCTAGACTGTTATATATGACATCTACGAAACATCACCCATTATATACAATGCCTCCAGCTGTTTGACTGTTACATATGACATCTACAAAACATCACTCATTATATACAATGACTCTAGCTGCCTGACTGTTACATATGACATCTACAAAACATCACTCATTATATACAATGCCTATAGCTGCTAGACTGTTATATATGACATCTACAAAACATCACTCATTATATACAATGCCTCCAGCTGCTTGACTGTTACATATGACATTTACAAAACATCACTCATTATATACAATGCCTCCAGCTGTTTGACTGTTACATATGACATCTACAAAACATCACACATTATATACAATGCCTCCAGCTGCTTGACTGTTACATATGACATCTACAAAACATCACTCATTATATACAATGTCTCCAGCTGCTTGACTGTTATATATAACATCTACAAAACATCACTCATTATATACAATGTCTCCAGCTGCTTGACTGTTATATATGACACCTACAAAACATCACTCATTATATACAATGCCTATAGCTGCTAGACTGTTATATATGACATCTACGAAACATCACCCATTATATACAATGCCTCCAGTTGCTAGACTGTTATATATGGTATCTACAAAACATCACTCATTATATACAATGCCTCCAGCTGCTTGACTGTTATATATGACACCTACAAAACATCACTAATTATATACAATGCCTCCAGCTGTTTGACTGTTATATATGACATCTACAAAACATCACCCATTATATACAATGCTTCCAGCTGCTTGACTGTTATATATGACATCTACAAAACATCACCCATTATATACAATGCCTCCAGCTGTTTGACTGTTACATATGACATCTACAAAACATCACTCATTATATACAATGCCTATAGCTGCTAGACTGTTATATATGACATCTACGAAACATCACTCATTATATACAATGCCTCCAGCTGTTTGACTGTTATATATGACACTTACAAAACATCACCCATTATATACAATGCCTCCAGCTGTTTGACTGTTACATATGACATCTACAAAACATCACTCATTATATACAATGCCTCCAGCTGCTTCACTGTTATATACGACAACTACAAAACATCACTAATTATATACAATGCCTCCAGTTGCTTGACTGTTATATATGACATCTACGAAACATCACTCATTATATACAATGCCTCCAGCTGCTAGACTGTTACATATGACATCTACAAAACATCGCCCATTAAATACAATGCCTCCAGCTGCTAGACTGTTATATATGACATCTACGAAACATCACTCATTATACACAATGCCTCCAGCTGCCTGACCGTTACATATGACATCTACAAAACATCACCCATTATATACAATGCCTCCAGCTGCTTGACTGTTACATATGACATCCACAAAACATCACACATTATATACAATGCTTCCAGCTGCTTGACTGTTACATATGACATTTACAAAACATCACTCATTATATACAATGCCTCCAGCTGTTTGACTGTTACATATGACATCTACAAAACATCACACATTATATACAATGCCTCCAGCTGCTTGACTGTTATATATAACATCTACAAAACATCACTCATTATATACAATGCCTCCAGCTGTTTGACTGTTATATACGACATCTACAAAACATCACTCATTATATACAATGCCTCCAGCTGCTTGACTGTTATATACGACATATACAAAACATCACTCATTATATACAATGCCTCCAGCTGTTTGACTGTTACATATGACATCTACAAAACATCACACATTTTATACAAAGCCTCCAGCTGCTTGACTGTTATATATGACATCTACAAAACATCACTCATTATATACAATGTCTCCAGCTGCTTGACTGTTATATATGACACCTACAAAACATCACTCATTATATACAATGCCTATAGCTGCTAGACTGTTATATATGACATCTACGAAACATCACTCATTATATACAATGCCTATAGCTGCTAGACTGTTATATATGACATCTACAAAACATCACTCATTATATACAATGCCTCCAGCTGCTTGACTGTTACATATGACATTTACAAAACATCACTCATTATATACAATGCCTCCAGCTGTTTGACTGTTACATATGACATCTACAAAACATCACACATTATATACAATGCCTCCAGCTGCTTGACTGTTACATATGACATCTACAAAACATCACTCATTATATACAATGTCTCCAGCTGCTTGACTGTTATATATAACATCTACAAAACATCACTCATTATATACAATGTCTCCAGCTGCTTGACTGTTATATATGACACCTACAAAACATCACTCATTATATACAATGCCTATAGCTGCTAGACTGTTATATATGACATCTACGAAACATCACCCATTATATACAATGCCTCCAGTTGCTAGACTGTTATATATGGTATCTACAAAACATCACTCATTATATACAATGCCTCCAGCTGCTTGACTGTTATATATGACACCTACAAAACATCACTAATTATATACAATGCCTCCAGCTGTTTGACTGTTATATATGACATCTACAAAACATCACCCATTATATACAATGCTTCCAGCTGCTTGACTGTTATATATGACATCTACAAAACATCACCCATTATATACAATGCCTCCAGCTGTTTGACTGTTACATATGACATCTACAAAACATCACTCATTATATACAATGCCTATAGCTGCTAGACTGTTATATATGACATCTACGAAACATCACTCATTATATACAATGCCTCCAGCTGTTTGACTGTTATATATGACACTTACAAAACATCACCCATTATATACAATGCCTCCAGCTGTTTGACTGTTACATATGACATCTACAAAACATCACTCATTATATACAATGCCTCCAGCTGCTTCACTGTTATATACGACAACTACAAAACATCACTAATTATATACAATGCCTCCAGTTGCTTGACTGTTATATATGACATCTACGAAACATCACTCATTATATACAATGCCTCCAGCTGCTAGACTGTTACATATGACATCTACAAAACATCGCCCATTAAATACAATGCCTCCAGCTGCTAGACTGTTATATATGACATCTACGAAACATCACTCATTATACACAATGCCTCCAGCTGCCTGACCGTTACATATGACATCTACAAAACATCACCCATTATATACAATGCCTCCAGCTGCTTGACTGTTACATATGACATCCACAAAACATCACACATTATATACAATGCTTCCAGCTGCTTGACTGTTACATATGACATTTACAAAACATCACTCATTATATACAATGCCTCCAGCTGTTTGACTGTTACATATGACATCTACAAAACATCACACATTATATACAATGCCTCCAGCTGCTTGACTGTTATATATAACATCTACAAAACATCACTCATTATATACAATGCCTCCAGCTGTTTGACTGTTATATACGACATCTACAAAACATCACTCATTATATACAATGCCTCCAGCTGCTTGACTGTTATATACGACATATACAAAACATCACTCATTATATACAATGCCTCCAGCTGTTTGACTGTTACATATGACATCTACAAAACATCACACATTTTATACAAAGCCTCCAGCTGCTTGACTGTTATATATGACATCTACAAAACATCACTCATTATATACAATGTCTCCAGCTGCTTGACTGTTATATATGACACCTACAAAACATCACTCATTATATACAATGCCTATAGCTGCTAGACTGTTATATATGACATCTACGAAACATCACCCATTATATACAATGCCTCCAGTTGCTAGACTGTTATATATGGCATCTACAAAACATCACTCATTATATACAATGCCTCCAGCTGCTTGACTGTTATATATGACACCTACAAAACATCACTAATTATATACAATGCCTCCAGCTGTTTGACTGTTATATATGACATCTACAAAACATCACCCATTATATACAATGCTTCCAGCTGCTTGACTGTTATATATGACATCTACGAAACATCACCCATTATATACAATGCCTCCAGCTGCTTGACCGTTACATATGACATCTACAAAACATCACACATTATATACAATGCTTCCAGCTGTTTGACTGTTACATATGACATCTACGAAACATCACCCATTATATACAATGCCTCCAACTGTTTGACTGTTACATATGACATCTACGAAACATCACCCATTATATACAATGCCTCCAGCTGTTTGACTGTTACATATGACATCTACAAAACATCACTCATTATATACAATGCCTCCAGCTGCTTGACTGTTATATATGACATCTACAAAACATCACTCATTATATACAATGCTTCCAGCTGTTTGACTGTTACATATGACATCTACAAAACATCACTCATTATATACAATGTCTCCAGCTGCTTGACTGTTATATATAACATCTACAGAACATCACTCATTATATACAATGCCTCCAGCTGCTAGACTGTTATATATGACATCTACAAAACATCACACATTATATACAATGTCTCCAGCTGCTTGACTGTTATATATGACATCTACAAAACATCACTCATTATATACAATGCCTCCAGCTGCTGTATTACTGCTTCAATGTTGCATATGACATCTATAAAACCTTAAAGTAAATGATGCAATACTGAATGCCTACTTACCTTGTCAGTGTTTAGGCCTTCTGATGTAAGGCAAGGAATATCTTTTGATTTTTCCTTGAACTCTGTTGCTAGATACTGTAGATGCCCTTTAAATGGAACATGAGTAGCTTCAGCTTTGTCTGGCATTTTCTTTAGTTTATCTATCAGAATTTCCAGTACCAATAACCTATAAACATAAAATTAAGACTCCAGTTTGCTTTATTTTTTTATATCACCTTTATCTTATTTATGGTGCATGTCAATATAATTGTCTCAAGTATAAAGTGGAAAAGCTACCTTCACATCAACCTCCTATCTATAATGCACTAAATTCTTGATATAAATCCTTCAGTCAGCATTAAAGAATACAGTCTAACCCGGGGATGTTAAAGCAGAAGGGACCACACAATGATTACACAAATGTTGTGCTACACTTGAATGTTTTTATGCCCTCAGAATCAAAGATTCAGGGGTATCCAGTTTTTGGTCTGTCTGTTTGTCTGTAACATTTCAACTATAAGAAGTAGAGCTTTCATATTTCATATGTCTACTTCTTGTGACAAGACCTTTCCATCTACACAATAAGTTTTGATCTTTTGACCTTGACCTTGGAGTTTATGAAATAATTTTAGGACAACAGCTTACTCTGACGAAGGTATACAAGGGTATAGCAGTCATTATCTTTCATCGATTTATTCACCAAAATGTTTATACAGTGACATTCCCTTTTTTACCTTTCATGTAAACAATCACGAAATTCTAAAAACATGTCACCCTTAGCAATATTACATACTCACATTTCATCTTCAGAGAGCTGTGCTTGAATACTGCAAATTATAGAAGATATCTGAATCATGTCTTCAATCAAGAACAATCTGTAATGATAAAGAAATCAAGTCATTACCAATTATGTGTGACCAAATGCATTGCCAACATTATAATATCTGAATATTGGTTTTGTGTATCACAAGATCTATACCAACTGTATTTCGTGTATATCAACATATACAAATAATTCAACAAATTCACAACATGTTCTGCCTTGCTGACATTAGTAACTGAATCAGTAAGCCTTGTTTTGTGAATCCTTTCATACATGGTGTTATTGTGGTTTATAAATAAGATATGCGTGACTCTGAAACACAGCTTTGTCACTAGAACTGTTTCTATAAAGATACTTCAAACTTTCGTCCCTATTTCTATGGTAATCTAAATAAATATATATAAACTAATAAGGGTCAAATGTTCTGATAACTTCATCTCATCATGATTCAAAAATGGTTGAACACTTTTCACATTGAAAATAACCATCAGATCATCACAAAGACCATAAGTCTTCTACCAGAAAAGACAGGATTATGAACCTCATCCCCTCTGATTTATTAACTGGGACTCCTATAAATCAGGGACCTTAGATTGCTTCCAGATGGGCAGAACCCCTGTTGATTACAACATTTATTATATCTCTATTTATTCCATTATAACATTCAGGTTCATATTTTTATGACCTCTAAGCTTGAGTAACCTTTTGAACCTTGTTCTCTACATGGAGGATTATCTATAAATATTTAAATGAGTGTACTGCTTTTGGGGTGAGTAGGAAAGTAGGCCCATGAACCAGTTAACCCACAACAACTTAGTGACAATTGTCATCTTGCCACCATAAGGGCATTAAAATAAAGGATTTTTGGGATGTCTTTTTCGTGTGTTCTTTCTTGTATTGTCTGTATGTCCATTGTGACTTTTCTCACACAGTCGAGTCAGATGTCTCCTTTCCTTAATTTTTTTTGATAAAAACAATGGTATAAAGTCACTGAAACTGATAATAACATGACCCCTAACAGAATTCCATCCATTCACCTGTGACTTGTGCCTGGAAACACTACCCTTCTCACAATGAAATTTCACCAACCATTTCAAAAACATATATAATGAAATTTACTGTCTATACAAAAATACACAATGTTATGAAGAAGTTTCACTTGTATAACCAACTTGATTAGGGGACATAAGTATTTATCAATGATATTCATAACTCTAGGACAGTAAATAATTTAGATTCATAATGTGTGGCTAAAGTCAAGATATCTGACATCAGTCAAAGAACCTGATACACTTCACATTGCTGGTCTTATCTTGGGACACTTAGCATGCCAAGTCTAATTTTTAATAACTCAACATGCCAAGTATGACACATTAGCAGTCTACCCTTGACATACCTAACATGCAGCAACTGACATTGACACACTAGTACGCATTGTCTAACCTTGACACACTTAACATACAAGGTCCGACTTTGACACACCTACATGTAGCAATCCATATCTGACCTTGACACAATGCCTTCACTTACACTGTTTCCTTGTTTTGATTGTTTATTAATGATATCCCAGGATTAATTGGCCTGTAGAAAGGTTGTATCAACTATACTGCAATCTTTACATGAAACTACTGTTGCACAACCATTGCACAGTGGTTTTTTTTCTTCAAATCAGGTTCGTTATAAGGACTCTTCCCAATGGAAATTTCATTGATTTTTCCAAAAATTTGTCAAGATTTTTTCCCAAACATAGGTCTATTAGCATTATGCAAATGGAACAAAAAACCTCCAAACATAAAGGTACAGGCACCTTTGTAAAAATAAAAAACCCACTGTAGCAGGAGCAGCTACAGAAATCTGACAATTTTTACATGAATCTTTGAAACTGACACTATCATATTGTTCCCATCTACAGAATGACAACAAACATTACCAGTCTAAGTTTGAAATTGAAAGCAAATATTAAGTTGTAACTTCCACTTAAAATATGCAAATACCATTTTTATACATAAAAATAATGTGTACTAAAACTAAAAAACAAATTCAGAGAATTGTGGTCCCCCGCTTTGGGGATTCTATCAGTAAGAGGCAGTGATCTGTGACATAGTCATGGCTGTGCATGTCTACAGACACACATGCCAAATATGAAGGCCCTACATCTTACAGTTAAAAAGTTACATTGAAGTAGGTCAAAGGTCATGGTCAAGGTCACATGAAAAAAATTCTGGTACCAACGGAAAGGTATTGCAATTAGGGACACACACGCCAAATATGAAGACCCTACGTTTTACGGTTAAAAACTTATATTGAAGTAGGTCAAAGGTCACAGTCAAGGTCACATGATAAAAATTTTGGTACCAAAGAAAAAGTATTGCAAATAGGGACATACATGCCAAATATGAAGGCCCTACGTCTTATGGTTGAAAAGTTATGACCAAGGTTAAAGTTTTTGTGACAGACAGACGGACAGACAAATGAGATTTAATATCCCCATGATTTCTCAAAAAGCAGGTAACAATTAAGTTTCGCAGAGAAAATTTTGCGAACTTTGATTTTAGAAGTTATAAAACATGCAGTTATCTTATTTTCATCCCAAAGGAAATGCTCTTGTGTAGCAGGCATTCAGAATCGCAGTACAAATACACATGTTTATGGATCTGTAAGTGATTTATATTGGCTAATTCTTCACACATTCTTAATTTTGCATGGTAAACCATTTGGACAATACTTAAGAAAAATAAACTGCTTAAAGTAACAGCTTATATTGCTTTAAACTCACATCATTTTAAATATAAATATGACAGATACTATAATTAGATTGACATGTCAAATTTTCTGGCAGGGTTAAAACATTTAATATTTTTTTCTAATATTATAATAACACCTTTCCCAAATTTTTTCAACTAACCCAAATTCGCAATCAGTACTGGTTATAGCCTTAATAACAGCTATCCATAATTCCCTAGAATTCTTCAGCCATGGATCTTCTCTGTTTTCTTTCATATCCACTAGACAGTTGTGTAGGACCATACAGGTAAAGTTTGTCAGTTTTTCATCACCATATTCAACCAATGTTCTGAAAAGGTTTTGTGAAATATACAAGAAACAATTCTATGAAATAACATTTTGAGATACAGAAGTAAGATTTGCACCATCAACATTTCACTATACAAATCAAGTTGTCAATACATGTATGTATATCTGAACATCATGTGTAAGGAAAATGAATGAGCCATCATCATATTTCCAAGAGACTTTAACCCTAAGAGTGCCAACGGGCCGATTTGGCCGATTTTCATGTTCTTAGAGTGCAAACGGGCCCTTTTGGCCAATCTGAATATTTACATGTTTGTTAATTATGTCAACCTTGGAGTGCCATTGGGCCGATATTGGAGATATGGTAGAAACATAAATCATATTTAGAAACGTATTCATACAGAGTAATAATGTATCACATAAATATTTATGCATACAGTGAACGTCGCTGAATTCGTGTCATAGGAGTTAAATGACGTCACATCTAACGTCATATTTTGAACACATACAAATGACATAACTAGCGTCCTTTTCTGAAATGAGCTTTGTCATCTGTTATCATCCGTTGGGCGGCGTTTGTGTACTATGAGTATGAGTTAGAAACAATGTTGAACGTTAGCAATCTTATGACGTCATAAGAACGTTTCATTGTTCTTTATGTCATTTTTGCGGGAATATGTTTTATTTCGTCCCTAAACATTAGGTCCGCAGTTAATGGTGGCGAAGTCCATTGACAGCCATTTAGATTCAATTTTGTCAGTCAAAGCCGTATAATGTGGCTTAAAGTATTTCCTCCAGAACATGGACGGAGAACCAAATAGACAATATTTCCGACTTATATCCAAACTACAGACATTGCATATTTTGGCGATATTTTATTTATAACGTCATAACACTGTGTAGATCTTGCATATGTTGTCCAATGCTGCATACATTTCAATTCTTGTCTGGACGGTTTTGGACAAGTGTTCAGCATTTTATTTATTCAATGAAATTCAACGAGGATAGTATTACTGAAAATTATATATTTACTTGGAAATATTATGAATATAGCGTAAGAGTCCAGTTATATATAACTACTAAGCACAATGTATGCTAGGGGAAATGCTTAAATTAATCATATCTATAGACGTAAGAGCCACGACTGCTTTCTCCTCTTTGATAGGAACACAAAATAACGAAAGCGCAACTTATAAGTTGGCATGACGTCAAAATCTAACCTCAGCGCTGATTCATCAATTGACGTCATCACCGACGTCCCTTATGGTAATATTGGCCATGACATTATTCTGGCACTCTAAGGGTTAATCAAAACCAAGCCAGAATCAACTAGAAGTCAAGTCACAACCAGGTATAAAATCTTCCTATCATTCTGCCTTATCTAAATGCTTGACTCAGTGAAATTCAATTTGCAATGCCAAAATGAGACTGCAAAGGAATTTATAAGTAAACATATTGTTATAAAAGTCCATCTTCCCCCACTATGGAGAATAATGGACAAGTTCATGCATGTCGGTAAATATTACAAAAAGTATGTGGTATGATAAAAAGATCAACACAAATCTTTAGAGATTACCGTAAACAAAGTAAAATATTTCTGCACACAAAGTCCTGATTTCCTCGGTGTCCTGTCACAGCATTTCCAAGAAATTGCACAAGGCATCGTAACACAAGAGTTATCTGCTCCTTACAGGAAGGGTCCTCATTTATGTATTTTGTTAAAAGAGATACCAGATCGGCTGAAACAACAAAACACTGAGACAGTTCTGAGACGTAGCACTGATTCTGATAACAATCAGCACAGATGTTACGCAATGCTCTGTAACACTCTGTCAAACAATGAAGTGTTTGTAAAGATAAACATGTTATGTCTTTTTCCAAGGGTGCAACAAATTTGAGCAATCCATCCACTATCACAGCTATATTTTCCTTGTTCAAGGAGTGTCTGAAACGAAAATCAAATATTTAATAAAACATGACAATAAGTGAATTCACAAGACTTAATCATCTAGTCTTGCTTATTTGAAAAGATTGATTGATTATTATTTTACCTAACTCCAAGATTTTTTTATGCATATGGTGGCGGCATCTGCCTGAAGCTTTCCCTTGAAACTTGTACCTTTGCAATGGGCCCATCCAAAACAGTAAGGGATGTTTAATGTGCCATGCTTACCCCGACATGAGACTTACTGCCGAATACCACCACTTTGACAAGTACACTAGCTGACCTCTACCTTACTCTGGGAATCAACTCCATTCCCAAAAGAAGTGAGAGTTACTACAGCAAGTTTCAATGTATCTGTGAGCAATGTATCTGTGGGCAATGTATCTGTGAGCAATGTGTCTGTGGGCAATGTATCTGTAAGCAATGTATCTGTAAGCAATGTGTCTGTGAGCAACGTATTTGTGGGCAACATATCTGTGGGCAACATATCTGTGGGCAATGTATCTGTGGGCAATGTATCTGTGAGCAATGTATCTGTGGGCAATGTCTCTGTCAGCAATATATCTGTCAGCAATATATCTGTGAGCCATGTGTCTGTGAGCAATGTATCTGTGAGCCATGTATCTGTGAGCAATGTGTCTGTGAGCAATGTATCTGTGGGCAATGTGTCTGTGAGCAATGTATCTGTGGGCAATGTATCTGTGAGCAATGTGTCTGTGAGCAATGTGTCTGTGAGCAATGTATCTGTGGGCAATGTATCTGTGGGCAATGTATCTGTGAGCAATGTATCTGTGAGCAATGTGTCTGTGGGCAATGTATCTGTGAGCAATGTGTCTGTGAGCAATGTATCTGTGAGCAATGTATCTGTGAGCAATGTGTCTGTGGGCAATGTATCTGTGGGCAATGTATCTGTGAGCAATGTATCTGTGAGCAATGTATCTGTGAGCAATGTGTCTGTGAGCAATGTATCTGTGAGCAATGTGTCTGTGGGCAATGTATCTGTGGGCAATGTATCTGTGAGCAATGTATCTGTGGGCAATGTATCTGTGAGCAATGTATCTGTGGGCAATGTATCTGTGAGCAATGTATCTGTGGGCAATGTATCTGTGGGCAATGTATCTGTGGGCAATGTATCTGTGAGCAATGTATCTGTGAGCAATGTATCTGTGAGCAATGTATCTGTGAGCAATGTGTCTGCGGGCAATGTATCTGTGAGCAATGTATCTGTGAGCAACGTATTTGTGGGCAACATATCTGTGAGCAATGTATCTGTGGGCAATGTGTCTGTGAGCAATGTGTCTGTGAGCAATGTATCTGTGGGCAATGTATCTGTGAGCAATGTGTCTGTGGGCAATGTGTCTGTGAGCAATGTATCTGTGAGCAATGTGTCTGTGGGCAATGTATCTGTGAGCAATGTGTCTGTGAGCAATGTATCTGTGGGCAATGTATCTGTGAGCAATGTATCTGTGAGCAATGTGTCTGTGAGCAATGTATCTGTGAGCAATGTATCTGTGAGCAATGTGTCTGTGAGCAATGTATCTGTGAGCAATGTATCTGTGGGCAATGTATCTGTGGGCAATGTATCTGTGAGCAATGTATCTGTGAGCAATGTGTCTGTGAGCAATGTGTCTGTGAGCAATGTATCTGTGGGCAATGTATCTGTGAGCAATGTGTCTGTGGGCAATGTGTCTGTGAGCAATGTATCTGTGAGCAATGTGTCTGTGGGCAACATATCTGTGGGCAATGTGTCTGTGGGCAAGGTATGTGTGGGCAATGTATCTGTGAGCAATGTATCTGTGAACAATGTATCTGTCAGCAATGTATGTGTGGACAATGTATCTGTGAGCAATGTATCTGTGAGCAATGACACCATCTCCTTTTTATTTTAAGATATAAAGTAATGATACTCATGTAAACATAGTTAGTAGATATACATGTAGTTTTCAGTTAATCTTTTAATGAAAAAATAATTAAAAGTCAATTTAAAGTAAATTAGTCTTAAATTGTATATCTATAGCACGGTACATCTGTTGTATCTTTGAATTGCCATGATTCTCTTCAATCATAGTTCATACAGTCCTTGAACAAATTTTAATCACTATTCTAGTGTGTACCATAACTTTTTTCACCACTAACACTAACAGACTAGTGCTACAGTAAACCTCCAAAATCAGACTTTACTAGTTCATCTATTTCATCATGTTTATGAAAGTACAAGAAACAACTCTACTTGAGAGCGGTAACTCTTTATTCAGAAAGCTCCTTCCTCTCCAACTCTTTTCAACATGTGGAAACTCTAATAATTGACACTTCATCAATATGCAAGATCATAATTACTGATTTGCAAATTTGACTTGTGCTTATATACACACCATTCTAAGAGTTCTTGAAATCTGTAAGATTTATTGGATTGTCTGATAAAAATTACGAAGGTGCGATAAAAATTTGAAAAATTTATCTCTGAATCAGACCTAATGTCAGATAGGTTTTTTTTCTCATATTTTTCGTTTCCAAATAAAACTGTACAGCAAATTTCTAACATATCTGAACAAGTTTTCTTTCTTTGTCTTGCCAACATTTTGCGAAAATTCTCTGACTACATAACCATTTGTTTGAGTTAGATACAATACAGTATAATTAGCCTCGTCATGGGTAGTAATAAAGTATAAAGGGGAGATCTGAAGAAAGGAGGATGGTGTCAAAGGGGAGGATATTGTCAATGTGGAGGATGGTAGTGTCCTTGCACAAGATGATGATGTCAGATGAGAAGATGCTGTCATTGTATTGTGGAGGATGTTCAGAACGATTTGGTAGACAGTGAAGAAGAAAGGGAAACTAACAGTGAAAATGAACAATCAGAAAAAGAAAATGGACAAAATTTAAGACAAATTATTCTAGAATATGAAATTAAATTTAGATTTATTATGTTGTTGATAAAAAGATCAAATGTCAAAATACCTCATTTTCTTTTCAAATCGTAAAAACACAAGAAAATTATTCAGTCTGATAAAAGCTTGCTTGGTCTGACAGATCTAATGTCTGACACTTTCTGAAAGTTTTTCATGAAGTCTGCATTCTTTTGTTCTCCAGTGGGACAGAAAATCTGCCCAAATTTAGAACAATAGATATAATTTGGTAGGTGACTAAAATACAAAACATGACCAGAATGAGTACTTGCAATCTTCTTCTTTTTCCTCCAATACAAAGTGTACTCAAAAGTTGAACATTATACGTCATGGTATTGACATTTGTACACCACAGCCTTAGCCAAGATCAACTTCAAAAACCTGTTTTTGTAACACAGTTATCCCAAACAAATTCTCATAGGAGTGTGACCCTCCTCCCCATTCTCATAGGAGTGTGACCCTCCTCCCCATTCTTGTGCATCACCTGAAAAACTGAACCCAGAATACCTCATTTGTTTATTCTATGAAAATATGCAAGTTTGAAAAATATTATTAAAAAAATTAGAATAGATACACAAAAAATTTCATATTTAACTATTTTCCCCTTTTTGCCAATTTTCTTAATTTTCCCCTATTTCATGGGCATCAGGGTAATTGATTTTTTTTTTTTTTTGGTCTAAATCACTGGTTTGATCAGGTTGGGAAGAATCTCTCATTTGAGAGATGATCACTCAAATGAGTAACAATCTGTTTTTCAGTAATCAGTTTCAAGGACTGAGTGGAAGTTAACAAGTACTCAAAAGTTAAACTTTCAGAATTCTAACTTAAAATTAAAAGGATGCATCTTTATAATATACTGAACATAAATTACAAAAGAAGTTGGCCTTTTCTACTTACCATTTTGGAGTTAATAATTGCACAAAATGTTGCAGCTATAAACTCCAAAATGGCAAGTTAAAAATGTCAACTTGTTTTGTAAACTATATTTGGTATGTTGTAAACATGTGCCCTTTTAAATTTCAAATAATAATTCCATACTCTTATATTTTAGTACTTGAAATTGATTATTGAAAACAAAGATTGTTACGTATTTGAGTGATTGTCAGCTCTCAAATGACAGGTTATCCCCAACCTGTTAATAGTTTTGAAGGTATTGCAAGGTTAAAATTTTTGTCTTCACCGCCAACGTGGACACAAACACTAAGGCTATGAAATTAGCTCTCTGGACATTCGTCCCGGCAAGCTAAAAAATAAGGGAGAATCTTTTTTAATAGCTACACTGCTGTACCTTGTCTCGCTTTACCTGAAGGTGAACTATTCAATGACGGGTGTGATATCAATATTGATAAAACACCTGTCACTTAACAGTTCACTGTGGCTTTACCTGTTTACAATCTTTATGTTACAACTGCCCCCTTTTATAATTAGTTTTACATGATGCTAGGAATAAACGGGTACATAGAATCACTGGAATTACTGCTATTCTCCGGAATTACCACATAAATGACCGGAATTACTGTTGAAGGAAGCATTGTGTGAATAGAGAATGACCCAATATGCCTAGAAAGTACAACTTTATACCACATAAAATCTGTTCCTGATGAAAAATGACAATGAATGCCCTTCCTCTGCATTTGGGCAATTTCAGTTTGGGATCGGGTTCGAGTATATCGATCTCATATAAGTGACCACTGATTTAATGCACGATAACATTTTATTTTTTATATATCAACTTTTACATTAAATTTCCTCTGTTCTTTCCAGAAAATCATAATCTGGAATGTAAATTTACGAACAGATCAATATAAAGGTGAATAAAATATAACAGTTATAAATCTTGGGTAGTAGTACACACTTTGAACACCGAACCCGTTCTGTTTTTACATAAACATGGTGTGAAATATGGTAATACCTCGTCGTTCCTTGCTACTTATAAACTTCATATAGTGTAAAATTATACTTTCTAGGTACACTGGGTAATTATCTACTCACACAGTAATTCCGGTCCATTAAGCGGTAATTCTGGTCATTTATATGGTAATTCAGGTGAACATTGGTAATTCCGGTGATTCTATGTACCAGGAATAAACTATATTTTTTTTTTTCAAAAGCTTACTTTTATTCAGGTAAGTTACTTAAGTCACTACAGTTACTTTTGTGCTCACATTTATATCTTCATGAGTGCTCCTTCAACCATGAAGTATAACGCTCAACTTTTGAGTACACTTCGTATTGGAAGAAGAAGAAGAACCAAGGAGGGAATTCCACAACTGAACAACTGAATTGAACAGATTCCATTACCTAAATTTTTTCTCGAGGCAACTTTTTGTTATTTCATTGAGACTTTCCTTGATGTCATTCAAATTTACAGAATCACTTGATAACTTTACTTTCAGGGATAAAAATATTGCATCTTTGACAGCGACATCCATATCCATGACACTTTCGCAAGAAATTACATGGCATGAAGCAATCACACATTCTTAGGACCATTCTGAGTATGCATGAAGTTATCCCTTAGGATCGCCTATACCTCTTTTCCGATCCCGATGCATATGTTGTAATCCTTTAAAAAGTAGGAATTTTTAAAGATAATTTCTTGCACCTATAAGAATACATTTTCACTTTCGTATGGAATATAATCTCAACAAAGCATTTATGTGAGAATAGATATGACACAAAAAGATAAGAATAAAAGATAAAAGCATCTGAATCAGCCCGTATGATAGAAGTCACCACGGAAATGCTAGTAATGCAACGATTTACAAAAACAAAAAAACAAAAACAAAAACAAACAAACAAAACAAAACAAAAAACCAAACAAAAACAAACAAACAAACCAAAAAACAAATCAAAAAGCAAATCAAAATAAAAAAAAAAGAAAGAAAAAGACAAAACAACACCCCCCCCCCCCCCCCCACCCCACCCACCCCGCCCAAAAAAAACCCAAAAACAAAAACAAAACAAAAAAAACCATTAAAAAATAAGAATAAAAATAAATAAAATTTAAAAAATAATAATAATAAAAATCCTTTCGATTAAAGTGCAGTTGCGAGTAATCAATCAACTGGTGTGGTTCTCGAAGTCTCTCTTAGAGAAGTCTAGATGGCGTCATCTCCTTTATACATTCCCGGATTACTACCCATATATTATAAAGTAAGTAAGTAAGTAAGTAATTATAATTTATTTATTATAGTGACATTTCAGAACATAATCAAATTTTTATATATATATTGTATAAATCACCCGGCCCCAAGGACCTATAAGTCACTTTAGATTCTGGATAAATTTACGAATTCCGCATGGTGGAAATGTTTCAGAATATTATATTTTGTGAAGATTGTCTGATTTTATATGCTTTGTTGATAAAATATGCTGCTTTCGGCTGATAGTTCGTTATGATATGAGTAAAGAGAGAACTATTGTTCAAAGGTGTATTTGTAAAGATTTTATCGCGGAAAAAGATAGTCCTTATGTCTTCGTATAGAGAACATTTCAAGAGATAATGTTTTTCGTCCTCTATGTCCCCGCTGTCGCAGAAAGTACACTGCCTTTCATCTGGGCTCTCGCCACGATATCGTCCAGTTTCTACTCTTAGTGGTAAAACACCGCACCGGAACATCGCGAATGTGGACCTTACGGGTTTAGGAAGGTCCATACACAAGTAGTCCTCGCTTTGGAGGGTCCTTTTAAACTTCCGGTATGTTCTAAGTTTAGGGACGTTATCAAGATCACTAGACCATTTATTATTGTAGTGTTTTAGCAAACAGTTTTCCATTGCCGTGATATCACAAGGTTGTCGGTCTCTGAATTTCGATTCCTGTCCAAGAGTGTTCAGTAGTTTGTTGATTTTTGACAATCAAGTACCCAGATTCGATTGAAATATTTCCAACTCGAAAACTTTCTAGGTGATACGGTCATCATCCATCTGCGTAAGCCTATTCCACAGCCGCCGCACATTGACACTAGTCGGACATTTGTGGCACACCAGCCACTTTCCCCTTGAATAGCGAGAATAGGTGTGAAACGCTGTACACCCATGTAGTATCTCAATGCCTTTAGTTCACGCTTTGTAAGTTGTGGAATTCTGTCTGACCCCATACACCACTGCAATAATCTAGTATAGGGACTACACCGCATGGGAAAGTTTTTCGTACGTTCGGAATCCAACTGACTTCATTCCATGAATCCGAGAAATCACAGATCCTAGTGCCCTTCTTGTTGATTTCGCTAAATTATCGGCATTAATTCTAAAGTATTATACTGTATTGTAGTTTCATATTATGACTCCCATTTCAGCAGAATCTATACCATTGCACGAATCGCGCTATCTAATATGTTCAATCCAAACTTAATAAGAGTTGTCAAGTTGCTTCTTTAAAATATTAATTTGTATGTCCATTTTAATGGGACGAACAGGAGGCAAGGGCTCTATCACCTGTTTTCTAAAAGATTTTCTGAGACTGGATTTTCTCGGCTTCAGGATCTCGTTCGGAACATTGGCCTTCACGTCCCCTTGCCGCCAATACGGAGTATCGCATCTACTAAAAATCCGTTACGGTTTGCATTTAGTCACCTACCAAATCCATTGTTCTCGATGTGGGCACTTTATGTGGGCAACTTACGTCATAATTATATTACGTCATAACAATCACGAAGTGCGCGTATACGTTAACGTTAAATTGTAGTTGCGATATTCCGTATTTCCAATCCTTTTCCCCGACTCGCTCTCATGCTGTACGCTCTTAATACGCCATGCATACCGATATATGTTAACTTGTGACGTTAAAACGAATGGCCAAAATGGCACACTTGAGCACAGATGCAAAGTCAATGTTCAAATTAAATTACATGCATTTCAAATTTTATGGCGGATATCAGTATTTGTTGACAGTGTTTCATTCTTCAGCGTCCGGTTTCATCATTCAAATCAGTGCAACAACACATTTTTTTAAAATTATTTCAAAACATTTATTCAAATGTAAAATAAAAACCAAACATAACTTTAAAATAACAGATGTAAAAGCTACAAAAACGTGTATCTTCACGTAGCATAAACTTAAATCTCACTACTAATTTATGAAACACAGGTATTTCAAATGAAACTGAGGTTGAAACAGTTCACAACTAAAAATTCTGTAAGAGTATTCAGCATGAGCAGTAGGAAATAAAATGAAGCACTGACACATCAGAGACATATACATATCTCTGGGCACATGTAAAAAAATTAAATATCCATTCGTCTCCTATATCAAAATATAAGTATCGTAGCCGGTGAAGGGACAGGCCTGCAATGGATAGTGATATATGGAAATCCCTCTGGATACCAGAGAGACGATGCACTTTACTATATTCCGATAAATCTGACGAAGGGCATTTTTATCATCTGTCGTGGTAGGGCATAAAATAAAATAATAAAAATGCCCTCGTCAGATTTATCGGACTATTTACTATAGAAACTAGTAGTATAATAAAGACCTATGCGATTGGTGGTGCTTGCAAGTTATATTTATATTAGTAAGTGTTTTGTTGATAGTATTTGATTTACCATGCAATTCTATAAACTGGTAAGTATCTTTTGACGACAAAAAACAAATAATCTGTCCCAGGATATCAAGAAAAGAAATATTCCATCATTCAAAGATCTGCAGACAAATAATTCGACTAAAAGGCGTATATAGGCGATAAATACGAAAAAGTTACTTCACGACAGTCATTCGGAACAATCTCGCCCTTTACTTGAACCTACGTAATAAGTTTTTTTACGCAGGAAAAAGTCGAGGATGTCCGAATGCCAAAGTGTCGTTAGTCTGGTTCCCGGGACCCCTCTGGATTACAGTGTAGTTAAATAATCAGGGTTACAAAAACGCTTGACTTTCCTATAGCACTGTTTAATGATTTCTGAAAGCACACAAACGATCAAAACAATAAAGCATGGCTATACCGGTAAGAACAAGTGCGATTATTCAAGACTGAGTACAATGGTTAGTACTCAGGGGTCCATTTCACCACATTACAAACTTTCAGATTCAATTTAATATTCATGAATATTTTTTGGTCAAAGTTAAATTTTGTCCAGTGTCTTCTTCTGACTGTTTATACACCAATCCACTTTTAAGCATAGAAAGCGATGTTTAGCGGACTTTTGATTGTTATCCTTATGACGTCATAATCAAATTGTCCGACTTGTCCAAACTTACGTGACGTCATCATAGTCGTATTTTGCGCAAAAGTGCTTAACATTTGATGAAAGTAGATCGGTGTATTTTCACTGTCTACCACGCCATCCTCCACAACAGGAACTTATATATATATAGTCTTAGGCCACACCAAATTTTATTATTAGTTCTTCTGACATTTGATAATTTTAAGGGGCGAGCGGGCGCAAAAATAAATGAAATTAATTTTCAAAATAAGGTGAAATTACAAAAGTTTGACAAAATAAGGACCCATAGAGTTATGGAAGTTATGTAATATTTATAAGATCTGCCTTATTTTGAAAATATCGATGTCTTAAGCAATAATAATGACTCGATTTGAAGCCTTTAAACACAAATCATCATCAATTTGGTGTACAATTCTGACTCGGGGTATCTATCAGGTCGTTTATGAAGACCAGTAACATCTTTTTTAAAGCATATTAAGGAAGCTTAGTGTCAAATCTAGAAGGAAAAATAGCTCTTGGCGTTCGATTGGAAAATCCATGTGGGATTATTTTTTTAATATTAAAATTTGAAATTGGCAATTTTAGATGCGGTCGCTCTTGAAGAACTAATAATAAATTTGATGTGGCCTTTATAAGTAAAGTGATTTATAAGTCCCTGTCCACATCGACACTCTATCCTCCCCTCTGACACTGTCATTCTCTCCTCTGACACTTCCATCCCCCATAATGCAATGACCGCGTCTTCTTTTCTGCCACCATCATCCTTCTTCTTCCGATTTAGTACATAACCGCCTCTGGCATATTGTTGTACTGTGTTTAAAACGAGGTGTTGGCAGACCGCTCAAGTGCAATTAAAAGATGAATATTGACATGTGGAGTTAAAATCATTTGGGCTTCCTAACTTAGGTCCGCTGGACACAACAACCTCTTAAAGGGTTCAAGAGAGTCGCTGGAAATGGCATGCTGTGGTAGGGAGTTCCAGATTCTTATGGTGTCAGGAAAGAAGGACTGCCGGTATGTGGAGGTTCTGGCATAGGGCACTAGCAATTTCTGGCCGTGTCCTCTGATGTTGACTGCCGTAGGGATCAGATGAGTTTTTGGGATGCCCACAAGGTTGTTTACAATCCTATACATCATGATCGCCTTCCCTCCTGGAGTGTCTGCCAATGAAGCTTGGTCATCATGGCGGTCACGCTACTGGTAGTGCGGTAATCCCCCATGATGAACCTGGCTGATCTTCGCTACACCATCTCCAATTTGCCAATATTGCTGGCTGTTTGGGGGTCCCAGATGATGCTGCAATACTCCTGTGCAAGGACACTATATCCACCACATTGACAACATCCTCCCTATGATACCATGCTTCTCTTCTTCAAGTTACTTTGATTGGCCATTCTGAAGCCATTTATATCACATCTAATTCATACACATGCACATGCTTAGTCGAAGAAAACGTTTCAGAAAACATTTACAAGGCAAAGAAAGAAAATGGTTCAGATATAATTAGAAATTTGTGGTAAAGATTTGTTTGTAAACAATTTTTAAAATACAAAAAAGTCATTGTCGAAGTCGGCGAGACGTCACTGTCTCTTTTGGTCTACGTAGACACCCGAGAAGTCTGGCTATGACACCCATGGGGTAGAACTCAGGGTTTATCTTTAACGTTAATACAACTTTAAGCTTTCCTGTATCAGTTCTGAAGGGGTTAAATTCTTATAAAGTATGATCGGAAATGTGTAAAACATGTATTCAAAATTTACTTGTTTGAATGACAAAATATTGTAATTCTTCCTTTTTACCAAAATTCCTCCCAGAATATGCATTGGTCTCTATGATAAAGTCTGATGCTTTACCCAAATGTTCCGAATGCTCGTTATCAACTACCTGGATGTCTGACTTCGAGAATATCAGACTCGTATCACACATTAGGTGTAATTAAGAGATAGATTTTTCATATTTTTATCGGACCTTTGTAAACTATATCAGACACTTTTCAAGAGCTCTGTGATAATCTGCATATCTGGTAATATCTTAACCTGTACCAGACATTTTGTTTCTTAACCTGTACCAGACATTTTGTTCGATATTTTTTCAGGTTTATTTACATTAATTTTATTAATTACATGTACTAAATGATGGTATTGAACATTATTTTATCACAGATTAATTGTATAAATAAATCGATGTAGACATTTTCCATTAGAATCTTTTTGACTGTCATTGGCATTTTTATGAA
Organism: Pteria penguin; assembly: GCA_035048485.1. NCBI lineage: Eukaryota > Metazoa > Mollusca > Bivalvia > Pterioida > Pteriidae > Pteria > Pteria penguin. The sequence goes on along the minus strand of CM068588.1, from coordinate 46,488,951 downwards.
TCTGAGTTTCAGAATTTTATGACTGGATGTTGCCCTTGACCATTTTTACACTCAATTTTTATATGCCCGTCATTAGACGGGACATATTATGTTATGGCGCTGTCCATACGTCTGTCCGGACGTGCGTCCGTCCGTCCATCCGTTCAGGGGATAATGTTTTCCAGACTTTATTGAGTTGAAATTTGGTATATAGCTTCATTTCAAGCGTCGTCAGTACCAGTTCGAGTTTTGTTACGATTAACCTACTTTTGACGGATTTATGGCCCTTGGACTTATAAATTTCAAGATTTTTTTCAGAAATTGCAATGTCATGGATAATTAAATGGTCTAGTGAGGGTACCAAAGAAAAGAACAAGATGTGTTTGTAAAACACAAATAACCCCAGTGGTAAAAAAGTCCAAATGAGGTAAATTTTGTAATGTCCTGCATTTTGATAACATCCCACACATGCAAATATTCATGTGAAACCCTAGCTATTATGAATCAAAAGTAAATATAACCGTTAAAGGTCAAGGTCAGGAAGTAAAAAATTCTTGTACAGACGGAAAGATCTTGCCACAAGAAATACACATGTGAAATATGATAGCCCTAACTCATACATGTATGATTCAAAAGTTATAACCAGCGTTGAAGTTTTTGAAATTCAGGTTAAAGGTCACTGTCAAGGTCACAAGGTAAAAAATTATACTGCCAGAAGGGGTTTGTGACAAGGAATACGCATTCTAAATATTAAAGCCTTACCTCTTACGTTTCAAAAGTTTTAACCGATGATAAAGTTTTTGAAATTTAAGTCAGAGGTTAAGGTAAAAAATTATTGTACCAACGGAAAGGTCTTGTCACAAGGACTATGCATGTGAAATGTGAAAATCTTACTTCCTACATTTCAAAATTTATAACCAAATTGAATGTCATTTCTGCAATACTCACTCAAGGTCACAACCTTAAATACATGTTTTAGGAAAGGCCTTAATTTCAGGAATTTACCAACATTTTATGATAATTCTTGAGACAGATTGTCATTGACTCATTGGTTTGATGCAATTTGGGAGCAAACATCAATTTCACTGATATTCTCGTTTTTTCTATTTCAGGGTTTTGTTGCTTTGATTACTGGAGCTTCAGAAGGATTAGGTAGAGCCGTAGCACAAAGATTTTGTAGACAAGGAGCTAGACTTATTCTCATTGATAAAGAGTTAACACAACTACCAGATGATCTGAAAAGCTACAAGGACACTCTAAGTTTAAAAGTAGATGTAAGTAATGATATAATGAAAATAAAACTAAAAAGTTTTTATTTACTTCCAGCAACAAAGTCAGGAAAAGTGCACATCTATAATGATGCATCTGTTGCCCATCTGCTAAATTTTATCTTTTTCTCACTCTTCTTCAAAGCGTTGTAAGGGATTTTGTGAAACTTCGTAAGTATGAAATACTCCATGTTTCTCACAAGCTTTGTTGTTATTTAGCAAGATTAGTCAAATGGTTTATCCAGGGCACAGCAACATGAGGGTACCATCCTTTGACAAATTTCTTAGGTCTGTAAGGATCAAAGTGATGTAGATTATCAATTTGAATGCAACAGAGAACTGTACTCTGGAAGGGTGTTAAGAAGTTTCTGGTTTTAGTTTCATGACTTCTCAGACTTTGTTATTTTTGCACATTTTCAGATGATTTCTTTTACCTCCTCTGTTTATTTTATATCAATTTTGTGTATATTATCAGATTTTAAGAGATAAATTTTATGGTGAAGAAAATTAAGGATTTGTTTTTTAGCATTGTTGGTTGGTTGATTGGTGTTTTACGTCACTTTCAACAATTTTTCAGTTATATCGCGACATGGAAACAGACTCAGGAGGTTACCAACCTCTTAAACATAGTTGCGCAATACGGGAATTGAACCTGAATCATAGGCTACACAAGCCAATTGCTTAACCACTACACTAAGCCTGTCCCCCTTTTTTTCTACATTGTAAATACTTGTCATTAGACTGGACAAACTACGGTACAGTCCAGGCGTTTTTTGGTGAAATTGTATAAAACAAAGTGGGAAAAATATCCAAAGTCATAGTATGAATCAAGGTGGAGAGTTACCTGTGCTTGTTCACACCTTTATAAAATACATTTAGTGTATTGTGTAATTTTGTTCACACCTTTATAAAATACATTTAGTGTATTGTGTAATTTTGAATTTACACCTGGACATGGCTTACTGTGGTGGGTGGAAAAATTACAGAACACCTGTATTGTACTGTATATGATATTAGGGCTCAAAATTTACACTTGCAAAATACAAGTTGAACTTCAGTTTTGTGAGTTGAAAATGACAGATGAAATCAAGCGCTCAAAATGCCTTCGCAGTACATGTAGTATCTCTTTTTAATACTTTGATATTCATTCATTACTAATTTGTTGGCAATATATCAACATAAATATTTTTAAAGTACAAATATGGTAAATTTCAATTGTTTTCTAAATATTCTCAAGAAATTGCAAAATGTAGATATAATTACGAGTTTGGAACAAGAATTTGTGAGTTCAAGATACAACCATTTGTGAGTTGATAAAAAAGTAAGTCTCTAGCCCTGATTATGGCACTGTTTGTTTTTATGTCGAAGGCCATTTTATTCCAGAAAGTTTTGGTTCAAAGATACCAAAGTAAAACTTTGTGTGTATAGTAAATAGGAGCTCATACACATGAAAAACAACTTTTGTGGCAGTTGACCTCAGTTCACAAAATTTAATGCTCTTTGATGGAAATCTGTATTCCAGATTTTTTGTCAATTATGGCTTGATAAATTTATGCAAAGCTCAGTGTGTATGTTACACATGAGGACTTGTGTAAATTTGTGTAATGAATCTGAATCAATGGAAATAAAAGATTTTGTAAAGAACACAGGGGCTAAGTGTGTAAAGGGATGGAGGATGCTTAGCCCCTGTAGTAAAGAACTTTAAGACAGTGAAATGCAAAAATAATCTTTTAGAATTTTTTCAATTATTTAAGATGAAAAGAAAGGGGGATGCACTATTTGTATGTCATATTTTTACCTATGATTAAAGAATGAAAACCTTGAAGTACCCAATACAAGTATTGTGTTGTTGGTCAGGTTGTTGAATGAGTAGATTTGATCTAGGATGGACCATCATAGACCCAACATGGAAGGGTACCCTCATTGACAAACTTCTCCTTTAGACTAACTGCCCAGATTGTCAAACAAAATATATAAAAGCAATCTGGAAGGGCATTCTAAGAAGTCTTGTTTCTGTTTCCATTCCCATTCAAATTCTAATTGATACATTTTTAACGTTTTTCCAGACTTTATCATTTTTTGTACATTTTCAATTAATTACTTGATCTTGAGCTTGATCTATGATCTTCTTGTACAATGCTCATTATACATCAGTTCTGAGTATGTTCTCTGACTTAAATTAGATAGATACATGCATCATTGTGAAGAATTAGAATGCAAACAAAATTCTATAAGATTTTCCTCTTTTCATAGACCAGTCGTTAGTATGCCAGTCGGTAGAGAGAAGTTACTACATGTATGTCATGTTGGTTTCCAATCTAATTAAAATTTGATCTTTATTTTGCTCCCGTACTGTGTGTATGCAACACACAGTACAGGAGCAAAATAAAGATGGAATGTTAATTAGATTGATTGGTGTCTGTCTGCTAGCGGCCATTTCATTCTGGAATGTTTTCAGTCATACCTAAAAATATTGAAGTGAAACTTTGCATGTATATTTTGATATGCGGTCTTTCCTGTGTAGTTCAACTGTGGTCACACTTGTGCCCATTTTCATGAGTTATTTCCTTTGATAAATTAATATTCCTGAAATGTTTAATCCTTGCCAGGTAATAATGAAGAAACACTGTGAATGTATAGTATGAGGTCCAACATATGATTTTTTTGCAATTGATCTCATTTTACAAGAGTTATTGCCTTTTGATTTAAATTATATAATCCAGAGTTTTCTCAGTTGTGATTTGAAATATTCAAGTAAAAGGCAATGTATATGTTTCCTGTAGGGTGTGACAGATGAAAATAAGTATTTTTCAAAATTGACATCTTTTTACATGAGTAATTGACCTTTAGTTATAGTTATTTTTGTCTCTTGTAGAAAGTTGTTATCCAGTAATTGTTATTTGTGTCCCTTGTAGAAAGTTGTTATCCAGTAATTGTTATTTGTGTCCCTTGTAGAAAGTTGTTATCCTGTAATTAAGCAATAGGTGTGTTTAGCAAATAAGCATGGCTTTTGTTGTTAGTTTGATAGTGGAAGGGAGATGCAGTATTTTTAGACCCTTGAGATTGGAAGGGAAGATGCATTATTTGTAGACCCCTAAAACGAAAAAATATTACAGTGTTGTTTTAGGATGTCATGTTCTTTTTGGTTAGAAGCCAGTGTGGCATAGTGGATAAGGGACTAGGCTCGTAACCGAGAGGTCCTGGGTTTGACTCTCGCCCTGGGTGCACCGGTGTTCTCTCTTTCAGATGAGACATTAAAAACAGAGGTCATGTGTCACGGTAGGCATGGCATGTAAATAATCCTTCAATGCTTCAGTTGAGTCCATTGCAAAGGTTTAAATTTGTATGCAATGCATCAGGCAGATCCTGTCACCATATATGTGAAATAATTGTGGAGTGACGTAAAACAATATTCAATCCATCAATCAATTAATCAATCAAAATTTTTGGTTAGATTCTGAATTTAAAATTCTCATACAAGTTTCTAATTTTATCATGTGCTCAAGGTGCTCTGGTGAGAGATATAGGTGTACTCTGTCATTATATTCTATATGTACAATATAGTCCTCGATTTCTCATAAGATTGTAAGCAAAACCCTTACACATAGAAATAATCATATCAGAAAGATACAATGACCAGGGATCCTAACTTCAATATGATAGCACTCATTTTAGGTATTTTCAGTAGTTGTTCTTCTTGCATTTTTTCAGATTACATCAGATATGGAAATTAGTTCAGTCTTTGACAAGACACAAGAGAAATTTGGTCGACTAGATGTGGTTGTAAACTGCATGGAGTCTTCTCAGAGTCACGTTGTGTATAATTTAAAAAGAGGATCAAATACTTGGAAAAATCAGGTTCAGAAACTGGATAATATGTATACGGTTTGTATTCTCATTAAAGTGAACACTCAGAATATGTATATAGTTATAGTGAAGACTCAGGATATATATATACTGTTGGTATCCCCATTATAGTGAAGACTTGGGATATATATACTGTTGGTATCCCCATTATAGTGAAGACTCAGGATATATATACTGTTGGTATCCCCATTATAGTGAAGACTCAGGATATATATATACTGTTGGTATCCCCATTATAGTGAAGACTCAGGATATATATGCTGTTGGCATCCCCATTATAGTGAAGACTCAGGATATATATACTGTTGGTATCCCCATTATAGTGAAGACTCAGGATATATATACTGTTGGTATCCCCATTATAGTGAAGACTCAGGATATATTTACTGTTGGTATCCCCATTATAGTGAAGACTCAGGATATATATACTGTTGGTATCCCCATTATAGTGATGGCTCAGGATATATATACTGTTGGTATCCCCATTATAGTGAAGACTCAGGATATATATATACTGTTGGTATCCCCATTATAGTGAAGACTCAGGATATATATGCTGTTGGCATCCCCATTATAGTGAAGACTCAGGATATATATACTGTTGGTATCCCCATTATAGTGAAGACTCAGGATATATATGCTGTTGGCATCCCCATTATAGTGAAGACTCAGGATATATATACTGTTGGTATCCCCATTATAGTGATGACTCAGGATATATATACTGTTGGTATCACCATTATAGTGAAGACTCAGGATATATATACTGTTGGTATCCCCATTATAGTGAAGACTCAGGATATATATATACTGTTGGTATCCCCATTATAGTGAAGACTCAGGATATATATACTGTTGGTATCCCCATTATAGTGATGGCTCAGGATATATATACTGTTGGTATCCTCATTCTAGTGAAGACTCAGGGTATATTTACTGTTGGTATCCCCATTATAGTGATGACTCAGGATATATATACTGTTGGTATCCCCATTATAGTGATGACTCAGGATATATATATACTGTTGGTATCCCAATTATAGTGAAGACTCAGGATATATATATACTGTTGGTATCCCCACTATAGGGATGGCTCAGGATATATTTACTGTTGGTATCCCCATTATAGTGAAGACTCAGGATATATATACTGTTGGTATCCCCATTATAGTGAAGACTCAGGATATATATGCTGTTGGCATCCCCATTATAGTGAAGACTCAGGATATATATACTGTTGGTATCCCCATTATAGTGAAGACTCAGGATATATTTACTGTTAGTATCCCCATTATAGTGAAGACTCAGGATATATATACTGTTGGTATCCCCATTATAGTGAAGACTCAGGATATATATGCTGTTGGCATCCCGATTATAGTGATGACTCAGGATAATATATATACTGTTGGTATCACCATTATGGTGAAGACTCAGGATATATTTACTGTTGGTACCCCCATTATAGTGAAGACTCAGGATATATATATACTGTTGGTATCCCATTATAGTGAAGACTCAGGATATATATGCTGTTGGCATCCCCATTATAGTGATGACTCAGGATATATATACTGTTGGTATCACCATTATAGTGAAGACTCAGGATATATATACTGTTGGTATCCCCATTATACTGATGACTCAGGATATATATACTGTTGGCATCCCCATTATAGTGATGACTCAGGATATATATATACTGTTGGTATCCCCACTATAGGGATGGCTCAGGATATATTTACTGTTGGTATCCCCATTATAGTGAAGACTCAGGATATATATGCTGTTGGCATCCCCATTATAGTGAAGACTCAGGATATATATACTGTTGGTATCCCCATTATAGTGAAGACTCAGGATATATATGCTGTTGGCATCCCCATTATAGTGAAGACTCAGGATATATATACTGTTGGTATCCCCATTATAGTGATGACTCAGGATATATATACTGTTGGTATCACCATTATAGTGAAGACTCAGGATATATATACTGTTGGTATCCCCATTATAGTGAAGACTCAGGATATATATATACTGTTGGTATCCCCATTATAGTGAAGACTCAGGATATATATACTGTTGGTATCCCCATTATAGTGATGGCTCAGGATATATATACTGTTGGTATCCTCATTCTAGTGAAGACTCAGGGTATATTTACTGTTGGTATCCCCATTATAGTGATGACTCAGGATATATATACTGTTGGTATCCCCATTATAGTGATGACTCAGGATATATATATACTGTTGGTATCCCAATTATAGTGAAGACTCAGGATATATATATACTGTTGGTATCCCCACTATAGGGATGGCTCAGGATATATTTACTGTTGGTATCCCCATTATAGTGAAGACTCAGGATATATATACTGTTGGTATCCCCATTATAGTGAAGACTCAGGATATATATGCTGTTGGCATCCCCATTATAGTGAAGACTCAGGATATATATACTGTTGGTATCCCCATTATAGTGAAGACTCAGGATATATTTACTGTTAGTATCCCCATTATAGTGAAGACTCAGGATATATATACTGTTGGTATCCCCATTATAGTGAAGACTCAGGATATATATGCTGTTGGCATCCCGATTATAGTGATGACTCAGGATAATATATATACTGTTGGTATCACCATTATGGTGAAGACTCAGGATATATTTACTGTTGGTACCCCCATTATAGTGAAGACTCAGGATATATATATACTGTTGGTATCCCATTATAGTGAAGACTCAGGATATATATGCTGTTGGCATCCCCATTATAGTGATGACTCAGGATATATATACTGTTGGTATCACCATTATAGTGAAGACTCAGGATATATATACTGTTGGTATCCCCATTATACTGATGACTCAGGATATATATACTGTTGGCATCCCCATTATAGTGATGACTCAGGATATATATATACTGTTGGTATCCCCACTATAGGGATGGCTCAGGATATATTTACTGTTGGTATCCCCATTATAGTGAAGACTCAGGATATATATACTGTTGGTATCCCCATTATAGTGAAGACTCAGGATATATATGCTGTTGGCATCCCCATTATAGTGAAGACTCAGGATATATATACTGTTGGTATCCCCATTATAGTGAAGACTCAGGATATATTTACTGTTGGTATCCCCATTATAGTGAAGACTCAGGATATATATACTGTTGGTATCCCCATTATAGTGAAGACTCAGGATATATATGCTGTTGGCATCCCGATTATAGTGATGACTCAGGATAATATATATACTGTTGGTATCACCATTATGGTGAAGACTCAGGATATATTTACTGTTGGTACCCCCATTATAGTGAAGACTCAGGATATATATATATACTGTTGGTATCCCATTATAGTGAAGACTCAGGATATATATGCTGTTGGCATCCCCATTATAGTGATGACTCAGGATATATATACTGTTGGTATCACCATTATAGTGAAGACTCAGGATATATATACTGTTGGTATCCCCATTATAGTGAAGACTCAGGATATATATACACTGTTGGTATCCCCATTATAGTGAAGACTCAGGATATATATACTGTTGGTATCCCCATTATAGTGATGGCTCAGGATATATATACTATTGGTATCCTCATTATAGTGAAGACTCAGGGTATATTTACTGTTGGTATCCCCATTATAGTGATGACTCAGGATATATATACTGTTGGTATCCCCATTATAGTGATGACTCAGGATATATATATACTGTTGGTATCCCAATTATAGTGATGACTCAGGATATATATATACTGTTGGTATCCCCACTATAGGGATGGCTCAGGATATATTTACTGTTGGTATCCCCATTATAGTGAAGACTCAGGATATATATACTGTTGGTATCCCCATTATAGTGAAGACTCAGGATATATATGCTGTTGGCATCCCCATTATAGTGAAGACTCAGGATATATATACTGTTGGTATCCCCATTATAGTGAAGACTCAGGATATATTTACTGTTGGTATCCCCATTATAGTGAAGACTCAGGATACATATACTGTTGGTATCCCCATTATAGTGATGACTCAGGATATATATACTGTTGGTATCCTCATTATAGTGATGACTCAGGATATATATACTGTTGGTATCTCCATTATAGTGAAGACTCAGGATATATTTACTGTTGGTAACCCCATTATAGTGAAGACTCAGGATATATATGCTGTTGGCATCCCCATTATAGTGATGACTCAGGATATATATACTGTTGGTATCACCATTATAGTGAAGACTCAGGATATATATACTGTTGGTATCCCCATTATACTGAAGACTCAGGATATATTTACTGTTGGTATCCCCTATAGTGAAGACTCAGGATATATATACTGTTGGTATCCCCATTATAGTGAAGACTCAGGATATATATGCTGTTGGCATCCGCATTATAGTGATGACTCAGGATATATATACTGTTGGTATCACCATTATAGTGAAGACTCAGGATATATATACTGTTGGTATCCCCATTATAGTGAAGACTCAGGATATATATAGACTGTTGGTATCCCCATTATAGTGAAGACTCAGGATATATATGCTGTTGGCATCCCCATTATAGTGAAGACTCAGGATATATATACTGTTGGTATCCCCATTATAGTGAAGACTCTGCTGTTGGCATCCCCATTATAGTGAAGACTCAGGATATATATACTGTTGGTATCCCCATTATAGTGATGACTCAGGATATATATACTGTTGGTATCACCATTATAGTGAAGACTCAGGATATATATACTGTTGGTATTCCCATTATAGTGAAGACTCAGGATATATATATACTGTTCGTATCCCCATTATAGTGAAGACTCAGGATATATATACTGTTGGTATCCCCATTATAGTGATGGCTCAGGATATATATACTGTTCGTATCCTCATTATAGTGAAGACTCAGGATATATATACTGTTGGTATCCCCATTATAGTGAAGACTCAGGATATATATGCTGTTGGCATCCGCATTATAGTGATGACTCAGGATATATATACTGTTGGTATCCCCATTATAGTGAAGACTCAGGATATATATAGACTGTTGGTATCCCCATTATAGTGAAGACTCAGGATATATATGCTGTTGGCATCCCCATTATAGTGAAGACTCAGGATATATATACTGTTGGTATCCCCATTATAGTGAAGACTCAGGATATATATGCTGTTGGCATCCCCATTATAGTGAAGACTCAGGATATATATACTGTTGGTATCCCCATTATAGTGATGACTCAGGATATATATACTGTTGGTATCACCATTATAGTGAAGACTCAGGATATATATACTGTTGGTATCCCCATTATAGTGAAGACTCAGGATATATATATACTGTTGGTATCCCCATTATAGTGAAGACTCAGGATATGTATACTGTTGGTATCCCCATTATAGTGATGGCTCAGGATATATATACTGTTGGTATCCTCATTCTAGTGAAGACTCAGGGTATATTTACTGTTGGTATCCCCATTATAGTGATGACTCAGGATATATATACTGTTGGTATCCCCATTATAGTGATGACTCAGGATATATATATACTGTTGGTATCCCAATTATAGTGAAGACTCAGGATATATATATACTGTTGGTATCCCAATTATAGTGAAGACTCAGGGTATATTTACTGTTGGTATCCCCATTATAGTGATGACTCAGGATATATATACTGTTGGTATCCCCATTATAGTGATGACTCAGGATATATATACTGTTGGCATCCCCATTATAGTGATGACTCAGGATATATATATACTGTTGGTATCCCCACTATAGGGATGGCTCAGGATATATTTACTGTTGGTATCCCCATTATAGTGAAGACTCAGGATATATATACTGTTGGTATCCCCATTATAGTGAAGACTCAGGATATATATGCTGTTGGCATCCCCATTATAGTGAAGACTCAGGATATATATACTGTTGGTATCCCCATTATAGTGAAGACTCAGGATATATTTACTGTTGGTATCCCCATTATAGTGAAGACTCAGGATATATATACTGTTGGTATCCCCATTATAGTGAAGACTCAGGATATATATGCTGTTGGCATCCCGATTATAGTGATGACTCAGGATAATATATATACTGTTGGTATCACCATTATGGTGAAGACTCAGGATATATTTACTGTTGGTACCCCCATTATAGTGAAGACTCAGGATATATATATACTGTTGGTATCCCATTATAGTGAAGACTCAGGATATATATGCTGTTGGCATACCCATTATAGTGATGACTCAGGATATATATACTGTTGGTATCACCATTATAGTGAAGACTCAGGATATATATACTGTTGGTATCCCCATTATAGTGATGACTCAGGATATATATACTGTTGGCATCCCCATTATAGTGATGACTCAGGATATATATATACTGTTGGTATCCCCACTATAGGGATGGCTCAGGATATATTTACTGTTGGTATCCCCATTATAGTGAAGACTCAGGATATATATACTGTTGGTATCCCCATTATAGTGAAGACTCAGGATATATATGCTGTTGGCATCCCCATTATAGTGAAGACTCAGGATATATATACTGTTGGTATCCCCATTATACTGAAGACTCAGGATATATTTACTGTTGGTATCCCCATTATAGTGAAGACTCAGGATATATATACTGTTGGTATCCCCATTATAGTGAAGACTCAGGATATATATGCTGTTGGCATCCCGATTATAATGATGACTCAGGATAATATATATACTGTTGGTATCACCATTATGGTGAAGACTCAGGATATATTTACTGTTGGTACCCCCATTATAGTGAAGACTCAGGATATATATATACTGTTGGTATCCCATTATAGTGAAGACTCAGGATATATATGCTGTTGGCATCCCCATTATAGTGATGACTCAGGATATATATACTGTTGGTATCCTCATTATAGTGATGACTCAGGATATATATACTGTTGGTATCTCCATTATAGTGAAGACTCAGGATATATTTACTGTTGGTAACCCCATTATAGTGAAGACTCAGGATATATATGCTGTTGGCATCCCCATTATAGTGATGACTCAGGATATATATACTGTTGGTATCACCATTATAGTGAAGACTCAGGATATATATACTGTTGGTATCCCCATTATAGTGAAGACTCAGGATATATTTACTGTTGGTATCCCCTATAGTGAAGACTCAGGATATATATACTGTTGGTATCCCCATTATAGTGAAGACTCAGGATATATATGCTGTTGGCATCCGCATTATAGTGATGACTCAGGATATATATACTGTTGGTATCACCATTATAGTGAAGACTCAGGATATATATACTGTTGGTATCCCCATTATAGTGAAGACTCAGGATATATATAGACTGTTGGTATCCCCATTATAGTGAAGACTCAGGATATATATGCTGTTGGCATCCCCATTATAGTGAAGACTCAGGATATATATACTGTTGGTATCCCCATTATAGTGAAGAATCAGGATATATATGCTGTTGGCATCCCCATTATAGTGAAGACTCAGGATATATATACTGTTGGTATCCCCATTATAGTGATGACTCAGGATATATATACTGTTGGTATCACCATTATAGTGAAGACTCAGGATATATATACTGTTGGTATCCCCATTATAGTGAAGACTCAGGATATATATATACTGTTGGTATCCCCATTATAGTGAAGACTCAGGATATATATACTGTTGGTATCCCCATTATAGTGATGGCTCAGGATATATATACTGTTCGTATCCTCATTATAGTGAAGACTCAGGGTATATATACTGTTGGTATCCCCATTATAGTGATGACTCAGGATATATATACTGTTGGCATCCTCATTATAGTGAAGACTCAGGATATATATACTGTTGGTATCCCCATTATAGTGAAGACTCAGGATATATTTACTGTTGGTATCCCCATTATAGTGAAGACTCAGGATATATATACTGTTGGTATCCCCATTATAGTGAAGACTCAGGATATATATGCTGTTGGCATCCCGATTATAGTGATGACTCAGGATAATATATATACTGTTGGTATCACCATTATGGTGAAGACTCAGGATATATTTACTGTTGGTACCCCCATTATAGTGAAGACTCAGGATATATATGCTGTTGGCATCCCCATTATAGTGAAGACTCAGGATATATATGCTGTTGGCATCCCCATTATAGTGATGACTCAGGATATATATACTGTTAGTATCCTCATGATAGTGATGACTCAGGATATATACTGTTGGTATCTCCATTATAGTGAAGACTCAGGATATATTTACTGTTGGTATCCCCATTATAGTGAAGACTCAGGATATATATGCTGTTGGCATCCCCATTATAGTGATGACTCAGGATAAATATACTGTTGGTATCACCATTATAGTGAAGACTCAGGATATAGATACTGTTGGTATCCCCATTATAGTGAAGACTCAGGATATATTTACTGTTGGTATCCCCTATAGTGAAGACTCAGGATATATATACTGTTGGTATCCCCATTATAGTGCTGACTCAGGATATATATACTGTTGGTATCCCCATTATAGTGAAGACTCAGGATATATATACTGTTGGTATCCCCATTATAGTGATGACTCAGGATATATATACTGTTGGTATCCCCATTATAGTGAAGACTCAGGATATATATGCTGTTGGCATCCCCATTATAGTGAAGACTCAGGATATATATACTGTTGGTATCCCCATTATAGTGAAGACTCAGGATATATATGCTGTTGGCATCCCCATTATAGTGAAGACTCAGGATATATATACTGTTGGTATCCCCATTATAGTGATGACTCAGGATATATATACTGTTGGTATCACCATTATAGTGAAGACTCAGGATATATATATCCTGTTGGTATCCCCATTATAGTGAAGACTCAGGATATATATATACTGTTGGTATCCCCATTATAGTGAAGACTCAGGATATATATACTGTTGGTAACCCCATTATAGTGATGGCTCAGGATATATATACTGTTGGTATCCTCATTATAGTGAAGACTCAGGGTATATTTACTGTTGGTATCCCCATTATAGTGATGACTCAGGATATATATACTGTTGGTATCCCCATTATAGTGATGACTCAGGATATATATACTGTTGGTATCCCAATTATAGTGATGACTCAGGATATATATACTGTTGGTATCCCCACTATAGGGATGGCTCAGGATATATTTACTGTTGGTATCCCCATTATAGTGAAGACTCAGGATATATATACTGTTGGTATCCCCATTATAGTGAAGACTCAGGATATATATGCTGTTGGCATCCCCATTATAGTGAAGACTCAGGATATATATACTGTTGGTATCCCCATTATAGTGAAGACTCAGGATATATTTACTGTTGGTATCCCCATTATAGTGAAGACTCAGGATATATATACTGTTGGTATCCCCATTATAGTGAAGACTCAGGATATATATATACTGTTGGTATCCCCATTATAGTGAAGACTCAGGATATATATACTGTTGGTATCCCCATTATAGTGAAGACTCAGGATATATATGCTGTTGGCATCCCCATTATAGTGAAGACTCAGGATATATATACTGTTGGTATCCCCATTATAGTGAAGACTCAGGATATATATGCTGTTGGCATCCCCATTATAGTGATGACTCAGGATATATATACTGTTGGTATCCACATTATAGTGATGACTCAGGATATATATACTGTTGGTATCACCATTATAGTGAAGACTCAGGATATATATACTGTTGGTATCCTCATTATAGTGAAGACTCAGGGTATATTTACTGTTGGTATCCCCATTATAGTGATGACTCAGGATATATATACTGTTGGTATCCCCATTATAGTGATGACTCAGGATATATATATACTGTTGGTATCCCCATTATAGTGATGACTCAGGATATATATATACTGTTGGTATCCCCATTATAGTGAAGACTCAGGATATATATACTGTTGGTATCCCCATTATAGTGAAGACTCAGGATATATATACTGTTGGTATCCCCATTATAGTGAAGACTCAGGATATATTTACTGTTGGTATCCCCATTATAGTGAAGACTCAGGATATATATACTGTTGGTATCCCCATTATAGTGAAGACTCAGGATATATATGCTGTTGGCATCCCGATTATAGTGATGACTCAGGATAATATATATACTGTTGGTATCACCATTATGGTGAAGACTCAGGATATATTTACTGTTGGTACCCCCATTATAGTGAAGACTCAGGATATATATATACTGTTGGTATCCCATTATAGTGAAGACTCAGGATATATATGCTGTTGGCATCCCCATTATAGTGATAACTCAGGATATATATATACTGTTGGTATCCTCATTATAGTGATGACTCAGGATATATATACTGTTGGTATCTCCATTATAGTGAAGACTCAGGATATATTTACTGTTGGTATCCCCATTATAGTGAAGACTCAGGATATATATGCTGTTGGAATCCCCATTATAGTGATGACTCAGGATAAATATACTGTTGGTATCACCATTATAGTGAAGACTCAGGATATATATACTGTTGGTATCCCCATTATAGTGAAGACTCAGGATATATTTACTGTTGGTATCCCCTATAGTGAAGACTCAGGATATATATACTGTTGGTATCCCCATTATAGTGCTGACTCAGGATATATATACTGTTGGTATCCCCATTATAGTGAAGACGCAGGATATATATACTGTTGGTATCCCCATTATAGTGATGACTCAGGATATATATACTGTTGGTATCCCCATTATAGTGAAGACTCAGGATATATTTACTGTTGGTATCCCCATTATAGTGAAGACTCAGGATATATATACTGTTGGTATCCCCATTATAGTGAAGACTCAGGATATATATACTGTTGGTATCCCCATTATAGTGAAGACTCAGGATATATATATACTGTTGGTATCCCCATTATAGTGAAGACTCAGGATATATATGCTGTTGGCATCCCCATTATAGTGAAGACTCAGGATATATATACTGTTGGTATCCCCATTATAGTGAAGACTCAGGATATATATGCTGTTGGCATCCCCATTATAGTGAAGACTCAGGATATATATACTGTTGGTATCCCCATTATAGTGATGACTCAGGATATATATACTGTTGGTATCACCATTATAGTGAAGACTCAGGATATATATACTGTTGGTATCCCCATTATAGTGAAGACTCAGGATATATATATACTGTTGGTATCCCCATTATAGTGATGGCTCAGGATATATATACTGTTGGTATCCTCATTATAGTGAAGACTCAGGGTATATTTACTGTTGGTATCCCCATTATAGTGATGACTCAGGATATATATACTGTTGGTATCCCCATTATAGTGATGACTCAGGATATATATATACTGTTGGTATCCCCATTATAGTGAAGACTCAGGATATATATATACTGTTGGTATCCCCACTATAGGGATGGCTCAGGATATATTTACTGTTGGTATCCCCATTATAGTGAAGACTCAGGATATATATATACTGTTGGTATCCCCATTATAGTGAAGACTCAGGATATATATGCTGTTGGCATCCCCATTATAGTGAAGACTCAGGATATATATACTGTTGGTATCCCCATTATAGTGAAGACTCAGGATATATTTACTGTTGGTATCCCCATTATAGTGAAGACTCAGGATATATATACTGTTGGTATCCCCATTATAGTGAAGACTCAGGATATATATGCTGTTGGCATCCCGATTATAGTGATGACTCAGGATAATATATATACTGTTGGTATCACCATTATGGTGAAGACTCAGGATATATTTACTGTTGGTACCCCCATTATAGTGAAGACTCAGGATATATATATATACTGTTGGTATCCTATTATAGTGAAGACTCAGGATATATATGCTGTTGGCATCCCCATTATAGTGATGACTCAGGATATATATACTGTTGGTATCCTCATTATAGTGATGACTCAGGATATATATACTGTTGGTATCTCCATTATAGTGAAGACTCAGGATATATTTACTGTTGGTATCCCCATTATAGTGAAGACTCAGGATATATATGCTGTTGGCATCCCCATTATAGTGATGACTCAGGATATATATACTGTTGGTATCACCATTATAGTGAAGACTCAGGATATATATACTGTTGGTATCCCCATTATAGTGAAGACTCAGGATATATTTACTGTTGGTATCCCCTATAGTGAAGACTCAGGATATATATACTGTTGGTATCCCCATTATAGTGAAGACTCTGGATATATATGCTGTTGGCATCCCCATTATAGTGATGACTCAGGATATATATACTGTTGGTATCACCATTATAGTGAAGACTCAGGATATATATACTGTTGGTATCCCCATTATAGTGAAGACTCAGGATATATATATACTGTTGGCATCCCCATTATAGTGAAGACTCAGGATATATATACTGTTGGTATCCCCATTATAGTGAAGACTCAGGATATATATACTGTTGGTATCCCCATTATAGTGATGACTCAGGATATATATACTGTTGGTATCTCCATTATAGTGAAGACTCAGGATATATATGCTGTTGGTATCCCCATTATAGTGAAGACTCAAGATATATATACTGTTATACTCCCACTATAGTGAAGGATGTGAATAAAGATTGTATAGCTCATTGTGATAAGCAATTGTCATTTCCAATATCTTGTTATAAAAGAAAATGATAATAATAAAAATAAAAATGATAATATTGATTTTTAAAAATCCCCATTATTATTATATGAGTAAGAAAGCATTACAATGATAATAATCTTAAAGGAGGTTGTAGGGGTGTAGGCAGGTTTGAAAAGTTACAGCAAATAAATATTTCAAAGGTGTTGTTTCCCAAAAGTTAAACAGAGAAACTGACCATATAACAGAAGTATCTCAGTATGATTGGACATTTTATGTAGATGAAAAATGCAAATGTCATTAGATGACATATACAAAAAATCTCTTTGATACATTTTCATTGGCTCAGACGTACTTCTACAATAGAAGTTAATATGATTGAATGAGAGTTTTGGTGTTTTTGGCTTTAATACCCCCGCATAAAAATTTGGGCATATACTGCTATAGCGTTGTTGTCCGTCTGTCTGCACCATCATGTCACCTTAACTCTTGGTGGGAAATTGATGAAACTTGGTAAGAAGAGAGAACACTATATGTAGATGTGCGTATTGGAAGGGTAATGTTGTCCAAAAAGAGAAGTTATGAAACTTTTCTCAAAATACCTTGCCTTCGCAACTCTTCCCAAACCCTCAAGGGGATTTTGATGAAATATGGTACAAAGAAAGAACACCATATCATATAAAGATAGGCATATTGGAAGGGGAATGCTTTCCCAAAAATATTACAAGCGTTTTGGTCCTTGGACTTGAATTTTTCTATGCAAGATACATTGTCTTCACAAATCCTCCTAAACCCTAGGGAGATTTAGATGAAATGTGGTACAAAGAAAGAACACCATATGAAGATGTGCATATTAGAAGGCCAATGCTGTCCAAAAACATTACAGGAGTAATGACCCTTTTCTATGCAAAATACTTTGTCTTCACAACTCCTCATAAATGTGTGGTGTATTTTGATGAAATGTGGTACAAAGGTTCAACATCATATGAAGATGTGCATGTTTGAAGGGAAATGCTGTCCAAAAAAATTGCAGGAGTTATGACCATTGGATTTCCCTGTAGTGGATTTTTATGAAAATTGGTACAAAGAAAAATTGTATTATGAAGATATGCATATTGAACAGGAATTTTCACAACTCTTAAAATTTAATACAACTATTATTGATGTATGTATTGAAAGGAGGGGAGTGTCAACATGGGAAATGATGGATGTGCGAAGAAGATCAATTAACCTAAAAACAATTGAAGAGAAACTAAACTATTTTACCAGTATCAATTTTTACGTATTCTAAATTTACCACAGTTAGATTACTAGTATTAATTTTTTTCTAGTTTGTATTGCACCTAGAATAACAAAATGCAGGCCTAATATGTTGTAGTTTAGCAATGCCCTATTTCTGTTTGTTTGTTTGTTTTGTTTTTGTTATAGCTTGACACCAATCCATTATTGTCCCCTGCTTTTCTAGTAAGCGTAGGGACATTGAATTTCATTCGTCTGTCACAAAAACTTTAACCTTGGTCATAACCTTTTAACCGCAAGATATAGGGCCTTCATATTTGGCATGTGTGTCCCTAATTGCAATACCTTTCTGTTGGTACCAAAATTTTTATCATGTGACCTTGACCGGGACTTTTGACCTACTTCAATCTAAGTTTTTAACCGTAAAACATAGGGCCTTCATATTTGGCATGTGTGTCCCTAATTGCAATAACTTTCCATTGGTACCAGAATGTTTTATCATGTGACCTTGACTGTGATCTTTGACCTACTTCAATGCAACTTTTTAACCGTAAGACGTAGGGCCTTCATATTTGGCATGTGTCTGTAGACATGCATAACCATGACATGTCACAGATCACTGCACCCTTACTGATAGAACCCCCAAAGCGGGGGACCACAGTTCTCTTGTTACTGCATTTATATGAGAGATGGCACCAACTGGTGTATTGCTGCATTATATGAGAGATGGCACCAACTGGTGTATTGCTGCATTATATGAGAGATGGCACCAACTGGTGTATTGTTGCATTATATGAGAGATGGCGCCGACCGGTCTATTGCTGCATATATGAGAGATGGCACCGACCGGTGTATTGCTGCATTATATGAGAGATGGCACCAACTGGTGTATTACTGCATTATATGAGAGATGGCACCGACTGGTGTATTACTGCATTATATGAGAGATGGCACCGACTGGTGTATTACTGCATTATATGAGAGATGGCACCGACTGGTGTATTGCTGCATTATATGCGAGATGGCACCAACTGGTGTATTACTGCATTATATGAGAGATGGCACCAGCTGGTGTATTACTGCATTATATGAGAGATGGCACCAACTGGTGTATTACTGCATTATATGAGAGATGGCACCAACTGGTGTATTGCTGCATTATATGAGAGATGGCACCAACTGCATTATATGAGAGATGGCACCAACTGGTGTATTGCTGCATTATATGAGAGATGGCACCAACTGGTGTATTGCTGCATTATATGAGAGATGGCACCAACTGGTGTATTACTGCATTATATGAGAGATGGCACCAACTGGTGTATTGCTGCATTATATGAGAGATGGCACCAACTGGTGTATTGCTGCATGATATGAGAGATGGCACCAACTGGTGTATTACTGCATTATATGAGAGATGGTACCAACTGGTGTATTACTGCATTATATGAGAGATGGCACCAACTGGTGTATTGCTGCATTATATGAGAGATGGCACCAACTGGTGTATTGCTGCATTATATGAGAGATGGCACCAACTGGTGTATTGCTTCATAGGGAGGTAGAGGATGATCACTAAATACAAGTTGATGTGCTTACCAACGTTTTCTCTGGTTGTTTAAGTTTACTCCACTTCTAAGCATTTTTGGGGTTTGGGGGTTTTTTTTGGGTGGGTTGCAATTTATGGGCTGTTCACCTTTTTAAAAAATCAACTGTATTTTTAATTTATTCTTTGTGAAATGTTTTCCCTTTAAATTCAACTGATGTATGAATCTGTTCACCGAGATCATTAATAGTAAAATAATTTATATAAAAGTCACATAATCTTTACAATAGTCAGATATTCTATGTAGTCAGATAATTTATATAATTGTCAGATAATCTATACAATAGTCAAGTGATATTATAGTCAGATAATCTATATAATTGTGAGGTAATCTATAATCTATACAATAGACAAGTTATATTATAGTAAGGTAATCTATATAATAGTCAGATTGTGTATAATATTGTCAAATAACTTATATTCCAATATTCCAAGGGTAAAAATATGACAACTTTTTTACCATTTGAAAAGAAAGGAATGGCTTTTAGAAAAACAACAAAAATCACTGTACTAAACATTAGCTGCTACCATAGTCGAAATGGTTCTGGTTAGTGTTCCCATGATTAGAGAATAAACATTGAAAACATAACACTTATTATACAGGGGAAATAATCATTTCCTACAATACATGGGACTCAGTTAAACATGCTGAGCAAGTTTTATTTCCGAAGTGATACATGTATATACTTGTACCTAACTGTGTTTTGATGTGAAATGATGCATCTGGTCATAGTATAGATCAAAATACTTCCCGCAATGAGAGGGGGATTGAAAAACCTTCTTAAGCCTCAGTACAATGGTGCAGCCATCATCATAACCATACATTTGTTTTTGTTTGATAAGAAAGCAATATTGGAATACATACGTGATTAGTGTTATTCAGTAGGATTTGATTTGAAGTAAGAAAAGTTTGATTTCCAATATATCTTATATCTTTTATTCATTACAGTTTAATACAATATCTACATTCAATATTTGTCGACATGCTGCTCAACTTATGGTGAAAAATGAAGCAGACAGGCATGGTCAACGAGGATGTATAATAAACATGTCACAACTAGCAGCTGATGAAGGAGAAATCGGACAGTACCAATATTCCGCTACAAAAGCAGCCATTAATGCCATGACATTACCTCTAGCACGAGACTTAGCGTCAGATGGCATCAGAGTTAATACAATACAAATAGGTACTTACTAGTATGAAAAATCTTTTAATTTTGATATTAACTTGAAGGTCAGGAGGTAAATTTTGATATTAACTTGAAGGTCAGGAGGTTGAACTTCTTTCATCTGATTGATATGTTCAGGTGCGTAGCTACCATATATGCTTGGATGCTAAAGCATCCACTTTTTTCAAAAAAAAAAAATACAAAATAAAAAATGAATTAATTTAAAAAATAATTAGAGATATTTTTTAATGAATTAAGAACAATTTCGAGGATCATTTGATCTTATATTTTGTGGTTTAAATGCCTTGAAATATCCTCTACAATGTTCTAAATTTCAAAATTTTCCGGTGGAGCATGCCTCCGGACCCCCTTAGAAAGCTTGCATCCTCGGCGCTCGCTTTCATGTAACAAGCCTTGCTACACCAGTAAGAAGCATACACATATTTTGCCTAGCTACGCGTCTGATGTTGGTTGAACATATATTGACTTGGACAAAAAGGCTATACATGTAGTTCATGCCATGGATAAAGTTAGTGTATCAGAAACTATATTAAGTCATTTTAAAATGATTATAGTAAAAGCATTCATAAGCAGGGTAAACTTTGAAAGTAAATAGGAGATCCAGTGACATGGATGAAAAATGTCCTAAAATGTCTTATTAAAAAAACTTACAGTATCATAGTAATGTTCCATTGCCAAATATTTGTCAGCTGTCAACACAACAAATTCAATTTATTTTATAACTAGTGAATTTCAATTCCTTGCATAAATACATGTGAAGGATTCCACACTGTATCAAGTCCTGTGCGGAGATCAAACCTAAGATGTTAAGGATCCAGCATTGTTCCTATTCTTAATGTCAATATCAAGCTTGAGATGTGAAGAATCCTGCATTGATCCAAGATAAAGCTTGATATGTTGTGGAGCCCTCATTGCTCCTAGTCCCATGCCAAGATAAAGCTTGATATGTTGTAGAGCCCTCATTGTTCCTAGTCCCATGCCAAGATAAAGCTTGATATGTTGTGGAGCCCTCACTGTTCCTAGTCCCATGCCAAGATAAAGCTTGATATGTTGTAGAGCCCTCACTGCTCCTAGTCCCATGCCAAGATAAAGCTTGATATGTTGTAGAGCCCTCACTGCTCCTAGTCCCATGCCAAGATAAAGCTTGATATGTTGTGGAGCCCTCACTGTTCCTAGTCCCATGCCAAGATAAGGCTTGATATGTTGTGGAGCCCTCACTGTTCCTAGTCCCATGCCAAGATAAAGCTTGATATGTTGTGGAGCCCTCACTGTTCCTAGTCCCATGCCAAGATAAAGCTTGATATGTTGTGGAGCCCTCACTGCTCCTAGTCCCATGTTAGTCCTATGTCAAGATCAGACTTGTCAATTCCCCACTGCTCTTAGTCATATGCCATGATCAGACTTGTTGATCCCTCACTGCTCCTGGTCATATGCCAAGATCAGACTTGTCGATACCCCTCTGCTCCTAGTCATATGCCAAGATCAGACTTGTTGATCCCCCACTACTCCTATTCATATGCCAAAATCAGGCTTGTTGATCCACTGCTCCTAGTCATATGCCAAGATCAGGCTTGTTGATCCCCCACTGCTCCTAGTCATATGCCAAGATTTGGCTTGTCAATTCCCCACTGCTCCTACTTTGCCAAGATCAAACTTGTTGATCCTCCACTGCTCCTGGTCATATGCCAAGATCAGACTTGTCGATACCCCTCTGCTCCTAGTCATATGCCAAGTTTGGACTTGTTGATCCCCAACTACTCCTAGTCATATGCCAAAATCAGACTTGTCAATCCCCTACTGCTCCTTGTCATATTCCAAGATCAGGCTTGTTGATCCACTGCTCCTAGTCATATGCCAAGGTCAGGCTTGTTGATCCCCCCATTGCCCCGGGTCATATGCCAAGAATGGGCTTGTCAATTCCCCACTGCTCCTACTTTGCCAAGATCAAACTTGTTGATACCCCTCTGCTCCTAGTCATATGCCAAGATCAGACTTGTTGATCCTCCACTGTTCCTGGTCATATGCCAAGATCAGACTTGTCGATACCCCTCTGCTCCTAGTCATATGCCAGGATCAGACTTGTTGATCCTCCACTGTTCCTGGTCATATGCCAAGATCAGACTTGTCGATACCCTCTGCTCCTAGTCATAAGTCAGGATCAGACTTTTTTATCCCCCCTACTCCTAGTCATATGGCAAGATCAGACTTGTCAATCCTATACTGCTCCTAGTCATATGCCAAGATCAGGCTTGTTTATCTCCCTACTGCTCCTAGTCATATGCCAAGATCAGGCTTGTTGATCTCTCTACTGCTCCTAGTCATATACCAAGATCAGGCTTGTTGATCTCCCCATTGCTCCTAGTCATATGCCAAGAGTGGGCTTGTCGATCCCCCACTGCTCCTACTTTGCCAAGATCAGACTTGTTGATCCCCCACTCATCTCCTAGTCCTATGCCAAGATGAGGTTTGTTGATATCCCACTGCTCCTACCTCACCAAGATCAGGTGGATGACATGTTATGGACCACTCACTCTTACTAGTCACATGTCAAGTTCATGTCTTATATGATTTCAAAATCAAGACTTGAAGTGTGGAAGTTGCTTGATTTGATGTGCCTTTGTAAAGTTATAAGGAGGATTTACATTTAACTCAGTTAAGTGATGAAACTTTTCACTTAAATATAGGCTTGATATAGAATTGCTTTACATAATTGTTCAATGAAACTGTGTTTAACTGCTTACAGGAACAATGGAAATACCTCTTCATACTCAGGTGGGCCAGTTGGGTAGGATAATTCTTTCTGGTTGTATGTTGACAAGAAACGGAAAGTTTGGAGATCCTTGTGAATATGCTCACCTCTGTGACGCTATCTTAAACAATCCACTCATAAATGGTGAAATATTAAGACTTGATGCTGGACAAAGATCTCATGGATATATAGAAAAAAGGTTATATTCTGGGAAATCCTGAAGTTTACTGTATAACAGAGTCTGTTACAGCAATCTCCTAAAAAATTCATCGTTCATAAAGTAAGACTTCCAAATCACAGAGGCCAGAATGGATAGTGTCTTGGTTGTGTTTTTTTTTCTCATTTGGTTTGACAGCTATGCTGAAAAAGTTGTAACATCCTACTTTCATGCTTTGTGACAGTAAGTTTTGTGGCAGTAAGTTTGTGGCAGCAACTTTTGTGACAGTAACTTTAAATGTGAGAGTAACTTTTGTCACAGTAACTTTTGTCACAGTAACTATTGTGACTGGCAGTAACTTTTGTCACAGTAACTTTTGTCACAGTAACTATTGTGACTGGTAGTAATTTTGTTACAGTAACTTTTGTGACAGTAACTTTTGCCACATTAACCTTTGTCCAGAGGTAGCTGTAGTGTAAGGTCATGTGAATTCTTCTGGTAAGTACCAGGTCTCTATAGAAAACCAAACTTGCCAGTCCGAACCATAAAGACTAGAAGCCTGGAAAGAATGGGTAACAGCTGGAGGGCTTTGGCATACTCACATTGTGTCATTAATATGTATGAATAAATCATTCAGTGTAATAAAATGGTAGTGTTGTACTGATTGAATTTAAGGAACAAAATAAGATAAAAGGAAATGAGAAATGTTGTTTTGCTTCTTTTGGTATTCCTATCAATTATACTGATAGCTGACACGAAAACCCCATCAAGGTACGTGATAATGTGTAACATCTCAGCCATGTTTAGCAGATTAAGCCATGACTTTATTCACGTTTAAGTGTTTTTCGCCATGCCACGATCGTAATCTTGAATGATGAAACACATTTTTATGCATTTCTAAAGTTGTGAATTGTTTTGATAGTTTGGTTTTTTTTATTTGTTTTTAAAAACACTTCAGCAGAAGCAGATCGTAATCAAACAGGGACGGATGCAGAAAGGTCAATGTAAGCTGAAGGCTTCTCTGAGGCGCGTAACGCAGGTAGGGGATGGATGCAGGAGACTGTCACCCCCTCCTGCTGGTGGTGTTTTGGGGCCTCCCCCGGAAATTTTTCGGGAAAATGGTTCAAAATGATGCATTCATGGTCAATTCCGAGATAAACAAATGATCATATCGAAAGTGAAAGTAAAAAAAGAAAACAAGTACAAATGTAGAAAAAAAGTGGCACTACATGAAGCTTCCACTGCTTAGTCTATTCGACCTCTTGTAATTAATGTGTTAATAAAGCGTTATCTAGCGTTGTAACACGGACAAGTATCTAGGCCAATGTGATCTCTTCACTTTACCGTCATAATGGTGCTGGTGTTCTGGCAGACTTCTAGACGATCCTTCCTGACAAATTCCGGCGTCCCCAGAAGATCCGTGCAGTGTAAACCTAGGTACCGTACCTCCCTACCTGTCCCTCCCAAGAGACAATGTAAACCTAGGTACCGTACCACCCTACTTGTCCCTCCTACGTGAGTGTAAACCTAGGTACTGTACCACCCTACCTGTCCGTCCTACGTGACAGTGTAAACCTAGGTACTGTATCCCCTACCTGTCCCTCCTGCAAGACGATGTAAACCTAGGTACCATACCTCCCTACCTGTCCCTCCTACGAGACTTTGAGACAGTGTAAACATAGGCAACCTTCCTCCCTACCTGTCCTTCCTACGAGACAATGTAAACCTAGGTACCGTACCTCCCTACCTGTCCCTCCCACGAGACATTGTAAACCTAGGTACCGTACCTCCCTACCTGTCCCTCCTACGATACAGTGTAAACCTAGGTACCGTACCTCCCTACCTGTCCCTCCTACGAGACAGTGTAAACCTAGGTGCTGTACCGTCCTACATGTCCCTCATACGGTACAATGTAAAGCTAGGTACCGTACATCCCTACCTGTCCCTCCTACGAGACAGTGTAAACCCAGGTACCTTACTTCCATACCTGTCCTTCCTACGAGACAGTATAAACCTAGGTACTGTACTTCCCTACTTGTTCCTCCCACGAGACAATGTAAACCTACGTACCGTACCTCCCTACCTGTCCCTCCTAAGAGACAGTGTAAACCTAGGTAACCTACCTCCCTACCTGTCCCTCCTACGAGACAGAGTAAATCTAGGTACTGTACCACCCTACCTGTCCTTCCTACGAGACAGAGTAAACCTAGGTACTGTACCACCCTACCTGTCCCTCCTACGAGACAGTGTAAACATAGATATTGTACCACCCTACGTGTCCCTCTTACGAGACAGTGTAAACCTAGGTACTGTACCACCCTACCTGTCCCTCCTACGAGACAGTGTAAACCTAGGTACCGTACCTCCCTACTTGTCCCTCCTACGAGACAGAGTAAACCTAGGTACTGTACCACCCTACCTGTCCCTCCCACGAAACAGTGTAAACCTATGTACCATACCTCCCTACCTGTTCCTCCTATGAGACAGTGTAAACCTAGGTACTGTACCTCCCTATCTGTCCCTTCTACGAGACAGTGTAAACCTACGTACCGTACCTCCCTACCTGTCCCTCCTAAGAGACAGTGTAGACCTAGGTAACCTACCTCCCTACCTGTCCTCCCAAGAGACAGTGTAATCCTAGGTACCGTACCTCCCTACTTGTCCCTCCTACGAGACAGTGTAATCCTAGGTACTGTACCTCCCTACTTGTCCCTCCTACGAGACAGTGTAAACCTAGGTACTGTATCTCCTATCTGTCCCTTCCACGAGACAGTGTAAACCTAGGTACCGTACCTCCCTACCTGTCCCTCCTACGGGACAGTGTAAACCTAGGTACTGTACCACCCTATTTGTCCCTCTTACGAGACAGTGTAAACCTAGGTACCGTACCTCACTACCTGTCCCTCCTACGAGACAATGTAAACCTAGGTACTGTAACTCCCTACCTGTCCCTCCTACGAGACAGTGTAAACCTAGGTAACCTACCTCCCCACCTCTCTCTCCTAAGGGACAGTGTAAACCTAGGTACCGTGCCTCCGTACCTGTCCTTCTTACGAGACAGTGTAAACCTAGGTACCGTACCTCTCTACCTGTCCCTCTTAAGAGACTATGTAAACCTAGGTACCGTACCTCCCCACCTGTCCCTCCTATGAGACTTTTAGACAGTGTAAACCTAGGCAGCCTTCATCCCTACCTGTCCTTCCCACGAGACAGTGTAAACCTGGGTACCGTACCTCTCTACCTGTCTCTCTTACGATACAGTGTAAACCTAGGTACCGTACCTCCCTACCTGTCCGTCCTACGAGACAGTGTAAACCTAGGTGCTGTACCGTCCTACATGTCCCTCATACGGTACAATGTAAACCTAGGTACCGTACCTCCCTACCTGTCCCTCCTACGAGACAGTGTAAACCTAGGTGCTGTACCGTCCTACATGTCCCTCATACGGTACAATGTAAAGCTAGGTACCGTACATCCCTACCTGTCCCTCCTACGAGACAGTGTAAACCTAGGTACTGTACCACCCTACCTGTCCCTCCCACGAAACAGTGTAAACCTAGGTACCATACCTCCCTACCTGTTCCTCCTATGAGACAGTGTAAACCTAAGTACCGTATCTCTCTACCTGTCCCTCCTACGAGACAAAGAGACAGTGTAGACCTAGGTAACCTACCTCCCTACCTGTCCTGTCTACGAGACAGTGTAAACCTAGGTACTGTACCTCCCTACTTGTCCTCCCAAGAGACAGTGTAATCCTAGGTACCGTACCTCCCTACTTGTCCCTCCTACGAGACAGTGTAATCCTAGGTACTGTACCTCCCTACTTGTCCCTCCTACGAGACAGTGTAAACCTAGGTACTGTATCTCCCTATCTGTCCCTTCCACGAGACAGTGTAAACCTAGGTGCCGTACCTCCTTACCTGTCCCTCCTACGGGACAGTGTAAACCTAGGTACTGTACCACCCTACTTGTCCCTCTTACGAGACAGTGTAAACCTAGGTACCGTACCTCACTACCTGTCCCTCCTACGAGACAATGTAAACCTAGGTACTGTAGCTCCCTACCTGTCCCTCCTACGAGACAGTGTAAACCTAGGTAACCTACCTCCCCACCTCTCTCTCCTAAGGGACAGTGTAAACCTAGGTACCGTGCCTCCGTACCTGTCCTTCTTACGAGACAGTGTAAACCTAGGTACCGTACCTCTCTACCTGTCCCTCTTAAGAGTCTATGTAAACCTAGGTATCGTACCTCCCCACCTGTCCCTCCTACGAGACTTTGAGACAGTGTAAACCTAGGCAACCTTCATCCCTACCTGTCCTTCCTACGAGACAGTGTAAACCTGGGTACCATACCTCTCTACCTGTCTCTCTTACGATACAGTATAAACCTAGGTACCGTACCTCCCTACCTGTCCGTCCTACGAGACAGTGTAAACCTAGGTGCTGTACCGTCCTACATGTCCCTCATACGGTACAATGTAAACCTAGGTACCGTACCTCCTTATCTGTCCCTCCTACGAGACAGTGTAAACCTAGGTGCTGTATCGTCCTACATGTCCCTCATACGGTACAATGTAAACCTAGGTACCGTACATCCCTACCTGTCCCTCCTACGAGACAGTGTAAACCTAGGTAACCTACCTCCCTATATGTCCCCCTAAGAGACAGTGTAATCCTAGGTACCGTACCTCCCTACTTGTCCCTCCTACGAGACAGTGTAATCCTAGGTACTGTACCTCCCTACTTATCCCTCCTGCGAGACAATGTAAACCTAGGTACTGTACCTCCCTATCTGTCCCTTCCACGAGACAGTGTAAACCTAGGTACCGTACCTCCCTACCTGTCCCTCCTACGGGACAGTGTAAACCTAGGTACTGTACCACCCTACCTGTCCCTCTTACGAGACAGTGTAAACCTAGGTACCGTACCTCACTACCTGTCCCTCCTACGAAACAATGTAAACCTAGGTACTGTAACTCCCTACCTGTCCCTCCTACGAGACAGTGTAAACCTAGGTAACCTACCTCCCCACCTCTCTCTCCTAAGGGACAGTGTAAACCTAGGTACCGTGCCTCCGTACCTGTCCTTCTTACGAGACAGTGTAAACCTAGGTACCGTACCTCTCTACCTGTCCCTCTTAAGAGACTATGTAAACCTAGGTACCGTACCTCCCCACCTGTCCCTCCTATGAGACTTTTAGACAGTGTAAACCTAGGCAGCCTTCATCCCTACCTGTCCTTCCCACGAGACAGTGTAAACCTGGGTACCGTACCTCTCTACCTGTCTCTCTTACGATACAGTGTAAACCTAGGTACCGTACCTCCCTACCTGTCCGTCCTACGAGACAGTGTAAACCTAGATGCTGTACCGTCCTACATGTCCCTCATACGGTACAATGTAAACCTAGGTACCGTACCTCCCTACCTGTCCCTCCTACGAGACAGTGTAAACCTAGGTGCTGTACCGTCCTACATGTCCCTCATACGGTACAATGTAAAGCTAGGTACCGTACATCCCTACCTGTCCCTCCTACGAGACAGTGTAAACCTAGGTACTGTACCACCCTACCTGTCCCTCCCACGAAACAGTGTAAACCTAGGTACCATACCTCCCTACCTGTTCCTCCTATGAGACAGTGTAAACCTAAGTACCGTATCTCTCTACCTGTCCCTCCTACGAGACAAAGAGACAGTGTAGACCTAGGTAACCTACCTCCCTACCTGTCCTGTCTACGAGACAGTGTAAACCTAGGTACTGTACCTCCCTACTTGTCCTCCCAAGAGACAGTGTAATCCTAGGTACCGTACCTCCCTACTTGTCCCTCCTACGAGACAGTGTAATCCTAGGTACTGTACCTCCCTACTTGTCCCTCCTACGAGACAGTGTAAACCTAGGTACTGTATCTCCCTATCTGTCCCTTCCACGAGACAGTGTAAACCTAGGTGCCGTACCTCCTTACCTGTCCCTCCTACGGGACAGTGTAAACCTAGGTACTGTACCACCCTACTTGTCCCTCTTACGAGACAGTGTAAACCTAGGTACCGTACCTCACTACCTGTCCCTCCTACGAGACAATGTAAACCTAGGTACTGTAGCTCCCTACCTGTCCCTCCTACGAGACAGTGTAAACCTAGGTAACCTACCTCCCCACCTCTCTCTCCTAAGGGACAGTGTAAACCTAGGTACCGTGCCTCCGTACCTGTCCTTCTTACGAGACAGTGTAAACCTAGGTACCGTACCTCTCTACCTGTCCCTCTTAAGAGTCTATGTAAACCTAGGTATCGTACCTCCCCACCTGTCCCTCCTACGAGACTTTGAGACAGTGTAAACCTAGGCAACCTTCATCCCTACCTGTCCTTCCTACGAGACAGTGTAAACCTGGGTACCATACCTCTCTACCTGTCTCTCTTACGATACAGTATAAACCTAGGTACCGTACCTCCCTACCTGTCCGTCCTACGAGACAGTGTAAACCTAGGTGCTGTACCGTCCTACATGTCCCTCATACGGTACAATGTAAACCTAGGTACCGTACCTCCTTATCTGTCCCTCCTACGAGACAGTGTAAACCTAGGTGCTGTATCGTCCTACATGTCCCTCATACGGTACAATGTAAACCTAGGTACCGTACATCCCTACCTGTCCCTCCTACGAGACAGTGTAAACCTAGGTAACCTACCTCCCTATATGTCCCCCTAAGAGACAGTGTAATCCTAGGTACCGTACCTCCCTACTTGTCCCTCCTACGAGACAGTGTAATCCTAGGTACTGTACCTCCCTACTTATCCCTCCTGCGAGACAATGTAAACCTAGGTACTGTACCTCCCTATCTGTCCCTTCCACGAGACAGTGTAAACCTAGGTACCGTACCTCCCTACCTGTCCCTCCTACGGGACAGTGTAAACCTAGGTACTGTACCACCCTACCTGTCCCTCTTACGAGACAGTGTAAACCTAGGTACCGTACCTCACTACCTGTCCCTCCTACGAGACAATGTAAACCTAGGTACTGTAGCTCCCTACCTGTCCCTCCTACGAGACAGTGTAAACCTAGGTAACCTACCTCCCCACCTCTCTCTCCTAAGGGACAGTGTAAACCTAGGTACCGTACCTCTCTACCTGTCCCTCTTAAGAGACTATGTAAACCTAGGTACCGTACCTCCCCACCTGTCCCTCCTACGAGACTTTGAGACAGTGTAAACCTAGGCAACCTTCATCCCTACCTGTCCTTCCTACGAGACAGTGTAAACCTGGGTACCGTACCTCTCTACCTGTCTCTCTTACGATACAGTGTAAACCTAGGTACCGTACCTCCCTACCTGTCTGTCCTACGAGACAGTGTAAACCTAGGTGCTGTACCGTCCTACATGTCCCTCATACGGTACAATGTAAACCTAGGTACCGTACCTCCCTACCTGTCCCTCCTACGAGACAGTGTAAACATAGGTACCGTACCTCCATACCTGTCCTTCCTACGAGACAGTGTAAACCTTGTTACCGTACCTCCCTACCTGTCCCTCCTACGAGACAGTGTAAACCTAGGTAACCTACCTCCCTATATGTCCCCCTAAGAGACAGTGTAAACCTAGGTACCGTACCTCCCTATCTGTCCCTCATACGGGACAGTGCAAACTTAGGAACTGCACCTCTCTACCTGTCTCTCCTACGAGACTGTGTTACCCTAGGTACCTGTCCCTTTTAACAGACAGTGTAAACCTAGGTACCAAAACCAAAAAAGAAGAAAAAAAGCCAATTGAGTCGATGCATTTAAGACAATTATCGGCACATACATGTATATATAAATACAACCGGGAACGACAACACTTTCCGATTTGTGCAGAATCAATCCTACGGGGATTTTTATGTCCCCTGACACATGCATTTTCCTTGTGACAACACCTTTCCGTCTTTACCATAATTCTTGACGCCGTGACATTGACCGTGACCTTTGACCTATATTTTAAAAAAAATGCCTTATTTAGACTTTGTTGCCGCCGGGAACATTTGTGTTTCACAAACACGTCTTGTTTTCTACTTGCCCTTTATAGTTTCCATTGAATACTTTTTCCCCCAACGCATAGTGTTGTATGGTGAAAATAGATACGACTGGACTATCTATGACGAAGTGTACCAATCTGGTCTTTAAAGAATCCAATTTAAGGGGGAAATGTTGAAAGTGTGCATACTTTCAATCTTTTTTATTCATTTTTTTTTTAAATGTTATTTATTTATTTTGTAAACCACATATCCAACGGAAGCAGGTATAGGATATTTCATGTGCCAACGTATACCGTGAAATCACTTTGAGAAATCCAAGTTGAGAGTGGTCATCGAACCCGGATGGTCAGATTGGAAACCGCTAGGCCAGCCTGCACATAGACTTAAAGAATATATTAGAAAAAGTAATGATACATTAGGAAATGATGTTGCCATATCAACATTTACCTTCATTTGTACCAAATTCCGTAAAGTGGGTTGAGGTGTTCCATAACTTTTAATTAAATTTGGGATTATCATCAAATACAATTACGATTACTATGTACAAATAACGGAAAACAGGGTTCGGGGTCATGTAATGAAAAAAATATTTAAGTCATGTTCTCAAATCCTTGTATCAAATGATGAACTAAGAACTAGGGTTTGGATTTTATGAGTTTTATTCTATTCATATATAAAGTTAAGCGATCATGCATAACGATCTGTTTGACAATGATATGAAATCAAATCAAATGATTGATTTGAGTATTTTCCCAGTTAATGACCCGAACGCAGAATACGGACCTATACCAAGCATAGCATTATGATACAGATTTCTCACACATATAAGAACCACGGAGTAACAAATTACAGACCTATATAAAGATTGGCATACAAATTACAGACCTATATAAAGCATTGCATACATATTACAGACATAGCATACAGATTACAGACCTATGTACAAAGCATTACATGCAGATTACATATATGATTACATACACAGACCTATATAAAGCAAGGCATATAGATCACAGACCTATATAAAGCATGGCATACAGATCACGGACCTATATAAAGCATGACATACAGATCGCAGACCTATATAAAGCATGACATACAGATCACAGACCTATATAAAGCATGGCATACAGATCACAGACCTATTTAAAGCATGGCATACAGATCCTAGACCGATTTAAAGCATGGCATACAGATTACACACCTATACAAAGCATGGCATACTGATCACAGACCTATATAAAGCATGACATACACATCACAGATCTATACAAAGCATGGCATACAGATTACACACCTATATAAAGTATGACATACAGATCACAGACCTATACAAAGCATGACATGATACATAATACAGACCTCGCAGAAAACTTTAGAACAATTAAACATACATGTTAAGGAAAAACTGAGAGAACATTACCGAACAGGGATGTCCGCAAAACGCAAAATATGCATATTCAGCCCTACGACAAGCTCCGGATTTTTCTAAAATTATCGGCCATGTCTGAGCGTAAGGTCACGATCGATGTGGTCATTACATGTATTTACAAATCACCACGGAGGATATATGATGCATTGTAAGAGTGAATACTTTTAATTTAATTCTTTTATTTCTAATTGCAATATAGCATATTAGAATATACATGTATATAACAAAATACACAGTAAAATTCCTCTTGGTTCTTCCTCCGTTGAAGTACAGTCCACCATCTCGTGTATGATCGTACTATCGCAATTCGTGTTAGTGAACCCAATATTTACAGGTGAGGTTAAAAGTATGTATTTACAGTTAAAAACATCTTAGCCTCCAGTATGATGTTCTCTGCAGCTCCTCCTTGAAGTTGTTTAGGGAGCTGCAGGTCACGGTGGATTGTGTCAAGCTGTTCCATTCCCTGATAGCTCCAGGGAAGACTGAGTGTTGGTAAGGGGACGACCATTTAATTCTGAGAGGTGGGGGCCTGGCACTTTTTGAAAATAAATATTCTTACCCTGAAAATGCTGGAAATAAAAAAAATCTGGATTTGACTGAAATGAAAATAAATATTCTAGCTACTAGCATGTACATGTACAAATACCAGATCATGCAAATATAAAGCTGAATGCTCTATAGAAAACATGCTAATTTTTTTTCTGGCTCGCTTCGCTCGCCAGATTGCTCCCTATACTATAATATATAGTAATTTAACTGTAAAACTCATATTTCAGCAGAATCTATAGCATTGTACAAATCATGCTATTCAATATATTCAACAAAAACTTAATAGAATTGTTGCTTTTTAGAAATACGTTTGCATATGCATTTTGAGGCGCAGTTTGGGGACAAGGGCTGTACCATCTGCCAATGATACCGGTATTGAGCTATGATTGTAAATGACCATGAGTCTTTAATTTCTTTGAAACTTTTAAAACATGTAAAATTGTACTTGAGGAATTAACCACTTTGCTTAATATCAGCTACCAAGCTTTCTCAAATTTAATCAAGAAACAGTGAAGACAAAGTTAAAAATGTGAAAAATCAATATATCAAGTATATCAAAAAATGTATGACATGCTTTTTTTCAATAAAATAACATAGTTCAAAGTAAGTCAAAAACGAATAAAATAATATCATTTGGACAGGAAGCCAAAACAGCAACACTTCCTTACACATCCTTCTAATATAGTGATAAATGGAAATTCTCCCCCTTGATACCAGAGACTGAGAGAAACTATACACTTCACTATAGAAACTAGTAGTATAAAGACCAATCAAAGTAGTGTTTGCATATTATTTGTTGAGTTAACCTTATATTAGATTGTGTTTTGTTAACAAAATATAATTATAGAAGGATGTGTGTTAAT
This sequence comes from Pteria penguin, assembly GCA_035048485.1. NCBI lineage: Eukaryota > Metazoa > Mollusca > Bivalvia > Pterioida > Pteriidae > Pteria > Pteria penguin. Next base: position 46,453,320 of record CM068588.1, on the reverse strand, counting down.
GGCATATATTACAATGCAATTCTAACAAGTATTTCTTGGCGACAAAATAAAAATCAAGAAAATAAATAATCTGTCCCAGGATATTAAGGAAATATATATTCTATCCTTCAAAGATCTGAAATAAATAATCAGACTCGACCAAATTTGCCCACCCCCTTCCTTCAGAATCAAATGGTCGCCCCCTAAGATTGGGTTCTTGCGTAGGGAACTAGGAAGCACTGGTTATGTCCCCGTACTGTTGTTGCTGTAGAAATGAGATGTACTTTTGGTATATCCACCATGCAGTTGATTTTGTGGTACATCATGACGGCTTTACTAGTTGTCCTACGCTCCTGGAGTGCGGGCCACTGGAGATGACAAAGCATATGGTGGTAACGCTGCTTGTCCGATGGTAGTCTCCAGTGACAAACCTGGCTGCCCGTCTCTGCACCATTTCCAATTGGTTGATGTTGCTGGTAGTGTGAGCTAGGTCCCATATCAAGCTGGCATACTCCATCTGCGGCCGGATGAGTGTTGTGTAGCACAGCGCCTTTGCTGCTCTAGATCTAATACACTGGTAGATGTTACGCTGTAGAAAGCTTCTGGTGGCATTGGCTTTCTTGCATTGGTTGCTGCGCTGATATGGGTTGTCCAGTTGAGGGATTTATGAATGTTGACGCCGAGCCGGGTACTTTGCCGAATCCACTTTCTCCAGAATGTAACCATGGATGTTCTAAGGCTCACGTAGTGGGCTCCTCCTGTTGGTGATGTGGAATACCTGGTACATTTGTGGATGAAATTCCATTAGCCAGTCCTTCTCCCACCTCTGGAGTGCTTTAAGGTCTTTCTTAAGCTTCCGTGCATCGTCGGCTGATGTTTGGTCCGATACATTATACACAGTCGTTGGCAAACAGACGTGCAGTAGATCCATGTTCAGTGTAGACGGGTAGGTCGTTAATATACAGGAGGAACAATAGAGGGCCGAGTACGCTTCCCTGGAGCACTCCGGATTCTACGGGTGACTTCCTGGATTTGTATCCTTCCAGTACATTCTGCTGTTCCCTCCCACCTAGAAAGTCGGTAATCCACAGGTATGTGTTGTTCCTGACTCCATAGCGATGAATCGTATGGGGAAGCCAGGCATGGGGCACTTTGTCGAAGGCCTTGGGAAAATCTAGTAATGTAACATCAGTCTGGTCTCTGTCATCTTTGGTATTGTCAAGGTCCTGGATTGTCAATATGAGCTGTGTCTCACAGGAGCACCTCTTTCTAAAGCCATGTTGTGAGTATGTTAATATGTCGTGCTTCTCCAGGTGGTTTATAATGCTGCTGGTGATGATATGCTCAAGCATCTTGCACGAGAAGGATGTCAGGGACACCGACCTGTAGTTCTCTGCCTTGTTCTTTGCACCTTTCTTGTATATGGGAACTACATCCGCATTCCTCCACTCTGATGGTAAGTCTAACTGGTTCAGTGATGCTTGAAAGAAGATGGTGAAGATGGGTCAGTGTTAATTCCTCTGTCAGCCCCTCAAGCAACCTGGTTGAAATGTCATCTGGTCCATTTGCCTTGTGTATTGGAATACTGTTCAATAACTTACTGATCCCCTTAGGAGTTACGGTGACGTCCGGCATTGATGGGAAGGTGTTGTCTCCTATTGGTCTGATGTTGTCTGTTGATGAAGACTGTTGACAACTGGTCATTCAGGATGTTCGTTATCTACAAGCAAAATTTATCTATTTATTTGAAATGTTAAAATATTCACCCTTCCAATAAACGTAATTTTACATAATGATCGTCATGTGAGGTCCGAAAATGGCGTATAATTTATAACGTCATGAATGATATTTCTTCAAATTCTGGCACTAAGATCCCAGTTTATTGTTTGCTGCTGAATCCACCTCAAGATGTACATGTATAAGTAGTCAAATAACTATTATAATTTCGCAAACAGTTGTTCACCAGGAAGCAGCAGACAGGAAATATGTGCCTCCTCATACATACTGTCTATCCCCCCCCCCCTTTTTTCCTTCCCACTATTATTTCTTTTTTTACCCCATCTCTTATTTGTCATATTTCATTTTATTTATTAAATCGATTTACTATAAATTTTATTTATTAAATCTGTGTATATTTCTGTGTGTTTTCAATCGGTACGCGGTTTATTCTACAAAATCCCCGAAGCTCATGCCTCGCGTCGACCAAAGAAAGAACCGGTGCCTTTAGGCCTCTTGTTTCTTACTGGAACTCTTGTACGTGAAAACATAAAAGCATCCGTCAACAAATCCCACAGTTCAAAAGTTTAAACTTCCGGAATCATAGTTGCGAGGAAAGCTTTGTCAATCACTCAAGTACAACAGAATTAAGACCATAAACATTACTTACATTCATAGATGATTCAACGTGGAACTATGTCATAACCCAAATAACTTGATAAACATGTAGCGAAGGAAAAGAGACTTTATATGAACCGGAAAAATAGTTTTTTGATAATGACAAATAATTTTTGTGACATCATAGGTGTTAAATTGCTTTGTGCTAATAACTTTGAAATATGTGACACATAGTTATATTTCTCTGACAAAAATAAAATTACATAAGAAATAAAAGAACATGTCGGGATTGGACAATTTCGAATTTATTCGACAAATTGGAAAAGGAAGTTACGGTGAAGTAACACTACAAAGGCATAAAAGAGATAGGAAACAGGTAATGAACTAGTGGATTAATTTAATGATAATTAAATGTTCTGAATGACCATGCCAGTACTTTTCCTGAATTATTTCTCATGGCTATCTCTTTTTTTACCATGTTTGCTCAGTATTCAGTGTATTGGGTACTATCTATGCCGTCAGAGTATTGCTCTAGTATCGGAGCACCTGCTTGCATTACTACTGAACATGTTCAGTATGCACTACTTGGGTAATTTATGCTGATAGCCAGAAGCTCAAGATTTGTGTCTCAGCCCTTATTGTAACCCAATTTGTAGATGTATGACCCATCGAATTTGCATGCATTGTGTACACACTATGAATATGAACTCAGAAATTTTTTATGTATTTTTTCAACAGTATGTACTCAAGAGAATAAACTTGAAGAAGGCATCTAAACGTGAACAGCATTCAGCTGAACAAGAGGCAAAGTTACTATCCAAATTAAAACATCCAAATATAGTGACATATAAAGATTCCTTCCAGAAGGATGGCTACCTTCACATTGCCATGCAATTCTGTGAGGGAGGAGATCTCTATACAAAACTTAAAGAACAGAAAGGTGTGGCCCTTGAAGAGAGACAGGTCGTGGAATGGTTTGTACAGATTGCCATGGCTCTACAGGTATTTCCAGTCAACATTATCATTTAATTTTATAGCTCTGTATTGTAATATTAATTCATTAGCATTAAAAAGTCATACATTTATTAATGTGATTCATGTATGTAATCAAACACTTAAGTTCAAGGGTCGAAATTAGCTGGAAATACTTGCAAAATGTGAGTGGAAATCAAAAGATATCAGTGAAAAGTATTTGCACTGGAAAAAAATAGTGAGCAGCTAAAACGATCTGTATACCATAATTTTGATTCTGTTATTTCACAGTTGTTTGTTTTCTATGTTTTAATACCATCATGATCATCGTCAAACAAAAGCTTTAAAAAGGCTTTTTTTTTAACCATATTATTAATGTTTTGATGATTTTCTGAAAGTCACATCTTTGGCGTTGCGGTGCACTTGAGTTGAAAAATAACAACAAACTTCTTTAAATGGGAAAGCAGCGATGACATGCTTATGCATAATCACATTATAAACAAAGCACTTCAAGACTTTGAACCAAAGCTTAAGCCAGTTGATAAAGCTGTATACCCTATGTTCATTAGTACAGTGCACATTATAGGTTAATTTATGCTAAATTGTTTTGATTATATATATAAGCATAAAACATATTAAAAAAGGACCCTTGCAAATGTTGTGATCAAATTTGTCATATTAAGTGAGATATAGCTGTCTAAAACGCGATGTTTGTAAACAGAATGTTTACAACCAACTTATCATGTGATCTAATTTGGAAGCCGCATCATGGACACTGATGGATGGTAAGGTAAATAAACTTGATGAGTAACTTTAAAAATCTGCATTCAAGTCTGCTAAAGTTAGTATTTACTGAAAACGTTTTCTTTTGGAGTCTCCCTTCATCATATTTGTATTGATTAAACTGCGCATGCGCGAAGTCAGGTTATGGTTGTATTTATGGAATATCTACGAAGTGTTCTCTTTTTATTTTGATATCTACGAGGGTTTGAAGCAACAAAAAATATTATTAACGCAAAGTTAATAACTTCAGCCATACGAGAAAAATACAGTTTTTGTTTTACATGCCCTAATTTTTGAAATTATACTGAATTGTAGAGTATACAACTTTAACAGATCGTGGATGAATGGCATGTGGGTTGGAAGACCCAACCTTGCCCCCTTTGGCCCATATCAATGATTGTTGATGATTCCTATCTCATTCTGTGTTTGTTATCAATTTGTAAATTGGATAAATCAATATACATGTAAACCTTGATTTTGAACATACCCTGGTATGTTAAACAGTTAAGAATTTGATATTATTAGTTCTGTGATTAAAGCAGTTCAAAATTTTCTGAATACATTTTAGCTTGTAGATTTTAAAGCCACAAGCTGAAAAAGCCGGTGATGAAAAAAGCTAATTTTGACCGCTGAAGTTATCCATAAATCAAAGTATTCCATAATTATTATGGAATATTTTAATATGGTTAATAAAATGCTTGAAGGCTTTAACAGGGCTCGTAATTAGCAAACATTTTAGGTTGTCAAATTGGCATATTTAAAGATAATTTTCATGACCTTCATTATATTTATGGAAATTTTAGGTTGTTTTTAACGACCAGATGACTTAGGTTGTTTTTAACGACCAGATGACTGTTAATTTTGAACCTTGCTTGAATGCTAAACTTCTCATATTTGTGATTTTGGTAAAAATGAGTAAAGTTTCAGATTTTGTATTCATACCTAATCAACTGATGTTTACTTTTACAGTATATGCATGAAAGAAATATTCTACATAGGGATCTGAAAACCCAAAATATATTCTTAACTAAAAGCAAAATAATCAAAGTGGGAGATTTAGGTATTGCAAGGTATGTTCAATTCTAACATGCACAGCTATGTTTGTAAGATGTATTCTATAATATTACTACAAAGAATTTTTGTTGCAATCTGACATGTCTGAGGACAAAACATCTCTTTTTAGCTGTAGTAGAAGTTATTAGTACCAGTGATAGTGTTTCTCTATCTCACATGTAGAAGGCGTTAAAAAGTTTAGCATGTTTATAAAATTGATCTCCCTTGGCACACTCAGTTGAGTAAAAGCTCTTACTTTACATGATAGTCCCAGGATTATTTCTGGAGGTTGTATGAAAAATGTCATCTTCACTGTACTGTTTAATGCATTTAACTATATCCCATTTGTTACATACATTATGTTTATGTTGGATAAGATAGATCAATATGCAGAAATTACAAATGTACTAAATACTCAACAGAATAATTTGTCTTAGTTGACTATATTACAAATGACATATGTAACATAGATGCAGGTCATTAAGTACTTTTCTTCCATCACCAGTAACTGATTATATGGTGAAATAAATGTTTTTCATTTTAAGTTCTTTTAGTTATAAATGTCCAATTAAAAACCTGTAATAAAAATTTTCAGGGTTTTGGAGAGTTCGAGCGACATGGCAACTACACTGATAGGGACACCGTATTATATGAGTCCTGAATTATTCTCTAATAAGCCATATAATCACAAGGTAATATCTATAAATTTTTATGTGGTACTTAACATTCATTTTAAAAGCCTTTAAACATGTTAAAAAGAGTGAAATGAGAATTTAGAGTTTTAATATGTATCAAGTTGACTGCTATTTTGATTTCAGAGATCATATCTTACTATGGTCAATGAACTATATAGATAAGAAGAAATTATGGATTAGCAGTTATTATACAGATTTTGTACCATTAGGGAATACCTGATGAAACCCAGGGAAAATATCTCATTCTGTTAAATTCCCTATCTGCTTCTGAGAGTATTCAATGATCGATCAGTGTCTCTGTCATTAGTTGATGGAATCACTGAAATCTATGGTTTCCTTCTTCAATAAAAAACCCTCCCAAGAATTTGTGCCTAAGACAGCTTAATATTTTAAAACCCCTCAGATTGGTAGTTGGATTTACCGTGAGAAGCATACATTATTTAGGATTAAGATTGTCAAATGATATATTTGTACATTATATTGATAGAAATTACAGTTAAACAGACTTATACTCCAGCAGTTGTCGACTTTATTTAGGAAATCCACAATACTGTATTTTGATGTTGTAGTACATGTAATCTGTGGTCGTCTCTTTGCATTAATCTCTTATGCAACATATGCATTGTTAAATTTTTATTCCAGTGGTATTTTCATTCTTCTAGCAAGATACATATTTTAAGATATTTTGCAGTTTGCACAATGTTGCAGATTTTGCACAATGGAAAGTGTTTTTCTCCAGAAGCACTCTGCATAGGTCTTTGTTTATTACATACATGTTGTCTTTTAATTTTATAATTGCTATTTTTCAGTCTGATGTCTGGGCTTTGGGATGTTGTGTGTATGAAATGGCTACATTGAAGCATGCATTCAATGCAAAAGATATGAATTCTCTCGTATACAAAATCCTTAAAGGAAAGGTATGTATATCAAATGCATATTTAAGTGCACAGTCATATAAATTAAAACAATGTCCAATATGTGAGACTTAGTAGAATAGTATGTGCAAGGTGCTGGATCGTATTATCCAGTATTTTTCAAAATGTTGTATAGATTCTTTGAATGAGTCGGACAAAATGCGGGTTATCTGACACATGAAAGTGGTTGTGACTAACCTTTTATTGACTTTAATGATCTTTATACAGTCAGAAATTAGAAACTGGTGAATACTCCTGAATCGAATCCTTTCTGAAATTTCCTCACACTTCATTTGATTTGTTGTTCTTTCTGAAGTGACAGCTATCATTATATCTGATCGTTTTTGTTTTCATGATAAACTTGTTTTATACATAGCTATAATTGTTAAGCTTGATTTGTACATAATTATTGTTAAACTTGATATATACATAACTATTGTTAAACTTGATATATACATAACTATTGTTAAACTTGATATATACATAACTATTGTTAAACTTGATATATACATAACTATTATTAAACTTGATATATACATAACTATTGTTAAACTTGATATATACATAACTATTGTTAAACTTGATTTATACATAACTATTGTTAAACATAACAGTTACTATTGTTAAACTTGGTATATATATATATCTGTTGTGAAACTTGATTTATACATAACTATAGTTAAACTTTGTTGTTATCTTTGGGAATTATGATTGCTGCACAGGGGCTGGAATTGAGCCTGATGCCTATGGTCATGTTTTATTTGGAAACTGACAGGGGGTTTCCCCATGATGTATATTGACTTTCAATACTCCTGACATTAACAAAAATTGAAATCAGAACTTTCTTTACAAAATCAAAAGTCTCTCACCAGTAATTGGTGAAGATTCATAACTCATCAACATTTATAAGCAAAGAAAAAGAAATTTCCACAAATACAACATTTTAAAGAGAGTTGTAGAACAAAATGTTTATACAACAGCTGTAAAAAATAAACTATATATTTTAACTTAGTTTTACCTGGAATACAAAGTTTTAGAATAATGACTGAAGAGAGTAATTCCTTATTTAATCAAAATGTTAATTAAAATTTTCCCATAACTAAATCTAATTAATTTGCTGACACCAATTGATACACACTCCGTGTACAGCATGCCAGTTATAGCCAACACAGATATGATAAGTGATCAGATGATTCATAGTTTCCAGCCATTGACTATTCATGAATTAAGTATTTTGACATCTGTTCCACATACATGTACTGCGTATCTCACAAGAGCAGAGCAGTTGTCCAAGTATTGACATAAAAGAAGGTTACTACAGATGTTCGGTTTACTTAATTCTCAGTCTTTATTTTTAGAATACACATGGTATGAACAGCATTTTTCAGTATTTCCTAATTCTTGTTGCTTTCAGTATAGTAATGACTTGTGTTATGTCAATGAATAAACTACATCATATATGAAATCAGTTTTTCTGACATCATCAAATTAATTAGATTTTTTCAGTTTACTCTGAGCAACATTTTGTGTTCTGTGGATTTTCAAAAATTTTAACAATTTACCTGACATCATGTTCTATGAATGCTCTTTCGCAGAGTCCTTAGTAGTAATAATAATGCATGAATTATCTATCTCATTATCTTGATTTTGTTATTTGACTGGTTTTTCATAACCTAAACAGTGTGCATAATGTATGAAATATAAAAAGAAATAAATGTCGTATATATCTACAATGTAATTATGCCCTTTCAGTGGATGAATAGAACAGGTTTAGTAGACATAAATCAGAACCTGTAAGATTTCATAAACGGACATGAACACTAAACCTGCATTACAGGTACAAGTTACTTTGGAAATATATTTATATAACATTATTCACTTGTGCTTGTTGCTCTGGTTTGAACATATGGTACTTGTGTCTGTTACATATTTGTCAGACATATGGTACTTGTATCTACTATGTATTTGTCAGACATATGGTACTTGTGTCTGCTATATATTTGTCGGACATATGGTACTTGTGTCTGCTATATATTTGTCAGACATATGGTACTTGTGTCTACTATATATTTGTCAGACATATGGTACTTGTGTCTGCTTTATATTTGTCAGACATATGGTACTTGTGTCTACTATATATTTGTCAGACATATGGTATTTGTGTCTGCTATATATTTGTCAGACATATAGTACTTGTGTCTGCTATATATTTGTCAGACATATGGTACTTGTGTCTGCTATATATTTGTCAGACATGTAGTACATGTGTCTGCTATATATTTGTCAGACATGTAGTACATGTGTCTGCTATATATTTGTCAGACATACATGCTGATCTATACATGTACACCACAGACATATGTATGTTGCTAATTCTTTGTAGATGCCTCCTATGCCACGGTCATACACCAGTGATTTACTATTGTTAATCAAGGGAATGCTTCATCAGGAGCCAGATAAACGACCAACAGTCAATCGTATACTCAGGGATCCCTATATCAAAAAAAATATATCTCTTTTCTTAGAGGAGACAAAGAAAAGGTAACCAAATAAAGTGCATTTCATCTGTTACTGAGATGCTATAACAAAAATTATTGAGATGCTATTACAAAACTTATTGAGATACTATAACAAAGAAAAAAACAAGGTAGTGGGTAAGCAAATATTATTCTTCATTTGCTATGTGAATGATTTTGGGGTTTTTTTAGTCGTAAAATATAAGGAATAAATTTAATATTAGGAAGGAAAAAAATTGTGCTATTTTATTATATTTATAATATTCAGAAAGTTATCGTCATAATTCTTTATACATATATATACGGGTACATATATATTTGTGTTATGTAAGTATTGAAGGAGACATTACTAGAACGTTGCAATATCTTTTGATGAACCTGAACGTTGCAGTATCTTTTGATGAACCTGAACGTTGCAGTATCTTTGGATGAATTTAGAATTACTGATTGAAATTGACTACATATATACGTATCAACCATATGTAATTAAACCTCATTGGTACTGACTATTTTGTTTGGCATTATTTTTCATTTAGATGACATCATCTGAGTTCAGACAAAAAACATACAAAATGACACATTAGTTTATGATGTCAGAAATTTATCCATGTTAAATCCTCAGTTATCATTTTCCATTTACAAAAAGTGAAAGGGCTATTTTTGTTTTAGCCGTCCATCTAGTGCAAACCGTCCAGGGAGTGCCTCTAGACTCCGTCCATCTGTCACACCACAGCTGAAGAAGCCGATAAGTTCTAGTAGTAATAATGATGGCAGCAGTGCTGCTAATGCTAAACCACCCCCATCAAGAGTCTCGGCTCAAGCAGTAGATGAAATGGATGATGCTTCAGACAATAGAAATAATAATATGCAGGTATAGTGTGGAAATTAGATAATACCAGTATTTGGCAAAACTATTTTAAAGCTATTGACACACCTCTATAAGAAATTCTTAAAATTTTCCAACTAATGCACAGAATTTCTCAAAGTTTTTAATCATAATAATAAGAACTTAAGATCCAGGTTGGAAAACAAGCACAATTGCTCAATCTTTGGAAGATATTTTTCTTGAATTTTATCAATGAAGGGTGTGATTATACTTTGAAGTTGATTTATTGGTAAAATCTTATTAATGAGATGTATCATATACATGTATACAAATATTTTAACAGACAAGTCCTACATGATAATAAGAGCACAGTTTTACACACATTCCTGAACATGTCTTCAGCTTATGGTGGTAAAGCTGTCACCATATACATGAAATAATAGTGGAGTGACTAAAACAATAATCATTTAATCAATATTGAAATCAAATGGTGAATCCATAATTTTGAAAATAAAAAAAAAAAACTCCGTAGGGCACCGTAAGGGATGGGTTATATTATAGGGCGCCATGGATATATGTTATATTGTAGGGCACCATTTTGGATTGGTTATAGTGTTGGGCACCTAGGGGTTGGGTTGAATTGTTGAGCCACAAAGGGTGGTTTATATTGTCGGGCACTACAGGGGGTGGGTTATAGTGTAGGGTATCATAGGGGTGGGTTATAGTGTAGGGTATCATAGGGGGTAGGTTAGGTTAGAGTGTAGGTACCGCAGGGGATGAGTTGTATTTCATAGATTAAAAAAGATGAGTGTAGATAAAAATGAAAGTTAAGTTCCTCAAAAGTTTAGATTTAGAACATAATCCAGACATCAGCAAGCATTTATGTGATCACAGAAAACCAAGCTATGCAAATTGTTCCCAGTATAATTGTACCCTGCTTTTCACGAAAGCATGGGGACGTTAAATCTCATTCATCTGTCTGTCTGTCACAAAAACTTTAACCTTGGTCACAACTTTTTAACCGTAAAATGTAGGGCCTTTATATGGCATGTATGTCCCTAATTGCAATACCTTTCCGTTGGTAGCAAAATTTTTATCGTGTGACCTTGACCGTGACCTTTGATCTACTTCAATGTAACTTTTAAACCGTAAGACGTAGGGCCTTCATATTTGGCATGTGTGATCGTAGACATGCACAACCATGACAGTATGCAGATCACTGCATCCTTACTGATAGAACCTCGAAAGCGTGGGACCGCAATTCTCTGAATTTGCTTGTTTCTCATCGTAGTTTGTTTGCTTTATTTTTGAAGGCTCCAACACCATCACCAGCAATACTTCGTGGTCATGCTAGGAAACCATCTGATGGTGCCAAGGTGGAACTTGCTCCAATTGCAGAGGATAAACCAACAGAAAATAAGAACAACAATCAAACCAATTTGGGTTCATCTTCAAGTTCTGAATCTACAGACACCGTCAAAACTAAAACAGTTAAAGAGGTAACTCTAATAGAATTGACAGCATTGGTAATACAATCTCAAGTTCGTTTTTATCTCCCAATCTCTGAAATTCACAAGCTAATAGTTTGCAGTTGGTCTGTAATACCTGAACATTTTTATGCATTTGTTACCATTGTGAAGCAGAAATAGAGAACCCCCAGTTAATCACTAAATTGAGGTATGTACACCAATAAATCCTCCATCCATGTAACATATCAAACAACAGAGGTTGTATTGCAGTGATTTGGCTATTGAAACCTTTTTACTCCAATAATATTACTGGTATGAGTCTTTCTGAATTCATTATCCATTCAAGCAATCAGTTGGTTATGCATGAAAGTTTATCATCAGATATTTTTTGCCATTAGTAAAGTGTTACTGGAAGGAAAAGGGGTATTAATTTCACCATGCTCATTTGTAAGACATACTTTGGATAAAGCATTTCTCCCTTAGCATTAATGTTGTTGACCAAATCAACTGTTTGACTGTTGTTGCTTCAGTTGTCACTTCAGTTGAAAGTCACACTCCATTATCATCAGAGATATTTATTGTGTGTTATATGTTCTCATTCTGTTGTTTGCTATGGGTGTCTGTATTGGATTCTGTATTGGATTCTGTCGTTTACTGTTGATGTCTGTATTGGATTCTGTCGTTTGCTGTTGATGTCTGTGTTGGATTCTCTTGTTTGCTGTTGATGTCTGTATTGGATTCTGTCGTTTGCTGTCGATGTCTGTGTTGGATTCTGTCGTTTGCTGTGGATGTCTGTTTTGGATTCTGTCGTTTGCTATGGGTGTCTGTGTTGGATTCTGTCGTTTGCTGTCGATGTCTGTATTGGATTCTGTCGTTTGCTGTGGATGTCTGTTTTGGATTCTGTCGTTTGCTATGGGTGTCTGTGTTGGATTCTGTCGTTTGCTGTCGATGTCTGTGTTGGATTCTGTCATTTGCTGTCGATGTCTTATTGAATTCTGTCATTTGCTGTCGATATCTGTATTGGATTCTGTCGTTTGCTGTCGATGTCTGTATTGGATTCTGTCATTTGCTGTAGATGTCTGTATTGGATTCTGTCGTTTGCTGTCGATGTCTGTGTTGGATTCTGTCGATTGTTATCGATGTCTGTGTTGGATTCTGTCATTTGCTGTTGATGTCTGGATTGGATTCTGTCGATTGCTGTGGATGTCTGTATTGGATTCTGTCGTTTGCTGTCGATGTCTGTATTGGATTCTGTTGTTTGCTGTCAATGTCTGTGTTGGATTCTGTCGATGTCTGTGTTGGATTTTGTCATTTGCTGTCGATGTCTGTGTTGGATTCTGTCGTTTGCTGTCAATGTCTGCATTGGATTCTGTCGTTTGCTGTTGATGTCTTTATTGGATTCTGTCGTTTGCTGTGGATGTCTGTATTTGATTCTATTGTTTGCTGTCGATGTCTGTGTTGGATTTTGTTGTTTGCTATGGATATCTGTGTTGCATTTGTTGTTTGCTATGGATGTATGTGTTAGATTTTGTCATTTGCTATGTTGAATTTTGTTGTCTATGGATATCTCTGTCAAACTTTGTTGTTTACTGTGGATGTCTATGTTGGATTTTATATTTTGCTATGGATGTTTGTTGGATTTTGTTGTTTGCTATAGATGTCTGTTGGATTTTGTATTTTGCTATGGATGTCTGTGTTGAATTTTGTTGTTTACTATAGATATCTATGTTGGATATTGTTTCTACTAGGATTGTTTGTTGGATTTTGTTTTTCACTATGGATAACATTGTCGGATTTTGTTTTTTACTATGGATGCTTGTGTTAGATTTTGCAGCTTTGTTAGATACCTGGTCCTTTCTTTGATGTATAATAGTTTACTTATATATGGCATATTACATTGTAAAATGACTTCTTATTGTTGATAAAAACTTCCTTATAATTTTCATCATATATAATTATTCAGAAATCAAGTTCAGAAAAGTCTGTCTCCGACTCCCCACCTCGCAAAAAAGATGTACCAAAGAAAAAACGTAATGTTTTGAAAAAAGGAAAAGACAGTGATACAGACTCTATTGCTAGTGTGGATTCGGTCTCTAGCTCAGGTCCTAGCAGTTCAAGGTCCAAAAAGGACAACATTTTCAAACATGTATGTATTTTTTTTAAATTAATCTTTTTGAATACATTCAATATATTTACCTATTAACTTATATCGAATATATTCTGTGTCTTTATCTTTTAATTCATATCAATATATATTCTTTGTATTTACTATCTAACTAATACATGTAACCTAGCTATCAGAAAGTCGGCTTTTTAGAGCATTTAATCATAACTATACATCATCTCCAGCAATCTTCGTATAGGAAGTTTGTTGGTGACATCTGATTTTATTAATCGTAATTGAAATGAAAAATCTCAGTCTACAAATTGAAAATATCTGATGCATATCTACATGATCACTCCTGTATGGCAAAGTGAAATTTATGGAACATTTTTGTATTTTTAATGAAATTTTACTTTTGCCATTAAAACATCTAACAGAGGGTAAGTTTTACAAAATGATAAAATCACTACTTTTATGGAGTTTTAGTCTGAGTTTTCCTTATTTAGAGAACACATTTGTACAAAAATACTCAAATGTATGTGTTGCATGTACTGTATGTATTCAAGTTGCACATCTTTTTATGTCACATCATTTAAGTCTTAGTATACCATCAAAGAGAATCACTATGAATTATCTCTATTAACCTTGAATTTCTAAGATCATTATTTCAATATACAACATACATGTAATATATGCTTTAGGTACCATCACCTTGTAGTTATTCACCACGCGGTGATATCAGTAGTAGATCAGTAAGTATAGTGGTGTCTTCTTACTACATGGCAGGATTCAGGATTTAAATCAAATACATTTTAAGGAAAATATATAGTCTTTCTAGTTTTTTATTGACTTTTTGGAGTAAAATGTTGTTTTTTTTAATAATACTTCAATTAAAAGTTTTATGACAATAATTAAAAAGCAACCAAATGTAACTATAAGTCATATCCTTAGCCTAATCATTGAACATTTTGCATTTCGATTTCACAATAGATTCTGAAAGCTCATCATATGGAGTTAAAGGTTTTCTGGTGCCAGTTGATTTTTATTTACTTACGATTCTGAAATTTGATCTTTTATAAACATGATGTTATTATAGTATTATTAGATTTCATTTAAAAGAGTAAAGTACAGCTCAACTAGATTAAAACTGCTTGCTGTCAGTGTTAGTTTGAATCCTGCTTTTTGACTCATTTCTTCTACATTTTCCCTATCTGTTTGCGGTGTATAAATTCTCAGCCTAGCATTATATATCTATCTTATGTACAATGTATGCAGTGATTTAATATTAAAATTTATTAATGTAAATTTGAATCTGTATGTCCGCTACAAATAATCATGTTGACATCAAAAAAGTGTAATAAATAAACCTGAAATAGCAAAAACATATAGTCAAAATAATAACAAATACACTTTTTATAAGATGTATTTCATTTTCAATATTGTTCATTTAATTCTCTTTTGAGTCATACTCAAATCAAGACACTATTGATCAATCAGCAAACAGTTGTAGGGTGATAAACTCTCATCTCTCGTCTGTCTTCTTTGTGATCATTAGCACATAAGGCCCTGATACAACTGTTCCATATAACTCTGTCCCTGGCAACCACTTAAGCTGTACCCCAACCTTCCCATCCAGGTTTCTCCTCTCTCCTTCCACAATATGCCTCCAAATGTTTGTTGATAAGCTATAGGAATGTGCAATGGTGAAGAATACTACCTCCAATCAGCATTCTATTTTAAGGTGTAATGCTATGTCCCTGAGCAAAAAAATAACCCCCAGAAATAAGTGAAAAGATGTCATGATGGATTGAATGGTAATTTAGAGCCAAGAAAATGTACAGCAAATACTGGTTAAAATTCCTTTTCAAAACTCTGGAAGAAATGGTATTCTTGACCATATTAGTTTGTAGTGTTTTGTGATTATTTATGGTTATCAAGCAGAATGGAATTCTGTTGCTGTGTCTAGCTTCAACAAAGAGTAGTTAGCATACAGTATTGAGAAAGACTGTAATAATTCAGGAATATGATGTTTTTCTGTGTAGGATATTTCTGAAGACTCTGATATGTCTTTCTTTCACCAAGTAAGTAATAAAATGGCTAGTTAATTCATAACCATCATCATGGCAACAATGTAAATTTCTTAGATTTGATGTAAATTAGTGCAGGAAATGATTACATTATTTTGTCAATTTAGTACATTTGTAGTTCTGAAAGACAAACTATTTATATTACATAATTATGATATAAGGAAACAGATTATATTTACTCCAAATTACGAAGATAGATAATATGAAGTTAAATATAAGTATATACAATACATGTATATATTGTAGTCACATACAAGAAATATAAGTATATACAATACATGTGTATTTTGCAGTCACATACAAGAAATATAAGTATATACAATACATGTATATATTGTAGTCACATACAAGAAATATAAGTATATACAATACATGTATATATTGTAGTCACATACAAGAAATTTTTCCATTTTTGGAAAACCATACATTCTTTACAAGTTCAATGATGTGTACAATTTATGTTTTGACCTTTTTGCACTCATTAGACATATATGTTTGGTACTTACACCTTTATGGTAAGTCATAGCAGAGTGTGATATAGGCTATATTGCTGCTGATATTGTTTGCAGTGATAATGAAGCAATATTTACGTCTTATTATATAATTACATGTTCCCTCAATAATTCCAGAGCACTTGACTCATTAGTTTTGGTGTAAGGCTAGTAAAGGGAAGATCATTGGTGGCCACAAGGATTGATAGCATTTCATGTTACTAGATAAAGTGCCTTATAAAGGAAGATCATTTGTGGTCACAAGGATTGATAGCATTTCATGTTAGATAAAGTGCCTTATAAGGGAAGATCATTGGTGGTCACAAAGATTGATAGCATTTCATGTTACTAGATAAAGTGCCTTATAAGGGAAGATCATAGGTGGTCACAAGGATTGATAGCATTTCATGTTACTAGATAAAGTGCCTTATAAGGGAAGATCATTGGTGGTCACAAGGATTGATAGCATTTCATGTTACTAGATAAAGTGCCTTATAAGGGAAATTCATTGGTGGTCACAAGGATTGATAGCATTTCATGTTACTAGATAAAGTGCCTTATAAGGGAAGATCATTGTTGGCCACAAGGATTGATAGCATTTCATGTTAGTAGATAAAGTGCCTTCTAAGGGAAGATCATTGGTGGCCACAAGGATTGATAGCATTTCATGTTACTAGATAAGATCATTGGTGGCCACAAGGATTGATAGCATTTCATGTTACTAGAAAAAGTGCCTTATAAAGGAAGATCATTGGTGGTCACAAGGATTGATAGCATTTCATATTACTAGATAAAGTGCCTTATAAAGGAAGACCATTGGTGGTCACAAGGATTGATAGCATTTCATGTTACTAGATAAGTGCCTTACAAAGGAAGATCATTGGTGGTCACAAGGATTGATATCATTTCATGTTACTAGATAAAGTGCCTTATAAGGGAAGATCATTGGTGGTCACAAGGATTAATAGCATTTCATGTTACTAGATAAAGTGCCTTATAAGGGAAGGTCATTGGTGGTCACAAGGATTGATAGCATTTCATGTTACTAGATAAGATCATTGGTGGCCACAAGGATTGATATCATTTCATGTTACTAGATAAAGTGCCTTATAAGGGAAGATCATTGGTGGTCACAAGGATTAATAGCATTTCATGTTACTAGATAAAGTGCCTTATAAGGGAAGGTCATTGGTGGTCACAAGGATTGATAGCATTTCATGTTACTAGATAAAGTGCCTTCTAAGGGAAGATCATTGGTGGCGGCAAGGATTGATAGCATTTCATGTTACTAGATAAAGTGCCTTATAAGGAAACATCATTGCTGGTCACAAAGATTGATAGCATTTCATGTTACTAGATAAGTGCCTTACAAAGGAAGATCATTGGTGGTCACAAGGATTGATATCATTTCATGTTACTAGATAAAGTGCCTTATAAGGGAAGATCATTGGTGGCCACAAGGATTGATAGCATTTCATATTAGATAAAGTGCCTTATAAGGGAAGATGATTGGTGGTCACAAGGATTGATAGCATTTCATGTTACTAGATAAAGTGCCTTATAAAGGAAGATCATGGGTGGTCACAAAGATTGATAGCATTTCATGTTAGATAAAGTGCCTTATAAAGGAAGATCATTTGTGGTCACAAGGATTGATAGCATTTCATGTTAGATAAAAGGCCTTATAAGGGAAGATCATTGGTGGTCACAAGGATTGATAGCATTTCATGTTACTAGATAAAGTGCCTTCTAAGGGAAGATCATTGGTGGCGGCAAGGATTGATAGCATTTCATGTTACTAGATAAAGTGCCTTATAAAGGAAGATCATGGGTGGTCACAAAGATTGATAGCATTTCATGTTAGATAAAGTGCCTTATAAAGGAAGATCATTTGTGGTCACAAGGATTGATCATAGCATTTCATGTTAGATAAAGTGCCTTATAAGGGAAGATCATTGGTGGTCACAAGGATTGATAGCATTTCATGTTACTAGATAAAGTGCCTTCTAAGGGAAGATCATTGGTGGCGGCAAGGATTGATAGCATTTCATGTTACTAGATAAAGTGCCTTATAAAGGAAGATCATTTGTGGTCACAAGGATTGATAGCATTTCATGTTAGATAAAGTGCCTTATAAGGGAAGATCATTGGTGGTCACAAAGATTGATAGCATTTCATGTTACTAGATAAAGTGCCTTATAAAGGAAGATCATAGGTGGTCACAAGGATTGATAGCATTTCATGTTAGATAAAGTGCCTTATAAAGGAAGATCATTTGTGATCACAAGGATTGATAGCATTTCATTTTAGATAAAGTGCCTTATAAGGGAAGATCATTGGTGGCCACAAGGATTGATTAGCATTTCATGTTAGATAAAGTGCCGTATAAAGGAAGATCATTGGTGGTCACAAGGATTGATAGCATTTCATGTTAGATAAAGTGCCTTATAAAGGAAGATCATTGGTGGTCACAAGGATTGATAGCATTTCATGTTACTAGATAAAGTGCCTTATAAGGGAAGATCATTGGTGGCGGCAAGGATTGATAGCATTTCATGTTACTAGATAAAGTGCCTTATAAGGAAAGATCATTGGTGGTCACAAGGATTGATAGCATTTCATGTTACTAGATAAAATGCCTTATAAGGGAAGATCATTGGTGGTCACAAGGGTTGATAGCATTTCATGTTACTAGATAAGTGCCTTACAAAGACAGATCATTGGTGGTCACAAGGATTGATAGCATTTCATGTTACTAGATAAAGTGCCTTATAAGGGAAGATCATTGGTGGTCACAAGGATTGATAGCATTTCATATTAGATAAAGTGCCTTATAAGGGAAGATCATTGGTGGTCACAAGGATTGATAGCATTTCATGTTACTAGATAAAGTGCCTTATAAAGGAAGATCATGGGTGGTCACAAAGATTGATAGCATTTCATGTTAGATAAAGTGCCTTATAAAGGAAGATCATTTGTGGTCACAAGGATTGATAGCATTTCATGTTAGATAAAGTGCCTTATAAGGGAAGATCATTGGTGGTCACAAGGATTGATAGCATTTCATGTTACTAGATAAAGTGCCTTCTAAGGGAAGATCATTGGTGGCGGCAAGGATTGATAGCATTTCATGTTACTAGATAAAGTGCCTTATAAAGGAAGATCATTTGTGGTCACAAGGATTGATAGCATTTCATGTTAGATAAAGTGCCTTATAAGGGAAGATCATTGGTGGTCACAAAGATTGAAAGCATTTCATGTTACTAGATAAAGTGCCTTATAAAGGAAGATCATAGGTGGTCACAAGGATTGATAGCATTTCATGTTAGATAAAGTGCCTTATAAAGGAAGATCATTTGTGATCACAAGGATTGATAGCATTTCATTTTAGATAAAGTGCCTTATAAGGGAAGATCATTGGTGGCCACAAGGATTGATTAGCATTTCATGTTAGATAAAGTGCCGTATAAAGGAAGATCATTGGTGGTCACAAGGATTGATAGCATTTCATGTTAGATAAAGTGCCTTATAAAGGAAGATCATTGGTGGTCACAAGGATTGATAGCATTTCATGTTACTAGATAAAGTGCCTTATAAGGGAAGATCATTGGTGGCGGCAAGGATTGATAGCATTTCATGTTACTAGATAAAGTGCCTTATAAGGAAAGATCATTGGTGGTCACAAGGATTGATAGCATTTCATGTTACTAGATAAAATGCCTTATAAGGGAAGATCATTGGTGGTCACAAGGGTTGATAGCATTTCATGTTACTAGATAAGTGCCTTACAAAGACAGATCATTGGTGGTCACAAGGATTGATAGCATTTCATGTTACTAGATAAAGTGCCTTATAAGGGAAGATCATTGGTGGTCACAAGGATTGATAGCATTTCATATTAGATAAAGTGCCTTATAAGGGAAGATCATTGGTGGTCACAAGGATTGATAGCATTTCATGTTACTAGATAAAGTGCCTTATAAAGGAAGATCATGGGTGGTCACAAAGATTGATAGCATTTCATGTTAGATAAAGTGCCTTATAAAGGAAGATCATTGGTGGTCACAAGGATTGATAGCATTTCATGTTAGATAAAGTGCCTTATAAGGGAAGATCATTGGTGGTCACAAGGATTGAAAGCATTTCATGTTACTAGATAAAGTGCCTTTTAAAGGAAGATCATTGGTGGTCACAAAGAGTGATAGCATTTCATGTCAGATAAAGTGCCTTATAAAGGAAGATCATTTGTGGTCACAAGGATTGATAGCATTTCATGTTAGATAAAGTGCCTTATAAGGGAAGATCATTGGTGGTCACAAAGATTGATAGCATTTCATGTTAGATAAAGTGCCTTATAAAGGAAGATCATTGGTGGTCACAAGGATTGATAGCGTTTCATATTAGATAAAGTGCCTTATAAAGGAAGATCATTTGTGATCACAAGGATTGATAGCATTTCATGTTAGATAAAGTGCCTTATAAAAGAAGATCATTGGTGGTCACAAGGATTGATAGCATTTCATGTTACTAGATAAAGTGCCTTAAAAAGGAAGATCATTGGTGGTCACAAGGATTGATAGCATTTCATGTTAGATAAATTGCCTTATAAGGGAAGATCATTGGTGGTCACAAGGATTGATAGCATTTCATGTTAGATAAAGTGCCTTATAAGGGAAGATCATTGGTGGTCACAAGGATTGATAGCATTTCACATTAGATAAAGTGCCTTATAAAGGAAGATCATTGGTGGTCACAAGGATTGATAGCATTTCATGTTACTAGATAAAGTGCCTTCTAAGGGAAGATCATTGGTGGCGGCAAGGATTGATAGCATTTCATGTTACTAGATAAAGTGCCTTATAAGGAAAGATCATTGGTGGTCACAAGGATTGATAGCATTTCATGTTACTAGATAAAGTGCCTTATAAGGGAAGATCATTGGTGGTCACAAGGATTGATATCATTTCATGTTACTAGATAAAGTGCCTTATAAGGGAAGATCATTGGTGGTCACAAGGATTGATAGCATTTCATATTAGATAAAGTGCCTTATAAGGGAAGATCATTGGTGGTCACAAGGATTGATAGCATTTCATGTTACTAGATAAAGTGCCTTATAAGGGAAGATCATTGGTGGCCACAAGGATTGATTAGCATTTCACATTAGATAAAGTGCCTTATAAAGGAAGATCATCAATGGTGGCCACAAGGATTGATAGCGTTTCACATTAGATAAAGTGCTTTATCTGCAGTTACATAGTCTGTTTAAGTATGAGTATGCCCATCAAGAAAAGTTTGACTTACTTAGGCTTAACTACCATTAAATCCTTTTGTAAACTCTGGCCTTGAACTCTTAACTGTATGATCACAATTCAAGTACACTGCAGGATGGGGCAAGCTTGGTGTAGTGACCTAGCACTTGGCTTACAAATGCAGATGATTGACATTCAATTCCTGAATTGTGCCACTATATTTAAGAAGTTAGTTATCTCTTAGGATAATGTTACAATGTGATGGTGAAAGTTATGTTTAACATCAGTCAGCATACCAACCAAACCAGGTTTTTTGTGTAAACCTTTGAATGAAATCATAAAAAATCACTTTGATTTATTAATAACTTACTTATCGAGACAACAATTAATATTTTAAATTAATATCTGTCAGTTGACTAAAAATATTAATATCATGTCTTACAGGTTAAAGATTGTAGTCATTGCTTGCTTTAGAAATGCCTATTCATGTAGTAAATTGACCTACATCAGAAGATAATACATTTAAGACATATAATATCGGATTATCTGCTCAGCACCACATACACTGAAACATCCACTCTGCGCCATATACATTGGATCATCCACTCACTGCCATATATATTGAATCATCCACTCAGCACCGTATACAGTGAATCATCCACTCAGCACCATATACATTGGATCATTGACTTAGTACCATGTACACTGGATTATCCACACAGTACCATATACAATGAATGATCCACTCAGCACCATATTGGCATATACATTGAATGATCCACCCAGTACCGTATATAATGGATCATCCACTCAGTACTATATACACTGGATGATCCACTCAGTACCATATGCAATGGATGATCCACTCAGCACCATATACAATGAGTGATCCACCCAGCACCATATACACTGGATGATCCATTCAGCACCATATACAATGAATGATCCACTCAGCACTATATACAGTGGATGATCCACTCAGCACTACATACAGTGAATGATCCACTCAGCACCATATACAGTGGATGATCCACTCAGCACCATATACAATGAATGATCCACTTAGCACCATATACAGTGGATGATCCACTCAGCACATATACACTGGATGATCCACTCAGCACCATATACACTGGATGATCCACTCAGCACCATATACAGTGAATGATCCACTCAGCACTATATACAGTGAATGATCCACTCAGCATCATACACAGTGGATGATCCACTCAGTATCATACACAGTGGATGATCCACTCAGCATCATATACAGTGGATGATCCACTCAGCACCATATAGACTGGATATAACATCCAGCTTGATTTGTCTTCTTTGACTAGGGAAACATTCAGATTTCACTATTAATTGTACTGTAGATAAAATGCTTAACTTGGGGACTGGAAGGTTGTGGTATGAACCCCATTGATGACGTGATGGCTTTCATCCTTTCAATTTGACATTGAAATTATACTTGTAATATAATGATATTTTGTACGTATCAATTTTTTGTTTGTTATACAACATTTTACAGATGCATTGCCAACATGCAAAGCCGAAGATTTATTCTATAAAGTTTGCAAAATTTACTTCTCTTCAATTTTTTATTGAAATAGACACTTGTATAAAGCATACGTAAAACATCTTTTTATGTTTCAGCCAAAGCCTGTTGACAATCCTCGACCTCTCCCAGCTCTACCTAAAGCAAATGAAAGTGAGGGGTTGCCACAACGCCGTGCAAGTGCGGGGGATCTCAGCAATCAAAATAAAGAGAATGGGAAATCATCAAGTACCAGCAGTTCTAAAGATGAAAATGCATCATGGGATATGGAAACGCCAAGGGTAAACTAAATCCTAACTTAGAGATAAGAGTTTTAGGGTATCTTGGGCCAGTATTGATAAATTCTATATTATTGATAAAGGCCGAAATTGGTATGCCAAAGGTAGCGCTTCCCCTTGCTGCAAGCAATCTGTATTTTTTTTCCCCAAGGGTTTGAGTCTTGTCGGTATCGCATCTTTGTCCTGTCTTTCTGATGAGACGTGAAAACTGAGTTCACGGTAGACATGGCATGTTAAAGATTCCTAATTGTTTCAGGTTGGTCTGATGTGATATAAAACAAGAATGAAAAATGTTATAGATAAAATGTTCAATTTATAGCACTGGTAAAAATTGCAGTGTATATTCTACAGTTTGAATGTGGGTTTAAAACTGTGTTTAGAAGTCTTATGTGCTTCGTGTAGTCACATATTTAATTGTTTTTCAGGAGCCTAATCTATCAGCGAGGGAGAGAAGAAGAGCCAAGAATCCTGGAGCATTATGTAAGAGAAATTTCATTAAATATTTTATTGTCTATTACTCAACATAAATGACAATTGGAACAGCAGACCAAGAGCATGTCGTTGATCTCTTGGTATCCATAGACACGGTGTTCAGTAACAGGTCATATATCCCTAGTCAGGGTGCTTTGTAGCATAAACAGGTTGTTGCATAACAGAATGAAATAACATAAAACAACAAATATGCTTATATTTCACATACACACACACACATGTACATATATTATATGTGTATGTGTGTGTGTGTTTGTGTGTGAAATATAAGCATATATGTATACTGCTGTGTTGTGGCCTATTCTGCTCATCGGCTTATTTTGTGTTGCGCATTTTGTGACATTGTAGTCACTTCTGTGTAAACACTGGTGCACGTTTTTGAGTCCGGTTCTGTTTTACATGTATCTCCGATTGTGTACAATTAAACAGAATAGACTCGACTCAGCCTCTGGTAAGAAGTACTAATGAAGAAGAAAAACGATAGATTGAGCAAGATCATTTTAAAATTTACAATACACAGAAACAAAACCATTAGTTCAACTGGCCCTGAGCCAACTATAGTTTGTGTCAACTTTTCGTAGAAATCCACTTCATGTGAATTTTGTCCAAAATTATAGTTTTTGTCATTTTTATATACCCGGTACACTATAACCTCGATAGCGTTCAATTGGCCAACATAATTAACATTCTGGTGAGGCATAGGTACATTAACATTAGCTGTGTTTTTATTATTCATACAACTTGATAACAAATAAAAATTGTATCACCGTACAGAGTAAAGATCAGTCTAAAAGTGTTGAATGTTATTTTGTTGGTTCTTTTTTTCAAACCGAAATAACATAGGCAAGCGTGTTTAGGGGCGCAGAATAGGCCGACAGCATAGTGTATATAAATATATATATATATATATATATATATATATATATATATGTATATATATATATATATATATATATATATATATATATATATATCTATATACACTACCCTCCATAAGTAAGTACCCACTCTAGGAATTTTCTATAAAGACAAACCAGAATAAGTCAATATTTTAGGTTGTTAGATTTTAACTGATAGAATGTTAGGGCTATTTGTCTGCCAGGAGATGCAGAACACTTGTTAAAAGCATTCTTAAATGTATTCAAGCTGTGATAAGGGCAAGAGGAGAGTACACAAAATATTAGACTGAAATGAGCATTATAGATTAGTATTGCATTTGTATATGATTTTTATAAAAATGTTTTGTTAAACTTCACTTTTTCATCATAAACATGTTCTCTCATTGAATATAATATATAAAATACCTGAATTATTTCTATTTTTTCCATTTTTGTCAAATTAATTCCAAAAATATGTAAAATATAAAAGTGTGTACTTATTTATGGAGGGTAGTGTATATATAATATGTATTTTGTTTTTCAGCTTATGAAAACCCAACTTCAGCAAGAATAAATTTGAAACCAAATCGACATGAATCCCAGCGAGTTACCAAAGCAGAGAAAAGTGAGGTATGATGATTAGTTCATATAGACGTTCTAAACCTCATGTGGCTGACTTTTTAATCCTATTTGAATGATATATCGATTTGATTGAAGTCCATAAAACTGTTCTTTCTGGTTTGTGACTTACACATTTGAAATCAGTGATTCTTAATGTAACTGTGCATCAGTGTTCTTTGATGTCTACTGTGCATCAGTGTTCTTTGATGTCAACTGTGCATCAGTGTTCTTTGATGTCTACTGTGCATCAGTGTTCTTTGATGTCTGCTGTGCATCAGTGTTCTTTGATGTCTGCTGTGCATCAGTGTTCTTTGATGTCTACTGTGCATCAGTGTTCTTTGATGTCTACTGTACATCAGTGTTCTTTGATGTCTACTGTGCATCGGTGTTCTTTGATGTCTACTGTATGTGCATCAGTGTTCTTTGATGTCTGCTGTGCATCAGTGTTCTTTGATGTCTACTGTGCATCAGTGTTCTTTGATGTCTACTGTACATCAGTGTTCTTTGATGTCTACTGTACATCAGTGTCCTTTGATGTCTGCTGTGCATCGGTGTTCTTTGATGTCTACTGTACATCAGTGTTCTTTGATGTCTACTGTGCATCGGTGTTCTTTGATGTCTACTGTACATCAGTGTTCTTTGATGTCTACTGTGCATCAGTGTTCTTTGATGTCTGCAGTGCATCAGTGTTCTTTGATGTCTACTGTACATCAGTGTTCTTTGATGTCTACTGTGCATCACTGTTCTTTGATGTCTACTGTACATCAGTGTTCTTTGATGTCTACTGTGCATCGGTGTTCTTTGATGTCTACTGTATGTGCATCAGTGTTCTTTGATGTCTACTGTGCATCAGTGTTCTTTGATGTCTACTGTGCATCACTGTTCTTTGATGTCTACTGTACATCAGTGTTCTTTGATGTCTACTGTGCATCGGTGTTCTTTGATGTCTACTGTATGTGCATCAGTGTTCTTTGATGTCTGCTGTGCATCAGTGTCCTTTGATGTCTACTGTGCATCAGTATTCTTTGATGTCTACTGTACATCAGTGTTCTTTGATGTCTACTGTACATCAGTGTCCTTTGATGTCTGCTGTGCATCGGTGTTCTTTGATGTCTGCTGTGCATCAGTGTTCTTTGATGTCTACTGTGCATCAGTATTCTTTGATGTCTACTGTGCATCAGTGTTCTTTAACTTCTACTGCATACAGATTTTCACTTTGACTTTCCATAAATGGATTTCAGAAGTAAACGACTAATCAAAATATGTTTTGTTATTATATTTAGGTATTATAATATACTATATTATATTACTATATCTTATTACAATTTCCTTTATGTTTATATAAGGGTGACTAAATGGATAAAAGTAATGTGTGGAATTCAATCAGTCATTGTAACTCCTCACCTGTTACGTCTTCTTTTTTTTATTTCACCAGTTTCCTCTACCATTTAACCCCGAAACTCCTATATTGATCTCAGATTGGTAATGAACCATGAAAAACATTAACAAAAAATATATTTATTGTATTTATATCATAATCCAAAATATGTTACCATTTTACAGAAAAGAAATGAATAGTTAATTGAAATTTGTTTAAGACATGGTTAAATTAATGTGGTCAATTGCTTTAGATGGACTCGCCTCGAAGTGATATCTACACGCCTCGAAGTGTTCGTACACCACGAATGCCTGCATATAATTACCATTCAAACGATTATGTGACACCCCATAGTGAATATAACTCCGGGGTGAATCACGATAATCATAGCTGGGACGTAAGTGAAGCTTTGTGTGTGCAGCCTGGAGTGGGAATGTAATGCACTAATTACTTACTGGTATGATCACCATTATACCAGTCCTACTGGTTCCATTAAAGGCATCTCATTGACAGTGCATTCAGATTTCAGATTGTATGATCATTATCACATTCACATTTCTTTTGATTTCACAGGTTTCACTGTACAGATATACTGATACACTGTGCAAAATTTAGAATTTTAATTTAAAAAACACTTATACTGATTTAACTACAAAACTTGTTGCAAAAGGTTTTTGTGTTTTTGAAACAAAATTTGGTAAAAACAATTTTACCAGTCAAATATTGTAGCAGTAAAAGATGTGTTTAAAGGTCATCCGAGGAAAGGCTTAAAAAGTAATTTTATGCCAAATTAACCTTTACACAAAACTTTATTTGCAAGAAAACAAAATTTAGAATGTGACCTTGAGACCCTCCTAAGTAACAACATTTAATAGAGGTAGTCAGATTTCACTTTAAGAGTATTCACTCCAATTTTTGTTACCATTTGTCATTTATAATCTTTAATGGTTGTGCATGTGAATCACTGTTATTTTTAAATTGATTCACAAGTATTATGATGTGCGTACACGATTAATTTTGTTTTATAAATCACAACATACATCCAAGGACTAGTGCTTTACTTGATATAGAATAATACTGTCATTTTCATTTCAAAAGTCCATCTTAAGTCTAAACTCAGTATTAATGAAAGTTTACAAAGTGATGTAATAAACAAGTCACGTATTTAGTCTGTGGAAGGTCCTTGGTTATATTTCTTGTACACTCGTTAAAGGAGATGTGAAGGGTAAGCTGATACTCAGCAATTAGTATTGCTCTTTATATAAATTCCAAAACGTTACTGTAAAATAACTATAGGGCCTTACCTTCATCAAATCTAGTTTAAATTGAAATCTATTCAGAGTAAGTAGGAAGGCCTTTTTAATGCCAGAAGTCGTGTTTCTTCAAATGATCTTGTTTTCATTACCACTGACTGCCATTGTATCGACATTGGGTAAGGCTTTACAGTTTGCTCTTAATAAATCAACTTTAAGGGATATGAATAGTTCAAGTAAAAAGGAGTTCAACTTAAACAGGTACTAAATCCTCATTGTTAATGTACATGAATCAAAAAAAGGTGAACAATTTTTTGTTTTTGCTGCTTATGATAAGAAACATTTATTCAGAATATACATTCCTGTGTTTGATGCATGCGGTATTGAATGCAAGTGTGATGAAATTGGTATTTGCTACTTTATTAAGTGAAACTACCATGATAATAGATATGTATTTATAAAGGAAATAACAGGTAAGGGTAAGGTCAAACTAGCATTCATTAAAGTTTAACTTGTGAAAGATAACTTTAATCTTAATACCAGTACATGTAATCTATTATTCATTCATTTGTTGATATTATACTCAGACCATAAATACCCTGGCACTTTGGTTGATACATGACAATGGTTGATATAATTATACTCAGAACAAACACCCTGGCACTTTTGTTATATTGGTTGGTATTATACTCAGAACAAATTCCCTGGCAATAAATAAATAAATGCCTTTGACATAAGCTGAATTTCGACTTAACCAACTTCGACTTAACCGAAGTAAAATTGTATAGAAATTGACATTGGTTGGTATTATACTCAGAACAAATTCCCTGGCACCTTTGTTGATATTTAATATTTGTTGATGAATTCCAGGCACCTAAATGAAGAAAAAATTAAAAATCTTATTTTCAGCTCTTTATATTTTTTATTCATTTAATAATTTACAAGCTGCAAAAACTATACTGGCCTATAATCTGCCCTAAATGAAGATATTTTTACTAATGAGATTAGCATATTTTAAGATAACAAGTGCCGATGCAATCCAATTATCTAATCATCGCCCATCAGGTGAAATGGTTTCACGGTCAAACAATCAGCCATTACCGTAGACCCTGCTGGGTTAATTGGTTGTTCGCATTTCTTCTACATTTACTGCTTTGTTAATCAATTTATCTTGTACAAGCATAGACACTTCTAGATAACGAGTGTGAATTAAGTATATAGAAAATGGAGTTTTGGGACTGATAAAAGCTGAATTTCGACTTAACCAACTTCGACTTAACCGAAGTAAAATCGTATAGAAATTAAACAAAAAAATTTTGGACTTGAACTTGACATTGAGATAAACGGAATTTCGACTTAAGCAACTTTGAGATAACGAGTGTCAACTGTAATTAGCTTTAGACATAATTTTGTATATTTTAAAACTGTTTTGCAGTACCCAGTGAAGTCAAAGTCCAGTTCAAAGAGAATACGACAGCCATCATTGGCTGATAGCTCAAGCTCAGATGAGGACACACTAAAAGGATGTGAGGACATACAGGTGGATAAGGAGAAACAACGGTCAGTAAGGTCCTCCTCCTCCAAGGCTTTATCATAACTTACACTACAGAGAATGGCTATTGACCAGTTATTACATCATCGCAGCGATTATTGTTATGTCTTGGCTATCAATTGCTGCAATCTTTGCTCCTTAACTGACCTATGGTTAACATGGAATCACTGCAACAATCGCAGTGAATCACCACAGCATTGCGGCAATATGCGTTGACCTTACTATCTACGAATATGTAAACCATAGTTAAATATTTCACTTTAAATGCCCTACACTAATTTTTACCTTGGGTGATATTTCTTATCAGCTTTATGCCATTTTGCATAAAAATCAAATAGGGATAGAAAAGCGAGTATCGTAAAATAACAAAAAGCAAACAAAAAAGTACTTTTGACGATTTTGTACGACAAGAGTTTGAGTTCACTTTGATGACAATCTAATTTAAAATATTTCTATCGATTCTGCATATATGTAGTAAATACGGAATAAATAGATATGCTTTTAATCAGATTGCTTCTTGAAATAGTGAAATTGCGAGGAAATTTTGAGAATGGCTTGGATAGTTTCTATGATTGGTGTCAAATCAAAGTAAAGACTGATTCATATTTTGGGGTTTGCTTCCAGATTTTAGTTTAGGCTTTCAACTACAGTCAGAATTCCTTTCTAATTAACACACGTTTAATTGTTTGGTAATTTATTTTGAAACAAAAAAATGTTTATGTAAATGTTATTTTGAACGTTTACCACTAAATTTAGATACATGTATTCTTATCTATGTTTTTCTCATACTTAATCTATCACTTTTAAAACAATTTGGAATAAATCTCACAATTAGGTAATCAATGATGCATTTAATTTGGAAAAAATGGCGCAAAACAAATAGTTCTCAAGCAAAACCACTCGTGTTATACCTCGATCATTAGACAAGATTTTAAGATGCTTAAATACACGTTTAATTGTATACAATGTATAGCTGCAATCAACCGCAATGTTATGGTGAATCACCGCGATTGACCTTCGCAGTGGTGAATGGTGTGCGGTGTTTTGCAGTGATGTGAATGCGATCATCCGTGTCAAAATAGTCAACGGCGATATGCAGAACATTGGACAATCCGCAATCTCCGTAGTGTATTTCCTAATTTTATCTTATTGTCGATTCAACTTTGAATATTTCACAACTAGATGTACTTTTGTCATTAATTAGGAATAAATTCATGCTTGATTTTTCTTAACACATTTTTGTAGATATGAAATTTCTTTATGTTGTACTTACTGCTGTGATGTTGTGCAGAATTTCTGATATTGTCTTAGAAGAAATTGTGTTATATAGAGAGAATTTACATGTGTGAATGAAATCATTTTATTTTATACTCCTTATTTTACTCAGAGAGAACAAAGAGATGAAGAATTTTATTACGTTACTCGACACTACATTGCATTTAAATAAAGAGGATGAGAAATCAGAGGAAGAGGAAAAAACAACAGAACCCAGCATTCAGGAAATGGACATTCACAGAAGTGTATCACTGCCTAGTAAGATCTTATTTTATAATGTTAATATTAATTTTGTTTTATCCTGCCCCTTCGTATGTGTAGAGGATAGGTTGATATCAATTCTATTCCAGTTGTCAGAGAGAATGAAGAAATGAACATTTAAATATGGTGCAAGCCGCTTAATTGAATAAGCTATTTGTCAGAACTTTATTATTCAAATAAGCAAATATTCAATTACACGGCATGACGAACGAATGCAGTTTCAAAGACCAGAAGATCGACAGTATGTGCAAGAATTGCATACATATATTACTTTCACCATATCTGTAATGGAATGAGTGTACATGTATCTATATATAGATACACTAGAGTTACCTCTCTTAGACCCCTTTCTTGTTTGCTTGAGCTACATTAAAGTCTAACAGACCACATTTTCAATAATTTTTGCAACTGTCTTTTAAAGTACAGTGACCTAATGTTAGTACATGTACAATGACCATAGATCAAAATAAACCTAAAAGTTATGATTTTGGGGTTTTTTTACCCATTGTCCACGTCAGCTATTGCTGTTACTTGGCATCTTTTGTCATTCGCCCTTTACAAATGATCTTTTTGTTTCTGATAGATTAACAATATTGCTGCCTTCCTTTACAAACAATCCTTTTTTTTTGTTTAGGACAGATTAACAATATTGCCGCCTTCCTTTACAAACAATCCTCTTTTTGTTTCGGATAGATTAATGATATTGCCGGGATTGGACTTTGATTACCTAATTTTCCAAAATCATATTCTCTGAAACTACTAGGCAGAATGTTTTGTTACATTGTAAGAATGATAAATAGAGTGACCATTAAATGCTCAGAGGAATGAAAGTTACCAGTATGTATTTTGTATTTTGTCCAAAATCATGTGATGACTCCTGATTTGACCAATGGCCCATGTTTTGAAAATTTTAGCTGTTTTACCCAATAAAAGTGTTCGATGGATTCACAGTAATTAGGGCTTTTATTTAGGTCCATGAATTTTTACTTCTGGACCTTACCTTGGAGTTTCACCTATTTTTTAAAAGCTATATCTGGACTATATCTTTTGAATGTAGGGTTAGGAGGATTACATTTATATACAAGGACTTCTGACTTTTAACATTGTCCTTGAAATTTGACCTACTTTTCAATGACTTTAACATTGACTATCTATTGAACTGTACAAGAGAGTAGGCCAAATTTCACATTTGGATTTCTTTTGAATTTGCCAGTTGAGTGATTCAGGCTCCTGGAAGCTTCTTGTTATACCTTTGTTGTATCAGGAATACATGTACTCCTTACCATTGTTACCATCAAAAAATGGTTGATTCCAGGAAAAACTTCTTAATTACTATGAATTAGATTATATTTTCTTCAGTTTATAATTGTTTTGTATGATGTATTAAATAAAAAGAAAAAAAACCCCAGCTTTTGCAAACTTTCTTTTTCTCCCCTCATATAGGTGTAGAAACCCTGTGCAATGCAGATAGGCTGACAAGCAGAATACAGATATTACATGCGTAAGTCACATGATAGAAATTATATCATAAAGATTTGATGACATACCATAGGAAATAAATAGAGGCGTAGAGATACTAAGAGTGTTCCAAAAGATACTTTGCACATAGAATATTCATGGGGACCCTTTTTAATTTGAAGATCAAAAAGTCAATTGCACAAGACTCTGTTTCATCAAAAGCTTTCCTGAACAGTAATTCAATGGTTTTAGATACCAAGCTAGAAATATTTCACACATAGGATGTCACAATAGTTACCCATGACACAATGGTGCGTCTTGACCTTGATCCAATGTAGGTGTTGCTCTTACTTATCCTAAATTCATGATATTTCACACATAAGATGACGCAATGTCACAATAGTTACCCATGACACAATGTCTTGACCTTGATCCAATGTAGGTGTTGCTCTTACTAATCCTAAATTCATGATATTTCACACATAGCATGTCACAATTGTTACCTATGACACAGCAGTGTATCATGACCTTGACTCAATGTAGGCATTGTTCTTGTTAATATTGGGTGCATGATACTGCATACCTAGAATGTCATTATTTTTACCCATGATGCAATGATGTGTCATAACCTTGACCCAAGGTCATATCTTGAAGTTTACTGTTAGCCTATAACCAAAATTGATATGTTTCAATAGCTGAGAATTCTACATTAAGGTATGTAATTGAAGTGTTAGATAGTGGAGGGGGATTTATGAACATTTTTTACATGTACATGTATCACTAATTTGTGTTTGATTTTCAGCGATTGTGTTCGAGGGGTTGGATTTGAAATTCTTCACAAAGCTTTTCATATATTGGCCAATATTGAGGATGATGAATTAGAGGTAAATTAAAGAGTTTATGTTAAGTTTGATTCCATATTGTTATTCATTGTTGTATTTATCCCTTTACTTTAGAATAAATATTCATTGGTAAAAAAAATTCTTTGAAGTTTGAAGTATTATACAACATATTTAACAAGTATTCATCAGGTAGATGGCAAGGTCAGGAAATTTTTCTGAAGGTTGTGCACTGAATTTAATATTCTTCCTCTATATGCATCATTTTCTGTAAACAAGGTGGCCATAGATTCAAGAAAAAAAAATCCCTGTTGGGGAAAGGCAACAAATTAAAGAAGTTGAAAGTATGAAATGAAGAAGTGCTAATATTACACAACATTTCCTTGTGCTTCATGAAGAAGTACTAGTATTACACAGCATTTCCATGTGCTTCATGAAGAAGTACTAGTATTACACAGCATTTCCATGTGCTTCATGAAGAAGTGCTGATATTACACAGCATTTCCATGTGCTTCATGAAGAAGTACTAGTATTACACAGCATTTCCATTTGCTTCGTGAAGAAGTACTAGTATTACACAACATTCCCATGTGCTTCTTGAAGAAGTGCTAATATTACACAGCATTTCCATGTGTTTCATAAAAAGTACTAGTATTACACAGCTTTTCCATGTGCTTCTTGAAGAAGTACTAGTATTACACAATATTTACATGTGCTTCATGAAGAAGTACTAGTATTACACAATATTTACATGTGCTTCATGAAGAAGTACTAGTATTACACAGCATTTCCATGTGCTTCATGCAGAAGTATTAGTATTA
Organism: Pteria penguin; assembly: GCA_035048485.1. Classification (NCBI taxonomy): domain Eukaryota; kingdom Metazoa; phylum Mollusca; class Bivalvia; order Pterioida; family Pteriidae; genus Pteria; species Pteria penguin. The sequence goes on along the minus strand of CM068588.1, from coordinate 46,419,181 downwards.
CACAGGATTCCCATGTGCTTCATGAAGATGTACTAGTATTACACAGCATTCCCATGTGCTTCATGAAGAAGTACTAGTATTACACAATATTTCCATGTGCTTCATTAAGAAGTTCTAGTACTGGTTCATGTATTACAAAACACAATGTACATATAATTTCTATGTGCTTCATGAAAGCTTATTTCTACTCATTTCAGCCACAGCTTGTAGAGTTAATGGGGAAAGAGAAGTTTGACCTCTATGCAGGAAAGATATGGCAGCTCAAATTTTGTAACGAGTGTTTTGAACACTTACCTAATATCAGTAGTTAATATTTACTAATCATGAAATCTTTGGCATTAACTATATATACAGAAGGTCATGATTATATTCTATTTAAGTGTTTTAAAAACTGTTTATGTTTAATGTACATGTGCTATAATAAACTGTCAAATTGCAAATTTTAAGTCTAATAATTTACTCAAATATTTTTCTTTTTTATCATTTTTGGTTGTAAGAAAGTTCATGGAAACATTGCTTTTAAATTCCAGAACTGTATCATAACATGGTTGTGTCTTTATTTTGAGTGTAAAATTTGTTTCATTTGTTCATAAATTATTGATAGATCTATATTATATGTATGTATTATTTTGCTCGTCTTTTCATTGAACCAGAATGTCTGATGTTACAACAGAATGGCTGTGAATTGTGCCCACTATTAACTTTCATTCTGTGTAATTTTAAATGATGCTTGTTCTTACATTGTTAAAGAAGCTGACTTAAGTTACCTATAATGAGATCAAGTGTGTAGGCTGTACCACTGCTGTTATTTACTAAAGACTGAATGAGCCATTTGTGAGACAGGGTATGAGGCCTGTATGTCAATGTACAGATGTTCTTAATATTACAGAGTAGCAATTGTAAAACCTGTTCACTCCTGTATATATCATAGTGATTTGTGAAATAGTATTATGCTACAGTCTGAATACAAAATATCAATTATAAGTCAAGTTTTCTTCTTTATTTCTATTTAAATGTAAGTGCCATTCAATCTTGCATTCATCATCCTATTAATTTCACCACAGTTAAATTTATCATTCATAAGCACCGAGTCATTTGCTTAGTCGTATTAAGATTTTAGACCTGTATTATAAGTGGTCACATTTAAGTTGGAATCTGTTCAGATGTCAATGCATGTGTATCTAAAGCCAAACCATAACTTTCACTCATACATTAGTCTACTCCAGATGTTCCATACTGAGTTTGTTCCAAAATACCTGTTGTCACACATCGGTTTTACCAAAATGTTCCCTACCGAGTATGTCTGTTCCAGATTATCTGTTGTCATACACTGGTTTTCTCCAATGTTCCATACTGAGAACGTCTGTTCCAGATTATCTGTTGTCACACGTTCGTCTTCTCCAAATGTTCCATACTGAGTATGTCTGTTCCAGATTATCTGTTGTCATATACTGGTCTACTCCAAATGTTCCATCCTGAGTATGTCTGTTCCAGATTATCTGTTGTCATGCATTTGGTCTTTTCCAAATGTTCCATACTGAGTATGTCTGTTCCAGATTATCTGTTGTCATACAGTGGTCTACTCCAAATGTTCCATACTGAGTATGTCTGTTCCAGATTATCTGTTGTCATACATTGGTCTTTTCCAAATGTTCCATACTGAGTATGTCTGTTCCAGATTATCTGTTGTCATGCATTTGGTCTTTTCCAAATGTTCCATACTGAGTATGTCTGTTCCAGATTATCTGTTGTCACACGTTCGTCTTCTCCAAATGTTCCATACTGAGTATGTCTGTTCCAGATTATCTGTTGTCATACAGTGGTCTACTCCAAATGTTCCATACTGAGTATGTCTGTTCCAGATTATCTGTTGTCATGCATTTGGTCTTTTCCAAATGTTCCATACTGAGTATGTCTGTTCCAGATTATCTGTTGTCATACAGTGGTCTACTCCAAATGTTCCATACTGAGTATGTCTGTTCCAGATTATCTGTTGTCATACATTGGTCTTTTCCAAATGTTTCATACTGAGTATGTCTGTTCCAGATTACCTGTCGTGGCTATCATGCATTCATGATGCATATGATATTTACAGCTAGGTCTGTTCCTACAGAATCTGATTCCTTGAACTTTATTTACTTTTATTAAAATTTAAATCTTCAAATTTGCAATTCGTCAATGAAGTATTGTTGTATATATTGTAGAGTTTAATGCTGTTATCCTGACTCTCCAAAGGTAATTGTTCTTAACATATAGCCACCACGTGATGTCTCTATGTAGGAATCACAATCACATCGTAACTTTTTGTACCCTTTAATTATTATCTTAATTAAAGCCATTATAAATTTACGAAATCTCCATATAGAACCATGATGCATGTGTGCCAAACCAATATGGATGAATGTCTGATATGTTTTGATTTGCATGTAGGTATGTGAAAGTGAGTGATACTAAAGTTGTAACCGCTTTGGGTGTAGTCATATATTAAATACTGGTTGTGTGTATTCATACACTCATGTTTACTGCTGTTGGAATCTAGACACATACAAGTATGGAATAAAGGTCATGTTGTTTTCCAAACACTTCAGTAACTTGTAGCAAATAGGCTTGTCTATAAGCTAGATGGAGTGAATCCTGTATTGTCACCACCAAATAGGTTTCTCTACATGCAAGATGGCGTGAATTCTGTATGTCATCACCAAATAAGGTAGTGTACACAAAGATAGGGGTGAATCTGATACTTTCGTCACTAAATTTCTCTTACTAATAAAGATAATGTTGTGTCAAGGTAAGACTTGGAAAAGGTTTGAGTGAATATATAGATACAATGAATTCTCTAACTCTCACAATAAACTTGCTGTCAAAATAATTAATGATATATATCATTGTATTTCTTGCTGCATCATTGACATGTTTCATATTTGTAAACTTGCTACAAACAGAAACCCAAATAATAAATAAATGCTGAAACTTTTTCATTTCATATTTTTTATTTAGAGATTTTCTTTGTACATGCCTCACTTTTTCTCTATTTTTGTAAAGCTGGTTAATGTACAAGAAAGTATTATAATCAAATTGCATTTGTCATCTTCTTCCTCCATTTCCCTGTAGAGAATTCCAGTTTAAGGAATAGAAAATTTCATCTCTTGCACTTGATTCTGAGAGACAGGATCTTTGCAGCCTTATAGTTTGATACATATCAACTGTTAACGGTAAATCAAGTATCATTTTTTTTTCTGAGCCGTTATTGGTTCTGTCTGCAAACTGAAAAGCCAAGAATAAAATAATCAGTGCTTTTACTCCATTTACTACTACTACAACATGATGTATAGGACTATAATGACCATGGCCATTACATGTACTCCATTCACTACTACTACAACATGATATATAGGACTAGAATGACCATGACCATTACATGCACTCCATTTACTACTACTACAACATGATGTATAGGACTAGAATGACCTTGACCATTACATGTACTCCATTTACTAGTACAACATGATGTATAGGACTAGAATGACCATGACCATTACATGTACTCCATTTACTACTACTACAACATGATGTATAGGACTAGAATGACCTTGACCATTACATGTACTCCATTTACTACTACTACAACATGATATATAGGACTAGAATGACCATGAGCGTTACATGTACTCCATTTACTACTACTACAACATGATGTATAGGACTAGAATGACCTTGACCATTACATGTACTCCATTTACTAGTACAACATGATGTATAGGACTAGAATGACCATGACCATTACATGTACTCCATTTACTACTACTACAACATGATGTATAGGACTAGAATGACCTTGACCATTACATGTACTCCATTTACTACTACTACAACATGAGGTATGGGACTAGAATGACCATGACCATTACATGTACTCCATTTACTACTACTACAACATGATGTATAGGACTAGAATGACCTTGACCATTACATGTACTCCATTTACTACTACTACAACATGATATATAGGACTAGAATGACCATGAGCGTTACATGTACTCCATTTACTACTACTACAACATGATGTATAGGACTAGAATGACCTTGACCATTACATGTACTCCATTTACTAGTACAACATGATGTATAGGACTAGAATGACCATGACCATTACATGTACTCCATTTACTACTACTACAACAAGATGTATAGGACTAGAATGACCATGACCATTACATGTACTCCATTTACTAGTACAACATGATGTATAGGACTAGAATGACCATGACCATTACATGTACTCCATTTACTACGACTACAACATGAGGTATAGGACTAGAATGACCATGACCATTACATGTACTCCATTTACTAGTACAACATGATGTATAGGACTAGAATGACCATGACCATTACATGTACTCCATTTACTACAGTACTACTACAACATGAGGTATAGGACTAGAATGACCATGACCATTACATGTACTCCAATTACTACTACTACAACATGGTATATAGGACTAGAATGACCATGACCATTACATGTACTCCATTTACTACTACTACTACATGAGGTATAGGACTAAAATGACCATGACCATTACATGTACTCCATTTACTACTACCACAACATGATGTATAGGACTAGAATGACCATGTCCATTACATGTACTCCATTTACTACTACTACAACATGATATATAGGACTAGAATGACCATGACCATTACATGCACTCCATTTACTACTACTACAGCATGATGTATAGGACTAGAATGACCATGACCATTACATGTACTCCATTTACTACTACTACAGCATGATATATATTATAGAATTATAGAATACAGGGGCAGGTGTGGTGTAGTGGTGATCCGGGTTCGATTCCCGGGTTGCGCCACTATGTTTAAGAGGTTGGTAACCTCCTGCTTCCATGTCGCGATATAACTGAAATATTGTTGAAAGCGACGTAAAACACCAATCAACCAACCAACCAACCAACATGTACTCCATTTACTACTACCACAACATGATGTATAGGACTAGAATGACCTTGACCATTACATGTACTCCATTTACTACTACTACAGCATGATGTATAGGACTAGAATGACCATGACCATTACATGTACTCCATTTACTACTACCACAACATGATGTATAGGACTAGAATGACCATGACCATTACATGTACTCCATTTACTACTACTACAACATGATGTATAGGACTAGAATGACCTTGACCATTACATGTACTCCATTTACTACTACCACAACATGATGTATAGGACTAGAATGACCTTGACCATTACATGTACTCCATTTACTACTACTACAGCATGATGTATAGGACTAGAATGACCATGACCATTACATGTACTCCATTTACTACTACCACAACATGATGTATAGGACTAGAATGACCATAACCATTACATGTACTCCATTTACTACTACTACAACATGATGTATAGGACTAGAATGACCATGACCATTACATGTACTCCATTTACTACTACCACAACATGATGTATAGGACTAGAATGACCATGACCATTACATGTACTCCATTTACTACTACTACAACATGATGTATAGGACTAGAATGACCTTGACCATTACATGTACTCCATTTACTACTACTACAACATGATGTATAGGACTAGAATGACCATGACCATTACATGTACTCCATTTACTACTACTACAACATGATGTATAGGACTAGAATGACCTTGACCATTACATGTACTCCATTTACTACTACTACAACACGATGTATAGGACTAGAATGACCATGACCATTACATGAACTCCATTTACTACTACCACAACATGATGTATAGGACTAGAATGACCATGACCATTACATGTACTCCATTTACTACTACTACAACATGATGTATAGGACTAGAATGACCATGACCATTACATGTACTCCATTTACTACTACCACAACATGATGTATAAGACTAGAATGACCATGACCATTACATGTACTCCATTGACTACTACTACAACATGATGTATAGGACTAGAATGACCATGACCATTACATGTACTCCATTGACTACTACTACAACATGATGTATAGGACTAGAATGACCATGACCATTACATGTACTCCATTTACTACTACTACAACATGATGTATAAGACTAGAATGACCATGACCATTACATGTACTCCATTGACTACTACTACAACATGATGTATAGGACTAGAATGACCATGACCATTACATGTACTCCATTGACTACTACTACAACATGATGTATAGGACTAGAATGACCATGACCATTACATGTACTCCATTGACTACTACTACAGCATGATGTATAGGACTAGAATGACCATGACCATTACATGTACTCCATTTACTACTACCTCTTTATTTTTGCTTCTGTATGCTGACGACACTGTTTTATTTTCTGAAAGTATTGATGGTCTGCAAAATCTGTTGAATACTTTACATGTATATAGTAATAAATGGAATATGAATGTCAATATTGATAAAACTAAAATTGTGGTATTTCGTAATGGGGGACGTGTGCCCAATAATTGCAAATGGTCATATAACGGTGAACAGATTGAAGTTGTTAATAACTTCTGTTATCTTGGCCTAAATCTTATGTATAATGGTAAATTTACACATGCTCAAAATATTTTAGCCTTGCAAGGAAGGAAATGTATGTTCAATATTTTAAATATTTGTAACAACCAATATTTAAATGTGGAATCAAAGTTACATGTTTTTGATATATATGTTAGAAGCATTTTATGTTATAGCTGTGAAGTTTGGGGTTTTATTGAAGGGAAAAGTATTGAGAAAGTTCATACTCAGTTTTGTAAAAGAATTCTTAAATTAAAAAATAATGTACCAAATTTTATGATATACTCAGAACTGGGAAGATTACCATTGCAGCTGTATAGAAAATTATGCATTATTAAATATTGGTTTAAGATTTTAAACACAGACAATTGTATTTTAAAAAGTTTATATGCATACATGTTTGATAATATTGATATGCACAAAAGTTGGTTGAGCAGTGTTCGTGATATTTTACAAAATATGGGCTTAGGGTATATATGGACTGCCCAGACATCATATAATAAGCATTTGTTTTTACATACTTGTAAAACTAGAATGAATGATATTTTTATTCAAGAAATGTCTGTATTTTTTGGAACATCACCAAAATGTAGATTATATAAATACTTACCTGACACCCACTTTTTACAATACTATCTTCGAAAATCTCTACCGACATCCTATATATCTATTCTTTCAAATTTCAGACTTTCAAATCATGATTTATTTATTGAAAGAGGAAGGTACACTAATGTTAATAGAGTAAATAGAATTTGTATTAAATGTAACTCAAATGAAATCGAAGATGAGTACCATTTTATTTTGGTGTGTCCGAAATATAATAATCTAAGAAAATCTTTTATTAAGCAGCATGTGACGTAAAACAATAATCAAACAAACAAACAAAATTAAGCAGTATTATTGGAAGAAACCATCCATGTTCAAATTAGTGCAGCTTTTATCTATTAAAAACAAAGCGTCTTTGTGTAATTTATCAAAGTTTTTGTTTAATGCGCTAAAGTTGAGAAATAATTGAGTTTGTTCTTACCTCTGTGTATTAGTCATATTTGTCTTCATTACTAATTACATGCATATTTATATATGTCCTACTCATTACTCATTAGTTTCATATTGTAATTTTGCTTAAATGTGTATAATTGTACACATATTGTATATATTGTAAATATGATATCTTATGCTGATGAGCCGCAAGGCTAAAAGCAAATAAACAACAACAACAACAACCACAACATGACGTATAGGACTAGAATGACCATGACCATTACATGTACTCCATTTACTACTACTACAACATGATCTATAGGACTAGAATGACCTTGACTATTACATGTACTCCATTTACTACTACTACAACATGATGTATAGGACTAGAATGACCATGACCATTACATGTACTCCATTTACTACTACCACAACATGATGTATAGGACTAGAATGACCATGACCATTACATGTACTCCATTTACTACTACTACAACATGATGTATAGGACTAGAATGACCATGACCATTACATGTACTCCATTTACTACTACCACAACATGATGTATAGGACTAGAATGACCATGACCATTACATGTACTCCATTTACTACTACCACAACATGATGTATAGGACTAGAATGACCATGACCATTACATGTACTCCATTTACTACTACTACAACAAGATATATAGGACTAGAATGACCATGACCATTACATGTACTCCATTGACTACTACTACAGCATGATGTATAGGACTAGAATGACCATGACCATTACATGTACTCCATTGACTACTACTACAACACGATGTATAGGACTAGAATGACCATGACCATTACATGTACTCCATTTACTACTACTACAACATGATGTATAAGACTAGAATGACCATGGCCATTACATATACTCCATTCACTACTATTACAGCATGATGTATAGGACTAGAATGACCATGACCAATGGCTGGGTTTACACACTGCTCATCAGTGTAGGCACCCTCTGTATATAATGGCTAGGTTTACACACTGGTCATCAGTGTGAACACCTTCTGTGTATAATGGCTGGGTTTACACACTGGTCATCACTGTGGACACCCTCTGTGTATAATGGCTGGGTTTACACACTGGTCATCAGTGTAGGCACCCTCTGTATATAATGGCTGGGTTTACACACTGGTCATCAGTGTGGTCAACCTCTGTGTATTAAGGCTGGGTTTACACACTGGTCATCAGTGTGGACACCCTCTGTATATAATGGCTGGGTTTACACACTGGTCATCAGTGTGGACACCCTCTGTGTATAATGGCTGGGTTTACACACTGGTCATCACTGTGGACACCCTCTGTGTATAATGGCTGGGTGTACACACTGGTCATCATTGTGGGCACCCTCTGTGTAAAATGGATGGTTTTACACACTGACCATCAGTGTGGACAATCTCTGTATATAATGGCTGGGTTTACACACTGGTCACCGGTGCGGACACCCTCTGTATATAATGGCTGGGTTTACACACTGGTCATCAGTGTGGACACCTTCTGTGTATAATGGCTGGGTGTACACACTGGTCATCAGTGTGGACACCCTCTGTGTATAATGGCTGGGTTTCCACACTGGTCATCAGTGTGGACACCCTGTGTACTATGGTTGGGTTTACACACTGGTCATCAGTGTGGACACCTTCTGTGTATAATGGCTGGGTTTACACACTGGTCATCAGTGTGGGCACCCTCTGTATATAATGGCTGGGTTTACACACTGGTCATCAGTGTGGACACCTTCTATGTATAATGGCTGGGTTTACACACTGGTCATCAGTGTGGACACCTTCTGTGTATAATGTCTGGTTTACACACTGGTCATCAGTGTGGACACCTTTCATGTATAATGGCTGGGTTTACATACTGGTCATCAGTGTTGACACCTTTCGTGTATAATGGCTGGGTTTACACACTTGTCATCAGTGTGAGCACCTTCTGTGTATACATTTACATGTCACTTGGATGGTGATAGTATCTGCCTAATTCACTGCATTGAAATTTATACTTATGCCAAACTAAAGCTGTGAAATATATTTTACATGCTTTGACTACAGTTACAAAAGTTTGGTTTTTACTATCTCATCATAAAAACCATACACCAGTGAGACACAGCTGAGATTTGAATCTGAACAGCTGAAATGTTATCTACAATTACCCTGTTTTGTCCTCCTTATTGAGATTTGGATATAGCTCAGCTATGCTTCCTTCAAGTCTTCCAGCAAACTCTACATGCCGTTTAGAATGCACAGACTTCATTTTGTTTGTCCAGATTGACAAAAGATTCATAGAACCTGCAATAATAATTATTAAATGGTTCAATACTGTAATCTCTTGATACTCCTTATTATCTTTTCATTGTTTATATCTTAACTTTATTCTCTATCTTAAAAATAGGGACACAAACACAAACAAAAGACATGGACATCTATAGACAACAGACATGGACATCTATAGACAACAGACATGGACATCTATAGACAACAGACATGGATACCATATACAGGAGACATGAATATCTATAAACAAGAAACATGAACATCCATAGACAAAACATCTATAGACAACAGACATGGACATCAACAGACAAGAGGCATGTTCATCCATTGACAACAGACATAGACATCAACAGACAAGAGGGATGGACATTCATAGATAAGAAACATAAACATCCACAGAGAAGAGGTGTGGACATCAATGTACAGGAGGTATGGACATATATAGACAAGAGACATGAACATCCACACATAAAAGACATAAACAGCCATAGACAACATACAAGAGGGATGGACATTCATAGACAAGAAACATGAACATCCACAGGCAAGAGACATAAACATCCATTGACAACAGACAAGAGGCATGAACATTCATAGACAACAGACATGGACAACCATAGACAAGAAACATGGACACCACACACATCATCCATAGGCAACAGACATAGACATCAACAGACAAGAGGCATGTTCATCCATTGACAACAGACATAGACATCAACAGACAAGAGGGATGGACATTCATAGACAAGAAACATGAACATCCACAGAGAAGAGGTGTGGACATCTATGTACAGGAGGTATGAACATCTATAGACAAGAGACATGAACATCCACACATAAAAGACATAAACAGTCATAGACAACAAACAAGAGGGATGAACATTCATAGACAACAGACATGGACATCCATAGACAAGAAACATTGACATCCATACCCTTAGCAAAAAGAAATGCATTCATTTTCAATTTGTATTCCATTTCAGTCCTTTCCATTTATTTCACATTTTCTTTAAAATGGATTGCATGTCAATACTAATGCCTATTTGGAGTTTCCATTTAAATGACCATTTTTCTTTCATATCACATTCTTTTTGCATTCAGTTTCCCTTTCTTTTCCATTCTTTTAGAGATAGGTTATGCAAATGAGATGCTAATTCTTATGACATCAGAAAAATGGATAAATAAATGTTTTCAATATCCTTTGCATAGAAACCATTTATATTATGTCATTAGAATGAAATGGTAAATGGAAAATGAATGCACCAGGTATTTCCAATAATGAAATCATTTATATGATGTCATTCAAATGAAATATTAAATGGTAGAAATGATTGTCTATAGCTACTGAAAGAGGCAGAGGATACACATATCTCCTTACTATCAAAGCTTTGTAAGTTTGGCAATCATAAACCGTGGAATGCAGAATATGGTAAAATCGTTGAAACATGAAACTACTGCATTCAGAAAAATTTATTTTCTAATCACTGTTATCAATACTATGTTCAAACATTCTCACCAGAGAACAGATATCATCACATTGTGAAATGAATTGTTAAATTATTAAGTTTTGGAGTATTTGCTTTTTCATTGAACAGTCTTCAAAATTTTTCATTGAATCCATGTGGACAAAGAAAATGCCTTTTCATTATGTTACAAAATGGTGCTGAGTTTTACAAATTTAAAAATCCCTACATATCACTATCTATTTCATGTATAGTCAGTACTGAAAATGTTGCACATTGATAACATAATCCTTGGAATATACACATATCTAACAGAATGAATCTACATTACACATTAATCCATTTAAACTTTACAGTTTCCATTCACACAATATTCAAACACAATGAATCTACACTACACATTTATCCATTTAGTTTTATACAAGTAGTTTCCATTCACATGATACCAGACACAATGAATCTACACTTTACATTAATCCATTTAGCTTTAATCTCCATTCACTTAATATCTAACACTTTAGTTTCTTTGCTGCCCGGAATCGCAAGTTTCCAATTTTGTTTTGAACGATTTGCATAAAAGTTTTTGGAGTCACATCATCCACTTCAAATTTTCTGCATTTTGCATACATATACTCTGAAAAAGTGAAGATATGTCATATACATACTCTATATACAAATCAAAAGCAACAGGAAATGGCTATAAGTATCTGGAGTCGAGGAGAATATAACCTTCATATTCCCTGGCCTTTCTTAGTGGTTACAAATATGACTGTATAATTTTGTTAACTGATTTAAAGCAGCAACGTACAAAACAAATAAATATTAAATTAGATGAATAGTACTGATATAACTTCAGAAATTTACTATCTTGATAGTAAGTACCTCTTAATGCCTCCATTTTGTGAGTATTAAGGCCTTTTACTCCTTTTGCATCCATCAACTCTTCCTTTGTAAACACAAGGTCGAGAATCTTATTTAGGAGGAAAACACTTTTATTTTTCGCAGCCATGGCCCTCATCTCTGCAATTCATAGTTTGGATGGGTTGACAAGGACGTCAACAAATTTATTATTTTGATCACTTATTAAAGGCACCAGTCGCTAGAAAAATGAAGAGAATATTTCATTATCTTCGATGTATGTTTTAATATCTTAAAAATACATATATACACACGTCAAGAGCAATATATGTATATAATTTAGTTACATATGTATATTTTTAATGAACACCCCAAATAATCAGATTGAATATAAGAATTACCTCTTCCTCTGGTGGAGATGACACATTCTCAAAGTCAAGGTTAGCAGACACTGCAGGCAATTGGATGTTGTAATGTTGCGAGCTTGTTGCAGAAAAAGTGTATGTGTGTAATTCCCTTGTAAGTACGTTCAGGAATGACAGTATCTTTGTTTGGTCATTAAAATCTAAATATCTGTAGTAATCTAGAAAAAAGACAAAGAAGAATTGCGTCCTGTTCAATAATATTTTTCCCAAAGTACTTAGGAATAATTAAATGCATTTCCAAGCTAGAGGCTAAGTAGAAAAGGGATAAACACTTCCAACAAGGTACAAAATGTATATGTATTTCACACATTATAGATTGTCTTCGATTGAGTGATTAAGGCTCATTTTGGCCTCTTGTTGTATAATATCTACAAAAAAACAAAATTAATGATTGTGAAGAACCTGTGTTGATATGCTGTTAGAAATACATATTTTTAAAATCACTTGTTTCATAACTCAAAATTAAGTATATCATACCAATGATACTTTGAAGTGACTTTGATCCCCCATTTTCATTGAAGTCTGAGGAGTGAGTTGGTATAGGCACATGGCTATTGTACCCATATTCAGAAAAACCAGCTGCTGTTGAATTGCCCTAATGAAAATGAAAAGGTTTATTAACACACACAAATACATACACATACATACATATACATATATATACATATAAAGCCAATCAAATTTCTTGTTTCATTTATATATACATGTATTAAACTTAAGATCTTAAGATGAACAAATCCAGGGATAACAGTAGTACATTCATTCATTTAATAGTGATGGAAAAAAAAATTCAAAACATTCTCTGACATTAGCTTGTGTATATTCAAATATAGATATATAGAATTATTGATATCAGTAATCCAATTTATTGATACTAACATGGTCATTAATTTTAACTATTGAGATCATTAAATGGATAACAGCTAGTATCTCTACATTCTACAATATACAGGGGAAAAGGCCGAGGATGAAATAGTGTTATAGGCTGTGATTGAAAAATGAAAACTGCTATGTATACTAACCCTTAATTCATTGTCCTGAGTCACTGAATAAATATCTTCACAGATCACAGCATTTAACCCGCTGGATATGGCTCCTGCTAGATCCATGCACTGGGTGACTGAAGATTCTTCATTTGGTGGCGTCCTCGCCTTCAACTCCTGTGATATCTTGACAGGAGTTCTTGTTCTGGGTGGCGTCATCGATTTTGACTCTTGGGTTAATTTGACAGGAGATCTTGTTCTGGGCGGCGTCCTCGCCTTCAGCTCTTGGGTTAACTTGACAGGAGTTCTTGTTCTGGGTGGCGTCCTCGCCTTTGACTCTTGGGTTAACTTGACAGGAGTTCTTGTTCTGGGTGGCGTCCTCGCCTTCGGCTCTTGGGTTAACTTGACAGGAGTTCTTGTTCTGGGCGGCGTCCTCGTCTTTGACTCTTGGGTTAACTTGACAGTTCTAGCTTTGGGAGGCGTCTGTGTCTTCAATTCTTGGGTTAGCTTCACAGGAGTTCTAGTTTTGGTTGACGCCCTCACCTTAGATTCTTCTGATGCAGAAATACTTGGTTTTGAGTGCATATCCTCTATATTTGCAAAGGCCATGGCCTCCCTTAATTTGAGCAACTTTGACTTATTTGTAGCTGCCACACCTTTTTTGTTTCCTTTAGAGGCTGTCTCATTACTTTTTGCATTTGCACTAACTGACTTCATTAATTTCTGATCCCTTGTTATGGTAGTATCTTTTGTTTCCGCCTCAATGGCCCGTTTCAAACCAACGCTGGCCCCTCTTTTACCACTCATTTTCACTTCCTTCGCCAGGTTTTGTAATAAAATGAACGCATCGTCCTTTTTCAGGTCGATGTCATCTTTTTTAATTTGGCCTTTAACCGATCTGCACTTTGCCAAACCTAGAATAGAATTTAAAAGCTTATGTCATGAACATCAATACTATTAATTTAAGACTTCAAGGAAACACGTTTGAAATAAACATGTAACAGAAGACACTTAATCCACGAATAACCCAGTTCTGACGAGGAAGAGGGGTGGGGACGTAGATATGCAATGTGGATCCGCCAATTTTTAAATAATCGGGCATGTTTACATTCGAATGTTTCGTTTGGTTTGACGCCCATGCTAAGATTATTTAACATGCCCAGCATTCTTTGACACGGGTGCCGGTTTACCTCCCCCGATCCACTGACCTTACACGTATTTTATGTTCGATAGGACTAACATATAAAAATGTACCACACGCCGCACAATGGATCCACCATCTGATTTTTCTGCACAACAGCAATAACAATTATAATTGTCCTAATGGCACAATTAAAATACCTTTCCTATCCCTCCCACCCTCACGGCAACAAATTTTTTTTAATCCTACCCAATTATTCTTGGTACTGCCATTTTGTGAGAAATACGAAACTTTTTCACTAGTACTCTTAGTACTAGCTCTTTCTCTACCAAATAATAATTTTACGATCGAAGTTCAAGGTCAAGGTTTGTATGTCAAATGTTTTTGTACCAACTGTAGAACTTGTCATTGTGACTGTGTGTGAAATATCAATTGCCAAGATCTTGTACTCTTGTTGATAATTCAGCTTTCAAAATTTATCAACCAAATAACTATATTACATGTATAAGGTCAAAGGTCAAGGTCACTACCGGTAGGTGAGTAGGTCAAATGTCTTGGTATTAAAATAAAGTGCTTGTTATGAATATATGTGAGAAATTTGGAAGCCTTATCCCTTACACTGTAAAAGAGATCTGCTTTCAGAACTTCTAAACTGGACGGACAGACAGACAGGGTATTTCCAATATAATCCCAAAATTTGCGGAAGGTATAATAAAATTCAATTATTGTTCATTAAAATGTAGCGAGCTAAGCAAGGAATATCCTCTCACAAAAATTCAAAACCACCCAGACCGTCAACCGACCAAATAGAAATTTAAATAGAAAAAGTAGCCAATTATTTTCTCATACATGTAACAAACTACTTGGTCGGATTCACGACGGGGTGGCCATGAGTTCGATCCCGCCACGACGACACTTGTATACTACCGACCGGTAAATTACTTAGATCCCGCACTTAATTTGTTTTCGATCGAAAGTGCAATATGCTGGATATACAATGTATGTATCATGTATAATTAAGCCAATAATTTGTGATAACTTTACTTGTACTTAAATAATGTTCGCTGACTACTTTACTACAGTTATTCGGTCCCTGATTGCGATTAAAAATCGTTGTTTTTTGTGTTACTTTGTGATTTGTTTCTGAATCACAAAATTAAAATGTATATATATTCTAATATTTATTCAAATCTTCTTCTCATTAAACGAGTGCCAAGACTCCAGGCCGGGCATGTATATTCAGGGTAAAAATATTCACGTACACATTATTACAATGTTATTTAATATAAAAGCAGAGATGCATAGCATAAAAACCAGAGACATGTCTCTGATATAAACAATTTAGTAATGTTAAGAACTATACTTACTTCCAGAAAAGAATACTTTTCCGTCGTAAGGCATTTCCTCTATGTATTCAGTGCCATCCTCCTTCAAATTTGAAGTTTCAAATTTAACTGTTACATTCACGTCGTTGTTAAATTCAACTTTAAGCTTTGGTAATAGTTGAACAGTCGAATCAATCGAAAAATAAACAAGAAAATATGGATCGTCTTTATCAAAAGCCGCCATTTTCAAAACGAAGAGTTGCAGTTTCAGCGCGCAGATCTTGTATGAATTAAATCCGTGATAAGACGACCTCTTTGAAGTTGACCATTCCCTTGACCACCCACTGCTTTCTTAGAACTGACCGGTGATTGCGTAACCCGTTTCATAGCAACTATCTACGGCCAGTTTGATGAAGGCGATTGCATGTGGTTACTTGGGAATTTTTGACGGTGAAATGGAGAATTCGAAGAGTGTAACTAAACGAAAGGGGGCATACAAGAGAAAAGTAAGTAAATGATACATGTGCAGTTTCAAGTACTTGGCAAATATGTATAATGTATGCAAATTGTATTGATGATAATAATATGCGTCATGCTCCTCTCTATCTCTCTGTGTGTGTGTGTATATATATATATATATATATATATATATATATATATATATATATATATATATATATATATATATATATTATATATATATATATTCACATTACGTCATGGAGGGACTTATTACTCTAAATTTTCTTTACATTCAATGTAAGAAATTTAATTTATCAAATTTGTATGCCAGGTAATTAATTATAGTGTGAAAATAAATGTTAAATGTGCAAAAAAAAAAATTTTTTTTTAATTCCTCCTAGGTACTGCAGGAATAGGTATCAAATATCAAAGGTTACGGTACCCATATTAAACAAAGGAAAAATCAAGAGAAATGCGAGCGAGTCCCTCCGAAGAGAAATACAGCTCTTACAACCCACAAATCTTAATCTTGGTGAAAAGGTTCTATTCTCATAGCAGTGACGGATCTAATACTTCCTTTGCCTGGGGTTGAGAGTTCATTTCGTCCATTTTTTTTTATCAAAATATGCCCCAGAAATATAGGGCTTTTGATAAAATGTTTAATTGGTCACTGCCTCCCAGGGAGGGGCTTACGCGCCACCCCTGGACCCACCACTGATATAATTACAGTAGTTGAATGGGGTAGGGGTGAGGATCCACCATCTCCCATCCATTGCCTCCTCTATTTTTAGAGCGGTTTTTCTGATATTGGATAATTCTTGTCTTACAGAAATCAACAGATTACGCAGTCAGTTCTGACGTTCCCGAAAAAGTTGTTTCCCTTCCTAAACTTGAAGTGATTGAAGAAGTTTGTCAGGCAGAGAGCACTGAGCGACTTTTAGTACGTGATGATACCAGCACATATTTTACATGGCATAATACCCCAACGGCAACAAAAAGTGACTTGACGGAACTAGCAGACAACATTTGTGACTTAGAATCTGTTGAGGATTTTCCACAAGGTGATAACGAAAATAATCAATGTTATAACTTATCATGTGATGGGCCCTTCGATGAACAGTTCAAAGAGATATTTGAAGGACTCCAGCAGGAGGCTAAAGTCCGAGATGCGGATTTATTGGCCGATGAGGAGGGCATTGATACTATTTACGATCCGGAAGTCATTGTGCATTTTGGCGAGACTGTTGTGAATAACACTTTAAATATTGAATTGGAAGCTTCAAAAAAATCGGAAAAGAGTCCAGGAGAAGAGTCTCTTTATCCTGAATCACCACATACGCTCGGAACTACAATTTTACTCATATGTTGTTTCATGATACGTTTCCGTCTTCCCGATGAAGCAATATCATACTTACTACAGTTATTAGCGTGCATTTTACCACATGGTCATAAACTGATGGGAAGTCTGTATCATTTCAAGAAGTTTCTACATAAATTTACTAGTGACGTGCTGCCGTCGATAATGTATCATTGTAATGGTTGCTACGAAACTGTTGGCAAACACCAGCGAGCATGTCCAAGTTGTCACAAATCCCTTACGGAGTCTGGTGCAGTGGCGTACTTTATCCACCTTCAGTTAATATCGCAATTAGCGTCCTTATGGAAAAATTCTACCTTTTGCCATCTGGTTCGGACTCATCCTTTTGAACATTTGAGTAACGTTTCAGCGGGTCATCTCAGGGATATTTACGATGGTGAAATATATAAGGCATTGTTTGAAAAAAATGGCATTCTTAGTGAGAAAAATAACCTATCTTTTTCAATGAATACAGATGGAGCACCATTGTTCAAATCTTCAAATGTTAGCATATGGCCCGTGTATATGTTAATAAACGAACTTCCAATCGCACAAAGGAAAAAACGTCATTTCTCCTTGCTTCATGGTGTTTGGGTTTCATTTTTTTTTTTCATTTTTAAAGCCATTGTTTGATGAATTAAAAATGCTGGAGTCGACCGGTCACACATTTACAGATGACAAAAATCAAGTTTTCACATGTAAATGTATACTTCTCACATGTACTTGCGATCTGCCTGCTCGTGCCCTGGTTTACAACTGTAACCAATTTAATGGCGAATTCAGCTGCTGGTATTGTTTACAAAAAGGGGAAACTTTCAAACACGATACCGGTGGAATATCACACATTTTCCCGTACATTAACGATAACCCAAAAGGACCCCCGAGAACTAGGCAGAGCGTTCTCCGGGATGCTACTGATGCTGCTAACAAAGTCAGGAACAACGTGACGAAGTCAACTGTTTATGGCCACAAAGGGAAATTCTGGTTTCTTTACCTAAAACAGTTTGATGTTATAAAAAACTGCGTTATAGATTATATGCATGGCGTTTGCCTTGGAGTTACAAAACAACTACTGACATTTTGGTTTGACAAGAAATATAAAACGGAGGCATATTCCGTTTTTAACGATAAAGAAAAGGCAAATAACTTACTTCGACAAATTATACCAACTATGTATGTCACACGTATTCCGCGATCGTTAGATGATCTAATTCACTGGAAATCTTCTGAATACAGGAACTTTCTTTTGTATTGGGGTATTCCGATTTTAAAGAATATACTTCAAAATGAACATTACGTCCATTTTTGCTTACTTGCCAGGTCAATATTCATTCTCTCGAAAGAAAACGTAACACTTGAAGAAGTAAATACTGCAGAGAGTGCACTGTTCTTATTTGTTGAGATGTACCCAACATTATATGGAAAACGTTTCATGACATTAAATACACACCAGCTCGTTCATTTATCGGATTGCGTCAGAAATACAGGACCACTGTACGTAAACAATTGTTTCATTTTCGAAGACTTAAATGGTTATATAATAAAACACATTCATGGAACACAAGGAGTAGACACACAGTTAAAAAATGTAATTACACTCCTCAAAGTTCCAGTCATTATGTTTGAAAAATTCATGAAGGGCAGTGCAGACGAATCGGTAATATCACTATATCATGAACTTGATGATAGTGTTTCCGAACGGCATTCAGATCGGAGTGACATAGAAGATGGTGTCCGACCTTTAGGGAGAATATTACCCAAGATATTGGCAAATGAAGATCTACAGAAGACACTGAAATGTGGCATTTTATCTGAAAACATAACATATTTTCAAAAGATAAACATGTATAGGAAAGGGTTCTATGTGTATGGATCAGAATATGAGAGATTAGAAAAACAACAGCAACACATTGTTACATGTTTAGTTAGTGGAGAGTACAGGTTTTATAAAGTAATGTGCTTTATCCAATCCGTGGAAAAAAATTCTGATCGCGTTGTCAACTTGGCAAAAGTCAAGGCCTGCCCGAAGATACGAGCCATAGCAAACATATGGGAAGTTTCCCTGTCAGATGAAATTGACTATATCCCAATATCATGCATTATGAATGTCAATAATATCGTATTTTCTGACAAAAACTGTTACATCTGCCCGTCTCCAAATCGCTATGATCGTGACTAATTAAGACTACATGTATAGAAATGTAGTTCTACCATTTTTATTAAATAAATGGTTCAAATTATAAATGGTATAAGAATGTGTTGATGGCTCCGAAAATTTCACTATGGCTAAATTTCAATATCATTTTTCTGAAAAATGTAAAATAAATGCCTGCTTTCGTCAATTTATTTCGCATTTATTCATGAAATGGAAAATAAATTCTCTGCAGAAAAATGTTCCTTACAGGATACTGTTCAAAATAATGAAAAATAAATGCGTAAAAAATGAAAACTTGAAATTCAATTGAAACATAATGGAAAATAAATGGTAAATATCCATTTCTTTTTGCTAAGGGTAGACAACAGACATGGACAACATACACAGATGGCATGAACATCCATAGACAACAGACATGAACATCCATAGACAACAGACATGGACATCCATAGATATCAACAGACAAGAGGCATGTTCATCCATAGACAAGAGACGTGAGGGATCTTTTATGTCCCTTGCCTACCATTACACGGGTCCTCATATTTCACCGTCTCATCCGAAAGACAGGACACTTGTGTACCCATGCGGGAGTCAAACCCGGAACCTTTTGATCACCAGCCTAGCACCTCATCTACTGAGTCACACCAGCTTCAACAGACATGAACTACTGAGGACAAGAGGCATGAACATCCGTGGACAAGAGACATGAACATCCATGGACAAGAGGCATTAACTACCGTGGACAAGAGGCATGAACTACCGTAGACAAAATGCATGAACAACCGTGGACAAGAAACATGAACTACCGTGGACAAAAGGCATAAATATCTGTGGACAAGAGGAATGAACATCCATGGACAAGAGGCATGAACATCTGTGGACAAGAGGAATGAACATCCATGGACAAGAGGCATGAACATCCATGGACAAGAGGCATGATCATCTGTGGACAAGAGGCATAAATATCTGTGGACAAAATGCATGAACATCCGTGGACAAGAGGCATGAACATCTGTAGACAAGAAACATGAACATCCGTGGACAAGAGGCATGAACAACTGTGGACAAAAGGCATGAACATTGAACATCCATAGACAAGAGACATGACCATGTGTAGACAAGAGACATGAACATCCATAGACAAGAGACATGAACATCCAGAGACAAGAGACATGAACATCCAGAGACAAGAACATCGGTAGACATGAGACATGAACATTCATAAACAAGAGACATGAACACCCGTAGACAAGATACATGAACAACCATGGACAAAAGGCATGAACATTGAACATCCATAGACAAGAGACATGACCATGAGTAGACAAGAGACATGAACATCCATAGACAAGAGACATGACCATGAGTAGACAAGAGACATGAACATCCATAGACAAGAGACATGGCAATGTGTAGATGAGAGACAAGAGCATCCATAGACAAGACACATGAACATCCAGAGACAAGAACATTCCTAGACATGAGACATGAACATTCATAGACAAGAGACATGAACACCAGTAGACAAGAGACATGAACATCCATAGACAAGAGACATGGCAATGTGTAGATGAGAGACAAGAGCATCCATAGACAAGACACATGAACATCCAGAGACAAGAACATTCCTAGACATGAGACATGAACATTCATAGACAAGAGACATGAACACCAGTAGACAAGAGACATGAACATCCATAGACAAGAGACATGAACACCCATAGACAAGAGACAAGAACATGTGTAGACAAGAAACATGAACATCCATATACGTAAAAGAGACATGGACATCAATAAACAAGAGACAATGACTTCCATAGAAATTTTTATGATGTTACTGTACCTGAAGTAGGCTTGGTCATTTGTTCTTCCATGAGAGTCTTCTGACGTTTGGCAGGTGAGGGTTGCAATGTTGTTTCTGCCTTGTTCATGTCTTGTTTCTCTCGTTCTGTCATCTTCTCAAACCTTAATACAATAACAAAAACATCTAATAACTGAATGCATGTAATTCAATGTATACAAACTGAATGCATGTAATTCAATTCAATGTATACAAACTGAATGCATGTAATTCAATGTATACAAACTGAACGCATGTAATTCAATGTATACAAACTGAATGCATGTAATTCAATGTATACAAACTGAATGCATGTAATTCAATGTATAACAGACAGTTTGCTGACCTTATGCTGAACAGAGTATGGTCACAAAAACTTTATTACTGTGAAATATTATATTATCACGGGTTCCAATTTTTGCTGTCTCAATACAAAACATTAATTAATGAGTTTTGATCAGTAACATTTCAGTTTAATAAAATAATAAATTTCTGTTTGCCTGAAATCACTATGTAAAAAACGAAGAAGTATTAAAGGGTAAACCATATCTCATAGTCCATGGAATAAAAGCACAATATCGTGTATAGTACGTGTCATATTCAGACAAATGTGAACCCCAATAAAAATCGAGGTGAGACCAGGTGCCCAGGAGGAGTAAGCGTCCTCTGGCTGCATGCAACACAGTCGCAAAAGACCTGCAGCAACTTTTCAAGTCGAAGAAGTAAATACATAAATATAATAAATATAACATTTTTGTGGTGTTTGGAGAAAAGGTTTTTCAACAAATTGTCAGCATTCCAATGGGTACTAACTGTGCCCCACTTCTGGCTTATATATTCCTTTACTCATACGAAGCTGAATTCATTCAGTATTTGCTTTCGCAAGGAAAGAAACAATTAGCTCTCGGCTTCAATTTCACTTACAAATAAATAGATGACTTGTTTTCAATTAATAATCCTTCATTCGCAGATTACCTTAGCATCATCTGTCTAAGTGAACTGGAGGTCAAAGAAACCACAGAAAGTAGTACATGTAATTCTACTTTGTATTTAGATATTATGTTGTCTTTCGACATTAATGGTATATTTAATACCTCACTATATGACAAATCTGACGATTTCAATTTCACTATCACAAACTTTCCTTTCATAAGTAGCAATATTCTATCATTGCCAGCATACGGCGTATTCTTATCTCAGTTAATACGTTATTCCAGAGCATATTCAAATTACAATGACTTTGTTCTGAGGGCTAGGCGACTTTCAGATAAGCTACTCAACCAGGGTTATATATGTGCTAGACTAACAACGTCACTGAGGAAGTTCTATGGTCGTTACGAGACTCTTATTACTCAATATGATATCTCGTTATCCAGACTTTTAAATGATATCCTGGACAAGGACCGATTCCGATCATTTTACACCGATTTCACACCTTCTATACTAGAAGGCTACCTACTTTGACTTCTCCATATATAAATATATATGGAATTTACAAGAAATTCTACTGGGTATATGTGACAGGTGTTGCTAGCAAACAGGAGATGCTCACTCTCTCCGTGCAACTGATCTCACTCCATCATGGGGGTTCACATATGCTCTTCAAGTAGACATTTTTTGTTATTTTCTATTTTGTATGTCCTCTGGTTTCATGATTTTCAGACTTGTGGTTTGGATTTATCCATCACCTTTATATACATGTATGAACACATGAAGGAGACAAGAACATGAAGTCAAATTTTCCTATTCAATCCATGAAATGTTGTTTAACGGAAATTCCAGTGTTGGAAATGCAAAGGAACAAATGTCTGTACATATACGTATTATGTCAAATCAAGTATAGTAAAAAAAAGTTACGATGGTTACTTTGTAAGGTCAGGTCCCAAAATATTGGTTAACATTCTTGAAAGAGGAATCTGAAATTGCATTAGATCCCTATATCGACCACAGAACTTATGTGTTACACATTGAAAAAAGAGTTTGTTTACAAGAGGTAGCAATACAGAATAACAGCTACATTGTAATTGGAATTCATTAATAATTAAACCTGATAACTTGATCAATTCATTTCACAATCATGGTCATCCCATTATCCTGTCAGAGTTTCTTCAATATTAATATAACTGTGCTAGATATTCCTTAAATACACAATACAGCTGTGGGAGTAACGCACAGGAATAATATATGGAGGTGGATGCCGTATATAAGTTTACAAAAATACAGCTTGCAACTACATTAATTTTTTACTTAATATATTCATTTCCTTGATATTATTTGTGGAATGTAAATTCATGTCAGTGCATGCAGCCTGGAAATTATGAAAATTGCAATCACATGCATAAAAATGTATTTCACAGTACAATGACAAACATATGAAAAAGTAATGAGTATTTTTAGATTTTATAAAAATAGAATAGTCCTAAACTGAGCAAATGTCCCTCACCGAAGTAAAGGGATAGCTACTTTGCAAGGAAATTAATATGTACACAACTAAAAGTTACTGCAACTTTCACTTTGGAGAAATGACCTTGAGACAAGAGCAACGCTAAGCGTAGCATCCCCTCGCATGGCATAAAATGTAAATACACTTAAAATGTTGTAATTAATGTGTTGTCAAAGGTTTTATAAAAACATATTTGTGATGTTGACCTTTCAGAATTTGACCCTGAGACAAGGTCATGACACTTCCTTGGGATGTAAGCAACAATCATGTGTAATATTGAAATCCATCAAGGTGCTTAAACAGTTATGGCCTGGACAAGGTTTTACCATTCCAGCCCACTGTGACCTTGACCTTAAGAATTTGACCCTGAGACAAGGTCATGACACTTCCTTGAGATGTAAGCAACAATCATGTGTAATATTATTGAAATCCATCAAGGCGTTAGAATTTATGGCCCTGAAAAGCGAACACACACACACATACATACATACACATACAGACAGTGGCATTACTATATCCCGTACGCAACAAGTTGCGCGAGGGGATAATAAAGATCAAGACACACTCTTGTGAAAATTATGTCGGATGTAGCATAACGAATATTTATTAAATTTGCTAATTAAATCACATAGTTAGGACAGACATACTCCTGGGGTTAAACTGGTTAGTTAATCACTGGTATTTAGTTCAGACAAAACTACTGGGGTTAAACTTGGATCTACAAATAGATGGACAGAGTTGATGATTCTAGTATCCACCAATAAGTTCTTGTTAGCAGCAGTAAAGCATTTACAGCAATGCCATCTATATTCTCTTCTAGATACATATGTAACAACAATATTATAGACTTTACTTCTCTAGTTCCTTCCATGTTCGTTCCTGATCAGAATCTACGTCCATTTTCTCCTCCTTTAATGACGTCTTCACAGGAGATTTTGTATCCTCTGCTGACGGCTTTTTACATTCCAGAAGACAGTCTAGAATAGCTTTATGCTGTGGTGAGGTGTCCGCATGGGAACGAATTAAACTCTCTAATTCAAACCACATCTGACGATACTGCTCATCCCTGCAAAGAAGAAGTCTTACTTTTACTTAAATTCAAAACACTCATATATGCATACCAAAACAAATACTGCTGAGAATGAAACTTAATAAAAACAATGTAAGTTAATCAGAATTTTCCGCTACAGTCCATTGCTGAGAAAGGTAGAAGTTACTCATGCTTGAAGTGTTTCCACTGCAGCTCACTGTTGGAGTTGAGTTTACTCACCGTTTCTGACCATTTCAATCACAAACTGTTGGTGTTCAGTTTACTCACCGTTTCTGATCATTTCAATCACAAACTGTTGGTGTTCAGTTTACTCACCGTTTCTGATCATTTCAATCACAAACTCTTGTTGAGACAGACAGGGTTTACTCACCGTTTTGGGCCTTTTCCTCTGGAGCCCAGGGTTGAAATAGGAAGGGCTTCATTTCTGTTCTCCATGCCTACCACATGGTAAATAGCTTTCTTGCATTCCAGAACATCATCATCATCCAGCTTGTCCCTGATAATCATATTGGGTAAGGGATCTATATGCTACAAAGAGTACAGTTCATTCTCTTTAAGTTGAACAGGTACAAATAAAAAGTTCACAATTGACAAAATTCCAAGAAACTTCAGTATGCTGGAGCTTGGGCTCTACAAAATTATTTGGCTTATCAGAAGTTTGTGTTGACTATGTTTGATATATTGAAAATGTGGCTCTTTTGTACAGGATGTTATTATGGATGGTATTACTTGCAAGATATGACACTCAAACAGGGCTGCAGTATTTCTGGTACCTCATGAACTTATGAAATTTTTTGCAATGACTGGAATATTTTCCATTGAATTATATACAATTAGATACCCTTATAATTTACAGATATGCAATTCTGTTTACTAGTTTGTTGTTGTCATGAACGATTATGAGCATTTTGGGATACCAGCAAACCAGAAAAAACTAAATCCTTGAATTCACTTCCTGTAAAACAAGGTGAGTTCCCTAAGAGTGAACATGGTTCTAAAACTCATCCTCTTCAACAACAGATGAAAACTACATGTCACATGTCATAAAAATGCATGTCACATGTCATAAAATATCTTGGTTAATAGTTTCAGCCCTATCCTGAAACTTCCAAACCAAAAATTAAATATACATATAACAAGAGGCCCAAGTGGGCCTATATCGCTCACCTGAGTACCTAGATTATCAGTCATGCATGAAGGAGAATTCATTTATTTTTGCATTAATGTGACTAAGTCAACACAGATGTTGAAAATATGTCAAATTTTATTTCAGGCTAGAATAAAAAACAACACTTTTTTGCACATCCATTCAGGTGATTTTGATATTAAGCATTTCCTTTGTCTCTGCAAGAAGTCATTCAGGGCAACAAGTTAGTCATTTTCTTTAGGTGGGGCCTTTTGTTGACTGATTTCAAGTCTGGGTCATGAACAACAATTGTTTCAAAATATTGTCCAGATCTAACTTAAAATTGCCTAATTTCATATGTTGAGTGTTGAGAAACATCTAAAAACTTATTTAGATGTGTAAAGAAATGAAAAAAAAATTTTGACCACAGCTGGATTTGAACCGCTACTCTCCATATTTCAATTACCAAGTGGTATATGTACTATTGTGAGAACTGCTTTTTAGACATGGTGGCATTATCTGTTAACCAATTTGGATGAAATTTACCAAATTGATAGAGGACTTTTAGTACTTCATGTATTCCATGTTTCATTAAAATCTTTCATGTGGGTATAACAGCAGAAGTGAAAAAATGTGATTGAATTGTTCCTATACACCCTCATTTGGAAGTCTTAAAAATTCATAGAAAAATCCAAAAAGTGAGATTTTGACAAAATTCCTTCAAAATAACATTCCTTACCATAATCATGATCAAAATAGTCCATAAGAAATCATCATCATCAATTAACTAGGAAATATGACACTTTTTTCTGCATTGAATCACCAAGTCCAAAGAAATGTCGAAAAAAATTCTAAAATTTGATTTTGGAAGGGAACCAAAATGACAATACATCTTCACTCATCCCTCTAGATCATCTCTATGCATTCTGTTTGTCTCTGTATACAGCCCGTATGAAAAAAGAATATTGTTAAATGGGGGAACTCTTTTGTGACCTACTCTTGACTATGGTGGCGCCACCTGTAAAGAGGTCTGGACGAAAACAACAGAATTTGAAGAGGATCATGAGTGACTTATTTCTACCAAGATTTATTAAAATCCCTCAAACAGTTTTGTAGAAAAAGTTGAAAATGTGAAAAAATGGCCAAACACCCCCCCCCCCACTTTTTTTTTTTTGGAAGTCTTAAACGTAAAATTCCTAATTTCATATGTTGAGTGTTGAGAAACATCTAAAAACTTATTTAGATGTGTAAAAAAAAAAAAAAATTTTTTTGACCACAGCTGGATTTGAACCGCTACTCTCCATATTTCAATTACCAAGTGGTATATGTACCATTGTGAGACCTACTTTTAGACATGGTGGCATTATCTGTTAACCAATTTGGATGATCCGCACAAAAAACAAAACCTTTGAAAAGGACTATGAGTACTTGCATCCTACCCAGTTTTATCACAATCCTTCAAGTTGTTCTGTAGATCAAGTTTAAGATATGAAAAATTGTCCCCCCCCCCCCTTTTCTTGGAAGTCTTAAAAAATTCATAAAAAATTCAAAAATCGAGACATTGAAAAAATTCCTTCGCACCAGCATTCCTTACCATAGAAATGATTAAATGAAACCAAACGAATGCATCAATGTTTACTAAAAGAAAATAATAACTCTTTAATGCATTAAAATAACAAAGTCCAAAAAAAAAATGAAAAAACGTCAAAAATTTGATTTCAGAATGGAACCAAAAATATCAACACTTCTTCCCATATGCCTCTAAATCATTCCTATGCAGTCGGTTTGTCGCTGTATGCACCCGATCTGAATAAGAAGTTTGTCAAAGGAGGGTACCCTCTGTGACCTACTTTTGTCTGTGGTGGTGCCACCTGTTCATGGATCCTGACAAAAATGACCACATTTGTCGGGGACCTTGAGTATTTGATGCATGCCAAGTTTCACTGAATTCCAGCAAGTGGTTCCGAAGAAAAAGTTCAAACTGTGAAATGTTTACACCAATTATCCCACCCCCCTTTTTCTTGAAAGTCTTAAAAAATTCATAAAAAATCCAAAACATAAAATATTGAAAAATTTTCTTCGCAGTAGTATTTATTACCATAAAAATTATCAAATTAAACCAAATTAATGAATAAATGTTTAATAAAAGAAAAAATACCTATTTTCTGCATTAAAACTACCAAGTACCAAAAAAGTAAAAAAAACGTCAAAAATTTGATTTCGGAACGGAACCAAAAATAACAACACTTCTTCACACATCCCTCTAGATCATTCCTATGCATTCGGTTTGTCTCTGTATGCCCCCGGTCTGAAGAAGAAGTTTGTCAAAGGAGGGTACCCTCTTTGACCTACTTTTGCCTGTGGTGGCACCACCTGTTGATGAATCCGGACGAAAAACAACAACACTTGTAGGGGACCATGAGTACTACATGCTTATCAAGTTTCATCAAATTCTGTTCAGTGGTTCTGGAGAAGAAGTCGAAAATGTGAAAAGTTAACGACGGACGACGGACGACGGACGACGGACGACAGACGACAGACGACGGACGGACGACGGACGACGGACGACGGACGGTGATTGATCACAATAGCTCACTTGAGCCTTTGGCTCAGGTGAGCTAATAAAAAAGTAATACAGATCTAAACATCACTAAAGGCACATGAAGTACAACAAATACACATACCGAAGCCATGTTAAATACACATACCGAAGCCATGTTAAATATAATTGTCTCTCCTATAACCATCGGCCAATATCTGCTCATTCTCTCTAAATGCATCTCAGCTGCAGAAAAAGAGACAACCCATGTCTATACATAATGGAACAATTTTACTTAACCTGAACAATACAATGAATTCTCAATAATCTAACATCAAATATAATTTCACTAAAACAGTGAAGTATATTTCTCTTACTTGACCAATATATCTAATTCATTGTATTTATACATTTGGTAAAGAAAAAACTAAAGAATACCTTTTTTTAATGGTTCAACTTCATCACCTATCATACTTGGCAAGGCAGGTGCCAATCGATTCTCTTTCATAAATTCACCAAAATCCTGAAAAGTTAGCAATATACAGCAACAGTTTATGACACGAATTAAAGATAGTATCATCATTGTTATACTGTATTATGTAGCAAATAACCATAACAACTTCTGGGTAATACACCTGGATTTCATGTCAAATGTCCATAAAACATGTCCTCTATCTATACACATTGTAATACAATCTGATTAAAACCATATCTTTATTCCAATTCTCTATTTGTCCCATTGCAGATAAAGATCTAGCAAAACCCCATTAGGGTTCATGTTCTGGTGAACCCTGATTTAATATCAAAATCTTATATACATATTCCCAAATTTGAATTTGACTTTGAGCAACCTTGTTTAAGGCAGATCAAAAACTAATGACATGCCAAATCCATCCTTCATTGGCTCTACATACCCATCCCACTCAACACATGTAATAAATTATAATGGATTCTTACAAATTATTCCGCTGTTAAAGTTGTGAACTACTATAACTTTGTATGTAAGTTATGATTTACATTGGATTTGTACATAGGTCATGATCTACACTGAATCTGTAGTAACTTATGAAATACATTGGTTTCTTAAGTTATGACCTTAATTGGTTTTGTAAATTATGGCATACACTGGTTTTGAAATTTATGACCTATATTGGTTTTTTAAGTTATGACCTACATTGGTTTTTTAAGTTATGACATACACTGGTTCTATAAGTTATGACCTACATTGGTTTTTAAGTTATGACATACACTGGTTTTGTAAGTTATGACCTACATTGGTTTTGTAAGTTATGACCTACAATGATTTTGTAAGTTATGACCTACATTGATTCTGTAATCAGTGACCCTTCCTCCACAACCTTCACTGATCGAAGGCGGATCTTCAAGGAGAGATCGGGCGGTATTGATAGAATGAATGAATATCTCCCCACCATGGCTGGCAAGCATATGAGAGATGACCTTGGCACCTGACCTACGAGGTTGTTCAAGCATGACCGCACGACCTGTTGTACATATCAGAACATGTATAAATATACACAAAACATCACATATATAGAGAATACAACACATGTTATGTCTTCGTCAGAAATTTGTGACATGCCACACAGAGTATCAATGTAATTGCTTTATTATTTATGAACAAGATATTGTCAGTCAATATTCATAAATGATTAAACAATTAAAATGTATGTAGATAATGTTACAGTTAATCTTGATAATTTTGGTAATAAATAGTTTGTATAAAATAACAAATTTATTGCTGTATACTGCTACATTACATGTATATTATATTCAATATTCACAAAGAATACCAGATAGAATATATACACAGCCGTGTAACTACACCAGGTTTGAGTAGATCCTCAATGTACTTACACTACAAATAAGCTCTGGCTACACCTATGTATACATGATAATGAGGTTTTGTGGATTTAAATCGTGTATTAAGTACATTCAGAATTGTATGAATAAAACAATTTACCCAAAAAGAGTGAATAACCTATAAAATAAACAACAGACTGGAAATTCTATAAAAACATACAGCAGCTGTTACATACATATTATACAATAGATCTTTACATTGTGTTTACTTACCACTGAGTAGGAAATTAGTCAGACATGAGGAGGGTCTACTATTAACGTCCACTGGTGTAATACGACACACATTAGTACAGTAGTGTAACTCTGAAAGCAGAATAGTAATTGGCTAATTACACACTTCTATTCATTTACATACACTTTGTTTAACAATTATGAGAAATTAAAGCACATCTGGTGTGAACATCACTTCTTCACATTGTTTCTATCTGCATTCTATATTAATCATTAAAGTTTATGGTAAACAATTTGTCAAACATCTGCTATCGCTTCTAATGAGGCAATACATAGGCATACAAGTCTTGTTTACTAAGTTACGAGCATGTATATCAAATGTTACTGTTACACTTCAGAAAATACAGAGTTAGACTTGTTGCAGAGATTAAACACATGCTTTTGGTGTGAGTGGATAATGTTCAATTCCACATTGCACCTTTATGTTTTGTATACATGGTAAGGCTGCCTCCTGCTTCCATGTCACAAAATGACTGAAATATTGCTCAAAACACAATATACCTAATCACTCCTTAGGCTAACAAACCCATTCCAATCTTTTTAACACATCATGGTCTAATTAATGACCGTCATATAAGGTCTTTGTTCTGGTATGTTTGTTGTGTTTTGTTATCACAGGAAACCATAAACATAGTCAAACTAATGCACAACAGCAAACATGTATGAATTCTAGGGCCTCAAACGACTGTTACACAAGGAATAAACAAGTTAATAATGTTTATTGATTACAAAGCAACACACATAACAGAAAGACAGAGGACTATCAAATTAACCTATGTGGT
This sequence comes from Pteria penguin, assembly GCA_035048485.1. NCBI lineage: Eukaryota > Metazoa > Mollusca > Bivalvia > Pterioida > Pteriidae > Pteria > Pteria penguin. The sequence goes on along the minus strand of CM068588.1, from coordinate 46,387,222 downwards.
CATGTTACCCTGGTTACACAGGAATGGAGAGTACACCATACCTATAACACTGGATTTTGGTGTGCACCACTTCAGTGTGACTGTCTCTGTAGGCAGACCTTCCTTAGAGGGGATAACTAATCCATCAGAATGAGCTAAAATATAAAGTATCTTCTGGTCAAACTTTATATATCAGGCATTCTCAAAGCAGATGTAATGAACAGGCTGTCACTATACCATAAACAATCTGGGTTATGGCATGGATCCAGGAATAGTACTGAGAGGGAGTCCACCCTGGACTAGCTGATCAAGAAGGGGTCCAAATCTTTTATTAGGTATAAATTTACTTATCTAACGATGAACAGTATCAAGATTTTTTCTTTCTTCTTCAAATCTCAATTTATTTTTCTCACTCTCCTTTCCTAGTGTCCTAAACATTGAGATTCTATATTGATATGGATTTATAAAAATGAAATTTAAGTCTATGTTGTATTTGAGACTTTATCTCCTACATTCTGACTGTATTTGGGAATACCGTGTTTTACACATATGAGTAATATTTTATACCGATATCTAGTAGTTGTACCTTATAGCCACTGAAATAGATTTATAATACTTTCACTGTTTTGGTGTTGTTATGCTTGTCATTCATCTAATTAGAGTTTATTACTAAACTTTGGTTCATTTAATCAGTTACATTGTCACTGTTCTGAAACATTTTATAATTCATTTTCTGATTGGGAGTATTTCTTTAATTGAAGGCGGATATTAATGATGTCAATGCCTAGATAACAGTTACTTTTGGGGAAAAAGAAATGAGGAAATTATAAAAATTCAGATATCGAATATGTACTTTAGCTTTTGTAACTTACTTATTCATATTGTTTAAATTTCACTTTTATGTTTATCAATTGGAATTGTTAACTCTGATATTGTATTTAAATCATAATCATTTGGGCAATGGAATAAAATAAACTCTTAATTATAATTTAGATTAATTTACTTTTCAATGAGTATTTATTAAGCATCAAGTCATACTAGACAATGTGACTGTGTTTGTTACACTGGGTCCATGCCTTAAGTCAGTACTTGATGGGGCACCACATCTGAGTGACTGACACATAATTACCTCTCTGTAATCATGTTGTGACAAAAGCATTCAATTAAATTACTGAAATTCATTATAGTCAAAATGAGCTAAGTGAAACCTAGAAGTAACTTAAAGGCTATAAGCCAGTTACCACACCAACTGTGTGACAACTGTTATGTAAACTGACTGTCAAAAGTCAGGACCACAACCATCAAAAGTCAGGACCACAACTGTCATAAGTCAGGACCACAACTGTCAAAAGTCAGGACCACAACTGTCAAAAGTCAGGACCACAACTGTCAAAAGTCAGGACCACAACTGTTATAAGTCAGGACCACAACTGTCAAAAGTCAGGACCACAACTGTCAAAAGTCAGGACCACAACTGTCAAAAGTCAGGACCACAACTGTCAAAGTTCAGGATCACAACTGTCAGGACCACAACTGTCATAAGTCAGGACCACAACTGTCACAAGTCTGGACCATAAGTGTCATAAGTCAGGACCACAACTGTCATAAGTCAGGACCACAACTGTCAAAAGTCAGGACCACAACTGTCACAAGTCAGGACCACAAGTGTCATAAGTCAGGACCACAAGTGTCATAAGTCAGGACCATGTGTCAAAAGTCAGGACCACAACCGTCATAAGTCAGGACCACGTGTCAAAAATCAGGACCACAACTGTTATAAGTCAGGGCTACAGCTGTCAAAAGTCAGGACCACGACTGCCATAAGTCAGGACCATAACTACAATACAATCGAGTATTTTGTCAAGCCTATTTGAGTGCTTATTCATGTATAATTTGCATGTATCATCTGCACATCTATGAATACTTTCTCATATGTCTGATTCATATGTTTTCATTTGTTTCTATCTCCTGATTCCAAAGAGTTGTGAAATTTAAGACTATTTTTGAATCATAGTAGCTGTTAGTAAAAGCTGCCTTCAAAAATACAATTCCTTTCGTTGTTACTTCAGCGTTCCAATACCACTAAATCATCTTAGTCATCATGTAAGCTTCAGGGCAACAAATTTAAAACAGATAATTTTATTACAGTTCTATTTCTTCATCATGACGTCAGGAATTACCATTAGAATTTTTCTTCTTTTATTTTTAGTGTGAGTTCAGTTATCACAGGAATGACATGAATTTTCTTTCTTATGAAGTACGTAACAACTTGGCAATACCGTAACTCCACCTGAATTTATGACTCTATGGCAAAAGATATTACAGATAGGTAATAAAAGTCAGACCCATATATAATGATCTGTATTTTTCTACCTGATTTCATCAGATCATCGTGAGCTAGAGATGAGTGCAATAGCTCAACATCATAGTTAGCAGAGGAACTGGCATTCTGTTCTTCCTATAAAAGAAATCAATCAGTGTTCCATACACAATCTGTTAACACACAATTTTAAAGTTTTACTTCTTCTGTATGTGTATTAAATCCTAAATTTCAGTGTTAGTGCTGTGTTAATACAAAATTCTTTAGAACAAAAGAATTACAAATTAAAATGAAATAGGAAAACAATAATGAAGACAGATCACAATTTGCTCTACATTTTGTGATGATATTGAATTCTACAACTGGTATGAAAACATTTACCATCAGCCACATGCTTTTGCTGAAGATTTAAGTGTAAAAAGAAACTTGCAGATGTCTACATGTATTGATAGATTGACTGATTCATCAAAAAATTTATTCAATGTATCAATTTATTACCATTTCATTCCTAGTATTATTTCTTTCAATGTACATATTGTATCAGTACCGGTATATATAAATCTGTTTATTCATTAATCAATTCATTGAAGCATTGCTTCGTCAAAATCATTCATGTTTGAATCATTTCATTTAACATGCAACACGCATTCCCAATGGTTTAAACAATTTGAGGTATATCTCATCCAACATTTTTTTTCTCTGACGACGTAATTTCCCATGTTTTCGTAATTGTGACGTCAATATTGACACCAATGCAGCAAAAGTTCAGAGATGTTGAGAAATAGCGCAGACATAACGTACCAATTTCTGAGAATATAAAACATGTTTGAAAGGTATTAAAATGATAAGGAATGAATCTAATTTGTTTTTCGTTGGATGGAGGTATACCATGGAAAAAAAGGGACGGAAAACTTATGCATCATGCACTACACGCATGATGCAGTTTTCCGTCATATTTTTGTGGTATAACCTCATCCAACAAAACAAATTAGATTCATTCCTTTATTCTTGTTTTACATGAAGATTATTTCAGCAGTATTATAATTCAATGGACCCACCCAAAGCAGTGTACGGACAGCATCCGGTTTCGATTCCAGGATTGAGCCACTACGTTTAAAAGGTCACTTACCTCCTGCACCATGTCATGATAAGATTGAAAAATTGTTAAAAGCGATGAAATACTCAAAACAACCAACCCCAAAGTAGTGATGGGGTCAACATCTACCATTACCAAACCAACCAACCAACCCCAAAGTAGTGATGGGGTCAACATCTACCATTACAAGGAATTTCTCAGTTTATACTGTCTCATTCAAAGGACAGGTGTCTGATAAATGGACACCAATGGGATTCAAAACCAGGGCCCATGATTCTACTCGTAAAAGTAGCACTCGTAAGTCATTCTTAACTAAAATAATGGCGTATGAGTACAGTAGTGATTTAGTGATACGTACGTTTACCTATTGACAGACAACTCTTTTTGCTTCATCTCTGCTGTCAATGTGTTCGAAAACTGCTGTTTTATATCAAGAATTTAATTTATCTATGATGTTGTGAATAGGAATTTCAACTCCCTCGGAAGAGAAATTTAGCTTTATTAGATAGAGTTATTATAAAGAATATTTTCAAAAGAGAATTCGTCGTCCTAGATTATACATCCACGTAACACGTAAAAAATCAAATAGCCTACTGGAAATGTAATATGTAGATCTATTCTTTTACATTATTTTCATATTTTTAAGTGGGAAGGGGGGGGGGCGCTTGAGGAGGGTGTCTTGTACATTATTATACTAGATTGACAGAGAGAAGAGGGAGGATTCTCATAAATTTACGCTGCGGTTTGACTTGCGAGACTTAGTACTCTTGGGGTTTACGAAATGTAGTACATATGAGCCCAGCTGGCCCTTAGGGTAATTCCATTCCTATACATGAACATGAATGAATATATTAATGAATAAATTCATTTCATTAACCTTCAGTTGGTTTTTTGGCTTACACCTCAGTAATGGCTACACACTAGATATCCACACGGATCTGAAGACATTTTCACCGTCCTGTTACAATATCATCGTCATCTAGATTATACAGTTAATATACATGTATATCGCTGTGTATACAAACTTTCATTGGAATCCCAGTCACAGTGGTTGATGACAGGCCATAATGTTCCTGAACAAGCTGCATCAGTTTATTGTACAGGAATCTGCCTGATTGGGTGACATACAGTTCGCTGGTAAGTAAAGGCGATACCTACAGAAAATACATGTACAGGTTCCTGAATAATAAGCATGACAACAGTTGGTAACTTTGGTAAAGTTAATTATTAATCTAAACCATTCCATTTACATGACGTGATGGAGGAAGAAATTACCCAACTGTTATAGCACAATAGCATTGTTTGCCAGATCTGTATTGCAAGCTAAGGGCTTAACTGCTACACCAAAAGTAGTATTGTTTCCTAAAATGTAGGTCAATGGCAGAGCTGATATCCCTTAAGATTTGTAAGAATTTAATAATGATACAAAGATTATTTACATGTCACACATATATAAAACAATCCAAAAAAGGTCATTTGTCTGCCCTTGAGAAGATCTCCTTCAAATTCTGTACATCCCGTTGAGGTATACACAATGTCATGTGACTGCTACTTTACTGACCATATCTCACCTTGGTCAAGTGACCATGTAGATGCGGTAAGTTGACTGCATTAACGGTAATTGCAAGACTGCGGACTAGAGGGTACCTAAGTAGACAGGGACAGATACATGTGCATTTGTGATGTGCCTTTATACAATGACATATACACACGTGTCTTTGAAAAGAAAAATTATTTACATGTATAATTACCTATATGTTCACAGATATATGATGTCTACATCTACTATAAATCTACATAATATGATGTCTACATCTACTATAGATATATGATATCTTGATCTACTGTAGATATATAATATCTACATCTACTATAGATATATGATGTCTACATCCACTATAGATATATGATGTCTACATCTGCTATAGATCTATGACGTCTACATCTACTATAGATATATGATGTCTACATCTATTATAGAACTATGATGTCTGCATCTACTATAGATATTTGATGTCTACATCTACTATAGATCTTTGACGTCTATATTTACTATAGATATATGATGTCTACATCTACTATAGATCTATGATGTCTACGTCTACTATAGATTGACTGATTGATTGATTTTTGTTTTACGTCACACCACGAATATTTCACGTATATGTTGACGGCATCTGCCTGATGCGGGGCATACAAATTTTGACCTTTGCAACGGACCCACCCGAAGCAGTGAGGGATCTATAACGTGCCATGCATACATACCACGACACGGGGCCTCGGTTTTTACTGTCTCATCCAAAAGACATGACACCGGCATGACTAGAGCGGGACTCGAACCCCCGGCCTCCCGATCAGGAGTCCGTCGCGATACCACTAGACCACGCCGGCTTCTTCTACTATAGATCTATGATGTCTACATCCACTATAGATATATGATGTCTACATGTCCTATAGATATATGATGTCTACATCTAATATAGATATATGATATCTACTATAGATATATGATGTCTTCATTTACTATAGATATATTTTGTCTAAGTCTACTATAGATATACGATGTCAATATCTACCTTAGATCTATGACGTCTACGTCTACTATAGATATATGATGTCTACATCTACTAAAGATATATGATGTCTACATCTACTATAGATATACATGTATAATGTCTACATCTACTATAGATTTATGACGTCTACATTTACTATAGATACATAATGTCTACATCTACTATAGATCTATGATGTCTACGCCTACTAGAGATTGATTGATAGATTGATTTTTGATTTACGTCACACCGCGAATATTTCACGTATATGGTGACGGCATCTGCCTGATGCGGGGCATACAAATTTTGACCTTTGCAACGGACCCACCCGAGGCAGGGAGGGATCTTTAATGTGCCATGCATACCACGACACGGGGCCTCAGTTTTTACTGTCTCATCCGAAAGACATGACACCGGCATGACCAGAGCGGGACTCAAACCCCGGCCTCCCGATCAGGAGTCCGACACGATACCACTAAGCCTCGCCGGCTTCTTCTACTATAGATCTATGATGTCTACATCCACTATAGATATATGATGTCTACATCCACTATAGATATATGATGTCTACATCCACTATAGATATATGATGTCTACATCCACTATAGATATATGATGTCTACATCCACTATAGATATATGATGTCTACATCTACTATAGATATATGATGTCTACATCCACAATAGATATATGATGTCTACATCCACTATAGATATATGATGTCTACATCCACTATAGATATATGATGTCTACATCCACTATAGATATATGATGTCTACATCCACTATAGATATATGATGTCTACATCTATTATAGATATATGATGTCTACATCTACTATAGATATATGATCTCTACATCTACTATAGATATATAATGTCACATTCACTATAGATATATGATGTCTACATCTACTATAGATATATGATGTCTACATCTACTATAGATATATGATGTCTACATCTACTATAGATATATGATGTCTACATCCACTATAGATATATGATGTCTACATCTGCTATAGATCTATGACGTCTACATCTACTATATATATATGATGTCTACATCTATTATAGAACTATGATGTCTGCATCTACTATAGATATTTGATGTCTACATCTACTATAGATCTTTGACGTCTATATTTACTATAGATATATGATGTCTACATCTACTATAGATCTATGATGTCTACGTCTACTATAGATTCTACTATAGATCTATGATGTCTACATCCACTATAGATCTATGATGTCTACATCCACTATAGATATATGATGTCTACATGTCCTATAGATATATGATGTCTACATCTAATATAGATATATGATATCTACTATAGATATATGATGTCTTCATTTACTATAGATATATTTTGTCTAAGTCTACTATAGATATACGATGTCAATATCTACCTTAGATCTATGACGTCTACGTCTACTATAGATATATGATGTCTACATCTACTATAGATATATGATGTCTACATCTACTATAGATATACATGTATAATGTCTACATCTACTATAGATTTATGACGTCTACATTTACTATAGATACATAATGTCTACATCTACTATAGATCTATGATGTCTACGCCTACTAGAGATTGATTGATAGATTGATTTTTGATTTACGTCACACCGCGAATATTTCACGTATATGGTGACGGCATCTGCCTGATGCGGGGCATACAAATTTTGCCCTTTGCAACGGACCCACCCGAGGCAGGGAGGGATCTTTAATGTGCCATGCATACCACGACACGGGGCCTCAGTTTTTACTGTCTCATCCGAAAGACATGACACCGGCATGACCAGAGCGGGACTCAAACCCCGGCCTCCCGATCAGGAGTCCGACACGATACCACTAAGCCTCGCCGGCTTCTTCTACTATAGATCTATGATGTCTACATCCACTATAGATATATGATGTCTACATCCACTATAGATATATGATGTCTACATCCACTATAGATATATGATGTCTGCATCTACTATAGATATATGATGTCTACATCTACTATAGATATATGATGTCTACATCTACTATAGATATATGATCTCTACATCTACTATAGATATATGATGTCTACATCCACTATAGATATATGATGTCTACATCCACTATAGATATATGATGTCTACATCTACTATAGATATATGATGTCTACATCTACTATAGATATATGATGTCACATTCACTATAGATATATGATGTCTACATCTACTATAGATATATGATGTCACATTCACTATAGATATATGATGTCTACATCCACTATAGATATATGATGTCTACATCTCCTATAGATATATGATGTCTACATCTACTATATATCTATTACGTCTACATCTACTATAGATCTATCATGTCTATATCTACTATATGACGTCTTCGTCTACTATAGATATATGATGTCTACGTCTACTATAGGTATATGATGTCTACACATGATGTCTACATTTACTTTATATATGATGTCCAGTCTACTTAGATATATGATGTCTACATCCACTATTATAGATATATGATGTCTACGTCTACTATAGATATATGATGTCTACACATGATGTCTTCATTTATCATAGATATATGATGTCTACATCTACTATAAAAATATATGATGTCGACACATTATGTCTACATTTACTATATATATGATGTCTACGTCTGCTATAGATATATGATGCCAACATCTGCTACAGATCTGTTACGTCTACGTCTACTATAGATCTGTGATATCTACATCTACTATAGATCTATGATGTCTACATCTACTATAGATATATGACGTCTACATATACTATAGATATATGATGTCTACATCTACTATAGATATATGATGTCTACATCTACTATAGATATATGATGTCTACATCTACTATAGATCTATCATATCGACATCTACTATAGATATATGATGTCTACATCTACTATAGATATATGATGTCTACATCTACTATAGATATATGATGTCACATTCACTATAGATATATGATGTCTACATCTACTATAGATATATGATGTCTACATCTACTATAGATATATGATGTCACATTCACTATAGATATATGATGTCTACATCTACTATAGATATATGATGTCACATTCACTATAGATATATGACACCTACATCTACTATAGATATATGATGTCTACATCTACTATAGATATATGATGTCACATTCACTATAGATATATGATGTCTACATCTACTATAGATATATGATGTCACATTCACTATAGATATATGATGTCTACATCTACTATAGATATATGATGTCACATTCACTATAGATATATGATGTCTACATCTACTATAGATATATGATGTCACATCTACTATAGATATATGATGTCTACATCTACTATAGATATATGATGTCTACATCTACTATAGATATATGATGTCACATTCACTATAGATATATGATGTCTACATCTACTATAGATATATGATGTCACATTCACTATAGATATATGACACCTACATCTACTATAGATATATGATGTCTACATCTACTATAGATATATGATGTCACATTCACTATAGATATATGATGTCTACATCTACTATAGGTATATGATGTCACATTCACTATAGATATATGATGTCACATTCACTATAGATATATGATGTCTACATCTACTATAGATATATGATGTCACATTCACTATAGATATATGATGTCTACATCTACTATAGATATATGACGTCACATTCACTATAGATATATGATGTCTACATCTACTATAGATATATGATGTCTACATCTACTGTAGATATATGATGTCACATTCACTATAGATATATGATGTCACATTCACTATAGATATATGATGTCATATTCACTATAGATATATGACGTCACATTCACTATAGATATATGACGTCTACATCTACTATAGATATATGATGTCACATTCACTATAGATATATGATGTCTACATCTACTATAGATATATGATGTCTACATCTACTATAGATATATGATGTCACATTCACTATAGATATATGATGTCACATTCACTATAGATATATGATGTCTACATCTACTATAGATATATGATGTCTACATCTACTATAGATATATGATGTCACATTCACTATAGATATATGATGTCATATTCACTATAGATATATGACGTCACATTCACTATAGATATATGACGTCTACATCTACTATAGATATATGATGTCACATTCACTATAGATATATGATGTCACATTCACTATAGATATATGATGTCATATTCACTATAGATATATGACGTCGCATTCACTATAGATATATGATGTCTACATCTACTATAGATATATGATGTCACATTCACTATAGATATATGATGTCACATTCACTATAGATATATGATGTCATATTCACTATAGATATATGACGTCACATTCACTATAGATATATGACGTCTACATCTACTGTAGATATATGATGTCACATTCACTATAGATATGACTGTATCAGAGTATGAGGATAACATACCGACAGCGCTGATATGCAATATATACTTGGTATATCCCTTCCAAGAACGATAAAATTATTAAATAAATTCTATCTAAAACTAAAGAGTTTTATAATGACGTATATATATATAATGTATCTATAAATTGTTAGATATATACCTGTCTCTTTGATTTAGATACCAGAGAAGATTCTTCTCCCACCGGGGTGATATGCATGAGGACCAACTCACAGAAGTGTACAGGAATCAGGCTGAAAGAGAGATCACATCTACAATTGTTAAGTCGACCACAGACTACAAACGACGGATGAAACGCTGTTACAATTGCTAAGCTGACCACAGACGACGGACGAAACGCCATTACAATTGCTAAGCTGACCACAGACGACGGACGAAGCGCTATAACAATTGCTAAGCTGACCACAGACGACCGACGAAACGCTATAACAACTGCTAAGCTGACCACAGACGACGGAAAAACGCTATTACAACTGCCAAGTCGACCACAGACGACAGACGATGGACGAAATGATATTACAACTGCTAAACCGACTACAGACTACAGACGACGGACGAAATGATATTACAACTGGTGAGTCGACCATAGACTATAGACGACGGACGAAAGGCTATTTTCATAATATTTTCTGGTGTTCCACCACAATAGCAAAACATCAAAATGCCACAATGTTACAGATGCAGATGCAAACTCGTCAATAACATTTGATAGTTTGTTTGTTTTTTTTTTTTTTGTTCGTTTTGTTTTTCGTTTTGTTTGCATGTTTTGCACAATGATATATAGCTTACCAAAACGTTACATAGCATGTAAAAGAAATTATCATTTTTATCTGGAACCTTTTGACCGAAAATGATGCAAAATGATCTATAAAAGACCTATATTGGTGTCAGTAGAAGCGCATTGTGTTCTTTTTCTACAACTCCAAATCCCCCAGGAAATCGTTTGTTTGTTTTGTTTTCTTTTTTTTTTTTTTTTTTTGTTTTGTTTGTTTTTTTGTTTTTGTTTTGTTTTTGTTTTTGTTTTGATTTACATTAAGCCATGAGTTTTACAATTACAGAAAGAGGACATTTACATGATGTAATACACAGGACTTTTGGGCTGATGGAACGCATTCACCTGAAGCAGCGAGGAATTATTAGACTACGCTAAACAATTTTTGATTGGCGGCTGCTATGTTCAGTCTATCTTCTAAGTTTGTAATCAGCACAGGAATAAAGCATACAATGTCACTTCCTATTTAGAACTATTCGATAACTAATTTCCTCGGAAACTTCGGTCATCAAGTACAACCAGCAAAATGTGTCTAAATCTACTAAAATAAGTCATGGCCCACTAGGGACCAAACATTACTGGTTAATAGATATAACGTGTACAGATCTGGAAAGCCTAAGACGTTACACACCGTGTTACAGGCCTACAAGTAAACGGACCAATACTTTTCTAATCCACTAATACGAATATGTGTACATCTAATTGACGAAATTATGGTGTAAGACAGTAAACCATTATATTCTGAAGTCAGCAATGTAAACATAAAGTACATACTGCAATAAAATAAAGGCTATAACAGGGATATTGACGGGTCATATCAGTCCTCAGCCCGTGGACCAAACAGTATAGACTATAGTCGATGAGAGTCATAACATTCCTCAGTTCGTGGACCAAACAGGATAGACTTTAGTCAATGACAGTCATAAAGTCTTCAGATCGTGAAGCAAACCGTACAGACTTAAATCGATGATAGTCATATCAGTCCTCAGCTCGTGGAACAAACATTATAGACTTCAGTCAATGACAAAACATATGATTCCTCAGCTCGTGGACCAAACAATATAGACTTTAGTCGATGACGAAACGTATGATTTTCAAGCTCATGGACCAAACAGTTTAGACTTTAGTCGATGACCGTTATATCATTCCTCAGCTTGTGGACCAAACAGTATAGACTTTAGACGATAACAAGTCATATCAGTCTTCAGCTTGTGGACCAAACAGTATAGACTTTAGTCGATGACAGTCATATCGGTCCTTAGTCCTGCAAGGCAAGACTCCGTTCCTATTATTTACTTGCTGCTCGCGCTTGTCAGCGAGGTCATGTTTATAGGACTAATCGGTCCTCAGCCCGAGTCAGTATAGAAATTAGTCGGTGACCGTTATATCATTCCTCAGCTTGTGGACCAAACAGTATAGACTTTAGACGATAACAAGTCATATCAGTCCTCAGCTCGTGGACCAAACAGTATAGACCTTAGTCGATGACAGTCGTCATATCATTCAACAGCTCGTGGACAAAACAGTGTACACTTTAGTCGTTGACAGTCAAATCCGATCAGTCCTCAGCCCGTGGACCAAACAGTATAGACTTTAGTCGATGACGAAACATACGATTCCTCAGCCCGTGGACCAAACAGTATAGACATTGGTCGGTGACCGTTATATCATTCTGCAGGCCATGGACCAAACAGTATAGACTTTAGTTGATGATAGTCAAGTACGATCATTCCTCAGCTCGTGGACCAAACAGTATAGACTTTAGTCGATGACAGTCATATCAGTCCTCAGCTCGAGGACCAAACAGTATAGACATTAGTCGATGGCAGTCATAAAGTCTTCAGCTCTAGGACCAAACAGTATAGACTCTAGTCGATGACAGTCATATCAGTCATCAGTCCGTGGACCAAACAGTATAGACATTAGTCGATGACCGTTATATCATTCCTCAGCCTGTGGACCAAACAGTATAGACTTTAGACAATAACAAATAATATCAGTCCTCAGCTTGTGGACCAAACAGTATAGACTTTAGAATTTAGTGGAGCAAATAGTATAGATTAGTCAATGACAGTCATTCCTCAAGGGTGGGATGGGGGTTTCAAAGTAGGGTCAAATCCTCTTCCAGAGATCTCTACTTTCATTTTGTATTGAGTATGAACATACATTTCTCCAAGAATTAAAATGCCAGATATGATGGTCTCCTTTTCGGTGTCTTCTGTTCAGTATATTGATTTATTATTCGTGCTAATGACGTCATATTTTGGGAGTCAACTTCCATGTTGGAGAAGGTAAGATCTAAGGCTATTACAACCTTACCTCTATTAACACGGCCGGCGTAGCTTAGCTAATAATGTATTACATGGTTATCGAGTCTCACTGACTGTGTTATATGCCGTGAGACAGAAAAACACCAAATCCCGTGTCACGGTAAACATTGGCGTATAACAGATCCTTCACTGCTGTGGTGTTATATGCCGTGAGACAGTAAAGCTCAGATCCCGTGTCACGGTAAACTTTGGCGTATAACAGATCCTTCACTGCTGTGGTGTTATATACCGTGAGACAGTAAAACTCAAATCCCGTGTCACGGTAAACATTGCCGTATTACAGATCCCTCACTGCTGTGGTGTTATATGCCGTGAGACAGTAAAACACCAATCCCGTGTCACGGTAAACATTGGCGTATAACAGATCCCTCACTGCTGTGGTGTTATATGCCGTGAGACAGTAAAACTCAAATCCCGTGTCTCGGTAAACATTGGCGTATTACAGATCCTTCACTGCTGTGGTGTTATATGCCGTGAGACAGTAAAACTCAAATCCCGTGTCACGGTAAACTTTGGCGTATTACAGATCCCTCAACGCTGTGGTGTTATATGCCGTGAGACAGTAAAACTCAAATCCCGTGTCACGGTAAACATTGCCGTATTACAAATCCCTCACTGCTGTGGTGTTATATGCCGTGAGACAGTAAAACTCAAATCCCGTGTCACGGTAAACATTGCCGTATTACAGATCCCTCACTGCTGTGGTGTTATATGCCGTGAGACAGTAAGGCTCAGATCCCGTGCCACGGTAAACTTTGGCGTATAACAGATCCTTCACTGCTGTGGTGTTATATGCCGTGAGACAGTAAAACTCAAATCCCGTGTCACGGTAAACCTTGGCGTATTACAGATCCCTCACTGCTGTGGTGTTATATGCCGTGAGACAGTAAAACTCAAATCCCGTGTCTCGGTAAACATTGGCGTATTACAGATCCTTCACTGCTGTGGTGTTATATGCCGTGAGACAGTAAGGCTCAAATCCCGTGTCACGGTAAACATTGTCGTATTACAGATCTGCTGTGGTGTTATATGCCGTGAGACAGTAAGGCTCAAATCCCGTGTCACGGTAAACATTGGCGTATTACAGATCCTTCACTGCTGTGGTGTTATATGCCGTGAGACAGTAAGGCTCAAATCCCGTGTCACGGTAAACATTGGCGTATAACAGATCCTTCACTGCTGTGGTGTTATATGCCGTGAGACAGTAAAACTCAAATCCCGTGTCACGGTAAACATTGGCGTATTACAGATCCCTCAACGCTGTGGTGTTATATGCCGTGAGACAGTAAAACTCAAATCCCGTGTCACGGTAAACATTGGCGTATTACAAATCCCTCACTGCTGTGGTGTTATATGCCGTGAGACAGTAAAACTCAAATCCCGTGTCACGGTAAACATTGGCGTATTACAGATCCCTCACTGCTGTGGTGTTATATGCCGTGAGACAGTAAAACTCAAATCCCGTGTCACGGTAAACCTTGGCGTATTACAGATCCTTCACTGCTGTGGTGTTATATGCCGTGAGACAGTAAAACTCAAATCCCGTGTCTCGGTAAACATTGGCGTATTACAGATCCTTCACTGCTGTGGTGTTATATGCCGTGAGACAGTAAGGCTCAAATCCCGTGTCACGGTAAACATTGGCGTATTACAGATCCCTCACTGCTGTGGTGTTATATGCCGTGAGACAGTAAGGCTCAAATCCCGTGTCACGGTAAACATTGGCGTATTACAGATCCCTCACTGCTGTGGTGTTATATGCCGTGAGACAGTAAGGCTCAAATCCCGTGTCACGGTAAACATTGGCGTATTACAAATCCCTCACTGCTGTGGTGTTATATGCCGTGAGACAGTAAAACTCCAATCCCGTGTCACGGTAAACCTTGGCGTATTACAGATCCCTCACTGCTGTGGTGTTATATGCCGTGAGACAGTAAGGCTAAGATCCCGTGTCATGGTAAACATTGGCGTATTACAGATCCTTCACTGCTGTGGTGTTATATGCCGTGAAACAGTAAGGCTCAAATCCCGTGTCACGGTAAACATTGGCGTATAACAGATCCTTCACTGCTGCGGTTGGGTCCTCTGCGTATGTTTAATGGCGTGCGTCGCCATATGAAATAAGCTTTGTGTTACGTCAAACAAGAAACAAACAAAGTGTCAGTACTCTCAATGTTTTGGTTCGCAATTAAATCGTTGTCGCAGAAAAAACCCTGAAACATATGACATTAAAACCCCCTGAGATCTATGACAAACGTTTTCCTACATGCCTTCCGTATTTAAAAAATAACTAAACCAACGCTATATTTCTATACAAAATGTTGCTATTAAGTCAAGTCTGGAAAATGCGGCAACTGTAATACCTCAAATACAGGGTATAATACTAGAAATATTTATTCTGTCATTCCTGAACAGTTAAGCTACTTAATTTATATCTTTTCTCCGTGAAACATTATACTCGTAGAAATGACGTGTTAATCTTATCTATAGGCGAGAAAATACGAGAGATGGCGCTTAAAACAAAGACATGAAAACTCATCAGAAGTAGAGTGGAAATAAAGTCGGGTGCGGTACACATATTGAAATTTGGAAGAAACTTCGACAAAAACGTTTAGTTACTCATTCTTATATCTTGTTCTGGTCATGCAGAATTTCCAAGGGCAGCATTTAATGAAGTTATAAAACTTCAGCACATTGAACTCCGAAGGAACTTGATCTTCCTCGGGCCACTTTACACGAGGTGGATTCCTTATTAATCACTTTACACGAGGTGAATTCCTTATTAATCACTTTACACGAGGTGGATTCCTTATTAATCACTTTACACAAGGTGAATTCCTTATTAATCACTTTACACGAGGTGAATTCCTTATTAATCACTTTACACGAGGTGGATTCCTTATTAATCACTTTACACTAGGTGAATTCCTTATTAATCACTTTACACGAGGTGGGTTCTTCATTAATCACTTTACACGAGGTGGATTCCTTATTAATAACTTTAGACGAGGTGGATTCTTCATTAATCACTTTACACGAGGTGGATTCCTCATTAATCACTTAACACGAGATGGATTCTTCATTAATCACTTTACAAGAGGGGGTTCCTCATTAATCACTTTACAAGAGGGAGGTTCGTCATTAATCACTTTACACGAGGTGGATTCTTCATTAATCACTTTACAAGAGGGGGGGTCCTCATTAATCACTTTACACGAGGTGGGTTCACCATTAATCACTTTACACGAGGTGGATTTTTCATTAATCACTTTACACGAGGTCGATTCTTCATTAATCACTTTACACGAGGTGGATTCCTTATTAATCACTTTACTCGAGGTCGATTCCTCATTAATCACTTTACACGAAGTGAATTCCTTATTAATCACTTTACACGAGGTGAATTCCTTATTAATCACTTTACACGAGGTGGATTCCTTATTAATCACTTTACACGAGGTGAATTCCTTACTAATCACTTTACACGAGGTGGATTCCTTATTAATCACTTTACACGAGGTGGATTCCTTATTAATAACTTTACACGAGGTGGATTCTTCATTAATCACTTTACACGAGGTGGATTCCTCATTAATCACTTAACACGAGATGGATTCTCCATTAATCACTTTACAAGAGGGGGTTCCTCATTAATCACGTTACAAGAGGGGGGTTCGTCATTAATCACTTTACACGAGGTGGATTCTTCATTAATCACTTTACAAGAGGGGGGTTCCTCATTAATCACTTTACACGAGGTGGGTTCACCATTAATCACTTTACACGAGGTGGATTTTTCATTAATCACTTTACACGAGGTCGATTCTTCATTAATCACTTTACTCGAGGTCGATTCCTCATTAATCACTTTACACGAGGTGGATTCCTCATTAATCACTTTACACGAAGTGGATTCTTCATTAATCACTTTACACGAGGTGGATTACTCATTAATCAATTTACACGAGGTGGATTCTTCATTAATCATTTTACACGAGGTGGATTTCTCATTAATCACTTTACACGAGGTGGATTCCTTATTAATCACTTTACACGAGGTGGATTCTTCATTAATCACTTTACACGAGGTGGATTCTTCATTAATCACTTTACAAGAGGGGGTTCCTCATTAATCACTTTACAAGAGGGGGGTTCGTCATTAATCACTTTACACGAGGTGGGTTCTTCATTAATCACTTTACACGAGGTGGGTTCTTCATTAATCACTTTACAAGAGGGGGTTCCTCATGTATCACTTTACAAGAGGGGGGTTCCTCATTAATCACTTTACACGAGAGGGGTTCCTCATTAATCACTTTACACGAGGTGGATTTTTCATTAATCACTTTACACGAGGTCGATTCTTCATTAATCACTTTACTCGAGGTGGATTCCTCATTAATCACTTTACACGAGGTGGATTCCTCATTAATCACTTTACACGAGGTGGATTCTTCATTAATCACTTTACACGAGGTGAATTCCTCATTAATCACTTTACACGAGGTGGATTCTTCATTAATCACTTTACACGAGGTGGGTTCTTCATTAATCACTTTATACGAGGTGGATTCTTCATTAATCACTTTACAAGAGGGGGGGGGGGGGTTTCCTCATTAATTACCTTCAGTATCTGACGGAGTACGTCACACAGATAAGACAGCTTTACAAAAATCATCTTCGAGCTTTAAAATGCTGAATTTGTTGCAAATTAATGCAATTAATTACTTACAAGATAAAAGTGTATTAATACGTAGATGAACCCTGATTTCCGGTTACCTTACTCATATTTGTAATTTTTGATTACATCGTTCTTTATCTTGACACCGACCTGGCACGGTATGTAAATGGCGAAGTAAGAAAGTGAATCAAGAAATAACATGTTGCTTTAACATCTAATAAATGCACGTAAGCCTTCTAGCAAATGTATGGCTATAGCAGGTTTCCTCTCTACTCTTATGTTCCGGAAAACATTTATTCATTTATTTATTTATTCAATAAATTGTTTAATTATGACTATTTTAAATGTTTGGGTATTGCGTCTGAAAGTCAGTCTGAAATGCGACCCCATTATCCATAAGACTCCACCTTCTTCTAACTGCTCCTGCGCTCTTGCTCTCATGCTAGTACAAGTCGAATGAAAGTTTCTCCCATTGTTTCTTTTGGTATACGACTACAAACGGAAATTTGAAAGACGAACCAAGGACACAATGGATAACGTCTGTCCTATTTAACATATGCATGATGAGAAATATACATATGTGTAAATAAAACACAATCCACGTGCTCTAGAAAAATCATATGGACATGTAAATTCATAACAGGGTCGAATAGCACAGAATGTTAAAAGAAGAAACTTCAAGACAAGACGCACACTGGAAAAGCGCAGTGACCCTGCAATTTGCCGCACACGCGGTATTCGGCGAGAAGTGAGATGGAACTATGCACTTCCAGCCAGATGTGAACCCATCGCAATAAAAATTAGAAATGTATGCAATATTAGAATAACTTTACAAGAAAGAATAAATATAACAAGGTATTTTTAATACGACCGTGACACAATGTACAGCTCACAACATTCCTGATGTGTGCTTCATGCAGTCTGTTCATGTGGATTGTATTATCCAATGTCTTAAAACAAGAGACCAAGTGACATCAACGATAACCTGATCCAAACTGTGGAATATCAAAGACCTATCTCCTATGAGGGCGAAGACCAATGTTTTTTTTTTTAATAAGTCAATCTTTACAGCCAAGATCACAAGGTAATAAAAATAGCATCAAATGAAATGTCTCGTCACATGGATGAAGTATGTATAATATGAATGTCCTAGCCCCCACGGTTACGCAGTAATGTTTTGAAATGTATGTTAAAAGTGACGGTCAAGGTAACAAGGTCATAAAATATGGAAAGGGCTTGCGAGACGGAACATTTTTTGTGAAATATCAAAGTCTTATCTCCTATCAAACTTGACGGTCAGTGTCACAAGGTCAAAACTATTTGTTACCAACGGAAAGGTCTTGTCATAAGGAACACACGTGCCAAATATGAAAGCCCTACTTCTTACAATTCAATAGTTATGATAAAGGTTAAAGTTTTTCAGATGCAAGTAAAATGTCACTGTCAATGTCACATGATCAAAAATTTTGATACCAACGAAAACTTCTTGTCATAAAGAATACACATGCCAAATATGAAAGCTCTACCTGTACGGACAGAGTGGTTACTATAGGCACCCGCTTATGAAAGGGTGTCCTAATTAATGTCGGACAGATGCTTATCATCATCTCTAACAATATATATATATACCTAATTATTCCTATATTGAATATCATATGTCTCTGATTCAGTGCTATGTCATTCAGGGATTGTGTCTAGACAACAGAATCCATCTTACGCCGTCAGTAGTGCAGGGAATATTCTGTTTCATATACTGTATCAAGCATTGTAATACACAGGGGTCGTTCAACGAGAAATACATTGCAGTTGATGTCACAATTATTCAGTTGTGAAGAGTGCTTAACATGTAAGGTAACACGCTGCCGAAGATTTTCATTTCTTAAGATTTTGTTTACAGCTTTTAAGAAAACTTTCAACGAAGATGTTAATTTGTATTCATGCAAACTGTAATTTATTTTACACGATGATAAATAATTTCGATACGTTTAGTTTTCTTCATACATATCTTTTTTCACGTTTATTTTTTTTTTAAGTTGTTGATTTAATTGGCGATGGCATATTGTTTGACGACAGTCTAAGATTTAATGTATTTTACTTCTTTATATCAGACACAGCATTTTCTGTCTTAACGCATAGAACAGACGAACCTGAAACAATACGGTGACCTCTGACACGGCAATTCGTGTCTTTATTCTCTCTCTATATATATATATAACAGACAAGTCTGGAACAATACAAAGACCTCTGACAAGGCAATTCGTGTCTTTATTGTCTCTATGTATATAATGGACGAGTCTGAAACGGTACGGTGACTTCTGACACGGCACCTCGTGTCTTTATTGTCTCTATGTATGAAATACTGATGCCCGGACGGCAGCAAATTAAGGAAATACACGAAAAGATCAATGTTATCAGGGAAAATTTCACTTAGAAAGATAATATCACAAAGAATTCTCGTGTGAAATATAAAAATCCAATTATAATCGCTTAAATCTCAAAATTAAAATAAAATACATTATATACTGTTTATACTACAATACGCATGTATATGTATGTAAAACCGCTGTATTTCGTTATTTTTAACAGACAGAAAATTTTTCAGAATTGTAAAGTGTCCGTTTGTCAGGCTGGAGACTTCTGTTCGTGACAGTTGACAGGTTAGAGAGTTCTTTCCGTAACAAGTTGGCAGGCCAGAGAGTTCTGTTCGTGACAAGTTGAAAGGTGCAGAGTTCTGTTCGTGACAAACTGACAGGCCAGAACGTTCTGTTCGTGACAAGTTGACAGGTTTGAGAGTTCCATCCGTGACAAGTTCACAGGTCAGAGCGTTCTGTTCGTGACAAACTAACAGGATAGAGAGTTCTGGTCGTGGCAAGTTGACAGGTTAAAGAGTTCTATCCGTAACAAGTTGACAGGCTAGAGAATTTTGATCGTGACAAGCTGACAGGTTAGAAATTTCTGTCCATGACAAGTTGACAGGTTAGGGACTTCTGTCCGTGACAAGTTGACAGGACAGAGAGTTCTGTTCGTGACAGACTAGAGACTTCTGTCCGTGACAAGTTGACAGGCTAAAGAATTCTGTTCGTGGCAAGCTGACAGGTTAGAGAGTCGTATTTGATTCTCGTTTGCCATAATGCAATAACAAACTGATGTACAATGTAAAATGTAAGAGTACAAAGCCTCCGTGACACTTACATAAGAACAGCCATCAAAAAAACTCAAATATTCAGTTTGTTGGTATAAAATTAAACATTGATATGTTTCAAGGACACACATCAAAGATCACAGGTCGACACGCTGTAAACTGGCCTACGCAATGCTGAATAGTGTGTATCTATTAGAGCTTTCGGCAGAGAGACCCGTATTAATATCCCCAAAGGAAGGCAATGATTTACGTCGACAAGCTTAATCTACGAAGCTATCGCTCAGCGCTGTTATCCACTTAATACGAATATTATCCGGCCATGATTTGTACTCAGGGGCCGAGGCACTCAGGTCACGTGATCAATGATTAGAGAGAAACATTGATGGCTTTAGCAAAACAACAATGTAGTTTGTTATTATCATATTGTAGATATTCTTTTTTTGTAATATTGTCGATACTGTTTTTAATATATTGTCCATATTATATTTCATAAACTAATCAACTACATCGTCTGCTACAAGACGATAGTGATAAAAAAGTATACCGTATTCGAAAGTTATGTAAGAATACTCTAAAACATGTTAAGATGTATTAATTGATGTCTGAATGCTGGTAATTGAATCCGAAAGGAAACCTCCTGCAATTCAGTAGTGTCAAGCCCTCGTGCAATTCCTGCTCAGCGCCAGCTCCGTTAACCTCGGGTTTTAGACAACAGTTGTCAGAAGACAACAGAGCTCGCCGGTAGCAACAAAATTTAAATAGCAAAAGTTTTGTGCAAGTAGGTCAGTCTTTAAGGTCAAGGCCAAAGCGTAATAATATATGATACGCAATGAAAGTTCTTATCACAAGAAAAAATTTAAATGAAATATTTAAGGCCTTTCTCTTACTGTTCGTAAGTTATGGCCAAGGCTAAAGTTTTTAAAGTTAATCAAACTTCAAGGTCAAGGTCCCACGGTCAAAAATTTTGGTACCTAGTGAAAGGTCTTGACACAAGGAATAAGTAAAATATTAAAGCCCTGTTTTCAAAGGTTTTAAAGTTATGATCACAATGTTAAAGTTATTGACTATGGACGACAACAACGGCGACGACGTCACTGGGGGTATAACAGTTCAGTTATCTGGACATTTGTCCCGGCGAGCTGAAAAGTAGAAACAGCAGTGCTTCAACTCTGTACCAAATAACAAGAGTGTTATTTCTGATTTGTGAAAAGAAATACCAAATCTGATTTGATGTTTCTGCTTAGTGAAGAATAGGAAGAACATTTCAGAAATGAGGACGAAAGTTCGATAAAAATACATGGGTCATGACAGGTCAAGATATATAAAACAAGTTTGGGACAAGTAGACATAGAACAGGGCATAAAGTTGTTATTTTCTTGGGCTTACTCTAAACACCCAATCCAAATTTAGCATGTTCTAGGTCTAATACGAATGATGCATCCGTCAAACTATCTATACAAGCCACTTGGATTCACACCTTAACAGATATTGACGACAAAAATATTACCTCATCTTTACCAAGTTTCGTAAGTTCCCATTAGCAAATCTCAAGAGGTTTTAAACGTGAACATCAAAAGAGGAACGACAAACTTTCGGACGGACGACGGACACTTCGCTATTACAATAACTCACTTGACCACACGCATAACTAGATCTCGTGTTTGATACATACAGAATAAATACAATAAACGGTCTGTGATAAATGTCTCAGGGGAGTAACCCTCAGAAATATTGTTTACGACTGGATTAACGTTAACGCAGGGGTATCGCAGAGTTTGACTGACCTTGACCGAAACAGCAGCTTAAGTGTGTTCAAAGCTCGTCAATAAATAAGGATAAATAGCTTGAATGTACAAAATGTAAATTCAAATAAATTGTATCAATTTCTTCTTTTTAACTACTATATATAAAGTTAGAAATTGATGTATTAGAAATTAGAAACTAACATTTTACTGATTTGACAAAGGCTCGTGACTGACAGGTCCCAGATTCGGTTACGTGTCCCGTCAGTGGGTCGTCGATTTTCTGTCTTTCAAGTGAGACAATGAAAACCGAGGACCCACATTAGACGTTGCCTGTGTCATTTGATAACTTTTCATTTTACTGATCAAAAGTGATCACATGACAATTTGATCAGTAAAATGAAAAGTTATCAAATGACACCTGTATAAGATATCTGAATGTTGCCAGTATCTCTCATTATCGCCAGTTTAAGACACCTCACTGTCGCTTGTAAAAGATATTTTTCTGCTGCCAGTATAAGATACCTCACTGTTGCCAGTAAAAGACACCTCACTGTTGCCAGTATAAGATACCTCACTGTAGCCAGTATATGATACCTTACTGTTGCCAGTATAAAATACCTCGGTGTGGCCAATATACGATACCTCAGTTTTGCCAGTATAAGACACCTCACTGTAACAAGTATAAAATATCTCAGTGTGGCCAGTATGCGTTACCTCATTGTTGTCAGAAAGGATATCTCACTATAGCGTAAAACGGAAATCAAACCAAAACAAGTCTATATGAAGAGTCTACATAAAACAAGAAGGTCGGTGATACTACGTGTTGGAATACTCAAAACCGTACTGGTGTATACAGAAAGTTATTGACCTAATCATACCCGTACTGGTGTATACCGGGATTTATTTACTATTCATGCCCGTATTTGGTGTATACAGAGAGTTATTTACCTAATCATGCCCGTACTGGTGTATACAGGGAGTTATTTACCTAATCATACTGGTACTGGTGTATACAGAGAGTTATTTACCTAATCATGCCCGTACTGGTGTATAAAGGGAGTTATTTACCTAATCATACTGGTACTGGTGTATACAGAGTTATTTACCTAATCATACCCGTACTGGTGTATACAGGGAGTTATTTACCTAATCATACTGGTACTGGTGTATACAGAGTTATTTACCTAATCATACTGGTACTGGTGTATACAGGGAGTTATTTACCTAATCATACTGGTACTGGTGTATACAGGGAGTTATTTACCTAATCATACTGGTACTGGTGTATACAGAGAGTTACTTACCTAATCATGCCCGTATTGGTGTATACAGAGAGTTAGTTACCTAATCATACCCGTACTGGTGTATACAGAGAGGTATTTACCTAATCATACCCGTACTGGTGTATACAGGGAGTTATTTACCTAATTATGCCCGTACTGGTGTATAAAGGGAGTTATTTACCTAATCATGCCCGCACTGGTGTATAAAGGGAGTTATTTACCTAATTATACCCGTACTGGTGTATACAGGGAGTTATTTACCTAATCATACTGGTACTGGTGCATACAGGGAGTTATATACCTAATCATACCCGTACTGGTGTATACAGAGAGTTAGTTACCTAATCATACCCGTACTGGTGTATACAGGGAGTTATTTACCTAATCATATTGGTACTGGTGTATACAGGGAGTTATTTACCGTACCTAATCATATTGGTACTGGTGTATACAGAGAGTTATTTACCTAATCATACCCGTACTGGTGTATACAGGGAGTTTTTTACCTAATCATGCCCGTACTGGTGTATACAGAGAGTTACTTGCCTAATCATGCCCGTACTGGTGTATACAGAGAGTTACTTACCTAATCATACCCGTACTGGTGTATACAGAGAGTTATTAAACTAATCATACCCGTACTGGTGTATACAGAGAGTTATTTACCTAATCATACTGGTACTGGTGTATACAGGGAGTTATTTACCTAATCATACTGGTACTGGTGTATACAGAGTTATTTACCTAATCATACTGGTACTGGTGTATACAGGGAGTTATTTACCTAATCATACTGGTAGTGGTGTATACAGGGAGTTATTTACCTAATCATACTGGTACTGGTGTATACAGAGAGTTACTTACCTAATCATGCCCGTATTGGTGTATACAGAGAGTTAGTTACCTAATCATACCCGTAATGGTGTATACAGAGAGGTATTTACCTAATCATACCCGTACTGGTGTATACAGGGAGTTATTTACCTAATCATGCCCGTACTGGTGTATAAAGGGAGTTATTTACCTAATCATACCCGTACTGGTGTATACAGGGAGTTATTTAACTAATCATACTGGTACTGGTGCATACAGGGAGTTATTTACCTAATCATACCCGTACTGGTGTATACAGAGAGTTAGTTACCTAATCATACCCGTACTGCTGTATACAGGGAGTTATTTACCTAATCATACCCGTACTGGTGTATACAGGGAGTTATTTACCTAATCATATTGGTACTGGTGTATACGGAGAGTTATTTACCTAATCATACCCGTACTGGTGTATACAGGGAGGTTTTTACCTAATCATGCCCGTACTGGTGTATACAGAGAGTTACTTACCTAATCATACCCGTACTGGTGTATACAGAGAGTTATTACACTAATCATACCCGTACTGGTGTATACAGAGAGTTATTAAACTAATCATACCCGTACTGGTGTATACCGGGAGTTATTTACTATTCATGCCCGTAATTGGTGTATACAGAGAGTTATTTACCTAATCATACCCGTACTGGTGTATACAGGGAGTTATTTACCTAATCATACCCGTACTGGTGTATACAGAGAGTTATTTACCTAATCATACCCGTACTGGTGTATACAAAGAGTTATTTACCTAATCATACTGGTACTGGTGTATACAGGGAGTTATTTACCTAATCATACTGGTACTGGTGTATACAGAGTTATTTACCTAATCATACTGGTAGTGGTGTATACAGGGAGTTATTTACCTAATCATACTGGTACTGGTGTATACAGGGAGTTATTTACCTAATCATACTGGTACTGGTGTATACAGAGAGTTAGTTACCTAATCATACCCGTACTGCTGTATACAGGGAGTTATTTACCTAATCATACCCGTAATGGTGTATACAGAGTTATTTACCTAATCATGCCCGTACTGGTGTATACAGAGAGTTATTTACCTAATCATGCCCGTACTGATGTATAAAGGGAATTATTTACCTAATCATACCCGTTATGGTGTATACAGGGAGTTATTTACCTAATCATACCCGTACTGGTGTATACAGAGAGTTATTTACCTAATCTTACCCGTAATGGTGTATACAGGGAGTTATTTACCTAATCATACTGGTACTGGTGTATACAGGGAGTTATTTACCTAATCATACTGGTACTGGTGTATACAGGGAGTTATTTACCTAATCATACTGGTACTGGTGTATACAGAGTTATTTACCTAATCATACTGGTACTGGTGCATACAGAGAGTTATTTACCTAATCATACCCGTACTGGTGTATACAGGGAATTATTTACCTAATCATGCCCGTACTGGTGTATACAGAGAGTTATTTACCTAATCATGCCCATACTGATGTATAAAGGGAGTTATTTACCTAATCATACCCGTAATGGTGTATACAGGGAGTTATTTACCTAATCATACCCGTAATGGTGTATACAGGGAGTTATTTACCTAATCATACAGGTACTGGTGTATACAGGGAGTAATTTACCTAATCATACTGGTACTGGTGTATACAGGGAGTTATTTACCTAATCATACTGGTACTGGTGTATACAGAGTTATTTACCTAATCATACTGGTACTGGTGTATACAGGGAGTTATTTACCTAATCATGCCCGTACTCGTGTATACAGGGAGTTATTTACCTAATCATACCCGCACTGGTGTATACAGAGAGTTATTTACCTAATCATGCCCGTACTGGTGTATACAGAGAGTTAGTTACCTAATCATACCCGTACTGCTGTATACAGGGAGTTATTTACCTAATCATACCCGTACTGGTGTATACAGGGAGTTATTTACCTAATCATATTGGTACTGGTGTATACAGGGAGTTATTTACCTAATCATGCCCGTACTGGTGTATACAGAGAGTTACTTGCCTAATCATGCCCCTACTGGTGTATACAGAGAGTTACTTACCTAATCATACCCGTACTGGTGTATACAGAGAGTTATTTACCTAATCATGCCCGTACTGGTGTATACAGGGAGTTATTTACCTAATCATACCCGTACTGGTGTATACAGGGAGTTATTTACCTAATCATACCCGTACTGGTGTACACAGAGAGGTATTTACCTAATCATACCCGTACTGGTGTATACAGGGAGTTATATACCTAATCATACCCGTACTGGTGTATACAGAGAGTTAGTTACCTAATCATACCCGTACTGGTGTATACAGGGAGTTATTTTACCTAATCATACCCGTACTGGTGTATACAGGGAGTTATTTACCTAATCATACCCGTACTGGTGTATACAGAGAGTTATTTTCCTAATCATATTGGTACTGGTGTATACAGGGAGTTATTTACCTAATCATGCTCGTACTGGTGTATACAGAGAGTTATTTACCTAATCATACTGGTACTGGTGTATACAGAGTTATTTATCTAATCATACTGGTACTGGTGTATACAGAGAGTTATTTACCTAATCATACCCGTACTGGTGTATACAAGGAGTTATTAACCCAATCATACTTTTAATTCTTTATTAACTTTAAGCAATCCGACTTATCAGTATACAATATATATACAAATACATGAATTTAGCATCAGATACACTTAATGATACGGGTACTGGTTATACAGGGAGTTATTTACCTTATATGCACAGTGGCGTAGGTCGGCAGTGAAAAGTGGGGAGGGGGGGGGGCACACTCTTCCAAAAGTGAAAAGCAAAAAAAAAAAAAACAACAACAAAGGTGTCTCCGGCGGCAACAAAGTCCGAAAAAGCTATTTTTAGCACGAAGGTCACAGTGAAGGTCTTAAAGTCATTGACCTTGTCCGGTGTCAATTTAAAGGCACGTGCCCCCGCTGCCCCCCCCCTTTCCTACGCCCCTGATGCATTAAGCATCTCATCCATTTTATGTGAAAGCTGATGAGAGGAGCTCAAATACAAATTGTAATGTATACTGGTCATGCAACAGCATGATTTATATTGTTTACTCGTTGAAGAAAATGTTAGATCGACAATTATGGAGGGAAATTTCTAATGCGGTTTCTTTAGATCAAATCAATTATGTCACATTCATGCTCGGCCACAGCACGAAATTAGAACCATCCTTAGAAGTATGATTACAAACAAATTTAAAGACAAAGCTCTTTTAGGCTAGCCAAAGAGAAAACGGACGGACTACGGTTATCGCAGATGTTTGATAAATGATCAGACTATGTAATCGAGACTGTAACGTGTATGTGGTAAAGATTCTTACAAAATCATCCACCTATCGGAAGTTAGTTTACATTCAAACCACACAAGGACACTTTCGCCCTGCAACCAGAAGGATGTTATACTAATATCATATACGTCCCTGCTAATATTGGTGATTAAAGATTACAGCGTCATGTGACTTAGTTCGCCCCTTAATACGAGTTATACAATTACTTGATTAAGTTCACCTTTTGATAAGAGTTTACTTATACAATCACATGATTAAGTTTGCCTCTTAATAAGAATTACACAATCACGTGATTAAGTTTGCTCTTTAATACAAGTCATTACTTGATTACTTGAATAAATTCACACCTTATTAAGGGTTATACAATCACGTGACTAAGTTCGCCGCTTTAAAAAGGGTTATATTATCACGTGATTAAGTTCGCCCCTTAATACAAATTATACAATGACTTAATTAAGCCCGCACCTTATTAAGGGGTATACTATCACATGACTTAGTTTGCCCTTTAAAAATGGTTGTATAATCACGTGATTATGTTCTCCCCCGAATAAGAGTTATACAATCACATGATTAATTTCGCGCCTTAAAAAAGATAATACATCACGTAATTAATTATAGTTCCTCGCCTTCCATATTTGTTATACTATCACGTCATTGGTTTCAAAATTCCCTTTAAAATGAATTTTACCATAAATTTTATTGATTAATGGTTTATGTCACTTCACGATGACGATATGTTGACGGCATCTGCCTGATTCATTGCCTAGAAATTTATACCTTTGAAACGGACCCACCCAAAGCAGTGAGAGATCTTTTACATGTTACGCCTACCGTGATACAGGACCTCGGTTTTTAATGTCCCCTCCGGAAGACGCACACCAGAGAAACCACGGCGGAGTTGAACACGGGACCTTTCGATGGAGAGTCAAGCACCTCATCTACTGAACCACATCGGCTTCCGTTAAATTTGAAATTATCTCTTCTCTTACATAATATTAAATACAAAAGACGGTCATGTGCCAATATTTCTCCTACTGTTCGGGATGATGCAGAACAAATGACTCTGGGTATCAGTATAGAGGGCTCACATGGACCACATCACCAAGATAACTATCTACACGACCAATATACACTATCATCAAGTTTCTATTCCTAAAACGTTTCACTTGTTTCACTTTTTATACTAATGTGTCTCCCAAAAGAACCGAAATGGAGCTACAAGAGCAGAGAGATGACATCGACATCTTCCTTATCTCTATATATTGACCATGTGTTCCTCTGCGATACAAGGCAAGTATTTGGCCGATTTTCCAAATAGATCTGTATTGTTTGTGGGCACTTATTGAAGAAAAGAGCGAACTTTACTTCCGAATCAGAATTCATTGTATTACAGTTTTTATCTTTAAGCCTGGATATTTACAATCAATGAGTATTAAGGATAAATCTATTGGAATAAATGTGATCAGAAAATGTAATTATCTACCAAACTTAGACACAAATGAACAAATGTGCAATAAACTTCAGAACAGAAACACCAAGGTTTTGACGTGTTAAGACCAACTGCTATTATCAGTCAGTTTGGGAATCCAGGACTGGAAATGATACTTACGATCAAATGAATTCATACGGCAAGGATTAACTATAGTGCAGATGAGATTATACATGTATAAGGTTTCAAGACGGTGAATCCCGAACAACCTCCAAAATTCCCGGGTCACAGAATATGCGCGTGCACTGCTCTTGTGGAGCACCGATGTGCACGAGCGGTGGATACCAACCAATCAAAAGGTATGTATAATTAGGTTTACCCAGAACTTATGTCAAGGTCGCCGAAAAACCTTTGTAACAATATTTATAGGAATGATGGTCCTGATGAACTGATTTATGATTAATCATTTCCAAGAATGAAAGCAAAACGATAGTGATTGAAGAAACTCGGATGCACGAGTTCTAGGTAATATTGTGTAATAGACCTAGAATCGGCGTTTGGTTTATCACTCTCTTCTAAATGATAGTATCAGAGATATGCACGCTGGAGATACATAACTGAAACGACGTTGGAAAACTATTGTTTTCTCACTTTAAAGCATGTATCATACGAAAAGTTCATGAACGGGTTGATGACTACATGTAAGTAATTCAAATATGAACTCCGGATAAACGATTATAAAAGTTATATATTGTACCCCTTTAATAAATACTGGTATGAAAATGACAAATTCTATCTAAATACTTTGTATTCAGTATAAAGTTTTAATATCTCTGAAAATAATTTCGATTCATACTTTCATGAAGTTTTGATTTTAAGACAAACAAAAATTGGGAGATGGTAAAAACAAAAACTGAAACAGGATGTTGCTATATTTCAATTTCAGTATTTACTATTCCAAAATAAATTCAAAATTAAAACTTGACACATTTATATAAATTTATTCATTTGCGATCAAATTCGTTAAAATCGTCAACAAAGCTTTCGTAAGTGGTCATTTAAACACCGGAAAAAAAAAACCACGAAAACAAAAACACCCCATTCACTTCCAAAACCAAACAAGACAAAATAACAAACCCCACCTCCTTTAAAAAAAAGCCAAGCAAACAAACAAGCTGGAAACCAAACTAGACAAAACAACAAAAAACTTTATTTCATTACATTCAGGAAGTTTAGTTTTGAAGTCAGTTATGTGTGTCCACGTTGTCACGTGATCCCAAATTAAATTTTAAACAGATTTTAAATTTCACCAGATATCGTCTGCTCATTAGAGAAAGAGAATACACATTAAAGTGTCATGTCTATTTGACACGTGATGTCGAATTTAATTTTAGATAAAACTTCACCAGATATCGTCTGCTCATTAGAGGCAGAGAGTACACATTAAAATACCATGTCTATTTGTCACGTGATCGTGAATTTAATTTTACATAAAATCCCATCAGATACCAATCGGATTCAACCATACTATCTGTTATTTCTTAACTAACCATGCCAAAAACGAGATCTACATTAATAACGAAGATATATATATATAAGCCTTTTTTTTTATTTTGTCACCGTTCGTGGTATTCAATCAGGATTTTAAAAGGCTAGCATTATAAATTCAATTTATTTTCACCATGCCAGTTCCATGTGTTCCCGTTGATTTATTCATCTAAATGAAGGAAAATATCTATGAAATTGGCGGCAAATTTCATGTATGGTCATGACCCCGATATAAAGAAATATCCCTTTCAGTTTAATACATTCCCATATGCACATCAGAGTAATTGATATCCGTTATTGGTTTTCTCCCTTTGTCAGCTTATAGCACATATGGCGAGTGCCGCCTTTGTCAACAGAGCATATGGCCGATATCCATGGTGTTTAATGTGCCCTCCTCTTTATGCTTACAGTCTGGACTATCGTTCACTTCCAGTTTAGTCCCCAAGTTTTATCCCCTAGTCAATGCTGATAGGTAAAATCCATAGACGTCATTGCCACAACATGTACAAATAGTGTGAACTCTCGCGGAACCCTATGCCTCAATGCTCTCCTTAATTAAGATAGGAGGTCTGGAATTTCTTTATTTGGAGATATGTCAGCACCGTTCTAGTATTTACATTATGAATGACAGAAGAATATTTCAGGAATTCGTTACCAACGATACAGTTTTGAATTCCCCACTATAAATAATTTTAGCAAATCCGGCTAATTCCAAGTCAAAACATGATTATGATAAGAATGCCTTTCTATCTCGTTTCGGAATTATATAAATTTATGAACATCAGCTGTGAGTATTGGTCCTTACAAAATAGAAATGTTATAGTAAGGATGCTCAAATAAATGTTATGGTAAGGATGCTCAAATAAATGTTATAGTAAGGATGCTTAAATAAATGTTATAGTAAGGATGCTAAAATAAATGTTATAGTAAGGGTGCTTAAATAAATGATATAGTCAGGATGCTTAAATAAATTTTATAGTAAGGATGCTAAAATAAATGTTATGGTAAGGATGCTCAAATAAATGTTATGGTAAGAATGCTCAAATAAATGTTATGGAAAGGATGCTCAAATAAATGTTATAGTAAGGATGCTCAAATAAATGTTATTGTAAAGATGCTCAAATAAATGTTATGGTAAGGATTCTCAAATAAATGTTATGGTAAGAATGCTCAAATAAATGTTATGGTAAGGATGCTCAAATAAATGTTATTGTAAGGATGCTCAAATAAATGTTATTGTAAGGATGCTCAAATAAATGTTATGTAAGGATGCTCAAATTAATGTTATAGTAAGGATGCTCAAATAAATGTTATAGTATGGATGCTCAAATAAATGTTATTGTAAAGATGCTCAAATAAATGTTATGGTAAGGATTCTCAAATAAATGTTATGGTAAGAATGCTCAAATAAATGTTATGGTAAGGATGCTCAAATAAATGTTATTGTAAGGATGCTCAAATAAATGTTATTGTAAGGATGCTCAAATAAATGTTATGTAAGGATGCTCAAATTAATGTTATAGTAAGGATGCTCAAATAAATGTTATAGTATGGATGCTCAAATAAATGTTATTGTAAGGATGCTCAAATAAATGTTATTGTAAGGATGCTCAAATAAATGTTATGGTAAGGATGCTCAAATAAATGTTATGGTAAGGATGCTCACATAATTGTTATAGTAAGGATGCTCAAATAAATGATATAGTAAGGATGCTTAAATAATTGTTATGGTAAGGATGCTCAAATAAATGATATAGTAAGGATGCTTAAATAAATGATATAGTAAGGATGCTCAAATAAATGTTATGGTAAGGATGCTCAAATAATATTTATGGTAAGAATGCTCAAATAAATGTTATGGTAAGGATGCTCAAATAAATGTTATGGTAAGGATGCTCAAATAAATGTTATAGTAAGGATGCTCAAAGAAATGTTATAGTATGGATGCTCCAATAAATGTTATTGTAAGGATGCTCAAATAAATGTTATTGTAAGGATGCTCAAATAAATGTTATGGTAAGGATGCTCAAATAAATGTTATGGTAAGGAAGCTCAAATAAATGTTATGGTAAGGATGCTCAAATAAATGTTATAGTAAGGGTGCTCAAATAAATGATATAGTAAGGATGCTCAAATAAATGTTATGGTAAGGATGCTCAAATAAATGTTATGGTAAGGATGCTCAAATAAATTTTATGGTAAGGATGCTCAAATAAATGTTATAGTAAGGGTGCTCAAATAAATGATATAGTAAGGATGCTCAAATAAATGTTATGGTAAGGATGCTCAAATAAATGTTATAGTAAGGATGCTCAAATAAATGTCATAGTAAGAATGCTCAAATAAATGTTATGGTAAGGATGCTCAAATAAATGTTATGGTAAGAATGCTCAAATAAATGTTATGGTAAGAATGCTCAAATAAATGTTATGGTAAGAATGCTCAAATAAATGTTATTGTAAGGATGCTCAAATAAATGTTATTGTAAGGATGCTCAAATAAATGATTTGACAAAACCTAGCAAAACTGTTAGAATAACTTGATTAAGGTTAAAAATGAAGTGTGATTTCTCGATTTTATCTCTGTATTTGTATGTATGTATCTATTTGTGCAAACTATACTTTGTTTAAAGAAATATCTTATATTTTATTTTATTTGGTGGCGTTTTAAACCACATTAATGAATACTTAACACATGCAGAAGTTGTTGCATCTTTAGTGTTTGCCTTACTTCTGGATTTTAATAGAGAGCTTCGAATGAAAATCGGTTGTGCGTTCCGACTACGAACGTAAATCTAAAATGACACGGCAAACTCGCGAATGCGACCTTAGTTATCGGCCCCAATTTCCTTACTAACTTGGCCATGGCGTAGAAATCATCTTATGTATTAATGGAGACAGCGAATGGTCTAGCAGTTGCTTGAAGGAGGTTCCATTCCCGCTTGGTAATATTTTGTCACGAAAAAAAGGTTAAAATTTCAAAAATGGTCCGAAAAAAACCTTGTTTTGGTAATTTATTTTTGACCAAGAGAACTCCTCCCTTTATGCAGACGAAGATCCAGCAACTCTGTAGCTGTTACGACCCCTTTGTTAATATCTTATCAAGGGAAGAGAGTTCAAACTTTTAAAGTGGCCCAAAATAACATTGTTTAGCAAGGAAATCCGTTTATGTAGACGAAACGCTGGAGCTTTTCTCAAAACTCTTATAAAATTATCAACTAAAAAAAATGAAAACGTTCTTTCGCAGTAAACTAAGGCCAGCATGACAATCATAAGCATCCCTTTTCCTTTTAATACATTCCACTTGATCAGTTAGATTATCCAAGACGATCCGTAATTGAGCCTGAAATATAACAAAAAGCTTTTCTTCGCGTCGCTTGTCACATTGTCTTGAATTGCATCACTATCACATCAAATGCTATAATATCATCGCGTCAACTTGAATTCGATGAATGACAATGGTTACGGTCTAGGCCGTCTAAATCGCATTGTGGAAACGGATACCAAATTCCGAATCCCATGGAATATATTGACAGGCTGCAATGACGTAATGTGTAAGTCGGGCGTTTATGAATGGATATTAAGGCGACAATTTAAGATGATATGTTGGTAACGATAGACGTTTATCAACAAGAAAAGCTTTATCATATGCATGTACCGTTTCTTCCAAATCGCGCGAGATTTACAGCCTAGATTGAGGTCAATGATATTCCTTCGTGGGACATATTTGTAGTCAAATCAGGTGCTTATTGTAGATCAGAACGCGGAAGATTGATATAGTCTCATTGACAAGAGGACCAACGTTTATCTTCCCTCGTGTAAGTGTATGCCACCTACACGACAAAGCACACAATAATCTGTCTGTAATCTTTAAAAAGGACATCGATCTTATTCTGTCTCTATCAGTACGGCTAATAACCCTGTCTACCCCTTCAGTAATACATCTATTCTGATTATCTATATTATTAAATATCTATTTATCTGTTCCAAAGCAAACTTCTATATATCAAGTACATGTAGGTACACAAATCATACGCGAATGGCAAATTAATGTGTATCTGTAGAAAGTTGTACTAAAATGTCTTTTTTAGATCAGTCAGATTAATTTGTTTTATTTATTTTTCTCCTTTGGGGATTTGCAATCATATATATTCTTTCTGTATTGGAGACGTCAGCTAAAGCACTTACGAACATATACTTCTATTGTCCATTATAATACCAGTGTCATTCTTATGTCGTTCGGAACACCACGTCAGTTTTGAATAAACCAGAACCGGACGTGATAGCTCATTATTTTGCAGAGGAAGGTCACATGACACTGATGACGAATGTTAACACGCCGGATAAAGCGTGTCTACCCCTGAAAAAATGTGTGTTTTGTCCTTCGTCTAAATTAAATAGAAACAGCTTATATGCCTTTTCAACTAAAATATAAGAATAATCGGTCTTGTGCATGTTTAATGTTGGATTACGTCTTGACCCAATCACACAATTTCAACTTGAGCGAGGCAATTAACGGGTTTAAAAATTTTAACTTATTCATACATTCACATCCGAGTCTCGTTACTGCTTCGTACTTTCACGTATAAGAACCGACTCGGTGTTCCGGATAATTGTTAAGTCAGCTAAGTATTTTGGAATATATACCTCTATTGCAGACTGAAATGAAGATTAAATAAACAGCCAAAGCAGTTTCTGACTTTGATACGAGACAGTATACTTACGCTGTGTCAATTTCAGATCAAACACCATTCCTCACTCTATCGGTTTGCGTTATTAGATTGCAAAGATGTAGGTAATGAAAACATTACAAGATGCACATCAGTCAAACAAACATATCAATAGTCCATTTTTCATTCTCTGAGAAGCTTGTTCTATATTGCATAATGCAACATCTTTCAAAGAACAGTATTTTCTCTCAACTAGAGGTCTAAATGGGCTCACATCGCTCATCTGACCACAATTTCCCATTTACAAAAATCGACTTCTCGAAAAATTTACAGATACGTATATTCTCTTGCTTATTGTGTTTGACTATTGACGACTGATTGATTTCCCTGCTTTCATATCGTGATGTGGCTGAAAAATTGTTGAAAGCGACGTAAAACACCAATCAACCAACCACTTTGAATCATCAACATTTAGTATGTCAGTACATATCAAACAAAAGAAAAAAATCATGAATCTTATAAAACAAACAAGAAAATAAAACTTTTCAAATTTCTCTTGAGTTTCATAGATTCTTATGAGGCCAAATGCTCTACAGCCTGTTTCAGAAGGTTAAAAATGAAATATCAAAAACACTGTTTAACTCTAGATCAATCTAGTGCATTCGGTTTGCCGATCTATGCAGCCGGTATGCAGAACAAGTTAAAATAGGAACCCTCTTGGACTTGTGTCGCCCCACTATGAATCTACCCCTTGACAGATATTGACACATGTTGGGAACAATAAGTACTTCGTCAATACTAAGCTTCGTCAAAATTCCTTTAATGGTTCTTTAATAATAATGTTGAAATTAAGAAAAGTTAAGAGACGATGGACAGACGGACGCCGGACAAAACCAAAGACAACAATTAAAAAAAGTGCACGGCTCAGGTGAAATAAAAAAGTCTTCCAATTTCTTAAAATAAATCTAGTTTAACTGAGAGAAAAACTTTTTCATATTTTATTTCTTCATTATCCCCTGCTTGGGAAATACCACGAGTTCATGATGTAAATTATCTGGTCTTAAGTGCAACACAAGCACATGATTCTAAGTCAAGGTAATGTTTATCCTTTACTTTGGGTGGTAATATAAAATACGGAAGTAAGTACTGCTTTATTACTGCGACACTTAGAGCATTGTACCAACGTGGTTACTCATAAATCACTGACATTAAGACGGAAAATCCACAGCTTTTGAAGGAAAGTAAACGTTTCCTGCTTCGTAGCTGCATCCACCACGAATATTCAAAACATACTACCGACTCAAAATATTCAAACAAGGCAACATGTAATCATTGCAAACAAGCACGGTGTCGAGAGTATCACAACCACAAAACAACACGAAAATACCAACAGTACATCACGGGGTAACGATGTTATTGTTTATTATCTGTTTACTCTATTCTGGGACTTTTCCTTCCATTTACAAGTGTTTAGAAATACTTATAGCAAATGAACTAACTAACATTACTTGTGCAAATAGATTTTTCTGGTTGTGGTATCTGTTCTATTTTGAGCAAGAAGGATATAATCACAAAAGAGTAAATACCTTTACGACAATGAAAGCTCAAATCTACTGCACATACAAATGAGTATCATTTTGTCGGTTTCTTTGACTTAGTTATTCTGTCACGTTTGTCAATTAAACAGAAAGGACAGATTAACGCACCAGGGGTAATACATAACATGTATAAAAGCAGAAAGGACAGATTAACGCACCAGGGGTGATACATTATATGTATGAAAGCAGAAAGGACAGATTAACGTACCAGCAGTGATACATAACATGTATAAAAGCAGAAAGGACAGATTAACGCACCAGGGGTGATACATAACATATATAACAGCAGAGAGGACAGATTAACGTACCAGCAGTGATACATAACATGTATAAAAGCAGAAAGGACAGATTAACGCACCAGGGGTGATACATAACATGTATAAAAGCAGAAAGGACAGATTAACGTACCAGCAGTGATACATAACATGTATAAAAGCAGAAAGGACAGATTAACGCACCAGGGGTGATACATAACATGTATAAAAG
Organism: Pteria penguin; assembly: GCA_035048485.1. Taxonomy (NCBI): domain Eukaryota; kingdom Metazoa; phylum Mollusca; class Bivalvia; order Pterioida; family Pteriidae; genus Pteria; species Pteria penguin. The sequence continues at coordinate 46,348,884 of CM068588.1, read as the reverse complement.
CAGAAAGGACAGATTAACGCACCAGGGGTGATACATAACATGTATAAAAGCAGAAAGGACAGATTAACGCACCAGGGGTGATACATAACATGTATAAAAGCAGAAAGGACAGATTAACGCACCAGAGGTGATACATACCATGTATAAAGCAGAAAGGACAGATTAACATACCAGGGTTGGTACATAACATGTATAAAAGCAGAAAGGACAGATTAACGCATCAGAGGTGATAGATAACATGTATAAAAGCAGAAGAAATCTAGTTTCCAAGCCAAGCATACACCAAGAAATAATGACACATGTAATCTAATAAATATGTTTAAGCACCATTTATATGTTGAGGAAGGTTTGTTTTCTTTTGGTCAATAATTGGTCTGGAATAAATGTCAATTATCAAGTGTATTCCATCGCAGAAGCTAGTACAATCGTCCAAAAATATAATACAGCGTGTTAGAAACATTTTGTGTAATATTGCCATGGGAATAACAGTTTAAGAACGTAAAGGGGAAACATATTAATAACCCTTCCAGAAATCACCCACAATATACATCATGACGTTATGGAGTAACTTATGGATATTAACGTCTGCTTCTTCTCCAATGCCCGAGCAAGATCAATTAAAGTCTGAAAGCTTTGTTGACGTAGTATAATGCTGGGTAATATTGGAGAATATTAAGACGGCATGCGCATGAATAGGTTATTCAATATTTTTAAATTTTACCAATAGTACTACATGTATATCACTGTTCACAATCTTACCGGTATTCACCATACTATAATGTACATACCTATGCTAACGACAATCCTTTATATCGATACGACTGTGTACGACCACTGATTATAACCCTACTACGGTTTACAACCATCACACGATTAACAACCCCACCACTCTTAACGACCGCTGATCACAACCCCGCAGCGGTTTACAACCCTCACATGATTCACAACCCCACCGCTCTTATCGACCGCTTATCACAACCCACAACAATTTACGACCATCACACGATTAACAACCCCACCATTCTTAACGACCGCTTAACACAACCCCACAGCGGTTTACAACTATCACACCATTAACATCCCAACTACTCTTAACGACCGCTGACCACAACCCCACAACAGTTTACAACTATCACACGATTAACAACCCCACCACACTTAACGACCACTGATCACAACCCCGCAGCGGTTTACAACCACCACACGATTTACAACCTTACCACTCTTAACGACCGCTGACCACAACCCCACAGCGGTTTACAACCATCACACGATTAACAACCCCATCACTCTTAACGACCGCTTACCACAAACCCACAGCGATTTACAACCATCACACGATTAACAACACCATCACTCTTAACGACCACTGACCACAACCCACAGCGGTTTACAACGATCACACGATTTACAACTTTACCACCCTTAACGACCGCTGACCACAACCCCACAGCGGTTTACAACTATTACACGATTAACAACCCCACCACTCTTAACGACCGCTGACCACAACCCCACAGCGGTTTACAACTATCACACGATTAACAACCCCACCACTCTTAACGACCGCTGATCGCAACCCACAGAGGTTTACAGCTATCACACGATTTACAACCCCACCACTCTTATCGACCGCTTATCACAACGAACAACAATTTACGACCATCACATGATTAACAACCCTACCATTCTTAACGACCGCTGACCACAACCCCACAGCGGTTTACAACTATTACACGATTAACAACCCCACCACTATTAACGACCGCTGATCACAAACCCACAGCGATTTACAACCATCACACGATCAACAACCCGACCACTCTTAACGACCGCTGATCACAACTCCACAAGCCGGCGCGGCCTAGTGGTATCGCGCTGGACTCCTGATCGGGAGGCCAGGGTTCGATTCCCGCTCTGGTCATGCCGGTGTCCTTTCTTTCGGATGAGACAGTAAAACCCGAGGCCCCGTGTCGTGGTATGCATGGCACGTTGAAGATCCCTCACTGCTTCGGGTGGGTCCGTTGCAAAGGTCAAAATTTGTATGCCCCGCATCAGGCAGATGCCGTCACTATATACGTGAAATATCCGTGGTGTGACGTTAAACAAAAATCAATCAATCACAACTCCACAGCGGTTTACAACCATCACACAATTAACAACTGCACCACTCTTAACGACCGCTGACCACAACCCCACAGCGGTTTACAACGATCACACGATTAACAACCTTACCACTCTTAACGACCGCTGCTCACAACCCCACAGCGGTTTACAACCATCACACGATTAACAACCCCATCACTCTTAACGACCGCTTATCACAACCCACAACTGTTTACAACCATCACACGATTAACAACCCCACCACTCTTAATGACCGCTGACCACAACCCCACAACGGTTTACAACTATCACACGATTAACAACCCCACCACTCTTAACGACCGCTGACCACAACCCCACAACGGTTTAGAACTATCACACGATTAACAACACCACCACTCTTAACGACCGCTGACCACAACCCCACAACAGTTTACGACCATCATACGATTAACAATGCCTGCATTCTGCATTTGACTGTTGCTTAATGTCACAAAAGGGTTTATTTTACCCTTAAAGCTGTGTACCCCAGGTTCGCTATTACAGTGCATATTGTAAGTAAATTATTCTAAACTGTTTTGATTATATATATAAGACTAAAACATATTAAAAAGAGCCTTTGCAAATTCGTCGTATTAAGTGAGATATGGCTGTCTAAAACGCGATGTTTGTAAAGTGAATGTTTACAACCAACTTACCACGTGATCTAATTCGGAAGCCGCGTCATCGAGGGCGAGGTAAATAAACTTGACGAGTAACTTTAAAAATCTGCATTCAAGTCTGCTAAAGTTAGTATTTACTGAAATTGTTTTATTTTAGAGTCCCTCTTCATCGTATTTGTTTTTATTAAACTGCGCATGCACGAAGTCAGGTTATGGTTGTATTTATGGAATACCCGCTTTATTTACGAATTATTTTCTTTTGATATCTCCGAGGGTTTGAAGCAACAAAGTTAATAACTTCGGTTATACGAGAAAAATACAGTTTTTGTTTTACATACCTTAATTTTTGAAAATATACCGAATTATAAGGTATACATTAATACAACTTTAATGTAACGGTTATTGTTTAATGCTGAAAACCCCCAAAGTACGTAGAGGACAACAATGAAGCTGAGCAGATACAATCCAGAGGACGAAGAGGAAAATACTGACCCTACGTAGGTACAACCCAGAGGATGTAAAGGAAAATACTGACCCTAGGTAGGTACAACCCAGAGGATGTAAGGGAAAATACTGACCCTAGGTAGGTACAACCCAGAGGATGTAAAGGAAAATACTGACCCTAGGCAGGTACAACCCAGAGACGTAAAGGAAAACACTGATCCTGGGTAGGTACAACCCAAATGACGTAAAGGAAAATACTGACCCTAGATAGGTACAACCGAGAGGATGTAAAGGAAAATACTGACCCTAAGCAGGTACAACCCAGAGACGTAAAGGAAAACACTGACCCTAGGCAGTTACAACCCAGAGGAAAACAGTGATCCCATGACCCTAGGTAAGTACAACCCAAATGACGTAAAGGAAAACACTGACCCTAGGCAGGTATAACCAAGAAGACGAAGAAGAAAAAACAGAACCTAGGCAGGTACAGCCCAGAAGACGAAGAGGAAAAAACTGACCCTAGGCAGGTACAGCCCAGAAGACGAAGAGGAAAACACCCACCCTAGGTAGGTACAAGCCAGAGGACGAAGAGAAAACACCCACCCTAGGCAGGTACAATCCAGAGGACAAAGAGGAAAACACCGACCATGGGTAGATACAACCCAAAGAACGTAAAGGAAAACAGTGACCCTTGGCAGGTATAACCCAGAGGACGAAGAAGAAAACACTGACCCTAGGCAGGTACAATTCAGAGAACGCAGAAGAAAACACTGACCTTAGGCAGGTATAATCCAGAGAACGTAGAAGAAAACACTGACCTTAGGCAGGTATAACCCAGAGAACGTAGAGGAAAACACTGACCTTAGCCAGGTATAACCCAGAGGACGTAAAAGAAAAACACTGACCTTAGGCAGGTATAACCCAGAGGACGTAGAGGAATACACGGATAGGTACTTGTGGCGGATCATTACTTGCCACAACCGAGGTATGAAACAGGTGAGAGACTACAATAACAACGTACGAGTACACTCAGTCATCAAGACCTTACATTTGATTAGATGACTTTTGATTGGATGAACTGTGTTGCGAAGCCATATTTGAAATTTTTACGAATATCAGATCTTCCGTTCTAATCGGCTACATTCCTTGCATCATAAAATATTTGCCATGTTTATATTCTTCAGCGGCGCCTATGACACACGATATCAAATCACATACTTTTTAAATTGGACTATCAATCAAAATTACCTTATCTACTAGCTGTAAATTGCACTTTAATGTGGCAGTTGCATTCGTAATCTAATGCAAAATCTGCAAATGCATGCCAAAGATTTCTTGCTTCAATGAAAGTCAAAAAGAATAATTGGAGAGATATTAACCTATAACATCATTCGACAAGTTTTTGTTTCTTGGGCAGAAAGTTTTAAATGACAATATAATATATTATATATGTATATATTTTTGATTTCCGTCCCAGATCGACATTTCTGTCTATATTGTAAGAGATTGGAGGTCGATGATGAATGAAGTAGTTTATTATCAATCTATAAATATATATGACCACGCAGGTCAGGATCATCATCATAGCTATCCCCTCGGCTCTATATCGGGCACCTTTTTGTTTTGGTAATGACGTGATTGTTCTAGAAACGTCACAAAACTATTGTACTGGTGACCTAATTCCAAACTTAAGCATGCGCAAAAAAGTGTTTGGTCCACAAGGGAATGGAAAGGTGGTTAAATTGATAAGAGATAAATAGTTACTGTATTTGCTATGGGAGTTTGATCATTTTCATTGTTTGGCTGCTTTAAAGGAGTCTTGTCATACTTCAGCTGGATCTCCCTTGTACCAAAATACTGAGAACCAAACCATGTAGTTCAACAGAACCAATCCCACATTACAGACTAGTTTCCTGGGTCTTTTCTTTTTCTTTTTTATTCTGGGGGTGTTCGGAGTTCGGACTATTTCTTTGTATTTTGTTAGAGTGTGTGTATGAGTGTGGGGGGTGTTAAGAAAAAGAGAGGGAGGTGTTTGTCTGCACGTGTTTTTAAGGGTTTCTTGGGAGATTGTTACTTATTGATTAATATATTCAATTTGGGGGGGGGGGACAGAAATATTGGTATGCATGTAACTGTTCCTGTTTAAGATAAATATTTTTTTAAAAATGAATACTGGAGACATATTAAAAGGTGAATATTACATTCAAGAACTTGAAAGTTGGAGAATTAGTTTTCTTTTTAGTGAAGTGGATATAGTTTACTAACGTAGTATACCGACAACTTTGAAGTGGAACACGTTAACAAAGTTGTTAGCACTTCATCGCCTCTTCAGATTTGAGAGGAACGTTGTTACCTCCTTAACTTTAATACCTCGCGAACACTATAGCTTCGTATTTTCCAGGAAGATCCTAGCAGGCGCATAGGTATACCGAAATGGATATAAGCGCAGTGAGAACGCCTTGGCATATCCATGCATGAGCAGTGAGGACGCCTCGAGACATCCATGGTATGAGCAGTGAGGACACCAAGACATCCGTGCATGAGGAGAAAGGACGTCTGGAGACATCCATGGTATGAACAGTGATGATACCGAGACATCCATGCATGAGCAGTGAGGACGCCTCGAGACACCCATGTATGAACAGTGAGGACACCAAGACATCCATGTATGAACAGTGAGGACGCCTCGAAACATCCATGGTATAAGCAGTGAGGACGCCTCGAGACATCCATGCATGAGCAGTGAGAACGCCTCGAGACATCCATGGTATAAGCAGTGAGGACACCGAGATATCCATGCATGAGCAGTGAGGACGCTTCGAGACATCCATGGTATGAGCAATGAGGACGCCTCGAGACATCCATGCATGAGCAGTGAGGACGCCTCAAGACATACGTGCATGAGGAGTGAGGATGCCTCGAGACATCCATGGTATGAGCCCTGAAGACGCATCGAGACATCCATGCATGAGCAGTGAGGACGCCTCAAGACATCCATGGTATGAGGAGTGAGGACGCCGAGACATCCGTGCATGAGGAGTGAGTACGCCTCGAGACATCCAAGTATGAGCAGTGAGGACGCCGAGACATCCGTGCATGAGGAGTGAGGACGGCTCGAGACATCATAGTATGAGCAGTGAGGACGCCGAGACATCCGTGCATGAGCAGTGAGGACGGCTCGATACATCCATGTATGAGCAATGAGAACGCTTCAAGAAATCTATGAATGAACAGCGAGGACGCTTCGAGACATCGATGTATGAACAATGAAGACGCCTCGATATATCCATGAATGAGCAGTGGGCACGCCTCGAAGCATCCATGTATCAGTAGTGAGGACACCTCGGGACATCCATAGTGTAGCAATAAGCAAATCGCCGCTTACTACTCCAACACCTTCCAAGATTCCTATATGAAGCATCTTTTCTTATACAGCATGATTTGATGTATTTTGCGGATACGTGCCTGTAAGACGGTTAAAAGGCACGCGCTACTTCATTTAATAGAAGTGTTTTCAAAAGGTGAAAACAAAGACTAACGTGTTTAGACGAAATGACCTACAAATGTGCAATCCAAAAACAACATTAATCACGAGAAACGACAGCCATGAAACTAAAAACATCAAAACCTATAACGGACACTAAAGTTTCCGGAAATCACCTCCCTTTTCTCATCTACTCCGAATGCAACATATTTACGTTTCATTAACTGAGGGTTTATTGGATTAACAAAACTCTATCAAAAGAATTGTCTGGCGTGTAGTTTGGCAAAATATTACTATAAAGTATTTGAAATAGATGAGGATAGACATAACGTCGAAACCCTTTTATCACAGTAATTGACGTGACGAAACTGCCTCAGAATGCATTTTGTATACAGTTTTTGAACAATATGATACTTCAAAGACCTTTATAAAGATAACGTAGACTCTAAGAATGATAAAGAAGGTCTAGTTTGATGATGTGTGATGACATGGTAATAATGTTACCCGGATGTTGTTTATGCGATTTTATGTATAACAAACAAATAAATAACTGCAAAAAAACATATATAAAGAATTACAGATAAATAGATGTATTTTTAAGCAGTGGAAATTAATGTTAATAAATATCCTGCAAAACTGAAAATTAAAACTGATTACTAAAAATTCACAAGCGGTAGAATCTACCTACACAAAACTTCTTCCATCGATCGACACATGATCATCTATTAGAATTTACTTCTCTATATATTGATATGGAATTCATTTGACTCCAATACGGAAGACACAACATAAAAGAAAACAAAAACATGTACTTTGTATAATGATGGCCATTATATTCCGATAATTGATATGAATTGTAAAAGCATTAGCATCAAGATTACAAAGAAATAATAAGAAAATCTATCTACTAGTCTTCTCCCCTTGTGTATATATGAATGTCACATACCAGATTGTTCATAGTGGTCTAAAAGTATGGTATGTAGTTACATTAAACCTGAATTAATTACCATGAATATGTATGTATTGTCTCTCACTGTCCAATGAAAATAAAGTGCAATATATTTAAAATCACTAATCCTACTTGTAAATATGAAGAAATTTATTATGAAATAACATGTGCTTGTCAGTGAATCAAAATGCTCCCGAGAACAAAACATTTTCAAAGTGAGATATGATTCTTGAAAGCAGAACGGACAGACTAAGTCCAAACTCTATACAGAACTTGGACAGGGATATACAATAAGTCTAAGTGGGTCTGTGTCGCTCTCCTTCGCACCTTTCTTATCACATTATACAAATAGAAAGTTTATCAGGCTCCAATCCAAAACAATGCCACATCCTTCTAGAAAACTGTGATATATTTAGTTTTTCACTCTCTGCAGCTTCTCTGAAGTTTTTCTTCAGCCCTGGATCTACCCAAAAGCAGATCTAGCAAAAATACAGCAAAACTCGGAGCGGCCTCTATTTCTTCCAGGTTTCATCAAAGTCTGCAATAGCTTAACGTAACAAAAAGGAACATCTTCCTTCCTTTTAAATTACGAAAATAGGTGAAAATTCCAAAAGTCAATATACAATGAGAAAATAAATGAAATAACCTCGATATCTCATGCTCGGATCCAGAGTGTGGACCGAGAGTCGAGACCCACCCTGAAATTCGGCAAATCTTACTTTTCTTGTTATTTTCGACGTAGAATAAGTAATTTACACACAAAAACCTAGGTGGCCCCCCTCTTGGGAAAATAATTAACGATCAACCCCACCTCCACAAAATTTCTAGATCCGCGCCTGTATCTGCAAAATTGACAAATTTAAAAACTACAACAAAACATGAAATCAAAATTGAATCAAAACAAGACATTGTAAGACACCATTCAGATCACTCTTTAAAGTCGGTTTGCTGGTCTATTAAAATAAAGTAGCCTCTAGGGCTTTATGATATATCGCCTTGCCATTGATCTACTTCTTGCCAGATCTGACCAAAACACTACCTCTCTTGTAGGGGATCTTTAATACTTCAAAACCTTCCAAATAGTACTGAAGAAGAATCTCATTACATTTTTGCTTTATATAACCTAGAGATAGTACAAAACCTCTTTTTTGTGTTTAAAAATAAGGTTTAAAACCTAAAAAATTACTTTGCATTTCAATTCTTCACTATAAAATGTATTTCTATGAAATCGGATAAATTACACAAAATCAATGTATTATAGACAATGTACAATGTTTATTGTGAAAATCAACGAGACTGTAAGAAAATCTGCAAAATGTCGAAGTCAGAAAGGCATAAACAAGCCTAAAACTTGAGTTTTTGAATGGAACCAAAAGCATTAACACTTCTTAATACACTTTTCTGAATTATTCTGATGCATCATATCTTTTTTCGCCAATCTATACATCAATTCTAAAAAAAATGTTTGTCAAATGAGGGTGCCCTCTAAGATGAATGTTCTCTGTCCTGGATCCAAACATTGCTACAATCATTTGAAAAAAATTTTAACCTTGTTGTCTACAGACGTCGAACCCGAAGACGCACACTAGTACGCCGACAACGCCGAGGGTAAGACAAAACTTGTCGAGCTAAAGACGCAAACACCGACAACGCATAGGGTCTGACAAAAACTGGTCTGCTAAATACGCAAACATCGACAACGCCGAGGGTCTGAAAAAATTGTCGAGCTAAATACGCAAACACCGACTACGCCGAGGGTCTGACAAAAACTGGCCAGCTAAAGACGCAAACACCGACAACGCCGAGGGTCTGACAAAAACTGGTCAGCTAAAGACGCAATCACCGACAACGCCGAGGATATGACAAAAACTCGCGAACTAAAGACGCAACAACCGACAACGCCGAGCGTCTGACAAACTGGCGAACCAAAGACGCAACCACCGACAACGCCGAGGGTCTGACAAAAACTCGCAAAGTAAAGACGCAATCACCGGAAATGCCGAGGATCTGACAAGGTCTGGCGAGCTAAAGACGCAACCACCGACAACGCCAAGGGTCTGACAAAAACTCGCAAACTAAAGACGCAACCATCGGAAATGCCGAGGATCTGACAAGGTCTGGCGAGCTAAAGACGCAACCACCGACAACGCCAAGGGTCTGACAAAAACTCGCAAACTAAAGACGCAACCACCGGAAATGCCGAGGATCTGACAAGGTCTGGCGAGCTAAAGACGCAACCACCGACAACGCCAAGGGTCTGACAAAAACTCGCGAACTAAAGACGCAACCACCGGAAATGCCGAGGATCTGACAAGGTCTGGCGAGCTAAAGACGCAACCACCGACAACGCCAAGGGTCTGACAAAAACTCGCGAACTAAAGACGCAACCACCGACAACGTCAATGATACTGCATTAAGCTCTCCAGACTTCCGTCCTGGCGAGCTAAAAGACGCAAACAAAATCACAAATGTATTAAAAATTTTAACGAAAAACAAACTTCTAGATCACTCAGAATCATTAATATACCATATAATTTTTCGTTCGATGTAGCCCATCTGAAACAATAAAATATTCCCAAAGAAGGTACCCTCTTTGACCGTCTTTGCCTACGCTCGATTCCCCTCTTTGGCCTTCTTTGTCCTACGCTGGGGCAGTCTTGATAAAAATAATCAGTAGAAGAAATTGAGTACCTGCTTGCTGCTAGTTTCAATGCAATCTCCTTGGTCGTTACAGCCATGACGTGTGTGTAAGGCTCACAGAAAAGGACGGACAACGGGTGATCACAATAGTATACTTAAATCTAAGACCTTAGACAATTACATGTAGAAATAAGAAAACACTGTACAAGTGCTTCTTTTTTTTTCTTCTTCTTCTTCTTCTTTTTTCAGTTGAAAAACTGAACAATAATGTGTACCAAAAAGGTATCATTTCTCTGTTCACAAATAGCTGTTACATATTGATCCATGAGAGAGAAAAGTATGTAAGAATGAAACAGATGACAAAATGAGTGAATTTTCTCATTAGCTTCGTACGATCAGACACCATAATGCGTTCTTCATAGATAACTTATTGGATGTGCGGTCCTACAGTTAGGTCTGCAAAACGTCAAAGATGACGTCATCAGGATGATTCCTGGATACACTATGCAATGCCATCAATGGTATTCTACCAGTGTTGTCAACCTCGAATGCATTGCTATTGGAGCTTTGACAACCTTACCAAAATAACGATTTCTGGAACCGACATGGTGAGCTGCTGTTGTCAACGAAATCGTCATAATATACTATTCTTGGTAAAAGTATTCCCCTTCATGTAGCTCTATCTTACCAGATTCATCTAAATCTTGCAACGTCTTTTTGATGTTTTATAATAGCGTTTAGTATAGTACAATTACTCTAATAACAAATATATTATCCCTTCTTGAAAAATAATGGGAGTATTCACAAATCGTTTATCTTTCTAACGTAAACTGCATGCCGGGTATTTTGTACAATGCCGTAGTTTAGTGACCTTTTAATTACAATATGCTCCTTCCTTTACAAAGTATAATTACTACTGAAACTAGAGCTGTATACAATGCCTAATTCTGGAGGACAGGCAAAGCATCTTGTGTTTCCAATTATACATTCTTAAAGGTGAAACGCAGTAACAAACAATTACATTGGGTGTTGACTTGTCTACAGACCAAATGATATGCACATGATATAAATATTGCAACATGGCATAAAACATGGTCGAATCCATTATATAATACTTAATTTAACTCGTAGACACTGTGTAGCCGAGGAACTTAAAAGTTCGGTACTCAATTTTGGACGAGTTGAAAATACTTTGTACTCAATTTTAGACGAGTTGAATGATTCAGTGCCTAAAGTTCAAAGTATACGCATGGTTCAAAATGTGTCAATACGTCGTAGCAAAAATATATGCAATTTAATATAATGACATGAACACGTAGGTTTTCGTTGTATTCTTCATTTAATTTGTTTCTTCTTTGATGTATTATTTTACTTTTCTGATTTATTTCAGAGGAATCCTTCGACTTGTTTATTTTGACGTAATCCTAAACTGACATGTAACATTTTAAACAGAGTAATATCTTGGTGTTTAAGGAGAAAGTCGTAACATTTGACTTACAACCTATCATTTAACGCACGACAGGTGCGTGAATTCGTTAACAACATCATTAGATTTTCCAACATACACATTCACAAGTGTTTCTAGTAATAATCTACTAGCTACATATTCACCCCCAAAAAAACCCGATCATAAAATTCTTTCCTAATAAAACCCATATTGGCTTTTTCAGCATCATTATTTTCTCCAAGAAATGGGGGAGAGCCTTCTGAATGGCCACCATTACTGCAATTTACATTCTTACACTTCTTAACCATTACCAAACATCAAAGTAATGCCAGAATACATGTCACTATTATAAAGTTCAACAATTCCTATACGGTAAGCAACTGCAAATAATTACTGAGAAAATGAAAAGCCTCTCTACATTTCACACGTACATCGATTGTAGAGCCTGCTATGCATTAAGTACCTCCCTAAATGATCATCAGGTCGGTGCAGTCGAAGTTTTAACATCTTTTCATAGAAAAAAGACTGATTATATAAATAAATGCTCAACATCTTAGACATTTTTATTACAAAACTGTGTGTAAACCCCCTAACAACCTTTTCTGCACCTGATCCGACAAAGTCTTAGAAATGTCACGGAGCTGTATATAATACAGTCGGCGCTTTTCTAAAATTGTCTCAGGCATATCACGTGACTGCATATGGCTAAAACTTCGTACATGTATACCCGACACATGGACAATGTCCCCGGAATGGCACGAGACTGTATATAATACGGCCAGCGTATACCTGATTGCGGATAAAGTCGCAATAGGACAAATAGAGAAGCGGGGTAAAGATGACACTATTTGTGAATATTAGAAGACTGCGTGTATGTATATTCATCTATGGTCTGAATTCCCATAAATGAGAAAAATAATCAACAAGAATTAAAAAATTGAAGCCGTTTGCAACAACAATTGCTTTGTCAATTACATCTTTATGTATAATCTGTTATTCCAAAATATCAAAAGAATTAAAAATAAGACAGACGACAGAAACCTGTAAGAAATGATTTTCAACCGGCCGTTGGACTCCAAGATTCCTGTGCAAAGTCTCCAGCTCAATCCCTTAACCAATCGTGCGGAATGATTCTATTTTTAGAATGCGGTAAATTCCAATTCAAGCGGCATAACAAGAAAATCCTTTCTACAGCATGTTTCAGAAGCTTTAATAATAGACGGAATGTATACGTAATAACATGAAGAGTTGAAAGACACAACGAAATGATATAGTCTGGATGTTGATGAATCGATTTGCATCATGTCTCAAAGTGGAAAGAATTTGACTCCCGTCTTATTCACGTAAATTAATTGACAAGTATAAGTAGTTTGATCACAAATATATATACTCTATATGTCCTTGGTTTTATTCCTACATTTAATAAAGAATTTACATGTCTAAACAATGCTGTACGGTAAAATCAGTGTAAGCTACATATGTTTTATAAAGTCACGTCAGTCAGTAAATGACAGTATTAAAAGAAAACAGAGGACACCTGACGAAACTGTATGACACAAATCACCAAGGACATGCTCATAAAACATGATAATATTTAATGATAATGACATTACAAAAATATTAGATTGTGCCGCGGTTAGGATACCGACTTAGGACGGTCAATTGAAGTAACAAACGTCACTCAATTAGTGTGTTTAACCGGTTTACGGGCGCCCACATTCCCATTCACCGCAAAAGCAGCACAATCGAATGGCACACATTTAAATATTTATAAATAATCCTCCATATAGAGAAAAAGGATCAACAGGTTTCTCAAGAACAGTGGCCAGAAAAATTTATTAAACACAAAACGTTTATAAAAATATTATGTTGCTATCAAAATATGTAAGGCGACATCAACATAAGTAGTCCGAGATAAGGAACAAAAACATACAGATTGGGTAATGCGAGGATTTCAATATATAAATACAATAGCCCTGTCAGTATACTTCTGAACAGTAATAAACTTGAATACCTATTTAAAACAACTATCAATTAGAATGAAACAAATCGAAAACGTATAATGCTTCAACTCGGCATTTTGAACCAACCCCTCAATAATAATAATATAAAAAAAAAAACAAAACAAAACGAAAAAACAAAACAAAAAACAAAAACAAAAACAAAAAACCAACAAAAAAAAAACAACAACAACAACCCTTAAGATTCCTTTGCAATAATCCAACCATCTTTTGTTTTGTTTTGTTTGATTATTGTTTTACGTCACTCCACGATTATTTCACGTATATGGTGACGGCATCTGCCTGATGCATTGCATACAAATTTAGACCTTTGCAACGGACCCACCCGAAGCAGTGAGGGATCTTTTACGTGCCACGCCTACCGTGACACAACCATCTTACTATGAACTATAGAATTTTCTCAGGTAAGAGCTCCAGGGAGTATGCTAGTGACGTAATTGGTGGCAATCCCGTAGGTATTGCATCTTGAAACAGGCGGTGTGGGGAGTTAATTACCCTGTAATTACACTGTTAGGAAGGAATCACAATCCTGATGTGGAATGAGTGAGTTACAGAGTATGTTCTCCCTGGGATACTAATCTCCTCATGACATCATTTATTCCTGGTAAGTCCTACACGTGATCTACAATCAGCGCTGTTCATTTGACACAACTACAGGAATACACGTTGCTGTTGTTATTTCTGTTATATACGAAAAAGTGCATAGATGAAAAACTGTGTGGTTGTTGATTAAAAATAAATATAGTCGAGTATTTTGTTTTCTGTCAATAAAGACAGTTTCAAAAAGTCTTCTTTAAGCAACAAATGAAATACTTCCTTGTATACAATATGATGTCTTTAACTTCCTTTTATTTGTACATATATGTTAATTATTCAAATTTTCTGTTTGTTCTTTTTTTTTCTTTACTTCTCTTTATTTTCTTCATTTCCTGTACTCTTTTCAGATTTATTTTTTCCGGTGACGGTGGTAGTGGGATGATTATTTTCTGGTGACGGTGGTAATGGGATTATTTTTTCTGGTGACGGTGGTGGTGGGATTATTATTTTCTGGTGACGGTGGTGATGGGATTATTTCTTCTGGTGACGGTGGTGCTGGGATTATTATTTTCTGGTGACGGTGGTGGACGAATTAATTTTTTTCTGGTGACGGTGGTGCTGGGATTATTTTTATCATTATATGTGGGTGCAGTGCATTTGACCTACCATATACATGAATAGGCGTAAGGACCGATGGGGCAGATAGACCCCAAACACATACACTAAGACTTTTAAGCTGTCTTATATGATAATGTACCGTAATGTTAACATCCGCTCTGATTATGGAAAGAGATAAGGTACCTCCATGTGTGACTTGCCTCCTCCTCCTCTATTGATGTAAATCAAAACGTGTTACATTTTCAACAAAATTGTATTTGAAAGATCTGATCAATCTCTTTGTCTCTGTAATATTCATTCCATTAACGAATTCCGGAATATATTACAAGAACATTTGATCATTGATATAATTATGTATAATTTACACGAAGAAAAGTTTTGGCGTTCGTATAAGGAAACAGTTTTTCTACGATTTCAGACGTCGATATCCGCTACCGTGGATCAGTATTGCTTCTTAGTTTTCGTTGTAAAAAGTTTATACAAAAATACAATTTGTTTAAAACAATTAATAACACAGACAGGCAAGATGTTTTCATTTTATGTTCTGGTATAAGTAATTATCATCTACAAATCCACCAGTAACTCCTAGACTAGCTCATCCCCATCCCCACATACCTCCCTACAGTACACTGGGCTTTCTTCACAAGTCTTTCTTATCTTTGTGCGGACCTATCCAACAAACACAACAAGATGTATGCTCTTTGATAGTTCTAGGAAATGTTCCCGTCCTTCCTGTGAGATAAAACATTCCTTGGCTACATTCTGCTTACCTTAGTTCTACTACCCCCTTAATTACAAATGGATTACCCTCTGTCATGAACAATTAGTACTACTAGTACTATAACCAGTTGGTAGTGTAACGGCACACAAGTAGAACAGTCGACCATTATTTACAAACATTTGACAGATTTGGTTACCTTGTGTTATGGGAATTTCGGAGTATTCTGGATATTTCTGTTTAAGCAGGAAACACGATCAACATGAATGGACATATACCAAACGGGTATGTACAATTATTGTTGGCATATAACAAACATTTTGTTAACAAGAAAATTCTTGTGATATTAACATGCTATGCTGATTTTCCAGTTATAACAAACGAAAGCTTTTTTCCTTTATACTGTATCGTGTACATATGTACATCAGGACGTAAACGCACGTATGAAGGTTGTCCGGAGAAGCTGCAAAAGTACGAGGTTTTTAAAATGTTGTGCGTAAACTCTACTCTTTTACTTATCAAACGATAGATTTCAATTAATTCTTCTTTTTTTTTAATTGATGAAACTATCGTCGCGCAAATGAATTAGATGCAAGTTACACAGAACAGAGAAATAGAATCTGCTACGGATCTTGAAAGAACGTGACATACACAAATTTTCCACTTTTTAAACTTTCGTATCACTTTTCGGAATTCGTCTGACTTCAGGGGCCAGTTGCTCAAATCATTAACCACCAGTTAAGCTAACGGTTAAAGTTTGAGAAATAAATTATTTGATTTATAAGATTTTTGTACAAAAATCTAAATCATGCTACAAAGCTTGTTTCATATGCTACAAATCAGTACACAGACTATGATTTAAAGTCTTACCGTTTCAAATATATACATGTAGTTAGATGAATTTTAACCACTGATGACGTCATGATGAAATATTACCTTTTATAGAACAGAAAGGGGGTTGAATTGTAATGTTTTTTTCCGCATAAACCGATTTTAAAGGACTAGAATTTAGTGTACCTTTTGCATTTGAAATTATGTATATATATTATGTGTATATATTATTATAGATGAATTAATGAATGCAACGGTTAATTCAGTGATATGATAAATACATAGATATAATTAAGTTCAAATATAATTCAACGATATGTAATAATTTTTATTTTGTATTTTCTTGATACTTGTACTCAAACACAAAACTTACTGGCCAAATAATAATGAAAATAATACGTTAAAGAACAACTCCCACACTATTCCATTATTTGTTAATCCTCACCTTTCCTTGCCCTATATCTCTGTATAGTTACTAACAATGATCTGTACGTGTGTCTTAGCCGTATCTCAAGCAATACAGAGTAAACTAAATGCATTGGGGGTTCTGCTAACTACCAGACCTGACACAGAGCAAACACAAATGATATTAACACAAACATTATAACACAGCAATCGTTAAAACAATACATTGATGCTCTGCACATTATACAGTCAATAAAGTTTTCTGAACCATTGCATGGACCACTACTTGCATGTTATTATTAAATTCTGTTTTTAAATTTATTTGGTTTGTGCCTCGTGCTACATTTATCTTCCATTATTCTTTGTTAGCCGATTTTTGTCTAAAAAGCTACTAGTATTTCATTTCCCGTGTATTACCAATGGTACCTTCATCCATAGACATCAGATCAAATATTTTGATACTTTTGTCAATTTCAACTCACCGGCGATTCATTTTTTCCTCTGAAAATGGCATTGATATATTGGTATATTGATATATTGGTATATTTGTTGATAAACAGTGTGGGATATGTCGTCACCTTAAAAATATTACCTCAATTTAACTTCGAACACAAAGGCAAGATATGATTATTTACCAGAGATTCTGGCCATACTTGGGTCATTACTACTCACATCTCTTACTACGTTCTATAATCATACATTTTATATCTATATGTTTATCCATTGACCCATATAGTAACGGCGGCACCTGTCAGGTGCATTTCTTTATAATTTCGACCAAAGCAAATAACAACGGAAGGAATAAGAAATATGAGACACATTTAATGTGCCAACTATTTCATCACACATGTAATATCTGCTTTTACTACAATACTTGAAAGACATGAAACGGATTCGAAACCATGACGTCACACTCCTGAACATGACATCTTTACTATTGATCTTTGACCATCCACTCCTAAACATGACACCTTCACCAATGATCTATAACCTTCCACTTCTGAACATGACACCTTAACCATTGATCCATGACCTCCCACTCCTGAACATAACACCTTAACCAATGATCTATAACCTTCCACTTAAGAACATGACACCTTAACCATTGATCCATGACCTCCCACACCTGAACATGACACTTTAACCATTGATCCAGGACCTTCCACATCTGAACATAACACCTTAACCATTGATCCATGACCTCCCATTCCTGAACATGACACCTTAACCATTGATCCATGACCTTCCACTCCTGAACATGACACCTTAACCATTGATCCATGACCTCCCACTCCTGAACATAACAAGTTAACCATTGATCCATGACCTCCCACTCCTGAACATGACACCTTGACCACTGATCCATGACTTTCCACTGCTGAACATGACATCTTAACCATTGATCTATGACCTTCCACTCCTATACATGACATCTTAACCATTGATCCATGACCTTCCACTCCTGAACATAACACCTTAACCATTGATCCATGACCTCCCACTCCTGAACATGACATCTTAACCATTGATCTATGACCTTCCACTCCTGAATATAACACCTTAACCATTGATCCATGGCCTTCCACTCCTGAACATGACACCTTAACCATTGATCCATGACCTCCCACTCCTGAACATAACTCCTTAACCATTGATCCATGACCTCCCACTCCTGAACATAACACCTTAACCATTGATCCATGACCTCCCACTCCTGAACATAACACCTTAACCATTGATCCATGACCTCCCACTCCTGAACATGTCACCTTAACCATTGATCCATGACCTTCCACTCCTGAACATAACACCTTAACCATTGATCCATGACCTCCCACTCCTGAACATGACATCTTAACCATTGATCTATGACCTTCCACTCCTGAATATAACACCTTAACCATTGATCCATGACCTTCCACTCCTGAACATAACACCTTAACCATTGATCCATGACCTCCCACTCCTGAACATGACATCTTAACCATTGATCTATGACCTTCCACTCCTGAATATAACACCTTAACCATTGATCCATGACCTTCCACTCCTGAACATTACACCTTAACCATTGATCCATGACCTTCCACTCCTGAACATAACATCTTAACCATTGATCTATGAAAGCTCTATAGATAATACACATCGCAGACTTTAGTGAATGCAATGGTCATATATAGTGAATTATAAAGCTGTATTCAATAACAGAAATAAGACGCCTGGTGACATATGATACAGAAAATTACAAAGACTGATTATCGCAAAAAATAATACTGCAGTGAATGATAATGTGCAGGAATATATCTAATTATGCCACACCTTAGTTATATCTCGTATACGATATAAAACACATGTATTTCTGGGGAGACGTTAATCACACTACTGATTTATTCACGGCAGATTTAATCCACATAAGCTGTGGATTTTAATTCATAGAGTACGAATTCGTTTATCTTCCCATCTAATCTATGTTAATGAGGCAGATTTCCTAGATAAGATTGCCATACAGTACTGTTACCGTATGTAACTCTCTTTTCTTAAACTTCAGAACTTTGACATTTGTTCTGTGTTGTTTCTGAAAACTTACTTATGCATTTTTTGGCACGTGCGTGCAGCAATTTTGCACTTGTCATGCACTAGACAACATTTCTTTAGGAAAACGGGATTTTTTTCTCCAGGTATACTAAAGTAAGACTGCTTATTCTTATAGTTCAAATATTTTGTATAATTCAGACTCAATGACACTAAAACATACTTGTCTCTGTGACAAAGGGACAAACAGACAGAATATCGACACCTACAGAGTAATGAAGCATTCCCCAGGACAGGGTATAATCAAGGTGTGACAAAGGGACAAACAGACAGATATATCGATACCTACATAGTAATGAAGCATTCCCCAGGACAAGGTATAATCAAGGTGTGACAAAGGGACAAACAAATAGATATATCGACACCTACAGAGTAATGAAACATTCCCCAGGACATTGTATAAGCAAGGTGTGACAAAGGGACAAACAGACAGATATATCAAAACCTACATAGTGATGAAGCATTCCCCAGGACACGATATAAGCAAGGTATAATCAAGGTGTGCCAAAGTGAGAAACAAACAGATATATCGACACCTACAGAGTAATGAAGCATTCCCCAGGACAGGGTATAAGCAAGGTATAATCAAGGTGTGACATAGGAACAAACAAACAGATATATCGACACCTACATTGTAATGAAACATTCCCCAGGACAGGGTATAATCAAGGTGTGACAAAAGGACAAACAAACAGATATATCGACACCTACAGAATAATGAAGCATTCCCCAGGACAGGGTATAATCAAGGTGTGACAAAGGGACAAACAAACAGATATATCAAAACCTACAGAATAATGAAGCATTCGACCAGGACAGGGTATAATCAAGGTGTGACAAAGGGACAAACAGACAGATATATCAACACCTACATAGTAACGAAACATTCCCCAGGACAAGGTATAATCAAGGTGTGACACAGGGACAAACAGACAGATATATCAACACCTACATAGTGATGAAGCATTGCCCAGGACAGGGTATAATCAAGGTGTGACAAAGGGACAAATAGACAGATATATCAACACCTACAGAGTAATGAAGCATTCCCCAGGACAGGGTATAATCAAGGTGTGACAAAGGGACAAACAGACAGATATATCAACACCTACATAGTAATGAAGCATTCCCCAGGACAAGGTATAATCAAGGTGTGACAAAGGGACAAACAGACAGATATATCAACACCTACATAGTAATGAAGCATTCCCAAGGACACGGTATAAGCAAGGTGTGACAAAGGGACAAACAAAGAGATATATTAGAACCTACAGAGTAATGAAGCATTCCCCCAGGACACGGTATAATCAAGGCGTGACAAAGGGACAAACAGACAGATATATCAACACCTACAGAGTAATGAAGCATTCCCCAGGAGATGCATAATTCAGGTGTACATAGTAATGATGAGTTGTGTTATGAGGATTCTTTTTGATTCGGTTTTCAATGTTTCATGACCTTGAGTATGTACTTCAAATGTACCGTTACTTTCTACTTTGTACTCCTACATTTTACTTTGTAATTTGTTTTGAAACTAATAAGTATCTCCCTCTTGTATAGGTCGATCCTTAGATTGAGGTTTTGGTATTTATCGTTGGGTCAGC
Organism: Pteria penguin; assembly: GCA_035048485.1. NCBI lineage: Eukaryota > Metazoa > Mollusca > Bivalvia > Pterioida > Pteriidae > Pteria > Pteria penguin. Next base: position 46,327,826 of record CM068588.1, on the reverse strand, counting down.
TTGGTAATTAGGTTGCTGTACAGGTACTTATACTGTACTCATACTGTACATGTACTCATACTGCACAGGTACTCATACTGTACATGTACTCATACTGCACAGGTACTCATACTGTACAGGTACTTATACTGTACAGGTACTCATACTGCACAGGTACTCATACTGTACAGGTACTTATAATGTACAGTTACTCATACTGCACAGATACTCATACTGTACAGGTACTCATACTGCACAGGTACTTATAATGTACATGTACTCATACTGCACAGGTACTCATACTCTACAGGTACTCATACTGTACAGGTACTTATAATGTACTGGTACTCATACTGCACAGATACTCATACTGTACAGGTACTCATACTGCACAGGCACTCATACTGCACAGGTACTCATACTGTACAGGTACTTATAATGTACAGATACTCATACTGTACAGGTACTCATACTGTACAGGTACTTATACTGCACAGGTACTCATACTGCACAGGTACTCATACTGTACAGGTACTTATACTGTACAGGTACTCATACTGTACAGGTACTTATACTGCACAGGTACTCATACTGCACAGGTACTTATAATGTACAGGTACTTATAGTTTGAACCCAGTTTCGGCCTTCACCTTCAATGAAGACATATAGGTTGTCGTAATGCGCCAATGCTTGATACATGCACACAAGTTCTTATATATGTATTATTCACATTCCTTCATTTCAGAGAGATTATTGGTTTTCAACTGTCCCTGCTTTGTCTCTGTATAAATTGTATTGCATTTTCCCTATTCAATTTTTATGTGGTCATAAATATGATACAGGATGGAACCAACTGTACACTACATACTGTACACTATCCTATATAACTTGGCAACAATGATCAATAATTGTCCATACGAGTCTTAGTTAAAAAAAATAATAATAAAAAACAAATAAAAAAACACCAGCTAACATAATTACATCCATTCCTTCTTCTTTTTGTTTTTAATATTGAAAGCAAAGAAAAAAGCCTTTAAATATGTTTATCCCTTCCAATAAAATTATTTATGTCACATCTGATCAAATGCTCAAAATTGGGGCAAATAATCTACAATAGGATTATACAAATAGTTCTTTTTTAATTTTCAAGAAAACAAAAAAGAGAAATAACTCCCAAAAATATCTGTTTGCTTTCTGATTGTTCGCCATAATACATGTATATATTTTCATGATTTCTATGGTGATAATCTGGGTAATGAATACATGGGTATTGTTGTAAAAATATGTTCAAGTCAAATAAACTGACTAAACAGGTTAATAAATCTCATAAATAAAGGAAAGAATTAAAAGATAAATGAATCAAGCAGGAAATACGTTTGGAAGTTAAGGATAAGTGAATTTAACTGTTTTTATTCTAAATGAATTAAGATACATATACTAACATCATTCTAACTGCATCCTAGGTCTAGTAGAGTAAACCTATAGAGAGGTCGATATATATTCTACTTATAACACAGAATGTGCCAACAGATTGTTCATAAGTTATTAAGCAATACATCAGAAACTATTGGAAAGGAAAACGAAGACATTCTGATCGCCGAAGTCATAATAGTGAGAAATTGGTAAAATAAAACAAGTGAGAATTCGGTAAAATAAAATAAGCGAGAATTCGGTAAAATAAAACAAGTGAGAATCCGATAAAATAAAACACTCTTTGAAGATCAAAAACTCTTTAAGGTGATAGAACCCCTTTCCCCGTCTCCCTCCTCTCTCTCTCTCTCTCTCTCTCTCTCTCTCTCTGAATCTAAAAATGTAAATACTAGATTTCAGATGATCAGAGTACCACCTAAGTAAAACGACTCTCCAGGAACATTTCCTATCCAAGCCTTTTACCTTCTATTCATTTTAGCTTTAGGACTGATTTCTCTTTACATATGGCAATGTTTGTAATACAGATAAAAGGGGGAGGCCAGATTCCTTAACATAATCTGATTAACCAGAATATCATGTTATATCAGTAAGATGCCTGCAATGACCTGCTGCCAGAGACATAAAATGTAACGCCTGCAGAGAACCATTGCATCTCAGAATATCTCATCCATTCATCTGTCACTCCTCTATTATCAACAATCAAACAGATCGCTAGTGACAAATTATACATTCTTGCCAATCAAGCAAACGAGAAGAAAGTAAATACAGAAAAAGAATATAAACATCGTCTACACGACTCATCCGACTGAATACCAAGCGCCCCTGTTACGTAGATTGTGTAAGGATGACCGAGCATGTACACGTGGTAGCACTTTCGTAAAAGTGTTACAGACAAATATGTTTAGACTATTCGACAAGCGAAGATAAATATGTACCGTTTGATGTAAAATGCCAATAAATAATTTCCGATACTAAATTACATGTAGAAGTGCGTTGACATTAGATTAAACAGTGGGGCCATTCGTCGGATGTATGATGAAAACAAAACATTTATAAACATACTGGTATTTTAATAAATTATATCTGAAGAAACAGCGTCTGAGCGTGTAACTGTCATAAGACTATCATAATTTAAGAACAATGCCTTCATTCAGTTGCATGGAAAATAAAATTATAAGTAGTTCTGGCATAATACTCTATCACATTATGATATTTTGACAAAACAAGACTACTTATTTCAAATTTAAGAAAAATGTGGAAATTCAATCCATTCGTCTACGTCAACAACCCACTCAGACTAGTCTCGATACGTAATATTATAAATGGTTTGGAAATGTTATAAATGGCTTGGAAATGTTATAAATGGCTTTGGAAATGTTATAAATGGCTTTGGAAATGTTATAAATGGCTTGGAAATGTTATAAATGGCTTTGGAAATGTAAAAAACGATGTGGAAATCTTATTAACGATGTAGAATTGTTGTAAACAGAATTGGATATGTTATAAACGACTCTGAAAATGTTATAAACGGTTTTGGAATTGTTATAAACGGTTTTGGAAACTTTCGCCATTTCCTAGAGAGAGTAAATATATACATATATTCTCATATGACCAGAAAGTTTGAATCAGTGACTGAATGCAGTCTGCCAGCTATCATATTGTCCGATACTTCTGATATCGTATTATTGTCATATATAAATAAATACGGTTTTATGCGAATTGCACACGGATGGCATAAAAGTTGAAATTCAGATAAAAATTCATAACTTTTTAATAGTTATCAAATATTGAAATGTCTCAAAATGTACATCCCTTCACTGAATACTAAAGTACTGATGTGATTTGATAGTTAATCAAACAAGTGTAGTAAATTGAGAAAAAAAAATTTTGTTGCAGATAAAGCCAGCGCACACCCTGGGATGACGATATACATGTAATTACATTTTTATTTTACTACATTCTCAAAATAAATTACATGAATTCTAATACATGGCTTTCCTTTGATTTTCAAGAAAAATAATACTGAATACATTCTTAATGAATCGTTTTCAAATGGAAACGAATATATAGATATGTATGTCAACAGGCACTCTACTTGAAGCTACTCGGGAGGGTTTATTTGACTTGGACGGAATCATAAGCATGTCAAACGATATCATCATCCACCAACTGATCTTGATGTAAAAGTTCATCCCACGATTATACTAACATGTATGTAAGGAAAACTTGATTGCAATCGTAATAACAAACTCAGCATGTGCTGCAATTTCAATTTAGGGATATATATGAGAGGCTAAATCAATTTTCTAAACTATTCATATCGTATATACAGTTCTCTTCGTGTAATTCATTTTGAATTGTTTTAAATCAAAGGAAGGTAGGTATCACAGATAATAATATATTTTCATTGAATGTGGTATAAATGCACTAAATTACCTCGAGTGAGTTGCGCTAAATGTAACTAAACACAGTGCAAACTTGATTGCACAATAAAGCGTTTTCAGTACCTAGTACGACAGACTCCACAGAATGCATCCTCTTTACTCTGATAATACGTCTATACCTGGGTATCCCAAAATACAAAAGCATCAACTTGTTTCCGTCTCAGGAGATTTACCACTAAAGTGACCATATCGAGCCCCTCCCCTGAAATGTTCTGTAAGTGGCAATAAACAAACGACATCGTCATTAAAGCAATCGTAATGCGCTGAATTAAATACGCGTACATGTGCACTAAGTTTAATGTTTTGAATATTTCGGACGTTTTGGTCATTACGATTTGATTTAAATATAATACACAAACGTACATCAAGAATAGATTATGCGAGATATTTACACTTTCTTCCTACAAAGTAGATGGGTACTGGCACCATACGACATGTTGCCAATAAGCTAAGGATCAAGCAGACATTCCCAAATTATTTATGATGACAATATGAGGAAAAACTCAGAAATTTATTATAACCCTCCATCATCATCCCGCCTACTTATATATGAATGTGACTTATTGGCAGGTGCCCTTACACATGTATATGTCCATTCGACTCGCGATGCCAATCACGTGAAACATGTGTTGCTTCTCTGTTCACTGACTCCATTTACGTCACGTTCAGAAACATACAATGTATTTGCGTTTCTGATGTGCATTCCCTAAAATGTTTGTTTAAAGCGAACAATACGACAAGAAAGATCTATGTAAAATAAGACAAGCGAACAACACGACGAGAGGTCTGTATGTAAAATAAGAAATGAGAACAACACGACGAGAGAGATCTATATAAAATAAGAAATGCAAACAACACGACGAGAGGTCTGTATGTAAAATAAGAAATGAGAACAACACTACGAGAGAGATCTATGTAAAATAAGAAATGCAAACAACACGACGAGAAGTCTGTATGTAAAATAAGAAATGAGAACAACACGACGAGAGAGATCTATGTAAAATAAGAAATGCAAACAACACGACGAGGGGTCTGTATGTAAAATAAGAAATGAGAACAACACGACGAGAGAGATCTATGTAAAATAAGAAATGAGAACAACACGACGAGAGAGATCTATGTAGAATAAGAAATGCAAACAACACGACGAGAAGTCTGTATGTAAAATAAGAAATGAGAACAACACGACGAGAGAGATCTATATAAAATAAGAAATGCAAACAACACGACGAGAAGTCTGTATGTAAAATAAGGAATGAGAACAACACTACGAGAGAGATCTATATAAAATAAGAAATGCAAACAACACGACGAGAAGTCTGTATGTAAAATAAGAAATGAGAACAACACGACGAGAGAGATCTATATAAAATAAGAAATGCAAACAACACGACGAGAAGTCTGTATGTAAAATAAGAAATGAGAACAACACGACGAGAGAGATCTATGTAAAATAAGAAATGAGAACAACACGACGAGAGAGATCTATGTAAAATAAGAAATGCAAACAACAAGACGAGAGAGATCTATGTAAAATAAGAAATGCAAACAACACGACGAGAGAGATCTATATAAATTAAGAAATGCAAACAACACGACGAGAGAGATCTATGTAAAATAAGAAATGCAAACAACACGACGAGAGAGATCTATATAAATTAAGAAATGAGAACAACACGACGAGAGAGATCTATGTAGAAAAAGAAATGCAAACAACACGACGAGAGAGATCTATATAAATTAAGAAATGAGAACAACACGACGAGAGAGATCTATATAAATTAAGAAATGAGAACAACACGACGAGAGAGATCTATATAAATTAAGAAATGAGAACAACACGACGAGAGAGATCTATGTAGAAAAAGAAATGCAAACAACACGACGAGAGAGATCTATATAAATTAAGAAATGAGAACAACACGACGAGAGAGATCTATATAAATTAAGAAATGAGAACAACACGACGAGAGAGATCTATATAAATTAAGAAATGAGAACAACACGACGAGAGAGATCTATATAAATTAAGAAATGAGAACAACACGACGAGAGAGATCTATGTAAAATAAGAAATGAGAACAACACGACGAGAGAGATCTATGTAAAATAAGAAATGCAAACAACACGACGAGAGAGATCTATGTAAAATAAGAAATGCAAACAACACGACGAGAGAGATCTATATAAATTAAGAAATGAGAACAACACGACGAAAGAGATCTATGTAGAATAAGAAATGCAAACAACACGACGAGAGAGATCTATATAAATTAAGAAATGAGAACAACACGACGAGAGAGATCTATATAAATTAAGAAATGAGAACAACACGACGAGAAGTCTGTATGTAAAATAAGAAATGAGAACAACACGACGAGAGAGATCTATGTAAAATAAGAAATGCAAACAACACGACGAGAGAGATCTATGTAAAATAAGAAATGCAAACAACACGACAAGAGATCTATATAAATTAAGAAATGAGAACAACACGACGAGAGAGATCTATGTAGAATAAGAAATGCAAACAACACGACGAGAGAGATCTATATAAATTAAGAAATGAGAACAACACGACGAGAGAGATCTATATAAATTAAGAAATGAGAACAACACGACGAGAGAGATCTATATAAATTAAGAAATGAGAACAACACGACGAGAGAGATCTATATAAATTAAGAAATGAGAACCACACGACGAGAGAGATCTATATAAATTAAGAAATGAGAACAACACGACGAGAAGTCTGTATGTAAAATAAGAAATGAGAACAACACGACGAGAAGTCTGTATGTAGAATAAGAAGTAGCTGGTGCTTTGTAACTGTAGCACTCACAACGTGGACATGACGGTGGACATGACGGTGGGCATGACGGTGGGCATGATGGTGGACATGACGGTGGACATGATGGTGAAAATCAGAAGCAATAGCAGGTATACGGGAGGAGTAAGAATCTTCCGTTGGCTACATGCATCCGCCAAAGGGAATAATCTATCTATAATCTTAGGGCCACATTCAGCATTACCATTGAATAATGATGTAGTACATGTCCATATGATGAGTTTGTTCTCTTAAATCTCATTTATACTATAACAGCAGACTTTGCGTTAACTGTAATGTAAGCAAATCCCTTCTACTAAAACCTTGCATATACGACAGAATATCAGTGTTAAATGATCTAAAATTCTGTAATGTAACGTTAATCACTGGCACAATACCCAGAGATCTTATAGTGGTATAATTAGCAATGTATCTGATTATCACAGTCTCCAAAACGTTTTTACATGAACCTTACAGTCCTAAGACTGTCGGAATACTGCCTGTATACAGAAATACTGCCTGTATACTGGCATTAATCTCATTCTGTCCTGAGACTGTCAGAATACTGCCTGTATACAGGCATTAATCTCATTCTGTCCGGGGACTGTAAGAATACTGCCTGTATACAGGCATTAATCTCATTCTGTCCGGGGACTGTAAGAATACTGCCTGTATACAGGCATTAATCTCATTCTGTCCTGAGACTGTCAGAATACTGCCTGTATACAGGCATTAATCTCATTCTGCTTTTATTGTAAGTATTTATGTGAATAGCACATCTCATGATCCTCATAAAAGTCTGTGAATGAAGCTGATAGCTGTCTAATACCCACCGACACACGTGCTCTACAATCACGTGTCAACCAGCATGGTCAACCAACATTTCACAATAGATACACTACTTATTCTGATACTTGTACTTTACACATTTCTTACATATTAGGCAATAACAGCGGAAAATAAGATTAAATTGTCTGACTAATAACGGTATCAAAAAGTGATTTTGCTATGCAATTACACTGTGTAAAGTTCATACAGCTTTTCCGACTTTTAAAAACACGCATAAAATACATAAATTCATATGAATAATTTTTATATTTACCCCTATCAGAATTCATATATTGTGGAATAACGCTTTACCAATTTACATGTGTATTTGTTCTTTATGTATGTTCTTTACACTTGTTCTTTACGTATGTTCTTTACACATGTTCTTTATGTATGTTCTTTACACTTGTTCTTTACGTATGTTCTTTACACTTGTTCTTTACGTATGTTCTTTACACTTGCTCTTTATGTATGTTCTTTACACTTGTTCTTTACGTATGTTCTTTACACATGTTCTTTGTGTATGTTCTTTACACATGTTCTTTACGTATGTTCTTTACACTTGTTCTTTACGTATGTTCATTACACATGTTCTTTACTTATGTTGTTTCAGACCATCCTTATCTACTGCTATTTCTCCCATATACCCCTTCTGTGACTATGAAAAACACAATCAGAGAGAGCACAGATACAATCTCTGGATAATAGATTTATCATTTTTATCAGCAGGTGTCCTTCCCCATGCTTTCCTCGTACATATTAAACATTTCCATGCTTTTATATGGTATGCACATATAATTCGATTAAATCATTATTTCTGAAAATCAATTAATCTTATCACCTTCAATCTATTCTGACATAACATGATTAATATAAGATGATTCTGTCCTTCGCATCTTTTCAATCGATCACTATATAACCCAAATTTTCTTGAATGAATCGATGCAAGCAGCCGCTGTAAGTTTAAGGTTGTCCCACTAGAAACAAATAATGGCCTGTTCTCGTGTAGGACCGGATATGTTATCCCACAGAAGCCGTCATTGACCTCTAATCCACAATATCTTCAGACGCTATATCTCTTTCTATACATGATATACATGTATATTTGTAAATATGATATACATAATTCCTTATACATATATATGGTTCTATGGATGAGTTTGCATAACAATATACAAACTAATGAAATTTGTTTTGATGGGAGTGTATGATGCTGAGTGTTTGATGGGAGTGTATGATGCTGAGTGTTTGATGGGAGTGTATGATGCTGAGTGTTTTGATGGGAGTGTATGATGCTGAGTGTTTGATGGGAGTGTATGATGCTGAGTGTTTTGATGGGAGTGTATGATGCTGAGTGTTTGATGGGAGTGTATGATGCTGAGTGTTTGATAGGAGTGTATGATGCTGAGTGTTTTGATGGGAGTGTATGATGCTGAGTGTTTGATGGGAGTGTATGATGCTGAGTATTTGATGGGAGTGTATGATGCTGAGTGTTTGATGGGAGTGTATGATGCTGAGTGTTTTGATGGGAGTGTATGGTGCTGAGTGTTTGATGGGAGTGTATGATGCTGAGTGTTTGATGGAAGTGTATGCTGAGTGTTTGATGGGAGTGTATGATGCTGAGTGTTTGATGGGAGTGTATGATGCTGAGTGTTTGATGGGAGTGTGAGGGGGTGAATTCTGCTATGTGTTTTTTACCTGGGGTGAATTTTGCAATGTGTTTGTTTACCTAGGGTGAATTCTGCTATGTGTTTGTTTTACCTGGAAGGGGTTAATTCTGCTATGTGTTTGTTTTACCTGGGGTGAATTCTGCAATGTGTTTGTTTTACCTGGGGTGAATTCTGCAATATGTTTCTTCACCTGGGGTGATTTCTGCAATGTGTTTGTTTTACCTGGGGTGAATTCTGCAATGTGTTTTAGTAGTATGCATTACCTCCCGTTTATTCTAAAACTCAATAGATGTGTTAGAATCATATTATGATCTGTTTTCAGGACAGAATTAGTTTCAGTGATCATCTGACTTTAATTTGAGTCTTTGAGCATGCATGGATTTAGGGATGTCGTAAACTACAATGCTTGTGGTGTCGGCCACTTCCGCCGTGTGTCACAATGGCCGTGTTCCCTGTGAATAGAACGGATGTGTTTGATAAATCATTGGAAGTGTCCCTATAACAAAGCAGTTGACGGAAAGGAACGGTAACGCAGGTCGTGATCCTGTATCGTAAACATGAAATTAATGGAACTCTAGACAACAATGTGTGAATTATGAGAACAAGTCAGCTGACACATTGTGAAAGTTTGCAAAATACAGAGGAGCAATAAGAACATGATATGCTAAAAGCATCAGTAACCTGAAACAGAGCCGTATTTTAAAGTTTTAAATCTACCAGAAATACATTTAAGACATAATACGGTCTATCAATGGCAAAACAGTGTATCTTTGTTTTTATTCTGTAGACCAGCACATGATATTCTCAGAGACTTGTTAGTATATAGCCCTTCGATTTATTTTATTTGAAGACTTCGTCTTAATATACTTAACGTTCCCAGAAAAAAGACTTTCCTCAACAGTTTGAAAATAATTAAAAGTTTTGTAAAACGCCGATATCCCAATCGGATCTTGTCTAAGGGACCTAGTAATAATGCAGTAAAATGTAAAATGTAAAATAGAACGTGGAGACAGAGTTGCTGACAGACAGAATGTAATATGTCGTGGAGACAGAGTTGCTGACAGACAGAATGTAATATGTCGTGGAGACAGAGTTGCTGACAGACAGAATGTAATATGTCCTTGTATTATTTCAACCGGTAACATACGGAGTATCTATGTGTGATATAAATTAACCTATACAGTAAGTTATGGTTTGATGTACAATTACTCTTTAAAAGAAAAGTAAAAATAACTAACCGACTTTTTACTTTTCTTCACGAATTATAAGACAATGAATTATCGCGTCATTATTTTGTTATACGTCATATTGGATTTTACTATCCTGTAACTTGAAGAACAAATTTGTCGATTACGACCCCAAACAGTTTTCATAGTTTTATCATTTGGTGGATATTTTCCCTTCTTTTCTTTTTATTTACTTCGCCCTTGTCGTAACGACTCGCTATAAAAAAACAAAAAATATTCCAGGTCAGTTAACATCAAAACATGATAAATTGGTATAAAAAGATTCTGATTGTTAGTGAGACGATTACATTACGTGGTATATACAGACATGTAGCGTCAGTGACTGCTTTGTAGTGTACATATCTAGAAACGACCTTGATACGAATCGCCTTTTAGATGGATGCCCTTTATGGACGACCCTTATAAGGTTGATTGACTATTGTTTAACCACATGAACGAGAATAGCATGCAATACACAGATATAAATACTCGCTATCATCATTTACCCCATGGACTCCACGTTAAAGAAGATAAATATATTTATCTATAATAAGGTGCCTATTTGCAAAGAAAAACTTTTTTCTTCATTTCAGCAAAAATATCTATGTTTGTAATAATAGTGGGTAATATTTATTTAGCAGTCATTTACAAAAATAAGAATAACGTTAAAACAAGACAGTGTCAGTTTCGCAGCATTGCCATTAAACAATAATTATAGAGTACTTCCATTTTCATGCCATTATTTAAAAAATGAAACACATGGAAAAGCAGTAAATTCAATTTTTTCTTTCAAGTTAGGGCCGTTATTAATCAGTATAAATTATCACTCAATAACCTGACATAGTAGGTGATTAGATCACCATGTAGAATGTCTTTATTATTTTATTTGAATTCGATGCCTGAATGTTGACGCAAATATTGAAACATTATGATTCGTGCGGTAAATCACCAGACCAAAGTTGGTCGTTATTAAACACTTAATTTACGGGTTCAAATTAGATATAATCCCTGCTGCTACGCTGCTGTATGTGTGGCACGATACAGAAGCCTGTACAGTACGTTGGTTCTCGACACACTGACACCATGCACAAACCACAAGTGGAATTTGTCATTTCATTACCAACTTGGCATTGCTAATGACTTGCAGCTTACCTGTTGATAGCAAAATAATTGTGTTTATTTTGAAGTTCTTCTCGTTATTAAACACAGTAGGTTGACCTTGCTATGAATGGCTTTTGAACATGGTTTGTACAAGGTCATCCTTTCTTGAAAGGAGAGGAAGGTCATGTACCTCTCAGAAGGAATGTGACCTTATCACACGATAAAATTAACCATTGACAAAGAAAAACAGGATTCCAACTAAACGCTTATAGTAAGCCACTTCAATATTAGATATCATTAATAGGAAAACAAAGGAATGTAGAATGTAGAAACATAACATAAGAAAATACTATCTTAAATACTCGTATGAAGTAAACTTGTTTGTGTTTTAGTTTCTATTGTTCCAAACAATATGCATTGTAGCACTGATTGATTATAAAGTCTGCATGGATGCATTGAATTCATACGATTGGATGTATATCATTCACAAACTCAATTTGCTATTTAAAATGTGTTCCTGGTGCACAATTAAGTCAATACAATAATAAATTTAACACTTCCAGGCCGTGGGTAAGTAATAAGCTTTATAAGTACAAAATCTTCCAACTTTTCTAGAAGATTATTGACTTCATATCTAATAAGCATCACACTGATGAGATTAGACTATGTAAGGGTACCATTTATATTCCCAAACGCGCTAACGGACAACCTGACTTCATTAACCCTACGACTGGTTAGCAATCATAACATACAGTCAGGAAAGCGTGTTCGAAATGGACTCATTGAGGAAATTTCGTTTACTACTAACACCAAGGTAGGCAATATATTAAGTATATATTGCAGATGATAACATAACGCTTTTCTAATTCTATACTTTATTATGATAATGTTGTAAAGAGATAATTTAAATTTCACTAAAATCGAGACACCAACTTCTAACTCGGGTATTTGAACGAAATAAATGGCAATGGTTATTATTAGCAGAGAAATGCAGATCACCTGTCAGTGTCATCCAAAGCAAAGTGTCTTGTAATAAGAGATATCAGGATAAAATATCAAATCCTGACCATTACCACTTCAAACATTTTTCATGGATAATGTTAACGTTTTGAAAGTAGGACAAGGGTAAAGATCCAAGTCATTATACTGAGCCCATGGGACACAAATCACAGGTATCAACTATCTATCAATGGACGATGACAAGATATTTTAATTTTGACAGTCGAACCAAATACTATAAGCACTGTATCATTGTTCGGCGTGTTTGTTTTTCCTCTCTGCTGATTCTGCATACCGATTCATAGGCGTCTGTTTCATACATGTTACATACACACTATATAGCTAGGTGTATATGTAGTAGGTATGGTACAGACGCCTATGAACTCTTCGTTTTCGTAATGTTTGGCTACTGAGTTGGTTTCATACATCTTTGTATTCTATTGTCAATTCTGACACCATGGTAAAAGAAAAGTAAACATGACAAAGATGCCAAAAATCATGTTCCTACGTCAACGTTCACCAAATATTATTGTCATTTTTAAAACATTGTTTGCAAATATAAGAAAGCATTGCGTGACATGTTGGCAACCTCACTGTTAGACATATATAGCTGTATTAGTTAATTGCATCGTATGCGCAACTTATATCTCTTCAATGATGACCAAGGCCGAAACTATCAAAATCCAAAATACATGTACTTGAAAAGAAAACAAATTATCAAACCGACACTAAGAAGGAATCAAAACGTTATCGAAGGACAGAGCTATACATCCAGTAGATATTCTTGAGTTTTAGAATTTACAAGTTTTCATCATAGTACAATTTGAAGTACATATTCAGGAACAGTTCAGAAACACCCCAACATTTGGCTAATATCACAGATAGTGAATGAGGGTATATGCTCTACATACTCAGTGTGGGTAAGTTTCTGTCTTCCTTTCTTTTGTACACATTGTACTCAAAGATTTAGAAGCTTACTTTGGCACTCTTCCTTGCATTTTCCTTTCAATTAATGTTTAATAAAACATGAATATATATTTTTAATACATGGTCTTTGTTATTTGTAGTTGCATATTTCATTATTACCGTCAATTATCATTTTTAGTGATGACTAATTTATTTATAGTGGCAATTTTCCTGAACTGATGATTTCTGCCTTTTATTCTATTGTCAATGAACAATGAAATCCGGTAGCATTATACCTGCAACTATACAAAATATTATCCTTATTATCTCGATATTATAGTGACAGGTATTGACTGACGAACTAACTCCAGTGTCGTGAAAATTGTTAACCACTTTACACTGATAGTAAGCATTCCAATGTGCCACAGTAGCTCTCCTTTTTTAAATTTATTTACGCAGATGTCCGTCAACATTGCCTTTATTGCCTATGGATGTCTCAATAAAATATATGAATACATGACTACATCCACATGTTGCTTACTGCATACATAATGTGACAAAATCACACAAAACTTTATCAAGATTGTACACATGGCTTACTGCATACATAATGTGACAAAATCACACAAAACTTTATCAAGATTGTACACATGGCTTACTGCATACATAATGTGACAAAATCACACAAAACTTTATCAAGTTTGTACACATGGCTTACTGCATACATAATGTGACAAAATCACACAAAACTTTATCAAGATTGTACACATGGCTTACTGCATACATAATGTGACAAAATCACACAAAACTTTATCAAGTTTGTACACATGGCTTACTGCATACATAATGTGATAAAATCACACAAAACTTTATCAAGTTTGTACACATGGCTTACTGCATACATAATGTGACAAATCACACAAAACTTTATCAAGTTTGTACACATGGCTTACTGCATACATAATGTGACAAAATCACACAAAACTTTATCAAGATTGTACACATGGCTTACTGCATACATAATGTGACAAAATCACACAAAACTTTATCAAGATTGTACACATGGCTTACTGCATACATAATGTGACAAAATCACACAAAACTTTATCACGTTTGTACACATGGCTTACTGCATACATAATGTGACAAAATCACACAAAACTTTATCAAGATTGTACACATGGCTTACTGCATACATAATGTGACAAAATCACACAAAACTTTATCAAGTTTGTACACATGGCTTACTGCATACATAATGTGACAAAATCACACAAAACTTTATCAAGATTGTACACATGGCTTACTGCATACATAATGTGACAAAATCACACAAAACTTTATCAAGTTTGTACACATGGCTTACTGCATACACAATGTGACAAAATCACACAAAACTTTATCAAGATTGTACACATGGCTTACTGCATACATAATGTGACAAAATCACACAAACTTTATCAAGATTGTACACATGGCTTACTGCATACATAATGTGACAAAATCACACAAAACTTTATCAAGATTGTACACATGGCTTACTGCATACACAATGTGACAAAATCACACAAAACTTTATCAAGTTTGTACACATGGCTTACTGCATACACAATGTGACAAAATCACACAAAACTTTATCAAGTTTGTACACATGGCTTACTGCATACATAATGTGACAAAATCACACAAAACTTTATCAAGTTTGTACACATGGCTTACTGCATACATAATGTGACAAAATCACACAAAACTTTATCAAGATTGTACACATGGCTTACTGCATACATAATGTGACAAAATCACACAAAACTTTATCAAGTTTGTACACATGGCTTACTGCATACATAATGTGACAAAATCACACAAAACTTTATCAAGATTGTACACATGGCTTACTGCATACATAATGTGACAAAATCACACAAAACTTTATCAAGATTGTACACATGGAACAGTTTCTTTTCCGCAAGAATTTGAGCAAACTTCGAGAATTAATTTGACGTGTGTTAAACCATAGTAATCTAAAAAGAAAACATTCTAGTGATAACATTTGCATTAGGATATATGATACAAGTATCAATGTTTCCGATTTGGACAGATGAGTAGATCACCGCTGTATCGAGACCTCTGATATGTTCAAATTAAAATCAAACGACACAATGTACAAATATGTATGCGTAAAATAAAACAAATAAAAAAAACTATATCGGATATTATTAGTACGCCTGTAGAAAATGGAATGGGATGACGTTAAAACTGTTGTTTAGCAACATTCGCCAGACTTGTCCTTAATAGAATGGTTGTGTTGGATTATAAGGACATTATATGTAGACATTGATACGTAAATATCCGACTCTACTGCTGATGCTTCACGGCAACTAGGTCTTGGATTTATTAATTTCAAATATACCAAGGAATTTTACAGGTATGAATTTTTCTCGGATTCACATTATTTCATAGCTACAATGTTCTTAGAGCTGAAGAGCCAATTATTATGTAGCAGAAATGGTTCATCTGTTATACATTAACGATATTATGATTCATTGTTTAATTAATTTTGGTCTCCTGTTTGACAATCTATTAAGTTATACTTCGAAGGTAGCCTATGACTTATCTATAAGTGACCAACTTTTTTTAGTAAAATAATTTTTTCTGCAACAACAATATATCGATGATACCAGATGAAAATCATCATCATCATCATCACCAAAATGTCTTTTGTTTTTTGTTTGGCTTTACTTTGTGTGGTTGTGTGGGTGTGGGGGTGTTGTAGAAGTGGGGGTTAAATACTTTCTTTTTATCAATATTTCTACGGAATACCATTAGCTGATAATACATTTCATTGTTTACGCTAATTCTGGTGAGAGCTTTGTTTGAATTAAATCATATTATAAGTATCATATGTTAATCACTTTTATCGAGAATTTTATGTTTATTTAATTATAGATGCCGACTGTTTTCGTCAACAAATCATCTTATTTCAATATAATATCTAACACTATATAATTGTGACGATGAATTCACACGTTAGATATCAACGCATCAAATATTTTTACATCCATTGAACACTGCCTTATGCTATGAATAAAGAAGATACAGTAAAATTTACAAATTTTCCAATCCCAGCCGAATAATTACAACTGCGGAATTTAAAAATATATATCTTTTTTTTACTGAATTCGATATTTTCGTCTCGGTGAAGAAAAATATATGTATCATCTTACTAATTATTGTTTCAATGCTAAATTATAAACGTATACGATGACTTAATGTACAAAAAATATAGAATGTTACGTGATTTACTACTAAAGTCATAAGCGAATTTTATACATACAAATATCATGCGAATAGGAATTATCATTTATACGAATTCTATAAAAGATTGCAAAACAATTTTTGTTAGATAACCTTTTGTTCATTTCTTTTACGTCATTTTCAAGATAAATCGTCAAACATCGTCGTGAAACTATCAATTCAAGGAATAGATTTTAATCATTATTGGGAAACCTTGTTGCGAGTAGCCCAATATCTTGAACATGGCAATACATTAGGAACGGATTATGGGTTTGAGTCCTAGTCATTGAGTTTTACTAAACTTCTGTTTGTAATCCAAACCCAGAACATTTCGTTTTCGAGCAGAGCTGGCCAGTCAAACGACCATGACAGATTTACTCAAAATTCACTCCAAGTACATCTATTTTACAAAAGGTTAATAATAATGTTTACTTTCTTGCTAATGTCTTGTTATACCACAAATACTTTTATCTCTGTGATTATTTATTGCAGTTTTTATGTCTCATTTTGTCATATGCCGATATAGGAATCTAATGTAGTTTAAGCGCCCTCTTTCCAAGATCATATACACTGACAGTATGTACCTTTCTGACAATATCGGATTCGACAATTATGTTTTGACAGGCTTCCACAAGACATTTGCGACGGGTGTTTATAAAAGCAGAAGCTGATTTCTTCCAGGCACCTAGTCTTAAACTTTTGAATTAGAGTTTGCATTCGTCTTTATTTGAACCATACGTGATTTTGGTCCGTTTCTAATAGAACTTTGAGATCGAATTATGCCAAGTTACTACTTCGTGTTTACTTTTAAACTGTTTCGCGAAAACTAGTAAATAGGAACCCTTAAAAAGTAACCAATCAAAATATTTAATATGCAACACGCCAGATGATGTCGATACTGACTATGATTGCCACCCAAACATATTTGACATTCTATATGTGTATATGTCTCGTCTTATTTTCGGTTCTGTTTTGCCGATGTTTAGACATTGCTATCTTATTGAATCAGATTCCTCTCCTCACCCGTACATCCGTCGGTATAACCTTGTACTACGATAGAGAATTCATACTTGATCATCCAGTTTGTCAAAGTGAGTGAGATTCAATTAATAACTCTTACACGCAACCGTAGTTCAGTCCGTAATATGCATGGTTTGCAAGATTTTAAGCCCAGCAGGCAAGTCATCGTTGTTCTGTCTTTCGTATGAGGCAGTGAAAACCGAGACCTGTCATTATATAGGCTGATACGTGAAACAAACCCTACTGCTTCGGTTGGGTCTATGGCATAGGACGTATTTCTGTGCATCAGGCAGATGCTGCCGCCATACTAAGTTTACAGTGTTGTAAAACAATCATTAATTATTTAAATATGTATGTTTTGTTTACAGAAATATTTATTAATTCGAAGTTGTAAATCTATTTTAGTTAGCAAGAAATAATTTTAAGATATCCAATAGACAGATAATGTATATCGTGATTATATCTTTGGACAGACAGACATGATTTTTTCTGGTGGTGCATTTCCAGCAGAGGAACCCAGATTTTCTTGTCAGAATAAATTCAATCTAGTTCACGTTTTACGCAACTTTCATATCACCGCTTAAAATTGCCTTAATTTCTTCCCATGTTACTGGGAAGACTGACTCGGCGCCATATTCTGAACAAAGTGATTTTAATAAATGGATATTTGTTACATTAAATTTGCCTATTTAGCTGCTATTTAAAGTTTAAAATCAATTCACCAAAGGAAATATTCTTAATAGGGGAAAAAAATAGATGCAGTAATACAAGAGGCCAAAGCGAAAAAGAGGCGGTATACTGATCTTCTACTGAATATTGACCAAGGCGTTAAACTTACTACTTCACTGTATGATTAACGTGATGACTTCAGTTTCCCTATTGTTGTTAACTTTCCATCTACGTGTAGTTAAATTCTATTATCCCCTGCGTATGGTGTCTGTATGTCTCAACTGATCCGATATGATACAGTTTCTTCAGACTACAGTTCTTTTACTTATAGATTATACAAACTAACAAGGATGCAAAGAACCAAGTTTGAGGAAGCCCTACAATCCGCAAATTTTACGGTCGCTACTTTGCACTTATCACAAATAATTGTCGCCATGTTGACTTCCTTACTGGAGTGTAGTCCTTATTGCACTGTTTGTACTGTGTAGTATCACATACTTTTTTTTGTTACTTTTTTCTGATTGTGACTATGGTAATACCGTTACCACTTATTTGATTATAGTTTTCAGTAAATTTATGGTTTAAATCAATATTTATTTACAAATAACCTTAAAAAGGTATATCAGTAAATGTCATAAGATTCGAAAGATGTTAAGCTGGGTTTTTTAAATAAGTATCTATATTACTGAGTGACAACGCTTAAATGTGTATCGTAAGCGGGAGATCGATAGCTTGATCTGAAATACAATGGGTCTACTTCAGCGTTGATCAATCACACATCAATGTGCTCTAGTGAATGAGGGTTCTTTCTTTAACACGACATTTCATGTCATATTTATATTTTTCTTACCAATCAGACTTTCTGTTAACCAAACTAAATATCAAGGGACAAAATAAAAACTTGGGGTGATATTTGAATGAGTTTGTGTAAGAAACCCTAGACAAAGTGTCGGTGATCATTGTAGGCATAACTGCCAAGAGAAGACCTCATCTAATTTTGATTAGATATTGGCGATACATGCAACTGATACACCACTGACAAAAATGAATTGCAAACAACATTTATGCGCATGTGCAGACATGACGTCACTTTGTGAAGGAGTGAAAAAGAACAGCACTATCAAGTCCAGAGATTCCGACAATTACTGTCTCTGTTTTATAACAATTGTAATAATTGCATAAGACAATCTTGAATAAGCACAGATTTCTTTATTTTGTAATAATCAATCACGAAAAAATCCTACAATTTTATGAATCATGCCAACAATCTAACCGTCAATATCAATAATATCAACTTATTAATGCCGCTGAATACTAAGTCCCAAATTAGATCATACAGTTTTACTCTGAAGTCCTTATCTTTTTATGTCTTTTTTCATTGTACTAGCAAAGATTAAGGGCTCTATGAAAGACATAAAACGGCCATCAATTTTAAATCCTACACAGGCCTAAGTAGAAGGTATTGCTAATAAGCAGGAGATACATCATCTGCTCGGCAAACTGATCTCCGTTTTGGGGGGACACTAATGCTCCCTAGGAGATGTTCTTTATGTTTTCTACTTGATATTCCTTTATTACTGATTTTGCACGCCTTTCCGTTTCATGAATTTTGGAGTTGGTTTAATCCCTCATCTTGTTTTTCTCCACCTACGACAATCAGACGGGATTTGAACACTTCTAATATATTTCATCAAATCAAATTTCGGTGCTCTTCTTTGTAAAGCAATTCATTAAATTACGAAAGTAACTGGTGTCACATGACTATGGCACTAACAACAATGTACAATAGTGGGCATTCACGGACCCCTGAATTTCAGAGGTGATACTGGGTGCCCGGGAGGAGTGAGCGTCTCCTGTTTGGCGAGACACACCCGCCGTGAATGTCTTTACATACAGAGGAAAGATATATAATTCAGCACTGTATATATACAAGAATGTGAACAAACACTGTGTAG
The DNA here is from genome assembly GCA_035048485.1 of Pteria penguin. Lineage (NCBI taxonomy): Eukaryota > Metazoa > Mollusca > Bivalvia > Pterioida > Pteriidae > Pteria > Pteria penguin. The sequence goes on along the minus strand of CM068588.1, from coordinate 46,307,477 downwards.
AAAATGTCACAGCCACATAACATCAGGAAAAAGGGCATAATAACACTTAAGACAAACCCTCCGCAGGGAACTTTTTTACGAGCTCCACAATGCAAAGGGTACAAGTTGTACATCTTTGCTGGTTTCATACACACTTTGGCAAGTTTTTAAATCTAAGAAATTTTGTGACAAAAACCTGCTATAGTTGTGTTAAGGTATGTTTCTATTGTTGTGTAGGTTGGTTAGAAGTTGTTATCAATAATTTCACCTTAATCGGACATTTTAATTTAATATTATATTTCCACATGTGCTGGACCTACAATAACTCTACAATCGCAGTCGCAAGACATATCTCACACAACCTAACAAACACATCTCAAGACGTATCTCACACAACCTAACATACACATCGCAAGACATATCTCACACAACCTAACAAACATATCTCAAGACATATCTGACACAACCTTATAAACACATCACAAGACATATCTCACACAACCTAACAAACACATCGAAAGATATATCTCACACAACCTAAAGAACACATCGCAAGACATATCTCACACAACTTAACAAACACATCGCAAGATATATCTCACACAACCTAACAAACACATTGCAAGACATATCTCACACAACCTAACAAACACATCGCAAGACATATCTCACACAACCTAACAAACACATCGCAAGACATATCTCACACAACCTAACAAACACATCGCAAGATAAATCTTACACAACTAATAAAAAACAGTCGCAAAACTTATCTTGCACAACTTTAAGATAAGTGTAGCAAGACACATCGTAACGAACTTTACGATCACAGTCGCAAGATATATTTTACTCAGCTTTAAAATCTCAGTCGAAAGACATCTTTCACAACTTGACAATCATTATTGTAAGACAAATCTTATACAACTTTACTACCACTGTCACAAGACATATCTAATAGAACCTTAACGCACATCCCAAGACATATCTAATACGACCTTAAGGCACATTCCAAGACATATCTAATACGACCTTAAGGCACATTCCAAGACATATCTAATACGACCTTAAGGCACATTCCAAGACATATCTAATACGACCTTAAGGCACATCCCAAGACATATCTAATACGACCTTAAGGCACATTCCAAGACATATCTAATACGACCTTAAGGCACATTCCAAGATATATCTAATACGACCTTAAGGCACATTCCAAGACATATCTAAAACGACCTTAAGGCACATTCCAAGACATATCTAATACGACCTTAAGGCACATTCCAAGACATATCTAATGCGACCTTAAGGCACATCCCAAGACATATCTAATACGACCTTAAGGCACATTCCAAGACATATCTAATACGACCTTAAGGCACATTCCAAGACATATCTAATACGACCTTAAGGCACATCCCAAGACATATCTAATACGACCTTAAGGCACATCCCAAGACATATCTAAGACGACCTTAAGGCACATCCCATGACATATCTAAGACGACCTTAAGGCACATCCCAAGACATATCTAATACGACCTTCAGACACATTGCAAGAGCAATCTTACACAACTTAATTAACCAGCACAGTCCCAAAAAGTATCCTACACAACTTTATAGTCATTGTAGCATGACATATCATAAAAAATTAACATTCATAGTTGCAACACACATCTAAAACTTACATAGTAATAGTTGTCTTTTATTTGCAGGAACCTTAAACAAGAACATATGAAGTTTCCCGCTTTTGGAAAGTTTTCCTACATCCAAGACCAGCATAGAATGGTGAATCAGTCTCAAAAATCACGACAGAAGAAGAATGTACTGGCGATCGTAGCAGAACTTGGTTCAGAAAGCAACGCACATGGACTAGCCAAAATTGCAACGTCACAGAAAACTAAAAGAAAAGTTACATGGGCACTATTAGTTATAATAGGATTTACAGCCGCCACATTGCAACTGTCTTTACTTGTAAGAAAATATCTGGACTTCCAAGTGGTCGAAGTTTCCGAGATGAAAGAAGGAATGCCTGTTGAGTTTCCATCCATTACGATATGCAATACACATGCGCAATCATTGTCCAAGCTGAAATCAAGACTAAATACCCATGCAGTATATCTGTCCTGGTTTACATTCATACAAAGGGCAAATTTCGGGAAATTAAAAACAAGAGTGGAAAGTACACAGGGATTCTATGAGAATTTACTAGAAGATGCAAAAATCATTGGCCATGACCTACAAGACACCTTGTTACATTGCCGTTTCAATCAAGAGCCGTGTTTTCCTTCGAATTTCACTAAGTATTTTGATGCGAAAAATTACTTTAACTGTTTTACTTTCAACAGTGACCGAAAATATGGCAAAAAGTATATGCATTCTACAGGCCCTCAGAATGGCTTATCCTTAATCTTAGCTTTGGATAATGACGATCCCCCACCTGGGGCGTATGGACTTTACAACTTCAATGACAATATTGCACACAGCGCTGGAATCCGAGTGCAAGTACATGCTCCAAATACTATGCCAAGTCCGGTTGACCATGGATTCGATATTCCACCAGGATACTCTTCATCCGTTGGTTTGAAAGCTGTTTTAAATTCCCGACTCCCAGATCCTTATGGGAACTGTACAAAGGAGCTTTTAACTGGTAAAAACACGTATCGCAATACTATATTCTCTTGTCTGTTAATGTGCAAACAACGCATTATAGAAAATGAATGTAATTGTAAATCCTCTGGGTTACCCGATACTGGCAGCAATATGTCGTATTGTGGAACAATCCAAGACTGGAAAATTATCTATAATGAAATGGAAAACAGCCAAAGACAATCTCAAACCAAAAAAAGTCTACACATAACAAAATTAGAATGCGAGGAATATCATCTACATAGACTGGCGAATGACAGGAGTTATGAAAGGGACTGCAAATGTTACCAGCCATGCCATGAGACCACATACCAGAAGTCTATCTCTCAGTCGTACTGGCCTCTAGAATTCTATCAATATGATGCTCTTACTAAACTATATGGTGCAAAAATAGACGAAACGTTCATGAACGAAGCGTATATGTACCTCAACAGAAGTATCAAGAAATACGAAGCAATTTTCTTCCGTGGCACCGAAGAAGAAAAGAAGAAATTGGTTCAAGAAAATATCAATTTGACCGAGAGACAGGAAATTTTGCGTTCTACACAACTCATACACCAAAATTTATTAAGAGTCAATATTTATTTAGAAGATTTAAGTGTGGTAGAATTTAAACAATTACCAGCCTATGAGTTGGCTGATCTGTTTGCTGACATTGGTGGTACGCTGGGTTTATGGATGGGGATATCGGTGCTTACAGTCATGGAATTAGTGGAACTCCTTATTCGATTAACTGTATTGCTTTTTAATGCCGAGACAAAAATTCCGGAACGTGACGATCCTGTTACGAATGGGATGTTAGAACATAATGATACATTTCCGCATGAGAGTTATGATCCGTACGCACAACCTGAATTTAAGGGTTTTGACAAAAATGATTATGGACGGACTACAGACAAACAACCTTCGGATTCGCCAGTATGACGAAAGTTTCTCATGGATTTTCTGAAAATCTTGATATCGATGTACCCCAAAAACATCGAATTTTATGTTGCTGAATGATAATTTTATCATATCAGTTATCTCTGAGTCAGTCCGTTTCGTCCATATTGTTGTGAACATAACAGTTGTAAGGCACCCTTACATCATAACAAATGACGTCATCATAGAGATTCAGAGTTTGTCATTGTAAAATACTCATTTGAAATGAACGGAGAGATATTCATTATATCAAACCTATAGAAATAGACAAACATAAACTATCACATAAATTTCATGACCTTGACAATCACATTTTAATTAAAGGTGTGTTATCAACATGTTGCATTATTTAATTATTCATTGAAAATTAGTAATGGCGTTTCACTTCTGTTAATGTAACAGTGATTTGCTTTGTCCTAGGTTTTTACAATGTTATTGCTAACAGATGTTTTGATCATAATAATTATCATATATTATTGCTGTCCTCTACATCATATATATTTTGTCATTTGTCTTTTGGGTTTTTATAAAAGTATTCAAAGTGCTCGAATGATGAAATAGAAAAAGAAATGTCCTAATTTTTATTATCTAAGAAATGAAAACCGTATTATACACTTATTCTGACGCAAATCCATAATTAATATGACTGCATTTGATTGATTGTGTGGCCACAGCCCATTTCAGCAATAAATGTAAAATGAAAGTACATCATACATATGGTGTAGATGACGTCCTGTCAATCAAACAAATTACTGGCCATCGAACATGAAAATGTTTATAATAAATACAGTAGTAATACAGGTTTTCATATTTTAATGTCCACTTTAAGTTTTCTATAGAAAAAAGAAGTGACTACTGCATATGCTCTTATCTGAGCGGGATTCATCATTTAAAGTGTTAGTGGAAAGAAGAGCAGTTCTATGCTCCTGCAGAGCTAACTGATATCCGTGCTAATGCAAATGTATTGAAAGAGACATGTAGCGGACAGCGGCAACATTCTCGGCTTTCTGCGTTCAACATGATGAAACTTGGCCATATTAATTATACCTTCAGTTTATCATTAGTTAATGTTTAGATCTCCCTTTTCCCATACCAATACAAAATATATCCATAAAAAATCTGTATTCATAATTACTAAAAAGTCATAAAGTTATTAAAATATCTCGTGTGTGTGTGTGTGTGTGTGTGTGTGTGTGTGTGTGTGTGTGTGTGTGTGTGTGTGCAACTCAACAAATGATTCAAAGCAGGTCCAGAGGGGCTTCCACCACAAAGATCGTCTCCCCTTCCATGCCAAAAAGAATTTACCACCATTTTCAAAATTTACTGGCTCGGCCTTTTAATTACAGTATATCATGTCTGTGTAGATCCCACTGGCATTATTGTTTCCAAAAAAATTAACACAGAATTACAATCATAAACAATAACAGACCATTTGACGTCATGACATGCAATAATTTCATTTTCCGGTCTTTAACCAAGATTATCATAATGTACAATTGAATATTTTCACGTATAGATATGTTTATTTTGGAATATATTAAAAATTTCGTCAAAACTGTACTTGACATACTGAGATTTTACAACACTACTGAATGGAAAGCATATTCATCATAATGCATTGAAGCTACAAACAACAGAAGCGTCAAATGTTGCTCTGGGTAGACATGATGGAGAGGTTGAGCACATGGCTTGAGCTATAGGCCAATCATCCCCCATCTCACGACAGACTTGATGTAGAGGTTGAACCCATGGCTTGAGCTATAGGCCAATCAGGCCCCATCTCACGACAGACTTGATGTAGAGGTTGAGCCCATGGCTTAAATACGAATACAAAGTATGGTATGTCACCTTGGCTCTCATCACAGGACAAAACGGTGGCACAACAACGTACCAGGACACTCTGAAAATCAGAAGCGAGGTCAGGTTCTCGCCGGCAGGTAGCGTTCCTTGCTTCGGAAGTCACACATACCATCAAGGTCTGCTGAATCCAAATGGTCATTACAAAGGCTGTTTTAGGTTTAACTACACTCTTTCCAAATTTTACTCCTACTACTTTGTTTGTAATTCCCTACGACATATTATACTTAGAATTTACAACAAAATACAGTTACGCACATCAATCTTCATAAGATTAACCATCATATGTAAATGTCTTTATTCTATGTTAAAATTTACTATAGTTATAATGAGCAGCATATCCGAGTTCCCACGTTTCATAATAGTCAACACCGGTTGATGGTTCAATTTCTATGAAAATGCTGTCAAAAAGTCGTCCAAATCCAATACTGTAAACCAATTTTTACATCAAATGATTTTAATATTTGCAATGTTGAATATTACAATATGAAAGCCACATAGAGATATTATGGTTATACAGTAGGTAGTTACTGAGGAAGGACTACTTATTTACAGACTAAATGGAAATCACCAATATTTGGTTTACAAAAGTCTACATGTAGTTATTATTATGGGCTTATTTTATATACTTGTATCGAAAACCCCATAATACCATAATTATCTTTGGTACAATAAGCAGGTAAATGTCTATATCATGTTAGTGCATTATGTAGGTAAATGTCTATAAAATGTTGGTACAATAAGCAGGTAAATGTCTATATAATGTTGGTACAATAAGCAGGTAAATGTCTATACCATATTGGTACAATAAGCAGGTAAATGTCTATACATGTATCATGTTAGTTCAATGAGCAGGTAAATGTCTATATCATGTTGGTACAATAAGCAGGTAAATGTCTATATCATACTGGTACAATGAGCAGGTAAATGTTTATATCATGTTGGTACATTATGTCGATAAATGTCTATATCATGTTAGTACAATAAGCAGGTAAATGTCTATATCATGTTAGTACAATAAGCAGGTAAATGTCTATATCATGTTGGTACAATAAGCAGGTAAATGTCTATATTATGTTGGTACAATAAGCAGGTAAATGTCTATATCATGTTAGTACAATAAGCAGATATATGTCTATATCATGTTACTACAAAAAGCAGGTAAATGTCTATATCATGTTAGTACAATAAGCAGGTAAATGTCTATATCATGTTGGTACAATAAGCAGGTAAATGTCTATATCATGTTTGTATAATAAGCAGGTAAATGTCTATATCATGTTAGTACAATAAGCAGGTAAATGTCTATATCATGTTACTACAAAAAGCAGGTAAATGTCTATATCATGTTAGTACAATAAGCAGGTAAATGTCTATATCATGTTGGTACAATAAGCAGGTAAATGTCTATATCATGTTGGTACAATAAGCAGGTAAATGTCTATATTATGTTACTACAAAAAGCAGGTAAATGTCTCTATCATATTGGTACAATAAGCAGGTAAATGTCTATATCGTGTATCTATAGCAACATGATCAATATCACTGACACAGTGTCTAGCCTTATCATACACAGAGTTGTTTGTTTTGAAATGTTATACAATGTGGATTAAATTGATGTACTTTGTAGTCTTATTTCTTTCTCTTTTTATCATTACTTTTAAAGTCAATACTTTCGTTTTATTAATAAGGGTTTACTGCCACATCACATTTTCCAATTTTACATGACCTAAATCTAACTTGACATACAGTTAGAGACTAAACATTGAACCACTCTGTCGCCTTTAGTCATAAAGACAAATGGGATACACTGAATAAAACTTTTATTTTGATGGATCATCTGTTTCTCATTTTGCTGATATTTCTTGATATTCCTGGAAAAACTAGTAAAGAAAGTCTCTACACAGACAGTGATGGTAAAAAGTCCCTTCACAGACACTGATGATAGAAAGACTACACAGACAGTGATGGTAGAAAGACTACACAGACAGTGATGGTAGAAAGTCTCTACACAGACAGTGATGGTAGAAAGTCTCTACACAGACAGTGATTGTAGAAATTCTCTACACAGACAGTGATGGTAGAAAGTCTTTACACAGACAGTGATGGTAGAAAGTCTCTACACAGACATTAATGGTAGAAAGTCTCTACACAGACAGTGATGGTAGAAAGTCTCTACACAGACAGGGATGGTAGAAAGTCTCTACACAGACAGTGATGGCAGAAAGTCCCTACACAGACAGTGATGGTAGAAAGTCTCTACACAGACAGTAATGGTAGAAAGTCTCTACACAGACAGTGATGGTAGAAAGTCTCTAAACAGATAGTAATGGTACAAAGTCTCTACACAGACAGTGATGGTAGAAAGTGTCTACACAGACATTTATGGTAGAAAGTCTCTACACAGACATTAATGGTAGAAAGTCTCTACACAGACAGTGATGGTAGAAAGACTCTACAGACACTAATGGTACAAAGTCTCTACACAGACAGTGATGGTAGAAAGTCTCTACACAGACATTAATGGTAGAAAGTCTCTACACAGACAGTGATGGTAGAAAGACTCTACAGACAGTAATGGTACAAAGTCTCTACACAGACAGTGATGGTAGAAAGTCTCTACACAGACAGTGATTGTGGAAAGTCTCTACACAGACAGTGATTGTAGAAAGTCTCTACACAGACAGTGATGGTAGAAACTCTACACAGACAGTGATTGTAGAAAGACTCTACACAGACAGTTATGGTAGAAAGTCTCTACACAGACAGTAATCGAAGGAAGCCTCTACACAGACAGTGATGGTAGAAAGGCTCTACACAGACAGTGATGGTAGAAAGTCTATACACAGACAGTAATGGTAGAAAGACTCTACACAGACAGTGATGGTAGAAAGTCTCTACACAGACAGTGATGGGAGAAAGTCTCTACACACACAAGGATGGGAGAAAGACTCTACACAGAAAGTGATGGTAGAAACTCTACACAGACAGTGATAGTAGAAAGTCTCTACACAGACAGTGATGGTAGATAACCTGTACACAGACAGTAATGGTAGATAGTCTCTACACAGACAGTAATGTTAGATAGTCTCTACACAGACAGTGATGGCAGAAAGTCTCTACACAGACAGTTATGGTAGAACGACTCTACACAGACAGTGATTGTAGAAAGTCTCTACACAGACAGTGATGGTAGATAGTCTCTACACAGACAGTGATTGTAGAAAGTTTCTACACAGACAGTGATGGTAGAAAGTCTATACACAAACAGTGATGGTAGAAAGTCTCTACACAGACAGTAATGGTAGAAAGTCTCTACACAGACAGTAATGGTACAAAGTCTCTACACAGACAGTGATGGTAGAATGACGCTAAACAGACAGTGATGGTAGAAAGTCTCTACACAGACAATAATGGTAGAAAGTCTCTACACAGACAGTTATGGTAGAAAGTCTCTATACAGACAGTGATGGTAGAAAGTCTCTACACAGACAGTTATGGTAGAAAGTCTCTACACAGACAGTGATGGTAAAAAGTCTCTACACAGACAGTGATGGTAGAAAGTCTCTACACAGACAGTGATGGTAGAAAGTCTCTACACAGACAGTGATGGTAGAAAGTCTCTACACAGACATTAATGGTAGAAAGTCTCTATACAGACAGTTATGGTAGAACGTCTCTACACAGACAGTAATGGTAAGAAGCCTCTACACAGACAGTGATGGTAGAAAGTCTCTACACAGACAGTAATAGTAGAAAGCCTCTACACAGACAGTGATGGTAGAAAGACACTACACAGACAGTGATGGTAGAAAGACACTACACAGACAGTTATGATAGAAAGTCTCTACACAGACAGTAATGGTAGATAGCCTCTACACAGACAGTAATGGTAGATAGTCTCTTCACAGACAGTAATGGTAGATAGTCTCTACACAGACAGTGATGGCAGAAAGTCTCTACACAGACAGTGATGGTAGAAAGTCTCTACACAGACAGTGATGGTAGAAAGTCTCTACACAGACAGTAATGGTAGATAGTCTTTACACAGACAGTGATGGCAGAAAGTCTCTACACAGACATTAATGGTAGAAAGTCTCTACACAGACAGTGATGGTAGAAAGTCTCTACACAGACAGGGATGGTAGAAAGTCTCTACACAGACAGTGATGGTAGAAAGTCCCTACACAGACAGGGATGGTAGAAAGTCTCTACACAGACAGTAATGGTAGAAAGTCTCTACACAGACAGTGATGGTAGAAAGTCTCTAAACAGATAGTAATGGTACAAAGTCTCTACACAGACAGTGATGGTAGAAAGTGTCTACACAGACATTTATGGTAGAAAGTCTCTACACAGACATTAATGGTAGAAGGTCTCTACACAGACAGTGATGGAAGAAAGACTCTACACAGACAGTAATGGTAAAAAGTCTCTACACAGACAGTGATGGTAGAAAGTCTCTACACAGACAGTGATGGTAGAAAGTCTCTACACAGACAGTGATTGTAGAAAGTCTCTACACAGACAGTGATGGTAGAAACTCTACACAGACAGTGATTGTAGAAAGACTCTACACAGACAGTTATGGTAGAAAGTCTCTACACAGACAGTAATGGAAGGAAGCCTCTACACAGACAGTGATGGTAGAAAGACTCTACACAGACAGTAATGGTAGAAAGTCTCTATACAAACAGTTATGGTAGAAAGACTCTACACAGACAGTGATGGTAGAAAGTCTCTACACAGACAGTGATGGGAGAAAGTCTCTACACACACAAGGATGGGAGAAAGACTCTACACAGAAAGTGATGGTAGAAACTCTACACAGACAGTGATAGTAGAAAGTCTCTACACAGACAGTGATGGTAGATAACCTGTACACAGACAGTAATGGTAGATAGTCTCTACACAGACAGTGATGGCAGAAAGTCTCTACACAGACAGTGATGGTAGAAAGACTCTACACAGACAGTGATTGTAGAAAGTCTCTACACAGACAGTGATGGTAGATAGTCTCTAAACAGACAGTGATTGTAGAAAGTTTCTACACAGACAGTGATGGTAGAAAGTCTATACACAAACAGTGATGGTAGAAAGTCTCTACACAGACAGTAATGGTAGAAAGTCTCTACACAGTCTCTACACAGACAGTGATGGTAGAATGACGCTAAACAGACAGTGATGGTAGAAAGTCTCTACACAGACAGTAATGGTAGATAGCCTCTACACAGACAGTAATGGTAGATAGTCTCTTCACAGACAGTAATGGTAGATAGTCTCTACACAGACAGTGATGGCAGAAAGTCTCTACACAGACAGTGATGGTAGAAAGTCTCTACACAGACAGTGATGGTAGAAAGTCTCTACAGAGACAGTAATGGTAGATAGTATTTACACAGACAGTGATGGTAGAAAGTCTCTACACAGACATTAATGGTAGAAAGTCTCTACACAGACAGTGATGGTAGAAAGTCTCTACACAGACAGGGATGGTAGAAAGTCTCTACACAGACAGTGATGGTAGAAAGTCCCTACACAGACAGTGATGGTAGAAAGTCTCTACACAGACAGTGATGGTAGAAAGTCTCTAAACAGATAGTAATGGTACAAAGTCTCTACACAGACAGTGATGGTAGAAAGTGTCTACACAGACATTTATGGTAGAAAGTCTCTACACAGACATTAATGGTAGAAAGTCTCTACACAGACATTGATGGTAGAAAGACTCTACACAGACAGTAATGGTACAAAGTCTCTACACAGACAGTGATGGTAGAAAGTCTCTACACAGACAGTGATGGTAGAAAGTCTCTACACAGACAGTGATTGTAGAAAGTCTCTACACAGACAGTGATGGTAGAAACTCTACACAGACAGTGATTGTAGAAAGACTCTACACAGACAGTTATGGTAGAAAGTCTCTACACAGACAGTAATGGAAGGAAGCCTCTACACAGACAGTGATGGTAGAAAGACTCTACACAGACAGTGATGGTAGAAAGTCTCTATACAGACAGTTATGGTAGAAAGACTCTACACAGACAGTGATGGTAGAAAGTCTCTACACAGACAGTGATGGGAGAAAGTCTCTACACACACAAGGATGGGAGAAAGACTCTACACAGAAAGTGATGGTAGAAACTCTACACAGACAGTGATAGTAGAAAGTCTCTACACAGACAGTAATGGTAGATAACCTGTACACAGACAGTAATGGTAGATAGTCTCTACACAGACAGTAATGGTACAAAGTCTCTACACAGACAGTGATGGTAGAATGACGCTAAACAGACAGTGATGATAGAAAGTCTCTACACAGACAGTAATGGTAGATAGCCTCTACACAGACAGTAATGGTAGAAAGTCTCTACACAGACAGTAATGGTACAAAGTCTCTACACAGACAGTGATGGTAGAATGACGCTAAACAGACAGTGATGGTAGAAAGTCTCTACACAGACAATAATGGTAGAAAGTCTCTGCACAGACAGTGATGGTAGAAAGTCTCTACACAGACAGTTATGGTAGAAAGTCTTTACACAGACTGTGATGGTAAAAAGTCTATACACAAACAGTGATGGTAGAAAGTCTCTACACAGACAGTAATGGTAGAAAGTCTCTACACAGACAGTAATGGTAGAAAGTCTCTACACAGACAGTAATGGTACAAAGTCTCTACACAGACAGTGATGGTAGAATGACGCTAAACAGACAGTGATGGTAGAAAGTCTCTACACAGACAGTAATGGTAGATAGCCTCTACACAGACAGTAATGGTAGATAGTCTCTTCACAGACGGTAATGGTAGATAGTCTCTACACAGACAGTGATGGCAGAAAGTCTCTACACAGACAGTGATGGTAGAAAGTCTCTACACAGACAGTGATGGTAGAAAGTCTCTACACAGACAGTGATGGTAGAAAGTCTCTACACAGACAGTAATGGTAGATAGTCTTTACACAGACAGTGATGGCAGAAAGTCTCTACACAGACATTAATGGTAGAAAGTCTCTACACAGACAGTGATGGTAGAAAGTCTCTACACAGACAGGGATGGTAGAAAGTCTCTACACAGACAGTGATGGTAGAAAGTCCCTACACAGACAGGGATGGTAGAAAGTCTCTACACAGACAGTAATGGTAGAAAGTCTCTACACAGACAGTGATGGTAGAAAGTCTCTAAACAGATAGTAATGGTACAAAGTCTCTACACAGACAGTGATGGTAGAAAGTGTCTACACAGACATTTATGGTAGAAAGTCTCTACACAGACATTAATGGTAGAAAGTCTCTACACAGACAGTGATGGAAGAAAGACTCTACACAGACAGTAATGGTAAAAAGTCTCTACACAGACAGTGATGGTAGAAAGTCTCTACACAGACAGTGATGGTAGAAAGTCTCTACACAGACAGTAATGGTAGAAAGTCTCTACACAGTCTCTACACAGACAGTGATGGTAGAATGACGCTAAACAGACAGTGATGGTAGAAAGTCTCTACACAGACAGTAATGGTAGATAGCCTCTACACAGACAGTAATGGTAGATAGTCTCTTCACAGACAGTAATGGTAGATAGTCTCTACACAGACAGTGATGGCAGAAAGTCTCTACACAGACAGTGATGGTAGAAAGTCTCTACACAGACAGTGATGGTAGAAAGTCTCTACAGAGACAGTAATGGTAGATAGTATTTACACAGACAGTGATGGTAGAAAGTCTCTACACAGACATTAATGGTAGAAAGTCTCTACACAGACAGTGATGGTAGAAAGTCTCTACACAGACAGGGATGGTAGAAAGTCTCTACACAGACAGTGATGGTAGAAAGTCCCTACACAGACAGTGATGGTAGAAAGTCTCTACACAGACAGTGATGGTAGAAAGTCTCTAAACAGATAGTAATGGTACAAAGTCTCTACACAGACAGTGATGGTAGAAAGTGTCTACACAGACATTTATGGTAGAAAGTCTCTACACAGACATTAATGGTAGAAAGTCTCTACACAGACATTGATGGTAGAAAGACTCTACACAGACAGTAATGGTACAAAGTCTCTACACAGACAGTGATGGTAGAAAGTCTCTACACAGACAGTGATGGTAGAAAGTCTCTACACAGACAGTGATTGTAGAAAGTCTCTACACAGACAGTGATGGTAGAAACTCTACACAGACAGTGATTGTAGAAAGACTCTACACAGACAGTTATGGTAGAAAGTCTCTACACAGACAGTAATGGAAGGAAGCCTCTACACAGACAGTGATCGTAGAAAGACTCTACACAGACAGTGATGGTAGAAAGTCTCTATACAGACAGTTATGGTAGAAAGACTCTACACAGACAGTGATGGTAGAAAGTCTCTACACAGACAGTGATGGGAGAAAGTCTCTACACACACAAGGATGGGAGAAAGACTCTACACAGAAAGTGATGGTAGAAACTCTACACAGACAGTGATAGTAGAAAGTCTCTACACAGACAGTAATGGTAGATAACCTGTACACAGACAGTAATGGTAGATAGTCTCTACACAGACAGTAATGTTAGATAGTCTCTACACAGACAGTGATGGCAGAAAGTCTCTACACAGACAGTGATGGTAGAAAGACTCTACACAGACAGTGATTGTAGAAAGTCTCTACACAGACAGTGATGGTAGATAGTCTCTACACAGACAGTGATTGTAGAAAGTTTCTACACAGACAGTGATGGTAGAAAGTCTATACACAAACAGTGATGGTAGAAAGTCTCTACACAGACAGTAATGGTACAAAGTCTCTACACAGACAGTGATGGTAGAATGACGCTAAACAGACAGTGATGATAGAAAGTCTCTACACAGACAGTAATGGTAGATAGCCTCTACACAGACAGTAATGGTAGAAAGTCTCTACACAGACAGTAATGGTACAAAGTCTCTACACAGACAGTGATGGTAGAATGACGCTAAACAGACAGTGATGGTAGAAAGTCTCTACACAGACAATAATGGTAGAAAGTCTCTGCACAGACAGTGATGGTAGAAAGTCTCTACACAGACAGTTATGGTAGAAAGTCTTTACACAGACTGTGATGGTAAAAAGTCTATACACAAACAGTGATGGTAGAAAGTCTCTACACAGACAGTAATGGTAGAAAGTCTCTACACAGACAGTAATGGTAGAAAGTCTCTACACAGACAGTAATGCTACAAAGTCTCTACACAGACAGTGATGGTAGAATGACGCTAAACAGACAGTGATGGTAGAAAGTCTCTACACAGACAATAATGGTAGATAGCCTCTACACAGACAGTAATGGTAGATAGTCTCTTCACAGACGGTAATGGTAGATAGTCTCTACACAGACAGTGATGGCAGAAAGTCTCTACACAGACAGTGATGGTAGAAAGTCTCTACACAGACAGTGATGGTAGAAAGTCTCTACACAGACAGTAATGGTAGATAGTCTTTACACAGACAGTGATGGTAGAAAGTCTCTACACAGACATTAATGGTAGAAAGTCTCTACACAGACAGTGATGGTAGAAAGTCTCTACACAGACAGGGATGGTAGAAAGTCTCTACACAGACAGTGATGGTAGAAAGTCCCTACACAGACAGGGATGGTAGAAAGTCTCTACACAGACAGTAATGGTAGAAAGTCTCTACACAGACAGTGATGGTAGAAAGTCTCTAAACAGATAGTAATGGTACAAAGTCTCTACACAGACAGTGATGGTAGAAAGTGTCTACACAGACATTTCTGGTAGAAAGTCTCTACACAGACATTAATGGTAGAAAGTCTCTACACAGACAGTGATGGTAGAAAGACTCTACACAGACAGTAATGGTACAAAGTCTCTACACAGACAGTGATGGTAGAAAGTCTCTACACAGACAGTGATGGTAGAAAGTCTCTACACAGACAGTGATTGTAGAAAGTCTCTACACAGACAGTGATGGTAGAAACTCTACACAGACAGTGATTGTAGAAAGACTCTACACAGACAGTTATGGTAGAAAGTCTCTACACAGACAGTAATGGAAGGAAGCCTCTACACAGACAGTGATGGTAGAAAGACTCTACACAGACAGTGATGGTAGAAAGTCTCTATACAGACAGTTATGGTAGAAAGACTCTACACAGACAGTGATGGTAGAAAGTCTCTACACAGACAGTGATGGGAGAAAGTCTCTACACACACAAGGATGGGAGAAAGACTCTACACAGAAAGTGATGGTAGAAACTCTACACAGACAGTGATAGTAGAAAGTCTCTACACAGACAGTGATGGTAGATAACCTGTACAC
Source organism: Pteria penguin (assembly GCA_035048485.1). NCBI lineage: Eukaryota > Metazoa > Mollusca > Bivalvia > Pterioida > Pteriidae > Pteria > Pteria penguin. Next base: position 46,291,775 of record CM068588.1, on the reverse strand, counting down.
AGACAGTAATGGTAGATAGTCTCTACACAGACAGTAATGTTAGATAGTCTCTACACAGACAGTGATGGCAGAAAGTCTCTACACAGACAGTGATGGTAGAAAGACTCTACACAGACAGTGATTGTAGAAAGTCTCTACACAGACAGTGATGGTAGATAGTCTCTACACAGACAGTGATTGTAGAAAGTTTCTACACAGACAGTGATGGTAGAAAGTCTATACACAAACAGTGATGGTAGAAAGTCTCTACACAGACAGTAATGGTAGAAAGTCTCTACACAGACAGTAATGGTACAAAGTCTCTACACAGACAGTGATGGTACAAAGTCTCTACACAGACAGTGATGGTAGAATGATGCTAAACAGACAGTGATGGTAGAAAGTCTCTACACAGACAATAATGGTAGAAAGTCTCTACACAGACAGTGATGGTAGAAGTCTCTACACAGACAGTTATGGTAGAAAGTCTTTACACAGACAGTGATGGTAAAAAGTCTCTACACAGGCAGTGATGGTAGAAAGTCTCTACACAGACAGGGATGGTAGAAAGTCTCTACACAGACAGTGATGGTAGAAAGTCTCTACACAGACAGTGATGGTAGAGAGTCTCTATACAGACATTAATGGTAGAAAGTCTCTATACAGACAGTTATGGTAGAACGTCTCTACACAGACAGTAATGGTAAGAAGCCTCTACACAGACAGTGATGGTAGAAAGTCTCTACACAGACAGTAATAGTAGGAAGCCTCTACACAGACAGTGATGGTAGAAAGACACTACACAGACAGTGATGGTAGAAAGACACTACACAGACAGTAATGATAGAAAGTCTCTACACAGACAGTAATGGTAGATAGCCTCTACACAGACAGTAATGGTAGATAGTCTCTACACAGACAGTAATGGTAGATAGTCTCTACACAGACAGTGATGGCAGAAAGTCTCTACACAGACAGTGATGGTAGAAAGTCTCTACACAGACAGTGATGGTAGAAAGTCTCTACAGAGACAGTAATGGTAGATAGTATTTACACAGACAGTGATGGTAGAAAGTCTCTACACAGACATTAATGGTAGAAAGTCTCTACACAGACAGTGATGGTAGAAAGTCTCTACACAGACAGGGATGGTAGAAAGTCTCTACACAGACAGTGATGGTAGAAAGTCCCTACACAGACAGTGATGGTAGAAAGTCTCTACACAGACAGTGATGGTAGAAAGTCTCTAAACAGATAGTAATGGTACAAAGTCTCTACACAGACAGTGATGGTAGAAAGTGTCTACACAGACATTTATGGTAGAAAGTCTCTACACAGACATTAATGGTAGAAAGTCTCTACACAGACATTGATGGTAGAAAGACTCTACACAGACAGTAATGGTACAAAGTCTCTACACAGACAGTGATGGTAGAAAGTCTCTACACAGACAGTGATGGTAGAAAGTCTCTACACAGACAGTGATTGTAGAAAGTCTCTACACAGACAGTGATGGTAGAAACTCTACACAGACAGTGATTGTAGAAAGACTCTACACAGACAGTTATGGTAGAAAGTCTCTACACAGACAGTAATGGAAGGAAGCCTCTACACAGACAGTGATGGTAGAAAGACTCTACACAGACAGTGATGGTAGAAAGTCTCTATACAGACAGTTATGGTAGAAAGACTCTACACAGACAGTGATGGTAGAAAGTCTCTACACAGACAGTGATGGGAGAAAGTCTCTACACACACAAGGATGGGAGAAAGACTCTACACAGAAAGTGATGGTAGAAACTCTACACAGACAGTGATAGTAGAAAGTCTCTACACAGACAGTAATGGTAGATAACCTGTACACAGACAGTAATGGTAGATAGTCTCTACACAGACAGTAATGTTAGATAGTCTCTACACAGACAGTGATGGCAGAAAGTCTCTACACAGACAGTGATGGTAGAAAGACTCTACACAGACAGTGATTGTAGAAAGTCTCTACACAGACAGTGATGGTAGATAGTCTCTACACAGACAGTGATTGTAGAAAGTTTCTACACAGACAGTGATGGTAGAAAGTCTATACACAAACAGTGATGGTAGAAAGTCTCTACACAGACAGTAATGGTACAAAGTCTCTACACAGACAGTGATGGTAGAATGACGCTAAACAGACAGTGATGATAGAAAGTCTCTACACAGACAGTAATGGTAGATAGCCTCTACACAGACAGTAATGGTAGAAAGTCTCTACACAGACAGTAATGGTACAAAGTCTCTACACAGACAGTGATGGTAGAATGACGCTAAACAGACAGTGATGGTAGAAAGTCTCTACACAGACAATAATGGTAGAAAGTCTCTGCACAGACAGTGATGGTAGAAAGTCTCTACACAGACAGTTATGGTAGAAAGTCTTTACACAGACTGTGATGGTAAAAAGTCTATACACAAACAGTGATGGTAGAAAGTCTCTACACAGACAGTAATGGTAGAAAGTCTCTACACAGACAGTAATGGTAGAAAGTCTCTACACAGACAGTAATGGTACAAAGTCTCTACACAGACAGTGATGGTAGAATGACGCTAAACAGACAGTGATGGTAGAAAGTCTCTACACAGACAGTAATGGTAGATAGCCTCTACACAGACAGTAATGGTAGATAGTCTCTTCACAGACGGTAATGGTAGATAGTCTCTACACAGACAGTGATGGCAGAAAGTCTCTACACAGACAGTGATGGTAGAAAGTCTCTACACAGACAGTGATGGTAGAAAGTCTCTACACAGACAGTAATGGTAGATAGTCTTTACACAGACAGTGATGGTAGAAAGTCTCTACACAGACATTAATGGTAGAAAGTCTCTACACAGACAGTGATGGTAGAAAGTCTCTACACAGACAGGGATGGTAGAAAGTCTCTACACAGACAGTGATGGTAGAAAGTCCCTACACAGACAGGGATGGTAGAAAGTCTCTACACAGACAGTAATGGTAGAAAGTCTCTACACAGACAGTGATGGTAGAAAGTCTCTAAACAGATAGTAATGGTACAAAGTCTCTACACAGACAGTGATGGTAGAAAGTGTCTACACAGACATTTATGGTAGAAAGTCTCTACACAGACATTAATGGTAGAAAGTCTCTACACAGACAGTGATGGTAGAAAGACTCTACACAGACAGTAATGGTAGGAAGCCTCTACACAGACAGTGATGGTAGAAAGTCTCTACACAGACAGTGATGGTAGAAAGTCTCTACACAGACAGTGATTGTAGAAAGTCTCTACACAGACAGTGATGGTAGAAACTCTACACAGACAGTGATTGTAGAAAGACTCTACACAGACAGTTATGGTAGAAAGTCTCTACACAGACAGTAATGGAAGGAAGCCTCTACACAGACAGTGATGGTAGAAAGACTCTACACAGACAGTGATGGTAGAAAGTCTCTATACAGACAGTTATGGTAGAAAGACTCTACACAGACAGTGATGGTAGAAAGTCTCTACACAGACAGTGATGGGAGAAAGTCTCTACACACACAAGGATGGGAGAAAGACTCTACACAGAAAGTGATGGTAGAAACTCTACACAGACAGTGATAGTAGAAAGTCTCTACACAGACAGTGATGGTAGATAACCTGTACACAGACAGTAATGGTAGATAGTCTCTACACAGACAGTAATGTTAGATAGTCTCTACACAGACAGTGATGGCAGAAAGTCTCTACACAGACAGTGATGGTAGAAAGACTCTACACAGACAGTGATTGTAGAAAGTCTCTACACAGACAGTGATGGTAGATAGTCTCTACACAGACAGTGATTGTAGAAAGTTTCTACACAGACAGTGATGGTAGAAAGTCTATACACAAACAGTGATGGTAGAAAGTCTCTACACAGACAGTAATGGTAGAAAGTCTCTACACAGACAGTAATGGTAGAAAGTCTCTACACAGACAGTAATGGTACAAAGTCTCTACACAGACAGTGATGGTAGAATGACGCTAAACAGACAGTGATGGTAGAAAGTCTCTACACAGACAATAATGGTAGAAAGTCTCTACACAGACAGTGATGGTAGAAAGTCTCTACACAGACAGTTATGGTAGAAAGTCTTTACACAGACAGTGATGGTAAAAAGTCTCTACACAGACAGTGATGGTAGAAAGTCTCTACACAGACAGGGATGGTAGAAAGTCTCTACACAGACAGTGATGGTAGAAAGTCTCTACACAGACAGTGATGGTAGAGAGTCTCTACACAGACATTAATGGTAGAAAGTCTCTATACAGACAGTTATGGTAGAACGTCTCTACACAGACAGTAATGGTAAGAAGCCTCTACACAGACAGTGATGGTAGAAAGTCTCTACACAGACAGTAATAGTAGGAAGCCTCTACACAGACAGTGATGGTAGAAAGACACTACACAGACAGTGATGGTAGAAAGACACTACACAGACAGTAATGATAGAAAGTCTCTACACAGACAGTAATGGTAGATAGCCTCTACACAGACAGTAATGGTAGATAGTCTCTACACAGACAGTAATGGTAGATAGTCTCTACACAGACAGTGATGGCAGAAAGTCTCTACACAGACAGTGATGGTAGAAAGACTCTACACAGACAGTGATTGTAGAAAGTCTCAACACAGACAGTGATGGTAGAAAGTCTCTACACAGACAGTGATTGTAGAAAGTCTCTACACAGACAGTGATGGTAGAAAGTCTCTATACAAACAGTGATGGTAGAAAGTCTCTACACAGACAGTGATGGTAGAAAGACTCTACACAGACAGTAATGGTAGAAAGTCTCTACAAAGACAGTAATGGTAGAAAGTCTCTACACAGACAGTGATGGTAGAAAGTCTCTACAAAGACAGTGATGGTAGAAAGTCTCTACAAAGACAGTTATGGTAGAAAGTCTCTACACAGACAGTTATGGTAGAAAGTCTCTACACAGACAATAATGGTAGAAAGTCTCTACACAGACAGTGATGGTAGAAAGTCTCTACACAGACAATAATGGTAGAAAGTCTCTACACAGACAGTGATGGTAGAAAGTCTCTACACAGACAGTGATGGTAGAAAGTCTCTACACAGACAGTGATGGTAGAAAGTCTCTACACAGACAGTAATGGTAGAAAGTCTCTACACAGACGGTAATGGTAGAAAGACTCTACACAGACAGTGTTGGTAGAAATTTTCTACACAGACAGTGATGGTAGAAAGTCTCTACACAGACAGTGATGGTAGAAAGACACTACACAGACAGTGATGGTAGAAAGTCTCTACACAGACAGTAATGGTAGGAAGCCTCTACACAGACAGTGATGGTAGAAAGACACTACACAGACAGTGATGGTAGAAAGACACTACACAGACAATGATGGTAGAAAGACTCTACACAGACAGTAATGGATGGTAGAAAGTCTCTACACAGACTGTGATGGTAGAAAGCCTCTACACAGACAGTGATGGCGATCATCTCCCACAAAGGCAAGAATACATCCTAAAATCATGGCATAGCCTTGCTAAATTGATTTGAGTGTGAACAATATTATATATGATATTGAGAATTAGATCTAGAATTTATTTTCACTGACAAATTCTGGTAAACAGTACCAGTAACTTTTAACCGAGTGAGAACACTGTGGTCAAGTCATAACACATTCATGAATAATACACCTTGATTTTAGGGAAAAATTACAGCCAATTTGTAACACCCTCATGTGATATATACCTTAATTTTAGGGAAATAATTTTGGTCGGGTCATAACACTCTCATGTGATGTAAACCTTTATTTCAAGGAAACAATATCAGCAAGGTCATAACACTCTCATTTGATGTAAACCTTCATTTTAGGGAAACAATGACAGCAAGGTCATGACACTCACATGTGATGTAAACCTCAATTTTAGGGAAACAATGACAGCAAGGTCATAACACTCTCATGTGATGTAAACCTTCATTTTAGGGAAACAATGACAGCAAGGTCATGACACTCACATGTGATGTAAACCTTCATTTTAGGGAAACAATGACAGCAAGGTCATGACACTCACATGTGAGATATACCTCCATATTAGAAAAACCAATAATGGCCAGGTCAACAAATGTGGTCAGGTGAAAACACTCTTCATTATCATAAACCCCGACTTTAGTGAAACAATAGTGGTCAGGTCAAAACACTCTTAATTATTTTAAACTCTGGCATTAGGAAAACAATTATGGTCAGGTCAAAACATTCACTAAAGGCCAATCACACATTAAGAAATAATAAGAGACAATCTTGGTGAGGTCGATCAAAACACTCCCCTTATTACTGAATGTGTTTCAACCAACAACCTGGTTCTAGAGACAATGGTGGTTAGGTCAAAACTCTCTCAAGTGTTATATCCCTTGATTCTGAGGGATTATTGTTAAAAAAATTAACTTAACAAATATCTGTCTGTGGTCAGTTCATAATGCACTCATATGTTATAAACATCAACTTTACTTCAGTGACTATGTGCTATTAAGCATGACTTTATAGCACTCTCATGAGTTAAAGGCAAAAAAAGTTTTTAATAATATTGTTTTAAATGTCTTATTTGCCTGGCCTTAAATGACACTACAATCAAATTCAAAAAAACAAATAACACTTAACAATTCTCTCTGTATGTGTTAACACCAACAGTTAACACATGACAATTCTCTCTATGTGTAAACACCAGAAAACACATTATAATTCTACCTCCCTGTATGTGTTAACATCAACAGTTAACGCATAACAATTCTCTCTTTGTGTAAACACCAGAAAACACATGATAATTCTACCTCCCTGTATGTGTTAACACCAACAGTTAACACATGGCAATTATCTCTTTGTGTAAACACCAGAAAACACATTATAATTCTACCTCTCTGTATGTGTTAACACACACAGTTAACACATGACAATTCTCTCTTTGTGTAAACACCAGAAAACACATTATAATTCTACCTCCCTGTATGTGTTACCACAACCAGTTTACACATGACATTTCTCTCTATGTGTAAACACCAGAAAACACATTATAATTCTATCTCCCTGTATGTGTTAACACAACCAGTTTACACATGACATTTCTCTCTTTGTGTAAACACCAGAAAACACATTATAATTCTACCTCCCTGTATGTGTTAACACAACCAGTTTACACATGACATTTCTCTCTATGTGTAAACACCAGAAAACACATGATAATTCTACCTCCCTGTATGTGTTAACACAACCAATTAACACATGACAATTCTCTCTTTGTGTAAACACCAGAAAACACATTATAATTCTACCTCCCTGTATGTGTTAACACAACCAGTTTACACATGACATTTCTCTCTATGTGTAAACACCAGAAAACACATGATAATTCTACCTCCCTGTATGTGTTAACACAACCAATTAACTCATGACAATTCTCTCTATGTGTAAACACCAGAAAACACATTATAATTCTACCTCTCTGTATGTGTTAACACACACAGTTAACACATGACAATTCTCTCTTTGTGTAAACACCACAAAACACATGATAATTCTACCTCTCTGTATGTGTTAACACAACCAGTTTACACATGACATTTCTCTCTATGTGTAAACACCAGATAACACATGATAATTCTACCTCCCTGTATGTGTTAACACAACCAATTCACACATGACAATTATCTCTATATGTGTATACACCAGATAACACAATCATGATAATTCTTCCTCTCTATATGTGATAACACAACCAGTTTGTTATTTACATTACAAATTTACAAGCCTTTGGAGATTCAACATTCTGGATTCCAGATTCACATAGTATTTGATATGTTACTGTTTGATATGTATCTGTTTGATACATCACTGTTTGATATTTCACTGTTGGATACATTACTGTTTGATACGTCACTGTTTGATATGTCACTGTTTGATATGTCACTGTTTGATACGACACTGTTTGATACATTACTGTTTGATATGTCACTATTTGATACGTCACTGTTTGATATAACACTGTTTGATACATTACTGTTTGATACGTCACTGTTTGATATGTCACTGTTTGATTCATTACTGTTTGATATTTCCTAGGTTAATTAATCATGTTATCAATTAAGGAAACATTCTGGGAATGGCATCTGACTTCAAGATAGCTTGAATATTCCAAACAGAAGTGTTTGAGATATCAAAGTTTGACTGTGTTTCGTTAAACATACATGAACAAAATCTTTAAAAAAAGATGCTAGCATGTTCATAACATACATGAACAAAATCTTTAAAAAGATGCTAGCATGTTCATAACATACATGAACAAAATCTTTAGCTAGCATTTTCATTACTACTGCAGTAAATATTTAGGAGAATTATATATATGTATGTATGTATGTTACTTAACTACATGTATTAGTTACCAATTATACAATCTGTCTGATGAGCCCTGGAGGGCTGAAAGTGCTAACAGAACAGATGGTAGTTAGGTTATTTTAAATAATACATCAAACTGTACCAAGAACATTGTTAATATTTTAATATATTTCTTGTAATACAGCACACTAGATTAAACACTGTTAAAATGTTACTATAGATTACTATATGACCTGTGAGATTGACTTACTTGGCAGATTCCATAGCTAGCTTGTTATGCTCAGTTAATGCATCACTAACACATTCCTCTAACATCCGTACCCGAGTCTCACTGTCAAAATAAAGAGGATCAAAGAATCAGATCAAATTTCAAATTGTTTGATACTTATTTCTTTTATTGTACGCGTACTGAATTCCGTTACTGTATATGTGCTTATTCTGGATGCTGTATGTGTATGCTTTCTCTATTACTGTATGTGTGTACTTTCTCTATTACTGTATGTGTATACTTTCTCTATTACTGTATGTGTATACTTTCTCTGTTACTGTATGTGTATACTTTCTCTATTACTGTATGTGTATACTTTCTCTATTTCTGTATGTGTATACTTTCTCTATTACTGTATGTGTATACTTTCTCTGTTACTGTATGTGTATACTTTCTCTATTACTGTATGTGTATACTTTCTCTGTTACTCTATGTGTATACTTTCTCTATTACTGTATGTGTATACTTTCTCTATTACTGTATGTGTATACTTTCTCTATTACTGTATGTGTATACTTTCTCTGTTACTCTATGTGTATACTTTCTCTATTTCTGTATGTGTATACTTTCTCTATTTCTGTATGTGTATACTTTCCCTGTTACTGTATGTGTATACTTTCTCTATTACTGTATGTGTATACTTTCTTTATTATTGTATGTGTATACTTTCTCTGTTACTGTATGTGTATACTTTCTCTATTACTATATGTGTGTACTTTCTCTATTAATGTGTATACTTTCTCTATTACTGTATGTGTATACTTTCTCTATTACTGTGTATAATAACTTTCTCTATTACTGTATGTGTATACTTTCTCTATTACTGTATGTGTATACTTTCTCTGTTACTGTATGTGTATACTTTCTCTATTACTGTATGTGTATACTTTCTCTATTACTGTATGTGTATACTTTCTGTATTACTGTATGTGTATCCTTTCTCTATTACTGTATGTGTATACCTTCTATATTACTGTATGTGTATACTTTCTCTATTACTGTATGTGTATACTTTCTGTATTTCTGTATGTGTATACTTTCTCTGTTACTGTATGTGTATACTTTCTCTATTACTGTATGTGTATACTTTCTCTGTTACTGTGTGTGTATACTTTCTCTATTACTGTATGTGTATACATTCTCTATTACTGTATGTGTATACTTTCTCTATTACTGTATGTGTATACTTTCTCTGTTACTGTATGTGTATACTTTCTCTATTACTGTATGCGTATACTTTCTCTATTACTGTATGTGTATACTTTCTCTATTACTGTATGCGTGTACTTTCTCTATTACTGTATGTGTATACTTTCTCTATTACTGTATGTGTGTACTTTCTCTATTACTGTATGTGTGTACTTTCTCTATTACTGTATGTGTGTACTTTCTTTATTACTATCTGTGTGTACTTTCTCTATTACTGTATGTATATACTTTCTCTATTACTGTATGTGTATACTTTCTGTATTTCTGTATGTGTATACTTTCTCTATTATTGTGTATAATAACTTTCCCTATTACTGTATGTGTATACTTTCTCTATTACTGTGTATAATAACTTTCTCTATTACTGTATGTGTATACTTTCTCTATTACTGTATGTGTATACTTTCTCTATTACTGTATGTGTGTACTTTCTCTATTACTGTATGTGTGTACTTTCTCTATTACTGTATTTGTGTACTTTCTTTATTACTATCTGTGTGTACTTTCTCTATTACTGTATGTGTATACTTTCTCTATTACTGTATGTGTGTACTTTCTCTATTACTGTATGTGTATACTTTCTCTCTTACTATATGTGTATACTTTCTCTGTTACTGTATGTGTATACTTTCTCAATTACTGTATGTGTGTACTTTCTCTATTACTGTATGTGTATACTTTCTCTATTACTGTATGTGTATACTTTCTCTGTTACTGTATGTGTATACTTTCTCTATTACTGTATGTGTATACTTTCTCTATTACTGTATGTGTATACTTTCTCTGTTACTGTATGTGTATACTTTCTCTATTTCTGTATGTGTATACTTTCTCTATTACTGTATGTGTATACTTTCCCTGTTACTGTATGTGTATACTTTCTCTATTACTGTATGTGTATACTTTCTTTATTATTGTATGTGTATACTTTCTCTATTACTGTATGTGTATACTTTCTCTATTACTATATGTGTGTACTTTCTCTATTACTGTATGTGTATACTTTCTCTATTACTGTATGTGTGTACTTTCTCTATTACTGTATGTGTATACTTTCTCTATTACTGTGTATAATAACTTTCTCTATTACTGTATGTGTATACTTTCTCTATTACTGTGTATAATAACTTTCTCTATTACTGTATGTGTATACTTTCTCTATTACTGTATGTGTATACTTTCTCTGTTACTGTATGTGTATACTTTCTCTATTACTGTATGTGTATACTTTCTCTATTACTGTATGTGTATACTTTCTGTATTACTGTATGTGTATCCTTTCTCTTTTACTGTAGGTGTATACTTTCTCTATTACTGTATGTGAATACTTTCTGTATTTCTGTATGTGTATACTTTCTCTGTTACTGTATGTGTATACTTTCTCTATTACTGTATGTGTATACTTTCTCTGTTACTGTGTGTGTATACTTTCTCTATTACTGTATGTGTATACTTTCTCTATTACTGTATGTGTATACTTTCTCTATTACTGTATGTGTATACATTCTCTATTACTGTATGTGTATACTTTCTCTATTACTGTATGTGTATACTTTCTCTGTTACTGTATGTGTATACTTTCTCTATTACTGTATGCGTATACTTTCTCTATTACTGTATGTGTATACTTTCTCTATTACTGTATGTGTATACTTTCTCTGTTACTGTATGTGTATACTTTCTCTATTACTGTATGTGTGTACTTTCTCTATTACTGTATGTGTATACTTTCTCTATTACTGTATGTGTATACTTTCTCTATTACTGTATGTGTGTACTTTCTCTATTACTGTATGTGTGTACTTTCTCTATTACTGTATGTGTGTACTTTCTCTATTACTATCTGTGTGTACTTTCTCTATTACTGTATGTATATACTTTCTCTATTACTGTATGTGTATACTTTCTGTATTTCTGTATGTGTATATTTTCTCTATTACTGTGTATAATAACTTTCTCTATTACTGTATGTGTATACTTTCTCTATTACTGTGTATAATAACTTTCTCTATTACTGTATGTGTATACTTTCTCTATTACTGTATGTGTATACTTTCTCTGTTACTGTATGTGTATAATTTCTCTATTACTGTATGTGTATACTTTCTCTATTACTGTATGTGTATACTTTCTCTATTACTGTATGTGTGTACTTTCTCTATTACTGTATGTGTATACTTTCTCTATTACTGTATGTGTGTACTTTCTCTATTACTGTATGTGTATACTTTCTCTATTACTGTATGTGTGTACTTTCTCTATTACTGTATGTGTATACTTTCTGTATTACTATATGTGTGTACTTTCTCTATTACTGTATGTGTATACTTTTCTATTACTGTATGTGTATACTTTCTCTATTACTGTATGTGTATACTTTCTCTATTACTGTATGTGTATACTTTCTCTATTACTGTATGTGTATACTTTCTCTATTACTGTATGTGTATACTTTCTCTGTTACTGTATGTGTATACTTTCTCTATTACTGTATGTGTATACTTTCTCTGTTACTGTATGTGTATACTTTCTCTCTTACTGTATGTGTGTACTTTCTCTATTACTGTATGTGTATACTTTCTCTGTTACTATATGTGTATACTTTCTCTGTTACTGTATGTGTATACTTTCTCTATTACTGTATGTGTATACTTTCTCTATTACTGTATGTGTATACTTTCTCTATTACTGTATGTGTATACTTTCTCTATTACTGTATGTGTATACTTTCCCTATTACTGTATGTGTATACTTTCTCTATTTCTGTATGTGTATACTTTCTCTATTTCTGCATGTGTGTTTATTATCTATTTCTGATATTGTATACTTATTTCTTTTACTGTTTTGTTTTCAATTCTGTTACTGTATATGTACTTATTACAGTTACTATATGTGTACTTATCACAGTTGCTGTATGTGTACTTATTACAGTTACTAAATGTGTACTTATTACACATACTATATGTGTACTTATTCTTGTTGTTATATAAGTACTTATTTCTGTTACTGAATGTGCTCTTTTCACTGTCACAGTATGTGTACTTTTTCTGTTACTAGTAGTGTACTTTTTTCTGTTACTGTTAGTGTACTTTTTCTGTTACTGTTATTGTACTTTTTTCTGTTACTGTATCTGTACTTTTTTCTGTTACTGTATCTGTACATTTTTCTTTTACTGTTTGTGTACTTTTCTCTGTTGCTGTATGTGCTTGTACTTATATCCATAGAATTCCTATTTTAGCACAGTAAGCACCATCCATGCATGTTGTACTAATAAATGGCACGACTTATAACTGTATTCAAATACACATTAGAGTCAATACAATGCAGGTGAATTCAAGACTGCCCTTATGTATTATACAACTCTATCTCAAAACATTTTGTGCTTGAATTTATTATGCTAACGTAAGTACACATACAGTCAATTTACCACAGCTAATGTACTGAATCCCTTTCACTGACGAGTGTAACAGATAATGAAAGGTATCTGCCACTGATTTATCACTCCTGTATTAATATATAATGACTACATCTTACAATAATTTAATACTTCATTAACTTATATTCTCTATATTCCAACCTGTAGATTACTAGAGAGAGCTTCGACCTTGTTTTCCTATCCCAAAGGCTGCCAGGCAGGATGGACCCTATTACATAATGACCAACACATATCACACTGTCATAGTCATCTTAATAGAAAATCAACATTTACACTGAAACTTCTACTTGTATATCAAACTTATCTTGACACTAAAAAGAAACACACTGACAAAGTGCCTGCATTTCATAACTTGTATATCTATAAAATAAAATTCATATGTTTCTCAAAGATAAGAACCTAGAATGATTACAATTCTCAGATAAAATTGAACTGAGAATAATTCTTCTTATATTCAGATAAAGGAACCTGTATGGATAGTTCTGTATTAATACACATGTATTGCACTGCTGTTGATACCTTTTTGCTGATGTTAAACAGATGATTCTACCCCTGTTGAGAAGAAGTTCCTCATCACATGTTTTCTGTTTTTCTGATGGCTCACACAGAATTTCTATGGCCTTTGATAGGCCATGCATCATGTCATAATCATCTGCTTTAGCTGAGATAGATGGAGGACCTACATGGCCTAATGATGTCATCACCTGCAATAAATCATCACAATCAGTCATCGGTTAGAAGACTAAATACATCTGTTGAGAGTAAATCAGACATGAAATCTTTCTGCCATGATCTAAAACACTTTTCTTTATAAAAAACTTCTCGATATGAATAAGAATTTGCCATTCTACAAATATTTGAATGATTCAATTCAGGAAAGAATTCTAATATGAGGAATAGTTGTAAACTTTTAAGTTTTCAGGATTATTTCATGGTGTTTGAATCTCCTGATAGATTAAACATTCAGGCTGACCATCTCTTAGTTTTGTCTGCCAATTTCACTCTAATCAGGCATCATATTTTAGGCCCTATCTGATCCCACACATTAGCATTTAATATCACATATAATCATTATTAAGATATGTGCAAGACCGTGTAAGTCTACGATTGTAAACTTACATCAAGGATCTACCCGACACAATGATGATACTTTATATTCTAATCCTTTGTTTTAATCGAAAACTTGATTTCAATTTTATTATCAAAGAACAGAAACTGTTCAATTACTACACAGATGCTACAAATTGTAAGGAGATGCTACAGATTGTTATGAGATTGTTAGGAGATTGTTAGGAGATGCTGAAGATTGTTAGTAAATACTACCGTACCAATCCCACAATATATCCCAGACAGTCCCATACCATATACTGGATGCAAACCGTACCAATCCCACAATATATCCCAGACAGTCCCATACCATATACTGGAGTAAACCGTACCAATCCCACAATATATCCCAGACAGTCCCATACCATATAACCGTACCAATCCCACAATATATCCCAGACAGTCCCATAGCATATACTGGATGCAAACCATACCAATCCCAAAATATATCCCAGACAGTTCCATACCATATAACCGTACCAATCCCACAATATATCCCAGACAGTCCCATACCATATAACCGTACTAATCCCACAATATATCCCAGACAGTCCCATAGCATATACTGGATGCAAACCATACCAATCCCAAAATATATCCCAGACAGTTCCATACCATATAACCGTACCAATCCCACAATATATCCCAGACAGTCCCATACCATATAACCGTACCAATCCCACAATATATCCCAGACAGTCCCATAGCATATACTGGATGCAAACCGTACCAATCCCACAATATATCCCAGACAGTCCCATACCATATACTGGAGTAAACCGTACCAATCCCACAATATATCCCAGACAGTCCCATACCATATAACCGTACTAATCCCACAATATATCCCAGACAGTCCCATACCATATACTGGAGCAAACCGTACCAATCCCACAATATATCCCAGACAGTCCCATACCATATACTGGAGCAAACCGTACCAATCCCACAATATATCCCAGACAGTCCCATACCATATACTGGATGCAAACCGTACCAATCCCACAATATATCCCAGACAGTCCCATACCATATAACCGTACCAATCCCACAATATATCCCAGACAGTCCCATACCATATACTGGATGCAAAACATACCAATCCCACAATATATCCCAGACAGTCCCATACCATATACTGGATGCAAAACATACCAATCCCACAATATATCCCAGACAGTCCCATACCATATACTGGATGCAAACCGTACCAATCCCACAATATATCCCAGACAGTCCCATACCATATACTGGATGCAAACCGTACCAATCCCACAATATATCCCAGACAGTCCCATACCATATACTGGAGCAAACCGTACCAATCCCACAATATATCTCAGACAGTCCCGTACCATATAACCGTACCAATCCCACAATATATCCCAGACAGTCCCATATCATATACTGGAGCAAACCGTACTAATCCCACAATATATCCCAGACAGTCCCGTACCATATAACCATACCAATCCCACAATATATCCCAGACAGTCCCATGCCATATAACCGTACCAATCCCACAATATATCCCAGACAGTTCCATACCATATACTGGAGCAAACTGTAGCAATTCCACAATATATCCCAGACAGTCCCATACCATATACTGGAGCAAACTGTTCCAGTCCCCCAAGCTCAAGGACTTTCATCTTGTTGCAAGGATACTTATACAGTACATCAAGTTATGACTATGATCACACTATGAATTACCCCATAGTTTCTTTACATTTTATAACAACTCTTAAAGCAAGTCATGGCTCACCAAGGATCCAAATTCATCACCCTGGCTTCAATAAGAAATCCCAACTGAGAGGCACCTACATTTTGCACCACATTACTTAGCTGGGACTTCATATCAGCAAGAAGTGACTAGAGCTAAACATAGTTTTTAAATATAGTACTGTTATCAACTGATCTATAACAATGTACTTATATACGGCATAAATTACCTGTTGTATATTTTGTTCTTTCTGGATCCACGCATTCAAAGCTTTAGAACCTGTAACAACTCGTATCTGAAAAATAAGAATAGGTGTATTTCACATATCCTAAGATAGAACTTAAAATTATCATACCTAAGAGAAAATTCATCATGATCATCATACCCAAGAGAAAACTGATCATAATCATCATACTGAGAGAAACTGATCATAATCATCATACTGAGAGAAACTGATCATAATCATCATACTGAGAGAAAACTGATCATAATCATCATACTGAGAGAAAACTGATCATAATCATCATGCTGAAAGAAAACTGATCATAATCATCATACTGAAAGAAAACTGATCATTATCATCATACAGAGAGAAAATTGATCATAATCATCATACTGAGAGAAAACTGATCATAATCATCATACTGAGAGAAAACTGATCATAATCATCATACTGAGAGAAAACTGATCATAATCATCATACTGAGAGAAACTGATCATAATCATCATACTGAGAGAAAACTGATCATAATCATCATACTGAGAGAAAACTGATCATAATCATCATACTGAGAGAAAACTTATTGTAATTATCATACTGAGAGAAATAAGAAAGAAGAGAAAGGAAGTTATGTCAGACCAACATGTACATGGCACAAGCTCTCAGTATATGCTACACCATAAAGCAAAGGCTGCAAAATCCATAATACCCTATTTACTCATACATAATGCACACATATTTCTTATATATCAATGTTTGATTTTGTTGGTGCATTATACCAGGGTCGTATATATTTAAAATTAAGATCAAGATTTGGTTGTGGTTCTTTTCTTTTTTTCTCTGCCTAAGGTACTACTCTACATTGCAGCAAATTCAACATAGTGACAGAAAAAAATGTAATAATAAGAACTTTATTGTCCTATGTTATATAATTACTAAATCGAGACAGAATATGAAATCTGCTGAAGAAGTTCAGTACAAAACATAACAGAAAATAACTTGTAAAACTGATTTGAGATTTAATTATTTACACCAGTCTATTCACATCAAAGATTTTTAGATGAATAATTGATCAAACACAGTGTACTATAGTGACTTTATCTTCAAGAAAAACTGCAGACTCCATCCATTATTCCCTATAATTGGTATCAATAACTTTCCAAGACACAACTATAATTAAGTTCTATTACATCCATGAGCATCCATGTAAAACCTCCAACAAATTCATACATGCACTGTACAATTTGTAAGATTACATACACAATATTAAGAGAAGATAGGCTGTCTTTGTAAGATCACATACACAGTATTGAGAGAAGATATGCTGTCTGTGTAAGATCACATACACAGTATTGAGAGAACATTCGCTGTCTGTGTAAGATCATATACACAGTATTGAAAGAAGATAGGCTGTCTGTGTAAGATCACATACACAGTATTGAGAGAACATTGGTTGTCTGTGTAAGATCACATACCGTGTACACAGTATTGAGAGAACATTGGCTGTCTGTGCAAGATCACATACACAGTATTGAGAGAACATTAGTTGTCTGTGTAAGATCACATACCGTGTACACAGTATTGAGAGAAGATTTAATGTCAGCGTAAGATCACATACACAGTAATGAGAGAAGATAGGCTGTCTGTGTAAGATCACATACACAGTAATGAGAGAAGATTGGTTGTCTGTGTAAGATCGCATACACAGTATTGAATTTGACTGACTGATTTTTGTTTTACATTACACCACGAATATTTCACGTATATGGTGACAACATCTGCCTGATGCGGGGCATAAAATTTTGACCTTTGCAACGGACCCACCCAAAGCAGTGAGGGGTCTTTAACGTGCCATGCAATCCACAACACGGGGCCTCATTTTATTTTACTGTCTCATCCTAAAGACAGGATCCCGGCATGACCAGAGCGGGACTCGAACCCCAGCCTCCCGATCAGAAGTCTGGCGCGATACCACCAGGCCATGCCAGCTTCACAGTATTGAAAGAAGATTAGCTGTCTGTGTAAGATCACATACACAGTAATGAGAGAACATTGGCTGTCTGTGTAAGATCACATACACAGTATTGAGAGAACATTAGCTGTCTGTGTAAGATCGCATACACAGTATTGAGAGAACATTAGCTGTCTGTGTAAGATCGCATACACAGTATTGAGAGAACATTGGGTGTCTGTGTAAGATCGCATACATGGCTAGTTGTAAATGGTGCGGCACGTAATACATGTACGCAACATGAAATTTATCAGTTATACATTGCAGACTTTGGATCACGTTATCTGCATACAATATCTCCAATGAAGTATACAAAATAGTCTCCAATTTATACTTTTTCTGTGGAAAATCTGCAGTGTCAAAAAATCTTAGAATTTAAACCAAAATTATTATTACCTTCTTATCAAGCCCCTTTCTAAGCAGTGAAAGGGGAAATCCAACTTTTCATTTGTTGAAATAATGGCCTAAAACTGTCTGTTGGGCATGAATATAAGATACCAAGATATAAGATAAGCATCCCACCCCTTTCAAACACACAAAGACACAATTACAAGTAGCTAACTGTACAGTGCCAGTAAAGCCAATGTTGGCTGTGCCTACCTTGTGTAAACATAAACAATGAATAATTAAAGCAAACATCTATGTAAGCCCCTAGTGTGTAGTCGATAAATTTAAAGTTGGGAAAAGTTGTGTGTTGCACATCACACCATTTACAACTAGCCACATGCACAGTATTGAGAGAACATTGGCTGCATGTCTGTGTAAGATCACATACACAGTATTGATAGAACATTGACTGTCTGTGTAAGATCACATACAAAGTATTGAGAGAACATTGGCTGTCTGTGTAAGATCACATACCGTGTCCACAGTATTGACAAAAGATAGGCTGTCTGTGTAAGATCACATACACAGTAATGAGAGAAGATAGGCTGTCTGTGTAAGATCACATACACAGTATTGAGAGAACATTGGCTGTCTGTGTGAGATCACATACACAGTATTGAGAGAACATTGACTATCTGTGTAAGATCACATACACAGTATTGAGAGAACATTAGCTGTCTGTGTAAGATCACATACACAGTATTGAGAGAACATTAGCTGTCTGTGTAAGATCACATACACAGTATTGAGAGAACATTGGCTGTCTGTATGAGAGACTATAATGGAAAAATAAGTGGATACCTAGTAAATAATTATTTAATTTTATTGAGATGCATTTCCCAAGATTTCTTTGTAAGTGCTTAATTATGATAAACACATACTAATGAGTTTACCCTCATCTGTGGGAGGATCAGTTTACCCTCATCTGTGGAGGATCAGTTTACTGTCATCTGTGGGAGGATCAGTTTACTGTCATCTGTGGGAGGATCAGTTTACTGTCATCTGTGGGAGGATCAGTTTACTGTCATCTGTGGGAGGATCAGTTTACTGTCATCTGTGGGAGGATCAGTTTACTGTCATCTGTGGGAGGATCAGTGTACTGTCATTTGTGGGAGTATCAGCTTACTGTCATCTGTGGGAGGATCAGCTTACTGTCATCTGTGGGAGGATCAGCTTACTGTCATCTGTGGGAGGATCAGCTTACTGTCATCTGTGGGAGGATCAGTTTACTGTCATCTGTGGGAGGATCAGTTTACTGTCATCTGTGGGAGGATGAGCTTACTGTCATCTGTGGGAGGATCAGTTTACTGTCATCTGTGGGAGGATGAGCTTACTGTCATCTGTGGGAGGATCAGTTTACTGTCATCTGTGGGAGGATCAATTTACTGTCATCTGTGGGAGGATCAGTTTACTGTCATTTGTGGGCGGATCAGTGTACTGTCATCTGTGGGAAGATCAGTTTACTGTCATCTGTGGGAGGATCAGTGTACTGTCATCTGTGGGAGGATCAGTTTACTGTCATCTGTGGGAGGATCAGTTTACTGTCATTTGTGGGAGGATCAGTTTACTGTCATCTGTGGGAGGATCAGTTTACTGTCATTTGTGGGAGGATCAGTTTACTGTCATTTGTGGGAGGATCAGGAAAATTTCATGTTCTCATACTGAGTTGTGTAGATTTCTGACCACAACCCAATCACCAGATCTCCAAGTCTGAATAATCATGATATTATTGTCAGAGCTGGGGCATTTGGTGAGATCTTCTGGACCACTGTTGTATAGTCTAATATGTCCTTTTTATCACTCATGCAATATTTTGTAAATACAAGATAACTTACCAAGCGATCTGTTGGAAAGATATCATAAACTATCCTCATGTACTCTATCATGGTTTCCAAGTTACATGTCCACATAGTCTTCATTATAGGAGCAGCTGGAATTATTCCGGGTGTTTTTGTCTTAGACATGACATCATATTCTATGCTTTGATTACAGTGTTTGGCAAAAGGTGGTCCCCTATCGAGGACAAATACCGTCTTGTGTTCCACCGGGTAGCTCATTCTGTACTAGATATTAAAGCTCATAAATACACTGAATCATGCACCGTTAAAATTAGTTTTAAGACATGAAAATAATCAGTATGTACAAGTATGTGTGATATTCGTTCACTGTCATTTCCATATGTATGATTTATATGCTTTATCTTATTCTCGGCTTTCTTTATATTTTTTCATCTATGGGCGCAGCCATATTGATTTCATAAGCCAACTCGACCTAAATAATGCGTATTTTCACTCGTGGCCATTTTGTATTACCAAAGCCTTGTCAACTTGGTTACTGCCATGTTTATTAACCAAACTTTTTACGTGTATATATATATATATATATATATATATATATATATATATATATATATATATATATATATATATATATAAATATATATATATATATATATATATATATATATATATATATATATATATATATATATATATATATATATATATATATATATATATATATATATATATATATATATATATATATTTAATTTTCTAATTTTCTATAAAAAAAAAACAGGGGATGAGCGATACTGGGTTTGAGTCTGCAGTGACTCATCTGCCCTGTCTTTAGATCTTTAGATGAGACGGTACAGTACAAACTGACAGCATGTGTCACGTAAAAGATACCTCCATATTTCAGTTGGGTCCGTTGGATTGGCATAGATTTCAACGTTTAGTCCGGTCATATTAATTAAAAACGTCACATTTAAACTAACTGCAGAAAAATTTAATTTTGGGGTTTTTTTCCGCTTTCACAATATCTCAAGTATATTTGAAAAATGCCCTCTTCTTATAATTATGGGGAAGCATCATTTGGGGGAAAATAACACACAATTTGAGAAATCAACGAAAACTAGAAAATAACTATATTTCATTCATTATTCATCATAGCTCAATGAAAATTACATGGATGATACAGTTAGATAAAACACCACATTTGATGAATATCAAGGTCATCTTCAAGGTCAAGTTTACACACAAAGTGATATACAAGTGAAAAACTTGCAAAACAAGACATACATATTTCGTAAATAAACATGCAAGTAAATAAAATAAGCAAGTAAGCTTACAAATTCATTGTCATGGTCATTTAGTCCTTTTACGACTTTTATACATAAAGGAAAATATCATCTCACTAAAATAGGGTCCCGCAAACCGACACATAATACGCCAGCATTTTGTTATATTAGGTGGCATACAAACTTCAATTGTTTGTAGGTTAATTGATCTTCTTAATTAACGCATCCATCATTTCCAATCTTAACACCACCACCCCATCTTTCATAAATACACCAACTGAAATAGTATTATATTTTGAGGAGATGTGGAATTTCCTGTTCAATATGCAAATCTTCATGATGTGATCTTTCTTTGTACCAAGTTTCATCAAAATCCAACAAAGGGATTGGGAGGAATTGCAAAGACATGGTATTTTCCATAGAGAATTTAACTTCAAGGGCCGTAATTCCTGTAATATGTTTTGGACAGAATCCCCCTTCCAATATGCATATTTTCATGCGGTGTTCTTTCTTTGTATCAAGTTTCATTAAAATCCCGTAAAGCTTTAGTTGCCAAGACAACGTATTTTGCCTAGAAAAATCTAAGAAAATCTAAGTCCAAAGGCTATAATTTGTAAATTTTTTTTTTGTACATCGGAATTACTACATTTTGTACATCAGAATTAGTATCCATCGGAATGCCAACAGATTGGCATTCTTATGGGTACTAATTGCGCGATTCTTCTGGCCGACATATCTCCTATGTACTCCTATGAAGCAAAATTCATACAGTCTAGTAATCTCCAGCTGCTGTTCACAGACACAGCTAAGAAACAGTGGCGCCCCTGGATAGGTTATGGAATATGATGGATATTACATAGCTTAAGCCACCAATACCAATAAAATTCACTAGAAGAAGGTCAGGAGACCGAAATATTGTGAATAATGAGTTATTTGTTCTTTGCTTTATCATTTATATTGGAATTTTGTCGAATTTTGAAGTAAGAAAGCAAAAGAAGGCAGAAAACTCATAAGCCGCCAGTTTGCCGTGGATGATGCTCCGATCTTGTTGTTTGGAAATGCCTCCTTTGGATGAGAAGTAGCCCATTAATTATTATGAAATGGGTAGGGTAAATATTTGATGATATATATATATATAATACAGGGGCGGATCCAGAACTTCATGTGCACGGGGGGAGGGGGGACCTCACAATTGAGGCCCGAAGGGCCGAATGGGGAGGGTATGGGAGGGGTCCGCCCCTCCCGTATGTGGGGGTTCGGGGGGCGTACCCCGAGAAAATTTTGCAAAAATGAGGCAAAATAGTGCAATCTGGTGCTCTTTTTGTGATCCCGATTTTCAGTTGGAGGAGGCGTAAAAGTCGGCGCAGGGTCTAGGGACTGCCTATAGGTCCCCGGTGGATGCAGGGTAGTTCCTTGGTAGGGGGAACAAGTTGCAAAGTCCCTCTCCACAGAAGCTTCTGTATTTGAGACTTTTGGAGATACAAAATACGTTGTGAAAATAAAATATTCTAGAAATGGCTGTAAGTGAAATCCATCTTGTACAGCGCGTAGCTTCAAAGATTTGTAACATTTGCTACACGAAGTACAAGTAGCCATACGATTTTACTCGCTTGAGGCAAAGTGTCCGATGATTTGTGTGCTGGATATTAACTTGGATTGCACCTATATTTTGCTTCCCTCTGGAAGATATTATGGATCATAAACGGGGATCAGGGGAGATTTATCATGAAATTGATTGAGTGAAGTGAGTCAACGATTTTTTTAACTGCAATATGAGAGAATAACTGTCGAGCGAAGCGGGCCAGCGAAATTTTGGAAATTTAAGACAGAAATGCAGTAAAATAGGCCCTAAAATAGACTATGGTGCCCCCTTCGACGGGCACTGCCGGAGGCCCCCCCCCCGGCTGGATCCGCGCCTCTTATATATATCGGTCCTAGAAACTGAATTAATACCAAGAGCAAAAGAAGTGAAACATCTAGGAATAGAGCGGAATAAGAACAACACCCAAGGCAAGACGCTCAAAAACGAATCCGAACAGCAAGGAAAACGGCCTATATACTGATGGGCAGCGGAATGCATAGGGGTAATGGAGTATTTCCAGTTATTTCAATTTCACTGTGGTCCACATTAATCGTACCAAGAAAACTGCATGGAAATGAATTCCTCACAAACAAATAGAGAAGTCGAGGTCTACCGGATCGTGGATATACGAAATCAACGAATATACGAAGTGCATGTAGAACGATTTGACTGGGGACTGTTATGGCTATTTATGAAATAATCTCAAAACTTTACATGCTATATCTTGCTTTCTTTGTGAAAAGCAAATATTTAATTGACCTCGTGTTATTTTAGCTTCTTTCTTAAATTATTTAATAATTATTTGCTCTCATATATTATGAAAATACAGTTTAGAATATTGAAATTCTCCGTTACTATAGAAACAGTCATCGTTTAAAGATGTCGACCAGCAGTGAGGAAGTCGGTCGAGATGTCGAAGCTAAAGAATATCTTGATCAACATAGGATTTTGGAGTTGTTCAACAATTTGACATCACAACTTATATACAAAAGGCCAGGTAATACATAGGTTTTACAATGTTACATGTGATTGTGAAGCATGAAGAAAATATTGATTGAGGAGTTGTCTGTCATGTCACTACGAACAAGTCTATAAGTATAATTATAGTCTGTAGTACAGCGCACCTGTTAATAGCAGAATATTATTTAGTAGGTATATAAATCAAATATGGATTATTGATATAAATTAAACTTATGTTTCACTCCTTTTTGGCAATAATTTTGGCCAATAGATCAGGTTGGGCACATGTTCAGAACGAGCTATAATAGCTCGATCTAGCTATTATAGCTCGAATGAGCTATAATTTTTCTTATCTGAAAAATGAAAATTTCAGAATTTTAAAGAAACGGTTGCAAGTCGCATTAGAAGTCAGTAAATGCCATAACTTTTGTAAAAGAACTTCCACTGCAAGATGTAAAAGATTGGAGAAACGGCACCAAGAAGTTTGCAAAGTTTTAAGGTGTGTTTTCTCATATTTGGTACGTATTGCTGCCAGGGTTCTTTTGCATAAATTCCATTATTTTCAGAGTACTAATGCGACTTTTAAACATTTTTTGAAAATTCATAAATTTTGATTGTTTACTTAAGAGAAATTATAGCTCAATAGAGCTATAATAGCTAGATCGAGCTATTATAGCTCGTTCTGAACATGTGCCCGACCTGTAGATAGCAATTCAAAAGTGGAGGGACCAAACTTGTAAACTCAAAACAAAATTTGCGTGTCTGGGATTTGTAATAACGTAAGTGGAGGCTTTAATTGAAGGGTTATGAATTGTTTGAGCCACTGATGCAATGGCAGAGACGCTTTCTGGCCCTAAAATGTGAAATACATTTAATTGTTCTTATCTAAATTTTACTTCTTAAATATAATTAAAAATTTTATGTGCATGTCCTTGGTGATTTGTGTCATACAGCTTTGTCAGATGTCTTCTTTTTTCTCTTTCATATCTGCTATTGAAATTATAAGCTAAGGATTATTGGATTTAGTAAGTAGAATTAGAATATAAGACTATATAAATAATATTATGAAAAATGAAAAAACTTACATGTTTAATAGGTAACAATTCAACACTGCTTTTTGGCCTAGTGGTATCGCGCTGGACTCCTGATCGGGAGGCCGGGGTTCGAGTCCTACTCTGGTCATGCCGGTGTTCCATCTGTCTTTCAGATGAGACAGTAAAAACTGAGGCCCCGTGTTGTGGTATGCATGGCACGTTAAAGATCCCTCACTGCTTCAGGTGGGTCTGTTGCAAAAGTCAAAATTTGTATGCCCCGCATCAGGCAGATGCCGTCACCATATACATGAAATATTCATGGTGTGACGTTAAACAAAAATCAATCTTATCCTAAAATGTTGTGTTTGTAGTTATGTAAATACCTTCTGAAATTTATAAACTTGGTCTCATTGGTGATGTTACAGCCCATTTTCATATAAATCTGTAGAGATTATGAGAGTTTATCAAAAGTATTTTGAGAAAACTTAATTCTTTCATATCACTTAAACAATATGTCCTACATGTATAAGTATTAATACAATATACCTGGAGTTTAAAACTATATATATCAGTATTTCAAACCTACAAATTATGTTAATTGTCTCAGCATGCCCTGATATAGGGAATAGTATTATAAGTCTTTAGACTTTACTGCATGAAAAATGTTGACCCACCAACTATGGAGTATTTGCCAGTTATCCTAGATAAACATATATCTTGAGGGTCTTGTAGCTTAAGCCACTTGTGTCTCACATCTTGCTTGATAAGCTAAATGCTTTGGATCAGTTAGTAACACTGTACAAGTCAAATTCTCAAAACAGTAGTGGTTGAAAATTGAAATATTGTATTGGTTAATTGGTTCATTATAAATCATACAATAATTGTTGTAACATGGATCTGCTTCTTTCTCCAATAATGGGAACTAGAGTTACATTTCACATACAACATTGGCCCATGATTATATATGTGTGACCATTGAAATCAAGGTCATAATGATCCTATTATTACCAAAATTGATGTTTTGTCACTGATAAAGTGGCAATATTATGGTTCAGCTAAATTTGAAAACATTCTACTGCGAATCAATTCATTTCTTATATATGTCCCCGGATTGATAGATTGGGGCATATCGTTTTTGTTTTGTCTGTTTGTTTGTCTGTCTGTTGTCAACTTTAATCTTGGCTATAACTTTTGAACCGTGAGGGATAGAAACTCATAATGAAGCCCTTTCAAATGACACCAAGATCGATGACCTTTTGACCTTGACAGTGACCCTCAAGCTAAAAATATCTTTGTGGACTTTGGTGCTGACGGGGGCATTAGTGTTTCACAAACACAGCTTGTTTGTCTCAGAAGTGCATGTAAAACTCATTTTTGACTTTAAATCTTATTCGTCCGTCTGTCACGAAAACTTTAATCTTGGTCATAACATTTTAACCGTAAGACATAGGGTCTTCATATTTGGCATGTGTGTCCCTAATTGTAATACCTTTCCATTGGTACCAGAATTTTTTATTATGTGACCTTGACCATGACCTTTAACCTACTTCAATGTAACTTTTTAACCATAAGACCTACGGCCTCCATATTTGGCATGTGTGTCTGTAGACATGCACAACCATGATTGTATGTCACAGATCACTGTACCCTCACTGATAGAACCCCCAAAGCGGGGGACCACATTTCTCTGAATTTGCTTGTGAATATTAGTCATGCATAACTTCCAATGCAGACTGTACATAATTGAAACTACAATAATTAGATAGCACATTGTTTTCAAAATTTATAATCAAAGGGGAATAACTGAAACAATGTTTTCAAGATGAATTTTTAAAGTAGGATAACTCAGTTTAGTTCATTTTTAAATCATAATTATGATAAATTAATTACTTCACATAATCCACTACATGTAACAGGTATTGCTTATCAAAATATTATATTGTTGCATAACTATATGATATATGTGACAATAAATATTTTTTATAATTTGTGATAGATACCATTTTATGAAATTAAAACTGAGGATTTTACAAACATAATTTTTCAAATTATAACTGTATTAGCAAAGAAGGACAACTCTGTATACAGTTTGATTTAATTTACATTAAATTCATCTTGTTCATTCCAATGTATGCTTCACATTCACAAAAGTTAAGTTGTAACACAAGCTATTGTGGTAATCTAAGCTTTCAATCCAATTATGCCAGGCAGCTAGTGAATCCAACACTGCATGCATACATGTTCTTAAATTTTTTTTCTTGATATAAAAAATATATACATTCTTGATGACTCTTCCCCTATGAATGTATTATACTAATTTATAGCCAATTATGATTGTTTTTACAATTTTCTAGGCATTGTCATATCCCAAACCAATTAATATTGAGATCATGAAGTCTTGAGAATGTGACTATTGACATCTCTATTTGACCTGTTATTTGTGAATGTGTTGGGGTTATACAGACTTCTATCCTCTGCACAATTTTTTCCATTGAAAAATATGACATTGAAGGTATAATGTACTTGTCTCACTAGGACTGTTCTAGTTGAAACTAAATCCGCATTGTGAATGTTTTTCATGTGAACTGTTCCAACCTCATTGATATCCCTGTCATGTAGCACATGTATGTAGATTTAAATATTCCATTTTTTAACAGATAATCCAAAGAAATTCTTGATAGATTGCATAGAACGACTTCAGAAATCCAAAGCAACAAAACTTGATTATCCTTGTCTGTTTGATGATTCCAATATCCAGTCAGTTTATGGAATGCTGGATCCTACAAATCGAGGCTTCATCACTCTTCAGCAATACAAGGAAGGTGTGTTTACTCATAATAAATATAGCATGGTTTAAGTCGCCAAAACAAAATTATGGTAAATGTTTGTAATAGTGCTGCAATGGATTTTACATAAATAAATTGTATATTATCTGAAAACCACAATAGATAAAGTCCAAGTGACTAAAAATTCATGAAAATAGAGTGTTTTTGTTGAGTGAACTTGTATCTTGATAAACAATTACTTTTAAGAGATGTAGGTTTTTAAGAAGTGCCGATTGAGAATAGACTCTGCACATTATAAGATCGAAGGTAATTAAAGATCGATCACGCTGGACTTCGGATTTTTTATCTCACCAGAGCAAAGTGATTTATTTAGCTGTGAAGGACTTTTTCTTCTGAATTATATAAGCATATTAAAAGATTTGTTGAAACTTAGCATGCATGAAGACTACTTAAAGTCTCTTAATACATGCATGTTGTTCTAATATGAGCAGATCCATTAAGGAGTGGATCCAGGATAGTCTAAGCATGCACTTCGGCTTCAGCTGATAACTTGTTTAGACAGAATTCTTTAGATTAGATGCATAAATTTACAACTTGAACAAATCAGAGTAAAGGTGTCTTGAAAAGGGGTGTTGCTTTTAGTTCTGTTTCTAAACCAAATGTTTGACAAATTTTGAAGGTTTACTTGGAATTTGTCAGTTTTGCTCATTCAATAATTTGTTCATTCAGTAATTTCTTTGATTTAAATTTTTCATTGATGAATATGCTTGTAGTGCTTTAATTTTGTTTATTTAAATCTGTTCCTGTTCCAAGAAAGGATATACCGGTATTTTTGTGCCAAAAATTAATTGCTTAATTAGTTTTAATTAGAATTTTCATTAAATTTCTTTCGTTAATGAAAAAGAGGGGTGCACTGTTGTAGTTTACATTTAATTTATTTGACTTCTTGTTCAGAGCCTATGGAAAGATTTAATAAAAATTCTCAGTTTCCCCAGCAAGTTTTGTTGTAGTATTGTACTGTTCTGGCTAGATCTGTGAAGGGTAGTTCAAGGGTAGAAGTAGATCCAGCTCTATGTTCTCTTCTTTGTAAAGAAAAGCTTCAAATAAGTTGCATTGAATAAAAGACCTAAATGTATTACTGAATGTTCTAAAGGGATGTGACATTGTTTTGGGGCAAATTAAAGAGTACATGTGAAATTTTAACATGAGAAATTTTTTAATTTAAAGTTTTGAATATTTATTGTATATTCCAGGAGCACATGTGTGACCACTTGGGCCCCTTGTTTTCTGTTTTGCTCTCATTTTTTTTTTACTGTAATCTTGAGTTTCTCAGTGAGTGATAAATATGTGAATTAAATGACCAGGAAGTATTTTGATTTTTGAAATTGTGACAAAATAATCAAAATACAGTATGTTATGTTGATTTCTTGAAATTATCCTTAATTATTTTTTTTAGTTTTGAAATATAATGTCTGAAACATAACCTGACTGACACCTGATATAATGATGAGTCTGCTGCATTCATTGATATTAAGTGCTATTCTTCAATTGCCTTTGAATATTTTTTTCCTGTTTTTCTAGCAATGACCACATTAGGAATAACAGCATATGATGAAAATCCAGAGGGTGTAGGAGAAGAAAAAATAACTTTTGATACCTTTCTAACACAAGCGTGAGTAGTTTTATCAATTTGTCACTCCTTAGATTTTGAGGATTTAGCATTTTCATTTCTATCACTTTGATCACTTTTACAGTTACAAAATTAGACATGGTAAAGTTCTTAAAAGTATGATTTTGTATCTACTACCAACCTTTATCATTTTTAATATTCATATTTTTAAAGTAGTATTTTTATATGTGATTATTTCATTTCAATTTTACAGGAGACATGGTTTGGCGAAGGCATCTGCTACATTTCAAGGAAGTTAATTCACATGACATGAACTTTCATCTTGTATATATTGTATATAAAAATGTTTAAAATATTTATCATTATCAAATAAACACTTATCTATAAATGTGGTTTGTGTCTTTGGTTATGAAAATATAATTTCATGTTCTTGAGGTGATTGAAGGCACATAGGCAAAAGATATCAAAATTTCCTGCAGAATAAACTTGTTCATAATATGTAAACTTACCAGGTGAAGACTTGCAACTATACATGTAGGACTGCCAGTCTGTCTTAAATTCTTTCTGCTAATTTGATAAAATCCTATTTCTTGGTTGTATTTATGAGATCTTCAACAAATTGGTATGTATAATTGTCTACTGCTAAAATAGAGAAAAAATTAACAGTTAAACCAAAGTTTAAAAGAAATTGTTGAAACATGAAAATTACAACGTCAGACGATATAGTACATCTAAAAAGATCGGTTCATAAACAGTCACATGCCAAAGATATAAAGTGTCTTCAAATATAAAAAACAATGACTATCAATTAAGATTTTTTTCACTGAACTTGCACAAAGTTCAAGGAAACAAGTTCAACTAATATCACTTATTTGTTAAGACAAAAAACAGACAAAAAAGTTTTTGTGTGTTGGGTGCTTTTGACCTTGAAAATGGATCCATTTTTTCAATTCATTGTAAGTAGCCATACTGTTCAACCAATCAGATTGCTTGGTAATTTTGATGCCCTCGTTTTTTTCGCCTTTGAAGGTTTGATGGATTAAATTGATACTGGGCATATAGATGTATCAAGGAAAAATGCAGGTCAAGTTCTAATGAAGGTGTGTTCCTGTAATTTTTGACTTAGTTATTGCCCTTTAACATAGAAAGTTTCTTAAAAATGCCAGTTTCCACTCATTCTCTATTTGAAGGTTTGATGAATTATTTCAATTGATATTGGGTATTTAGATGTATCGAGGGAAAATGGCAGGTCAAGTTCGAATATGGGTGTGTTCTGGTAATCTTTGACAGAGTTACTGCCCTCAAACATTAAAATTTCTTGAAAATATTATAGTTCTCTGGCAATTATATTTCACTAGCTTAGTTGCCAGTGGGGGCATTTGTGTCTTTATATACCAACACATTGAAATCCTAGTTTCAATAATGTTTTGGACTTAGTGAAGCACTCTGATTGCATATTGGGTAAATTTTAGATGGGCTACATAGAATGAAAAGCTGTATGTATGAAGTGTTTTGGAATGACGTGGTGTTGCTTTTGATTCCATTCTGGAATAAAATTTATAATAAATATCACTCTTTTGGGTACTCAGGTTAGTGATACAAACCATATGGGTCTTGTTTCACACATCCTTTGACATGTTGAAATGAATTTGGGAACACCGCTTTATTACCACTAAATGTAGCCAATGTTTAAATCTGCTGCGATATTGACTTACTTTTGCCGGAACTTTGATTAATTTGTCTGAAATTAGTTTTCCAGAATCGTCGTACGAACTTTGAGATATTCAACTGAAACTTGGAACACATGTACATCTATGTTATCAGCAATTACAGACGGATTTTGAATTTCTTTGTGATTGTCCTAGTTTGCCATAATCGGTGTTCTTTGTAATTCGTTCTCCAGACTTTCGTTCACACATCCTTTGAGTTGAGATACTGAACTGAAACGTGGCACCCAAAATTAGGTCACTTTATCTGAAATTGCTTTCTTGGGTTCATGGTCAAGACTTTCACACTTGTTTTAATTTTTCCGAAAGATTTTAGGTTAGATTATTAATAGATAACACATCAACTAATGATCTTGTCTTGAAGTGATTCATACGGCATCTTCTATTAAAGTGCTATTAGAATGATCACAATTTTTCTATATTATGTGCCTATCTACATAAAAGAGTCGCTCACAAAATATCATGTTCATGCATGACGCCGATCTCAAGATATATACAATAAACAATAAAAAGTTCGATAGCTTTTTTCAGTAATTAATCGCCATAATATGTGACGTCAGAAGTTGTACAGGTGCTACTTTTCCCTGATTTTTCATTATTACGTTAAACTTTGAATTGTGACGTCATACTAAATGACGTTAAAAGTTGTACAAAGGTTATACATGTATAACAAGTTAAACCGGAAGTCTTTGATTTTGTTCGTGATATTAGGCAAATCGGTATTTTAAAACATCTCCCAGAGAAATACTGAAGCAGGAAAAGTTGTAATTTCTATCAATGGAGAAATAACTCAATTAGTATTACATGAAAACGCAAAATTATCCAGCATTCTAATAGCACTTTAAACTTTATATTTGCCTCGAGGTAAATTGTAACATCACGCAAAAATAATGTCCTCGCAAATTAAAGATGATTTACAGTAATATACATTTTTATAGCTAACATTGCATATTATTTATCATAATATACAAATCATTTGGCAGAATGGTGCTCAATTTATTCATGTATGTAAATCTTATGCACATCACGTGACTTGACGTCATTGCTAATGTAAAGATGATGGATAAATCCAAACCACAAGTCCAAAAATCATGAAACCAGAGGACATACAAAATCAGTGAAAATGAAAAACAAATGGAAAATAAAGTATGTCTACTTGAAGAGCATATGTGAACCCCTGTGATGGAGTGAGATCAGGTGCCCGAGGAGAGTGAGCATCTCCTGCTTGCTAGCAACACCCGTCACATATACCCAGTAGAAAGAGTCAAATCGTGTAAATTCCATATGTATTTCTATATGGAGAAGTCGAAGTAGGTAACCCTCTAGTATAGAAGGTGTCAAATCTGTGTAAAATGATCGGAATCGGTCTTAGTCCAGAATATCATTTAAAAGTCTGGATAACGAGATATCATATGGAGTAATAAGAGTCTCGTAACGACCGTAGAACTTCCTCAGTGACGTTGCTAGTCTAGCACATATATAACCCTGGTTGAGCAGCTTAACTGAAAGTCACCTAGCCCTCAGAACAAAGTCATTGTAATTTGAACATGCTCTGGAATAACGTATTAACTGAGATATGAATACGCCGTATGCGGGCGATGATGGAATGTTGCTACTTATGAAAGGAAAGTGTGTGATAGCGAAATTGAAATCGTCACGTTTGTCATAGAGTGAGGTGTTCAATTGACCTTTAATGTCGAGAGACAACATATTATCTAAATACGAAGTAGAATTACTAGTTTCTGTGGTTTCTTTGACCTCCAGTTCACTTGGATAGATGATGCTAAGGTAATCCGCGAATGAAGGATTATTAATTGAAAGCTGATTGTATACTGTACTATACTGTTAAGTTGATAGTATACTGTACGTCACGTAAGTGGTGTATGTACATTGTATATATATATATATATATATATATATATATATATATATATATATATATATATATATATATATATATATATATATATATATATATATATATATATATATATATATATATATCTGAATATTCTAATGTAATGAATATATAGGAATACATATGTTACAAGATACGTGAAGATAATATTTATCCCATAGAATATAATATAATACGTGTCGGCATGAAATTGGACGATACAAATCATAAGAAATATCGTAACATATATGTTAAAGGAAGAAAGAAAAGTTACTGACTCGGCCATATGACAGAAGTCACCACGAGCATATACAGTATACAGTGTAATGATGTGAAATGCACATAAGGACATCACAAATATATTCGATTATAGTGAGTTACGATACATCTTACATAAAACCAATCTGTGAGCTCATGCTCCTCGTCTATATTCACATATAGTCTTGTCGGTCATGCCATTTTTAGCGATGCCAATATCGTACATCATATAATTCTATGTCAGTAAATTACCCGGGGCCCAAGCTTTAATTTAATTCGTCTACAAATTTCCGTATTATAATAGATTCTGTAGAGAATGTAAAATACGAAAGTAACTGGTGTCACATGACTATGGCAGCAACAACAATGTACCACAGTCGGCATTCACGGACCCCTGAAATTCAGAGGTGAGACCAGAAGCCCATGAGGAGTGAGCGTCTCCAATTTGGCTAACACACCCGCCGTGACTTTATTTACTTACCTCGACTTTAAATTCATCATGTGCATAGACACTCTTTGTTTATTTCCATATCTCTTTTACATTTGCTTACAATTTTGGCCTGATTGCGGAATAAATAATACATATACAAGGAGAATTAATTAACGAGAAATTTACGAAAAATGAGCTTTGCCACATTTTATTATAGTCGGCTTTCATTTTTTAATCTCATGTTCCCAAAATGCTTATTTTTCCTTATTTAAGTTTTTGAGGATACTCCCCCTGCATTTAAAGTCGGTTGTTATCATTTTTAATTTTCTAAGCGTTGCAATGACAAACCAATACAATGTACTTATATATATACAAATACAAAAAAGTTTTGTAAATAACATCTAACTTGGCTTTGTGTGTGTGTTATTGTTTAACGCCACATGCAGATTATTACACTTATACAGCGGCATCTGCATGGTGCATTGCGTCATTATCTTGTCCTATGTTGTAAACCTAACCGTATCAGAGAGGGATCGTTTACGTGCCAACGTAATCTATGACATGGTCCTTGTTGTATTCTGTGACATGGGTCCTTGTTGTATACTATGACACGGGTCCTTGTTGTATACCATGAAATGGGTCCTTGTTGTATTCTGTGACATGGGTCCTTGTTGTATACTATGACATGGGTCCTTGTTGTATACTATGACACGGGTCCTTGTTGTATACCATGAAATGGGTCCTTGTTGTATTCTGTGACATGGGTCCTTGTTGTATACTATGACACGGGTCCTTGTTGTATACCATGACATGGGTCCTTGTTGTATTCTATGACATGGGTACTTGTTGTATACTGCCTCCTCCCAAGATTGATAGGAAGGCAGAGGATGATGATCGACTTCTGCAATCCAGTCAACAGCCGGAATCGAATCCGGGTCCTCATATACTGCGATACCACTTGGTCAACCTGTCCTCTTTCTTAACTGAGGTAATGTTTATATGTGAATATGATCGGTTTACTTGAGAATGTTTCGTCGTGTAAAAATAACATTTTCCGCAGTTTTAGGAATGACAAGTCCAGGTGTAAGTTGTCAATATATATGAATAAATAAATAAATATATATATATATATTACGGGGGTTTCCTGTATCTGTTTGGTCTGCTTTTTGCAACTATTATTACTCCCATATATGTGCAAATAGTCAAAAACAAACGCGAGAGAAATAGAGAAGGATCATTTTAGTTTTGAGTGTAAGAATGTATTGTCCATATAGAATACCTTTAGTGTGTTTGTTATCAATTTTTACATACAGTTGAACATAATGTTGTTAATCTTAATTCACAGTAAAGTGAAAATATACTAACTCAGCCGTCGGACAGAAATCACCACGGAAATATACAGTGTTTAATGTAATGATACGGAAAAACACATAAGGGTATCACAAAAATATTCGATTATAGTGCAGTTACGAAACCGACTTAGGACGGTCATTTGATATGACAATAGTCAATCAATCGCTGTGGTTAACCACATAATACACATAATACAAGTATCTAAAGATGAGTATGGTAATGCGCAAAAACATAATGGTATCAAAAATATATTAAGTAACATCAAAATGAGGAAACAGTGCTCTGTCGGTTTAGAAGTGAGCTCAGACCCTTGATGTGTAGGAGTCCCATAGAGATTCAGGACCATGCCTCTTGTGAAAGAGGTTTTAACAAGGCCTGTCATTTGGTCCCCACCGCACTGTTAGTCAGCGTGTAAAAGTCTGTACAAGGCTGTAGGGGGCCCAATACAAGACTTATAGTCTTTTTTATGATCTGCAGGTCATATTTTATATAACGAAAGCGTTTAATTATTTTAGAAACCGACGAAATAAAGTTGTCGGAATCTTTGACCCTCCTACATGTAAGTTTGTATACAAGATCACCGTAAAACCAATCCTAAAAATTATGTTATATTATATACAGCATACATGTACTACTAAGACATATGGGGCATAAACTTGTACTTCGAATGTATGATCTGTGCTCATGTGTTTTATTTTGTGTATTTTGCATTCCACCTTTTTTAAAGATTAGACATTCTATCGATAATCTGAGGGTTACATTTGCGTTTAAGGAATAAAATTGTAGGAACCAATAACCATGATAGGACTTTATCATTTATTACTGTTAAATACTCCCTTAGGCTCGTACACTCTACGATAAATTGTTAAACTTAAGTGTGATCAAATGGTTAAATTCTAAACTCTCAGAAGTAAATTGATATTCTCAAATCAATGAATACCAAATCAAATCAATTGAGTTAAATAATTACTGATATATAAAAGGATATCCATATGATATATAAAAGGATATCCATGGCTGGTAAAAATCTTAAATGCCATATCAAATACAATAACCAGTGTCGTTCATATAATATGTATATTTAATAAAAAAGGCAAAATGAAAACTTGCAAGTAAAATTGTACCTTGCATCATGGGACAGGTTGTTATTACAAACACACCATATTGTGTATATCTAAACACCCGTTTCATTAATCAGCGTTTTGCGTAACTCAAAAGCTTGAAAGGGATTTGTCGCATTCTTTCCCACATATTCCAGACAGCAGTGTCTGTATTGAAGACATTCCTCATCACAATAATAGCTTGGCACTGTAGCACGGTTGGGAAAGACATGTAATAGAATGTGTCAATAAATTTCTTACAAATGTCAACGGATTACTTTCACCGTGAGGAAAATTTTACAGACAGTTGTCAAAATACAAATACAAAACAGCCTAACTTGTACCGTGGTAAAAAGATGTAATAGACAAACGTCATTAGATCACTTGCACTGTGGGGAAAAAGTGTTATAGATAGTTGTCAATGAAGTACTTACCTACAGTTTAAAAATGTTCTAGACAAATGTCAACGGATGGGTTACACTATGGGAAAAATATCATAAAAAGTGTCACTTATACTTACTTAATACTTACTTAAGAGAAAAAGATATAATTGATGAGTATCTATTGATACTATTGAATTATACACTAAGAGTGAAGAGATATTATATACATGTATCAACGATTATTTATCCTGTATGGAAAAAGATTTATGTGAAATGATGGTAAAGGTAAATGCCATGTCATCACACTGTGATGTAAAGATGTAATAGATAAATGTCAATAAATATATTATTCTGAGAAGATGTTAAAGACATATGTCAATGAATCACTTTCTATTAAGCTTCCATATACATGTGGTAATATTACTTTGTCACCTGAGTATGGTGACTATGTCTCAATTAATCCGATGTGGTTGAGCTTTTCATACTACGCTTCTTTTAATAACCAAGGCAAGCTACTGAATGAAAGCAAATATCACAAGGATGCAAAACACTATGTCTAAAGTCTATATTACTCCTCCATGTTACCTGATCCCACCTCTGGTTCTTCAAGTCTATAAGACTATAGGGTTGTCAACATCATACCTAGAAATCGACGGAGAAACTATTTCTGATGCAAGCAAGGTTGCAGACTGTTTTAATAATTTCTTTTATGGAATAGGGCATAAGTTTGCTGAAAATTTTGATAACTCGATGCCAGAAGTTGAGAAATAAATGCCTGAAGGTACTTTTTTCAATACAGTTATTTTAAATTAAAGAAAGAAATAAGAACTATGTCAAATGCTAAAGCCACGGGCCTGAAATATCTGAAATTTCTGAAAATGAGTATAGATGTAATAGATGATATTTCATTATTTATGATGAATTTCTCAATTAGGTCTGAAGATGTGGCAAACGAGTGGAAACAAGCCAGAGTTACTCCCCTTTACGAAACGGGTGATGTACTTTAGTGAATAATTACCGACCTGTGTCTGTTTTACCTGTAATTAGCAAAATTACTGAAAGACATGTTTTTAATTCTTTTTATGAATTTTGAACACACACCTTTTTTGTAACAGAGCGTCAGTCAGGTTTTAGACCAAAACATTCATGTAAAACGGCTTAGCATAACATTATTGATAATTGGCTTTGTAATATTGATGCTGGGAAATTGACAGGAGTGCTTTTTATAAATCTTTATAGCAAAGCCTTTGATATGGTAATTATGATGCATTGTTGAGAAAAGTTTTACCGTTTGGAATTTGTCAGAATACTTTTAAATGGTTTAAATCATACCTCGATAGCAGAACTCAATGTGCCAAATGGAGAGGGGTTGTATCAAAAGAGAGAAATGTTACTATCGGTGTGCCTCAGGGGTCAATATTGGGACCTTTATTTTTTATCCTTTTTGTTAATGATTATCATTAAAAGTTTGAATCATTCTAAAGGGACTATATATGCAGATGCATCTTCGCAAGCCAAGGCTTCGTTTCGTTCTACTGCACTACGTAGTGCAGTAGAACGAAACGAAGCCTTGGCTTGCGAAGATGATGCAGACGATACAACACAAAATGTCTCTGACAAATCTGTAGATATTTTAGAACAAAAATTGCATGAAGATCTTTTAAATACTATGAATTGAATGTCTCAAAATAAGTTAACAATGAATTTGAAAAAGACCCAATGCATGTTAATAGGGACAAAAATAGATAACAAAAATTATCGAAATGTAGAAAACTGTTTGTTTAAGTTGGGGATGTTTCAATACAGAATGTAAATAGCGCAAAATTACTTGGTGTCACTACTGATGAAAATCTTACGTGGTCTGTACATATCGATGTTTTATGCAAAAAGCTCCAACAAAAAATACGTCTTTTACGGCGGCTGAATAATTTTTATGTCTAGTGCAGCTTTGTTAAAGATTCTTAATTCAATTATCTTTCCACATTTTAATTAGTGTTGTACTGTTTAGGGAACTCAGTCTAAAACAAATCAAACATTGATCGCCTTTTTAAATTACAAAAGAGAGCTGCAATAATCATTTTACATATCAAACAATTTTATAGTCCAAGTACGGAAATGTTTACAATCTTAAAATGGATGCCTATGCATGACTATACCCCTATTATTTACAGAAAACTAACATTTGTTTTTAATGTGTTACATGTAAAGATGATGGATAAATCCAAACCACAAG
This sequence comes from Pteria penguin, assembly GCA_035048485.1. Taxonomy (NCBI): domain Eukaryota; kingdom Metazoa; phylum Mollusca; class Bivalvia; order Pterioida; family Pteriidae; genus Pteria; species Pteria penguin. Next base: position 46,252,595 of record CM068588.1, on the reverse strand, counting down.
TCCAAAAATCATGAAACCATAGGACATACAAAATCAGTGAAAATGAAAAACAAATGGAAAATAACAAAATATGTCTACTTGAAGAGCATATGTGAACCCCTGTGATAGAGTGAGATCAGGTGCCCGGGGAGAGTGAGCATCTCCTGCTTGCTAGCAACACCCGTCACATATACCCCGTAGAAAGAGTCAAATCGTGTGAATTCCATATGTATCTATATATAGAGAAGTCGAAGTAGGTAAGCTTCTAGTATAGAAGGTGTCAAATCTGTGTAAAGTGATCGGAAGTGATCATTTAAAAGTCTGGATAACGAGATATCATATGGAGTAATAAGAGTCTCGTAACGACCGTAGAACTTCCTCAGTGACGATGCTAGTCTAGCACATATATAACCCTGGTTGAGCAGCTTAACTGAAAGTCGCCTAGCCCTCAGAACAAAGTCATTGTAATTTGAACATGCTCTGGAATAACGTATTAACTGAGATATGAATACGCCGTATGCGGGCGATGATGGAATGTTGCTACTTATGAAAGGAAAGTTTGTGATAGCGAAATTGAAATCGTCACGTTTGTCATAGAGTGAGGTGTTCAATTGACCATTAATGTCGAAAGACAACATAATATCTAAATACGAAGTAGAATTACTAGTTTCTGTGGTTTCTTTGACCTCCAGTTCACTTGGATAGATGATGCTAAGGTAATCCGCGAATGAAGGATTATTAATTGAAAGCAAGTCATCTATATATCTGTAAGTAAAATTGAAGCCAAGAGCCAATTGTTTTTTTTCCTTGCGAAAGCAAAGACTGAATGAACTCAGCTTCGTATGAATAAAGGAATATGTCAGCCAGAAGCGGAGCACAGTTAGTGCCCATTGGAATGCCGACAATTTGTTGAAAAACCTCACCTCCAAACACCACAAAAATGTTATCGATAAGAAATTTCAACATCTGAATGACAGTAATATGACTCCAGAATATTTGAATGTTTTTTATTTATGCATCAAATCAATACTAGAACAACAAGACAAAGTGCTACAAATTTATTTTTTATACCCAAAGTAGGCACAGAATATTATAAAATATGTTTTACTATATCAGCAGCATTTTTATGGAATGATTTACCACAATATATTAGAGATTGCAACAGCTTTTTATCTTTTAAATCGTCTTATTTAGAACATTAATCCACATGAATGATCTATTTTCTATCAGTAGCTAGATTTTAATGGAAATGTGCTAGATTGTTCAATTTAAGCAATTTATCTTAATTTGATACAATTATGTTAACACGTCGGACATTTGTTATCGACAAATCCGAGGGAATGACAATAATGACGGCATGCATCCATCATGAATGGATTTTCATCACTGGAGGATTACTTACGGTAGGAGCAGGATTTGTAGCTCGTCGAGATGTTTCTGGTCAATTTTTACACCGGTCCCTAAAGAAAGTTCTGTCCGAATCGTACTGTGATAAATTGGTGAGAATCTACATGATAACTAGCAAGAAAAGTCATAGAGGGAATTGGAGAGAGGATTTACACCTCGGCAGGGATGTAGCTCGCCCAGCCAGTCTACACATTCCGATCCATCATCACTATTAAGTAATTAATGGAAAAGTAACCAGAATGCCATTATGATATGTAATCAGTATGTTTTAACATCCGTAGCGAGTATTGTAATTCAACCAGGAGACATATCCTCCTCCCGGACACAGGTCTTATCTCTTCCAGATATCCATGAATTTCCACCGTGGTACATTGTTGTGAGTGGTACAATACCATGGCATTAATGTCTATCGTATTCTAGTTATTTTTAAGAAGACTTGTATCAGTTTGTCACTTGTGAGCTCCTAACATAACTGGATGTACCTGGTCCTACTTTTGCTGTTGAATCACATTGGCTTGATTTGAAGATGGTTTGTATCAGATTGGACAGTCTCTCAGTTTAGGGAATATCTCTGTTTTAGTGAAATTCTAATGGGTCATTGCCGTATTTTCAGATGTGGATTTAGGTTGAAAATCTTTATGAATATATTGGAGAATACATTAATGTTACAAAGAACATAGACATTTATCATCAACCACCGCGAAGTTAGCAACTTTTAAAATGTGACCGAGTGTGCGTTCTACCTACAGCTGATAACCAAACAGAAAAACTCAAACATCTAATTAGTGATTAGCACTACTTCTAGTTAATGAACTTTTTCTTCACTTTGATGCCACAGACAGAACAATACGGTATTTGATTTTCAAATGCAAAACGTATACTTATCAGGACTAATCGCTGATTTAGTATACGATCTGATATGTAATTTATAAAAGAGAAAACTGAAGACATCTGACAAAGCTGTATGACAAAAATCACCAAGCTATGCACACAAAACATAATAGTAGAAAATACACTGAAAAACGACATTACAAAACATCGATTGTTCTGCGGTTATGATACCGACATAGGGCAGTCAATTGAAGTAACAAACGTCATTCAACTGGTGTGGTTAACCGGTTTACGGGTGCCAATCTTCCCACTCACCGCAAAAGCAGCACAATCAAAGGACACACATTAAAAAAATTATAATAATCCTCCATATAGAGAACAAGGATCAAGAGGTTTCTCAAGAAGAGAGGTTAAAAATCCTTTATTACACACAAAAAGGTTATAGAATAATATGTCGTATCAACAATGTGTAAGGCGACATCAACATAAGTAAACCGTGCTCAGATCCTTGATCAATAGGAGTCCCGACTAACAGTCAGAGGGGAAGAGGATCAGGACCTTGTCTCATCTGAAATGATTTGGACAAGGCCCGTCATAGAGTCCTTACCGCCCTGTAAGTCAGCGTGCAACGCTCAATACAAGAACCCAATACAAGAACTATGGTCTTAGCGATGATCTCGGGGTCATACTGTCGATGTCGAACGCGTTAAAAAATTTTAGAACCCGCCGATGTCATATTATCGGAACCTTTGTCCCTCCTTAGTTTGTACACTAGATCACCATAGAAATTGGGATAGGAAATTCCATGGGTTACATATTGTTGAAAAGTCACATTTCCAAATTTAAATAAAACGTCTGAATAGGATCTGATAAATTTACCAAAATCAATATCGAAGAAGTACCAAACCGTTAATCATTCTCAAAGTCCAAGGACAGATACAAAATCGTGTAAGTTTCAAAAAGAAACTGTTGTGAACCCCGATATACTGAAAAATTTCGAGGTGAGACAAGGTGCCCGGGGAGAGTAAGCGTCTCCTGTTTGCATGCATCACCCGTCACAGCAGTTCTTAAGAAACATGTCAAAATCAAGAGTTTTGGTTTCCTAACTGTACATGCGAAAGTACAAACTGGTATAAAAAGTCATATTTGGTGTTCACTGAACAGGTCATTTAGTCGCATTCCAAAATATTATCAATCATTCTAGAAAGAGGCACATCACATTTTCGTACAAGATCCCATAGCGACCGTAGAACTTCCTCAGTGACGATTTCAGACGTTCTTTAACATATCCTTGTATGAGCAACTTAGTGGCCAGTCGTTTGGCCCTTGGAATAAAACCGTCGTATAGAGAACAGACTTTTGCGTACCTTACAAGTTGAGATATAAAAACTCCATAGGCAGGTGAGGACGGGATATTGCTGCAAAGAAACGGGAAGTTAGTTATTTGGAAGTTAAAATCGTCACGTTTGTCATATATAGAGGTGTTCAAATGACCATTATTGTCGAAAGTTAAAAAATATCCAGATACGAAGCGAAATTATTGCTCTCGGTTGCCTCTTTTATCTCATGTTCATGGGGATACATTTCATGTATGTAATCCTTAAATTTGGGATTATTGATTGACAATACGTCGTCTATATATCTATAAACTTCGAAAAAAGCTTTTCGATGTTTACGATATCTATAACCCTGAGTAAGAAGTTTAAAAGTAATCTGAGAATTTTTTGCGTGAAAATCCAAAACACTAGTGCAGGATCTAGCGAACCGAACCAGTTGACTAATATTATACCATATAGTGGGAGTCTGGGGACATCACCATCTAGATAAGGGAATTTTACGGTAGGAAACCCAAAGTCGTCACGTTTATCAGATATGCTGGTATGAATATTGTTGTTAACAATTTTAGTATTCACTTTTCGGTCATTTTGGCTTCAACAGTGCTCTTCAAATATTTATATATTTTGAGAATTCCAATCATTCGGCCATGAACATCACCGAAGAGACATAACTTGTCGAAATACGTATATGGTGCACAAAATAAAAGGTATATATGTTCTATATTTATTTAAGTCCAAAAAGGTCTTTCCTGGTTGGAAGTATTTACTTTGTTTAATTGAAGTTCAGATGGATAAATGTCAGTAATATAGTTTTCAAACCAAGGTTTATCGATAACTAAAATATCATTGAGACGTCCAGAGGTGTCATTGAACTTATCAATAAGGTCGAAACGTTCAGGGGTTTGATTAGAATGCATAAACTCTCTCTCATAACAGTATAAAAATATATCTGCTATAAGGGATGCGCAGTTAGTGCCCATAGGAATCCCAATAATCTGTTGATAACTCTTGCCATTAAATTGTACATAAATATTATCTATCAAAAATGTGATGGCATTACACAACTCAGTATTATATAGTTTATATAGTTATATAGGTTTAGGGAAGCTATAGATACGAATTATCTGCTATATTAGACATATAGGTATGTGTTAGTAATATTGACAATATAGACTTATGAAACATCGATATTTTGTGTTGAATTTGCTCTTTGTAGAGTTAGAGATAAAATGCGCCACGTCAATGACAATGCATATTACTGTTCATAGATACTTGCTTAAGCGTACTAACTTTCCTTAAAAGTCTCGAACCTGTGGATTATCACTATCCAGTGGATTATCATTATCCAGTGGATTATCATTATCCAGTAGATTATCATTATCCAGTGGAGAATGGCGTTTAGGAGTCATATTACCATGCATGCAGAACGTTTTGAAGAACTTTAATTAAGAGAACCATGTACGTAAAATATTCAGAAATCATTTATCTTGCTGCTATGCTGTGCTAAACAGCAGTATGTCTTGGTGGCTGATCCTTCACTGCTAATCTTTGAAACCACAGTCAAGTCCGTGTTCTGATCCCGATCAAGAAAAGTGAAAAGAAAATTTTGTTATACTTGTTGAAGGTAGGTGCTGGTATTCTAGATCCCTCACTGCTGACGAACATCCAATACGTAAAGTGATCTTGGTACATGTATGGTGTAAAAAAAAGAATACAGCTGCTTTGAAGAAGGTTTCTTTGTAAGTCAACGAAACCAATCGTTTCATGAATGTTTGGCTAGAGATGCGGGATCCAATCTGCAAAGGCGTCCAAAACCTTAGAGTTTTCATATGTCTATTTTTGCAATAGTAAGTTCAAATTCAGTCGCTGAACATCTTTTGTAACCACACCATTTATTCGGTTTTTAACCACACCATTTGTTTGGCTTTTGTCAAATTAAATGACCGTCCTAAGTCGGTATCGTAATTGCACTACAATCAAATATTTTGTAATGTGTTATATGTGCTAGTATATTATTGATATTCATGTATTGTATAGTTCCATGGTGACTTCTGCCACATAAATGAGCCAGTAACTCCTCTTTTTTCTTTTGTATTAAAGTTCCCCATTTCGCACCAGCGGAGTAGACTCACTACGAATATTGGTTTGACTGACGACGTTAAGTATGATTTTCCCACTTTCCGGGCACACATCGGTTATATTTGCGTTTTCAGATTGGTGATTAGTAATGAGTGGGGAAGGACATAGGTGTAGCCACAGAGAACCACTTACCTTTGGCAGGTAGATCTGTCGACTTAGTGCTAACCCCACACATGAAACGGGAATTTACCATTCATTTGATTTACATATTAACAGAACAAATTTGAAACCAGAAATACTATCCAGTTTGTAGCCCTGTTGATCTATTTATCGGAAGAGACTGGATGAAAATGATCTTTGATTGCTTTTACGCTAAGAATTTGCACTTAGCCTCTACAATAAAACTGAAGGACTGAAAAGTTATTTTTAAGTCAGATAATCCTATATTGATATTTTCTCTTCAGCAGTCATATTGACTTACATAATACCTCTTTGTAGATATGTTCGCCTCTGGTATCCAGAGTAAAGAGTAAACCTGTAAATAAGAGGGGTTAATTTTTTTTATTTCTTATTTATCTATCCTGAATAGAATAAACCTGTAAATACGTTCATTTTTGGTATTCTCCTGTAAGTACGTAATTTTGGCATCCTCAATAGAGTATGCCTGTAAACACGTTCGTTTTTGTATCATGCGTCATGAGTTGATTGAAACTGTAAATACATCCGTTTTTATGCCATGAGTTGAGTAAACCTTTAATTACGTTAGTTTTGGTGTCCTGAGTACGTTCGACTGATAGCTGAGAGAAACACACCTACACAGACGTTCGTTTGGTACCTGAGTAGAGCATACCTACACATACCTTCGTTTGGTAACTGAGTAGAGCATACCTTTACATACGCTCTTTTGGTACCTGAGGAGAGCGTACCTACACATTCGTTCGGTTGGTACCTGAGTAGAGCATACCTACACATACCTTCGTTTGGTAACTGAGTAGAGCATACCTTTACATACGCTCTTTTGGTACCTGAGGAGAGCGTACCCACACATTCGTTCGGTTGGTACCTGAGTAGAGCATACCTACACATAGGTTCGTTTAGTACCTCAGTAAAAGCATACCTACACATACGTTCGTTTGGTACCTCAGTAGAGCATACCTACACAGACGTTCGTTTGGTAACTGAGTAGAGCATACCTACACATACGTTCGTTTGGTACCCGAGTACAGCAAACCTACACATACCTTTCTTTGTTACTTGAGGAGGGCATACCTACACATACGTTCGTTTGGTACCGGAGTAGAGCATACCTACACATACCTTCGTTTGGTACATGAGGAGAGCATAGCTACACATACTCTCGTTTGGTACCTGAAGAGAGGATACCTACACATACGTTCGTTTGGTACATGAGGAGAGCATACCTACACATACGTTCGTTTGGTACATGAGGAGAGCATACCTACACATACGTTCGTTTGGTATCTGAGGAGAGCATACCTACACATACGTTCGTTTGGTATCTGAGGAGAGCATACCTACACATACGTTCGTTTGGTACATGAGGAGAGCATACCTACACATAAGTTCGTTTGGTATCTGAGGAGAGCATACCTACACAGACGTTCGTTTGGTATCTGAGGAGAGCATACCTACACATACGTTCGTTTGGTACCTGCGGAGAGCATAACTACACGTATGTTCGTTTGGTACCTGAGTAGGCATACCTACACATACGTTCGTTTGGTAACTGAGTAGAGCATACCTACACATACGTTCGTTTGGTACCTGAATAGAGCATACCTACACATACGTTCGTTTGGTACCTGGGTAGAGCATACCTACACATACGTTCGTTTGGTAACTGAGTAGAGCATACCTACACATACGTTCGTTTGGTACATGAGTAGAGCATACCTACACATAGGTTCGTTTGGTACATGAGTAGAGCATACCTACACATACGTTCGTTTGGTACATGAGTAGAGCATACCTACACATACGTTCGTTTGGTACATGAGTGCAGCATACCTACACATAGGTTCGTTTGCTAACTGAGTAGAGCATACCTACACATACGTTCGTTTGGTACCTGAATAGAGCATATCTACACATATGATCGTTTGGTACCTGAATAGAGCATGCTGTTATGTACAAGAGAGAATTTCTGGATTTAACATATTCAAGATGACCGCCTTGACGGTTCTGTTGGATTAAGTATCACCAATTTTGCCCACATGGGTTCTTAATGTGTAATGAGTAATCACTTCTGGTTCATCAAAACCTCTGCAAAAATGAGAGAAATCTAAGTCAGATTAGTCTAAAACATTAAGGAAATGATTACGACCTGTAATATTACGTTCGCATGTGTATGGACCAAAACAAAAGATCGCGGTTGCATAACTAGACCACATACATCAGAAAATGAAACTTCGGTAAATTTTGTTTCGAATGGCTTTAGAGAGATGATCGGACGGACGACGGGACATCTCATTTACGGCCGGACGGACGACGGGATATCTCAGGTCCTTAACTGGCCGTCTACCGGTATGTCATGTTCTTATTTTTTAATTTAGTTGGGGGTGGTAAATACAAAAATTAGAACATGACAACTCCCCCCAAGTAAATTCAAAAATTAGAACATGACAGGTAGAACAAAAATCAGGTACGGTTTACAATCATGTAAAATGATTTGTTTCTAAAACTTAAAATAATGTTTGAAATGCCAGATATAAAAATATGTATGTTTATTAAGATTATACATTAAAAATGCAACAGGTGGTCGCTGAGATTCAAAGAATCGCCAGAAAACAGGAGATGATAAGTAAAAGCGATTATTGATCTCAGGAATTATAATGCCATGATATGAATAAGCATTCCTGTTGACCGGCCGCATATTTACTAATTTGATGAACCTCTTCAGCACACACCTGACTAAGTTGCCTGGAGTAGCGTGCAGAGTTCCCTACATGTACTGTATAGGTCAAGTTGTAAGATCGCGAGACCGGGATATGAGTGAATCTAGGATTGGGTATTTTAAAGCTCCTCATGATGTTATCTTCTATTGAAGGGAAGCTAAAGGTGAGCTGCATGAAATCAAAAACAGAATATTAATCTAGATTTATACTCTTAGGTGCTTTTGACAGAAATGATAAAGTACAAGTCATCCATACTGTGACTTGCAAGCAGTTTCGTAAAAAGTACACGTATTTTATTTACCCGGTACATGGTTTCACTTGAATCACAGAAATAAATCTGAGATATTTTCACTCTAGTATGGCAGAGACAAATGCTACCGTAAAGGTAATTTTTCGTCCTTCTATGGGGGACTGCAACGTACAACACCTGTTCTGTGAACGCATTTTCTGTGAAATCTCGAATTGCCCCAATCGCGAAATCTCGATACAAGAAAGATAACTCTATAGTACTTCGGTTATTTTCATGGTATTACTCGTCAGTGCAGTGTGTTAAAAGGTAAAGATTTCATTCCGTGTGAATTAATCATCAGATTAATTAAATCAAATTAATGTTAAGTTTAATAGCTAATAACTTGATTGAACTCATTTTCTTTGGGTAAACGCTAGTACAGCACGATGCTCGCATTGATGAAAAGTACTAGAATAGTAGAAAGTAAATCTATAATACCAAACTACCATAATTTAAGAATATAGATACAGTAGATCTACTGTATTGTACAGCACACATTGTTACATGAAAATTTGAACATACATATTCAATACCTGAAAAAAATTATCTCTTCGTAACTTAAAACTTTCATCCAGATATTTGTAATATTATAATAAAGGTATTTTGCAAATTGATAATTTACAGGATTCACAATATCTGTAAAATACCGGTAAGCGAATTCAAATTACCTAGTAGATCTATCATTGTGGTACTTATTTTTATACAGGCCTACCTTGATCAGGTTGGGAACAACCTCTCATTAGGGAGATAATCACTCAAATGAGTAACCATCTTTTCTTTCAGTAATCAGTTTCAAGGACTGAGCAGAAGTAAACAAATATTACAAAGATTAAAGCTTTTGAATTTTGACTTCATACAAGTTTACATGTACAAGGGCACATCTTTATAACATAATGAATATAGGTCACAAAAGAAGTCTACCTTTTCAACTTACCCTTAGGAGTTTATAGCTGCATAAATGTTTAAAAATACCAACTTGTTTTGTATTTGATATACGTTTATAGCCTATAAATTGTTGAAATTATACAATGAAGAAGAGCCCCTCTGAATATCAAATAAAAATTCATAAATCTTCTTTTCTAATATGTGTAATACCTGAAAATGATTACTGAAAACAGAGTAGTTACACATTAATTAGTGATTGTTTCTAAAATGAGAGGTTAATTGTCCCCAACCTGTTGATAAAAAGTCAAAATAAAATGTTCTTCATCCTCAAATACATCAATACAAAATTTACAAAATCTATGTAATCATATGGATGTAGCAGTTGTCAGTATTAACCAACTTCTATATATTTATAGGATGGGCATTCATCCTTAGTTTTGAAAGATTTATGAGATCTTAAAACCTTTGGTAGTAGAGAATTTAGATCTATATTCTTGAATTTTGAATTCATAATTGTAAACTCTGCTTTAGAATAATAATTTTCCTAATTCTGCAGTTTGTTCATTATAATGGTGATAAGTGATCGTTTTTTCAAAATAAGACAATTTCACTTTGGAAATAATTTTTCAGTTAAAGCTTCTTTCAGTAATGGGTTTTTAAGTGAATTGTCAACATTCTTTAATCTTGATATTTATACATAAATTCTTGCATTTCAATGCATAATGGGTAAACCCCTGATTCACACAGGAGTGCAATTAACAAATGGAAGTTCTTTTATGCACTCCAAGAATGTCTTTTAATATCATATTTTGAATTTTTCATATATTTAAGCCAAACAGAAAAAAAAATGCATATTTTTGTAATATGCTGAATTAAATTAGGAATGGTAGGTCGTTAATATTTTCTTTTTTTGTTTGTTTTTTTTTTTTTTAATTTTTTTTTCTTTGAACATTTTACTTTTTTTACTTATTATTGAATCAGTGTATGATGGCAACTAAAACACATTTGGACCACTCACAAGTGAAAATTACTTATTTTTTGCCCAAACAGTTATCCCCTGGATATCAAAAACATTTTAAGACAAATATTCAATATTGGGATAATATTCTACAGAAAATGCAAAAAGAAGTTGAGGGTCAGGGCCAAAACTTACAGTTCTGGATTTGTCTATCTTTTCAACTATGTCCTGACCAAACTGGAAAAGTAAAAGTGATGAGCAGTACATTGTATTTATGGTCAGTTTTGCCAAAAGTCATAAATGTTGAAAATAATCTGCTCTTTTGAGCTGAAAGCTCTTAAAATGAGCTTTTCTGATCATTTTTTGTTTCAAGTATGTTCATTGTTTTAAAATCGGATAAATAAGTTTTGACGCTTTTCTGACACCTTTTAGACTTAACATTTTGTTGGCATGGTTTTCTTTAATATTTTCCCTATAGTTCACATTTGATGCATTGAAATGCTTATTTTTGACAAAATACCGGTATAGCAAAGGAATGTTTTTTGAGAGTATTTGGACAAAATTTAAATTTAGAATTTTGAATTTTTTAAGACTGCAAAAAAGGTTGAGGGGTGATGGGTGAGGGGATATTTTTTCACATTTTCAAATTATGATCTGGAACGATTCAATGGATTTGATGAAACTAAATAGGAAAAAGTACATTAGGTCCCCTAGAAGTGTAGTTGTATTTCTTCTGGATCTGTCAACAGTGCGGCTACAGTCAAAAGTATGTCTTACATGGTACCCTCTGTTGATAAACTTTTTTTCCAGAACTGCTGGATACAGAGACAAACTGAATGTATCAGAGTGATGTATGAAGAAATGTTGCTGTTTTGGATTCCAGTCCAAATGATAAAGCTTTATTCACTTTTGACCACTTTTGGATAATGTCATTTTAATGCAAAAAAGTGTTTCATAAATATTTCCCCAATGGTTGATTTTTGATGCACTTAATTGCTGTATTTTAGTCAGAATTAATTAAAAGAATGCTTTTGTTAAAGAATTATTTAAGTTATTAACTTATTTTAAGACTACAAAAGGGAGAGTGGGGGTTGATATTTCACATTTTTTTTAACTTTTTCTTCATTACTTGTAGATTAATTTTGAGGAAACTTGATGGATATTAAGTAAAGATAAGTCCTGTACGGTTTTAGATGTTTTAAAAGTTAAAAAAAAAAGCAAAAGACTTATGGCCACCAACAATCACTGTTGTTTAATGTCATTATGTACAGTCTTTTCTGTATCTCTGGTGAGCCATATAGCTCCACTTGGGCCTTTTGTTTATCAATTCATTGAGACATTCCTAGAGACCTGCAGGTGATTCTGATAACATGACTAAATCATCAGCAAAAAATAGAAGGTTAATTTAAGATGTCAGAAGTTAGCATAGCGGGATCAGTTTTTGCATATTTTAAGTATTCAGAGAAATCATCAATGAAGATGTTGAATAAAGCTGGACTTAAATCATCCTCTTGTTTCACACCAGTTTTTGTTATAAATGGTTCACTTAAGTAATTGAAAATTTGCCAAGCACATTTAGATGTAGAGTACATGTTTTGAATAAACCTTGTAAACATCCCTCCTAACTCAAAGTCAAAAAGAGGTTGGGAACAATCATTAATTTAATAGAGAGATAAAATCACTCAGATGTCAGTAGCAATCTCAGTTTTCAGTTATCAGTTTCAAAGGACTGAGCAGGAATACACAAATATTGCAAAATGGAACTTTCAGAATTTTGACTTCAAACTTGAGAGGCCATATCTTTATAAGAAGCATTTAACAATAAGACATTAAGAGTGGCACCTTAATTGACTTGTGTACTTTGGTGTTCAGACTAACTTTGTAACATATCTGTTTTTCAGTCAGCAGATCAATCTGACCATATAAATTTCGTGCTAAGACGTCAACCTGACTTGGTTCTTATTGCATGTTAAGATATTCAACACTGCTGTATATATGTGAGTGGATAGAATAGTCATAATTCTGTGTTCAACATGCATGATACACTGATATTACCTACATTTAAAACAAAACTTCTACTCCACAGGACAGGATGCAAGACGAAAGATTCTTCCCTAAGTTAGACCAGGTGGTTTCTGAAGGAGGTCATAAACTACAGGGAGATAAGCGAGTTATTTGTCTGAAACAGTCCCTCAGTGAAACGGGCCTTGTGGATTATGGATTCAGCGACTCGGAGGACTCTGATGAAGAGAGGAATGCCATTACAGATATCAATGGAAACAAAATGGATAAAGATTTCTTCGCAGGCAAAAAAAGAAAAGTCTTTGAAGACAGTGTTACAGGATCAGTATGTAGTAAAAGATTATGTTATAAGGATTTAAAAAAAAAGTGTGAAACATTGAAATCTAAAGCAACTGATATTCGCACAGGGGATTCTGTTAATAGCAACAAAAGTATCAACAATAATTGGATGTTAGATGTGAGTGAAATTCCCTTACCAACTTCAGGGAAGCCAATATCAATAACAAATTCAAACAAAGACAAACAGTATAAAACTCCCATTTCTAAAAATGTCAAATCTTCGCAGTTAAGGTCTGTACTTGGCCGTAGGTCGCCTTTGTGCCATTTCTCAGAGAAAGGTGCCCGCTCAAAACAGAAAAGGTCCATATCAGGTGTTCAGCAACAAAATGACTCAGAGAGTATCACTTCCCCTAAGACATGTGTAGCCAGTCTTATAACGGTACCACAGCATTCTGTGAGTGTAGCTGCTGTCTCCAACCAAGAGGTTTCCAAAAGTCTCATTCCACCAGAGAGCATGTCCAGCACTGCTGCCTACCCTAATCAGACATTATCCATCAGTGGAAAAGATCATAAGTCTCCACATGAGTCAGCTTCATCTAGCTATGTACCCTTCTGGGCTAACAAAAGTCCCCAGTCTCAGCTTAACTCTCCCTTGTATGGTTGTCATACCTTGAACAGGTGTCACAACAAGTTATCACAAGATTTACCTTTGACATCAACACCTCAGCATGTTATACTGTCATATGCTTGTAAGACAAATACTCCACAGAAATCACCAGTACCAGTATCACTTTCCAACACCCACAAAACACCATCTAAAACTACTGACACTGAAATCTCAGACAATTCACTGTATTTGTCGCCATCTCAGATGTTCATGCCTTCACCACTGGTATCCCCTCACCAGAGATTTCTTCAGAATTCTTATTTGATCAACAAAAGTGCTTCTCCGTCACCAACAAGCAAAACAGACTGGAAGAAAAGGTTTAAAGAAAGTAGTGAAAGCTATGGGGTGAAATATATAGACTCCCATTGTCACCTTGATTTCTTGTTTCATAGACAATTGTACAAAGGATCATGGGAAAAGTACAGATCACTGAATTGTGATACATTTCCAGAGACTTTTGAAGGATGTGTTGCTGTATTTTGTGCCCCCAGTAGCTTTCAGCCAAATGGTATGTGTTAAAAGAGAATATATGGATGTTGTGGATATAGAAGGTCATAACTGAAATTTTGCAGCTTTTAGTTGAAGCAAGGAACTGTTTTTATATTTTTTGATGTCTTGATATAAATATTTTACACTTTTGATTCTTTATCATATTGATGACAACTGTTAGGAATTTAGCTACAAAATTATTTTAGAAGATGCAGAGAGATTTAGGTTATTTGAAAGTAAAAAAAATCTTAAAAAGGTTGTAACTACAACTTATGACCTTATATTTCCTTGGCCTTGTAGCTGAAGGCTCAAGTGAGCTATAATGTGATGGCACAGGGATGGTCCCTGGATCCCTGAAGGGAAAATACTTTACCATGTCATTGGTGTAATGTCCTTGTTGCAGGGTTATGGAGAGATCTGGCTGCCAGCGATGGAGTGTGGATGACATTTGGTTGCCACCCTAAGAATGCCACTGAATTTACTCAGGCAGCTGAGGCTGGACTCTATCATTGCCTGTCGCACAGTAAAGTAGTGGCACTTGGAGAAATAGGATTGGACTACTCAGGAACGTATGGCAATATGTTACATCATACCAACTTTAAAGTCATTATACCCATTTATATGTTGCAGAACACTTTATTTATTCCTATGACCAGTTTTGAATATCCTTTAAAAGAAAATTTGTATGAAAACTTTGCATGTTTGATTATCAACATCAGCACTTCTGTGTTAACAGATGTTCCCTGTCTGGCTGTGTAATGAAAGAGGAAAGTTAAATCTGACGTTAAATCAAATTACTGAATTACTGTGCTTGATGTGAAATTGGCATTATATCTAAAGGACTAGAGAAATCTATTAGCTGTCTTTGGTGACAGAGACATGTAAAACTTGTATTCAGGTATAGAGAATCACTTACATATAGTGAATACATGTAACAGTATTTTTGTGAGAATCTTAGTTTAGAATTATGTTTATGAGAAACCTCACTTAAAAGAGGTTGAGATTTTATCCTATTGAATCATGGAATACTTATTCATCATTAGAGGCTGCATGAGCAATAATGTTCCCAAGATTTACAATAGATTAATGGAAAAACATGAAACTCAGAGTAAAAAACATTTAAGATAGTGTAATGGTGTCTCAGGTTCAGGCAGCATGAGGAGATTCAGAAGACAGTGTTCCAGAAACAGATTCAGATTGCTCTAGATATGAAAAAACCTCTTGTTATACACTGCAGAGATGCTGATGAAGACTGCTTCAATATTTTGTCAGAGGTACACTGATAATCAGATCCTCTTGTCCGAGTTGTAATCAGTTTATGACAGAAACAGTACAAATTCTAAAAATTCAAATTATAGGGTTCATTTATGTTGGATTTACTTCAGCTGGATTGCTCAGGTCACATTAATACATGATATGAATATACATGTATATATATATGTATATATTGATTGATTTTTGTTTAATGTCACACCATGAATATTTCACATATATGGTGACGGCATCTGCCTGATGCAGGGCATACAAATTTTGACGTTTGCCATGGACCCACCAGTGAGGGATCTTTAAGGTGCCATGCATACCACGACACGGGGCCTCGGTTTTTACTGTTTCATCCGAAAGACAGGACACCAGCATGGGCAGAGTGGGAATCGAACCCCGGCCTCATGTACATACATGTATATACATGTATATATATATATATATATATATATATACATATATACATATATATACATATAAGGTTTTTATGCCCCCGGTCTACTGACAGAGGGCATATAACGTTTGGGTCATCTTTCTGTCTGTCCGTCCGTCTGTCATTCGGTCCCGCTTTAATTAAAGGGGTATAACATTGTAATTATAGTTGGTAGGACTTTTATATTTCAGATATGTATTTCTTGAGACAAGACCTTTAATTTGGAATCATGACTTATGACCCATGACCTTGACCTTGGAGTTTGACCTACTTTAAAAAAAAATTAACTTGGGCTATAACTTTTGATTGGCAAGTGATGTGGCTTTCATATTTCACATATGTATTCACTATGGCAAGATCTTTCATTTGAGATCATGACTTTTGACCTTGATCTTGGAGTTTGACCTACTTTTTTAAAAAATTAAAACAAGATGTGTTTGTGAAACACTGATGCCCCGGATTAGCAGAAATCACAAACTTGTATTCCTCGTTGCAAGGCCTTTCATTTGGGATCATGACTTTTGACCCAGTGACCTTGACCTTAGAAATTAAATGTTTATTTAGGATTTCCTATCTGTCTGGTTTTCAGAAGTCCTCTGTATTTATGGTAATAAATCATCATAATATATATTTCATAAAATGAAAACATTGACCAAAAAAATAATATTAACACAAGTACATACTACAAAAGAGAGAAGTCCAAGTTAAGCTTTTTTAAAATGTAGGTCAAACTCCAAGGTCAAGGTCATGTGGTCAAAAGTCATGATCCCAAATGAAAGGTCTTACCACAAGGAATACAGGCTTCTGATTTCTGCTAACCAGGGGCATCAGTGTTTCACAAACACATCTTGTTATACATTTTATATATATTTGGCCTTATCTTGAAATGGAAACTAGTTCATGTTGCACACACTTACCTGACATCCAAAGAATCTGTGAAGATTCAAACCCATGACCTTTTTGACTTTGAGCAGAACTTGCTTACTTCACTAAACTTAGTGTGTGATGATACTGTCCCAGTCATAGAGTTGTATTCTCTATTCATAATTATAAATATAAATGTAGTTTAAGTTCACCATATATGCTCGAGTACTTAATTATTTGTTTTCAACCATGAAAATCACATTTTGTTTTTTCTATTTTGAGATGGTTCCAAAGAATCATAAAATCCACTGTCATTGTTTTGCTGGAGATTATGCAATGGCAAAAAAGTGGCTGGACACATTTCCCAACCTCTTCATTGGAATGACACCACTTGTGACCTTTAGAGGGGCAGCACCAACACATAATGTAGCCAGGTTCATTCCTCTTGAGAGACTTCTACTAGAAACTGATGCACCATACTTTGTTCCAAGGAAGGTAAAACTGTTGTGATTCTATTTTCAGCCAAGTTTCATAATTCTTAAACAATTATGAAAATTCACATTGAAAAAAGAATGTAGTGTATCATTATAATTATATTTTTATCATTTTATTGCTGGTGGCTCCCAGGACATTGGTTTTTTTTTTCACTGCATTTATTTGTACATAGATATTTTACTTTCAGGTTCCTAAGGATGAGATGACATATTCCCATCCTGGTATGGCCATCACCGTAGCAGAGCAGGTGGCCTACATCAAAGGTTGCTCTGTTCAAGAAGTACTGATAGCATGTCGCCAAAACACCAAAGAAATGTATGGTATCTGAACAATAGTCATATGGTGTCTGAAGAACACAAAGGCATTGTATGGTATTTGAAAAACAGAAAGGCATTGTATGATGTTTGAAGAACACAACTTCATATCATAGGAACTTGAAGGATGTATATATATGTGAGGAACATAGAGGAAATATATTGTACCTGAGGAACACTAAGGAAGTATATGGTATCTAGGAACACATTAGGATATCTATCTAGGAACACTAACAACTAGGATATCTATCTAGGAACACCAACAAGTAGGAACCTTGTCTCTGAATCGTAAATTATTTCTTCATCACTCCTTATAAGACTTGAAACAATCAATGCAGCATGTATGTTTCTAATACATATATTTGTTATTCTATAGTTCTGTCTCAGCTAGGTTATTACCATCTATGAATAAGAAATGATAAAAGTTAAGTTGAGTATGTTTTTAGACTTTTTGTATCTGGCAGGGACGAATGTCTGGAGAGCTAATGTCATAGCCCTAGTAATGGTATTGACCATACCTTCAAAACTATAAAACATGAGGCTTTCATATTTAACATGGACATTCCTTGTGAAAAAAACCTAGCCATTGGTGCCATCATTTTTTACCCTGTGATTTTGATGTTTGACATACTTTCCAAAAAGCTTAACCTTGCCCATAACTCTTCAACTACTGGAGGTAGAGCTTTTTCATATTTGTATTCATTATGGCAAGATCTTTCTGTCTGTACTAAAATTTTTGACCCTACAACTTTGACTTTGACATTTGACCAACTTTCCAAAATCTTTAACTTTGCCCATACCTCTTTAACTACTGGGACTGAGATTTCACATTTGCGTTCATTATGTCTAGATCTTTCTATCTGTACCAAAATTTTAACTTTGCAACCTATACTTTGAATTAAAAAAAACCCATTGAAAATACATGCTTTCCCTTTGACAACTCCCCACCTGGCAAGTTCAACTGACAATTGTTGTTCTTGATATAGTAATAGTTTGAAGGACCTTTTACTATTTCCTTGAAATTAAAAGTGACATACATAAAAAGTTCTGTTTAAAATTATCTACAGCTGTTACTCCTTTAGACAGTAGACATGAAATAAAGAAAAAGTTAATTTTCAGAATTCATATTTTATATGTAAATGTTTATGTAGAAAAAGTGGTGTCTGACAAAGACAAAAGACCCACAATAAATTATGGCATATCCCTATTTACATCTTTTTAGATAATATTCATCTTTAGGACACAAAGGATTATCGTTCAAGAAAAATCGCTATAGGACAAAAAACCAATGAAGGAGGTCAGCATTTGTTTGCATTCTATGTACCATGCCATAATTCTTTTTGTTTGTTCTGGTAAATAAAATAATTTAATCTCATTTTGTGTTTAGAGTTATCTTTCTTTAGAGTTCCTCTAAAATGTCCCTTTATTCAAGAGTTATCTTTCTTGACTCAATGCACAAAGCATATATACACATGTATATATAATGCATCTTTATCAACATTTCTGTCAGTACTGACATCTTCTATTGACAATGTATAAACAATGAATTTATTATGGCTATCACCCAGTGCCTTGTTAATACCTATATACCTGAAAACATTATGAATTTCTGTTAAAAGACTATAGAAGACCAAGCTCAAAAAAATTCTCAGTAAAACTTGGAGCAGAGGGTGCATGACTTGTTGTGCAGGCATTCCAGACTTGATTATCGAAATTTATTACTATATTTAAACAATTGATTACTTCATACTTCCATGTCGGGTCATGGCTGTGAAAAGTTACTTGAAACTGAAGTAAACCAAACAAGAGGCCCAAGTAGGCCCGTATCACTCACCCTTTTTTTACTTGTATGTTTGTGGGGAATTTTAAGTAAAACATTCACATCACTGTGATACATTTATTTTTTTTATTCTATGCAGATATTCGGAAGTATCTTTTTACAAAGGAGGATACCCTCTACACTCTAAGATCTGCTTTACCTGGCCCTGGATCTACCCCTGATCACAACTAACCAGATATACAACATTTGGACAAGACCCTGAGAGCTTACTTTCTACCCAATTTTATCCAAAATTTTCATTCAGTTCTGAAAAAGAAATTGTTTTGATTTTTTATCTTAAAAACATTACAAAATTACTGAAAATCATTTTAAGATATTTTTGCAATCCACTTCTTCTACACTGATATTGTCTGATAGAGAAAACAAATGTACTGAATTCATCATGATAAGCAATCTACCATGAGAAAGTTCAAGAAATTACCCGCACTTGTGCAAACTGAGATATTTGAAAAAGACGTCCAAGATAAAGATGATTTCTGATGGGAACCAAAAACAACATTTCTTAAGACACTTCAGATTACTCTGATTCATTTAGTTTGTTGATCTATGCAAACAGTCGAAAGAAAATTATCAAAAGGAGGGTACCCTCTGGGACTGTATTGTCCTGAATCCACCCCTTCACAGTTCTGTCTGAGAAATAATAAACACTTGTGGGAGACATTGGGAACTTCATCCCTATCAAGTCTCAAAATAAAAAAAACATTGGTAGAGGAACAGATACCTGTTAATTTGTTATTACGGCTTTTGAAATGTGAATTTACGAGATTTTTTTTTCATTTTATAGTTTGAACAGAGACATACGTACACATGTATATATGTCTCTGGTTTGAAATACAATGGGCATCTACCATTACATATGAAATTTGGTAAATTTACGTTTCAAAGGCTGCTAAAAACGTGGTAGCTGATATCTGGTCCTCTAATACTGTATTTCTTTCTGAAGAAGTCGGCAAGTACAAAAAAGAAAATATGTCGGACAGACGTACGGACAGACCGATATAGGACTAAGAGTAAACACATTCTAAGTGAATTGAAAAAAATTACATTGAAATATTTTACACTGTTTATATATTTGATAATAATGTATTTAGAACAATATAAGTACATAAACAACTGAACAACAAATGTAAAATAAAATTACAAATAGGTATTGATAAATGTACGCTTCAATATTCCACTTTTTTAATGAATACATCGTTTGCATGGTGTTTATGCCACATTTGGTTGGCTGATTTTTTTAAATTTTAAAGTAGCGGCATATCCTCTGTTTTAACATACGTTAAGCACTTTACACTCGAATCTCCTCTAGTATAAACCAGCTACAGTTCAATGAATCACGAGGAGTTCCGATTACAGAACAGAAGCGGTGGGACGATTTACGTGCCAGTTCTCTTTTTGACATACTGATTTTGATGTCTTACCACTAAAAAGCCAATGAGCAAAGAGTAACAACTTGTCTTCTCAGATGCATTTACCAGTAAAACAATTTTACGTCGGGATCATAACGTCAGTATCGATCAGGTAACCGTGCAAAGACATTGTTAGCATAGGCATACAGTAATAGCCTGTCTACTGACGGTCATATAGGTATAGTGTACAATAGTGCCCTGTCTACTGACAGTCATATAGGTATAGTGTACAATAGTTAATAGCTCGTCTACTGACAGTCATATAGGTATAGTGTACAATAGTTAATAGCCCGTCTACTGACAGTCATATAGGTATAGTGTACAATAGTTAATAGCCCGTCTACTGACAGTCATATAGGTATAGTGTACAATAGTTAATAGCCTGTCTACTGACATTCATATAGGTATAGTGTACAATAGTGCCCTCTTTACCGATGTTCATATAGGCACTATACACTAGCGGTCTGTTTACTGACAGTCATATAGGTATAGTGTACAATAGTGCCCTGTTTACCGATGTTCATATAGGCACTATACACTAGCGGTCTGTTTACTGACAATCATATAGGTATAGTGTACAATAGTGCCCTGTTTACCGATGTTCATACAGACACTATACACCAGCGGTCTGTTTACTGACAGTCATATAGATATAGTGTACAATAGTTAATAGCCTGTTCACTGACAGTCATATAGGTATAGTGTACAATAGTGCCCTCTTTACGGATGTTCATATAGGCACTATACACTAGCGGTCTGTTTACTGACGGTCATATAGGTATAGTGTACAATAGTGCCCTCTTTACCGATGTTCATATAGGCACTATACACTAGCGGTCTGTTTACTGACGGTCATATAGGTATAGTGTACAATAGTGCCCTGTCTACTGACAGTCATATAGGTATAGTGTACAATGGTTAATAGCCCGTCTACTGACAGTCATATAGGTATAGTGTACAATAGTTAATAGCCTGTCTACTGACAGTCATATAGGTATAGTGTACAATAGTTAATAGCCTGTCTACTGACAGTCATATAGGTATAGTGTACAATAGTGCCCTCTTTACCGATGTTCATATAGGCACTATACACTAGCGGTCTGTTTACTGACAGTCATATAGGTATAGTGTACAATAGTGCCCTGTTTACCGATGTTCATATAGGCACTATACACTAGCGGTCTGTTTACTGACAGTCATATAGGTATAGTGTACAATAGTGCCCTGTTTACCGATGTTCATACAGACACTATACACTAGTGGTCTGTTTACTGACAGTCATATAGGTATAGTGTACAATAGTTAATAGCCTGTTCACTGACAGTCATATAGGTATAGTGTACAATAGTGCCCTCTTTACCGATGTTCATATAGGCACTATTCACTAGCGGTCTGTTTACTGACGGTCATATAGGTATAGTGTACAATAGTGCCCTCTTTACCGATGTTCATATAGGCACTATACACTAGCGGTCTGTTTACTGACGGTCATATACATGTAGGTATAGTGTACAATAGTGCCCTGTTTACCGATGTTCATACAGACACTATACACTAGCGGTCTGTTTACTGACGGTCATACAGTATGTAGATATACCTGAAGTATACAATAGCAACCTGTTTACTGGTGGTCATATAGATGTAATAGCTTGTTTACTTACAGTCATATAGTATACAAATGTAGCTTTTTTACCGACAGTTATACAATATACAAATAGTAGCCTGTTTACTGACGGTTTATAGTAAAGAGTAGAATTATTTTTACTTACGGCCATAGATTTAAAGTATACAATAATGGCCTGTTTACTATGGTGACAAAGATATAGTGTACAATAATGCCTATTTAGTGACAGTCATATAATATACAATAGTAAGCTGTTTACAGGCGGTCTTAGTAAACCGTAGAATTCTGTTTACTGACAGCCATAAAGTATACAATTATGGCCTGTTTACTGACGGTCACATAGATATAGTATACAATAATGGCCTGTTTACTGACGGTCACATAGATATAGTATACAATAATGGCCTGTTTACTGACGGTCACACAGATATAGTATACAATAATGGCCTGTTTACTGACGGTCACATAGACATAGTATACAATAACGGCCTGTTTGCTGACGGTCACTCAGATATAGTATACAATAATGGCCTGTTTACTGACGGTCACATAGATATAGTATACAATGATGGCCTGTTTACTGACGGTCACATAGATATAGTATACAATAATGGCCTGTTTACTGACGGTCACACAGATATAGTATACAATAATGGCCTGTTTACTGACGGTCACCCAGATATAGTATACAATAATGGCCTGTTTACTGACGGTCACCCAGATATAGTATACAATAAATGCCTGTTTACTGACGGTCACATAGACATAGTATACAATAATGGCCTGTTTCCTGACGGTCATATAGACATAGTATACAATAACGGCCTGTTTACTGACGGTCACCCAGATATAGTATACAATAATGGCCTGTTTACTGACGGTCACACAGATATAGTATACAATAATGGCCTGTTTACTGACGGTCACACAGATATAGTATACAATAATGGCCTGTTTACTGACGGTCATAAAGATAGATTATATACAGTAGCCTGTTTACTGACAGTCATAAAGATTTACTGGCAACTATAGATAAAGGTATCCTTGTCATTAAGTAGTATTAAACGTTATTTTTAGAAGTGTGTCAATTTTCCGATTAAAGGGAAACTACTCAGGGAATTGCGAAAAGAAGAGGGATGTCACTTTATTCTAACCGCCATTATAGTGATTTTTATATCGACACTAAAACTCTATTCCTTTACCAAAAGTTGTTTAATGTAATATAAAAATGGACGAAGATAAAACATGTTGTAATGGGTAACGGCTCCCGTCTTAGAATTGAAATGTTTACAAGAAGATGCATAGCACTGTAACAGTAGACAATAAAAATTGTAAAAGTAAATTATCATATATTTCAAAGATAACTTGGTAATGAGATACAAAACGCCAGAGGATTAATCATTGTCAATAGAGACACGAATGAGTTCAATAACACTTTGTCAACAATTCAATGTAAAATACGAGAGTAACTGATGCAGTGTGACTGTGGCATTACTGCTGAATAACGTACCACTTTGGGCATTCCTGTACAATCGGGGATGACTGAGTTTATGTTCCTGGAGCCGTAATTATCTCCTGCTCAGCTAGCTACACCCATCGAATGACAAAAACATAGAATAAGGTAATTGCCTTAAAAGCGTCTTCATATCAATGGTCATTTGAATAAAGCTTCTGTCTTATATCTATGTTTTTAAATCGCGGCGTAGAACTACCTTGAATTTTATCAAACGAAGTTAAATTGAAATCTTCGTCTAATTTATCACATTTCCTGTTCAAATGTAGACTTTGTTTCTTTTTGTTCTTCTTAGACTCAGTTTCATTGGTCGAATTTCTTATGCTTTCACTGTCTTCGTTATTGTTTTCTTTCTGATTTCTCGATTTAGCTTTATTTCGTTTTGAAGATTTTCCACTTTCAGATTTATAACGAATACTAATAGTAACTTTCATTTCTTGAAGTTCGGCATAACCTTCGTCACTAGAACACTCCAAGTCCGACAACTCGTCATCGGCATTGCACCGAGATTTATTTCCGGTTGTGTAGGATTTGGAGTCTTTAGAGTAATCCGTTTCTCTCCGTGAATAACTTCTGGTCGTTTTTACACCACTTTCTGATTCTGATTCATTATTTTGATCAGAGTTTATTTTCGGAAGTTTCTCAAATTTGCTTAAGTCAGATTTGGTTAAAGTCGTTTCCCCTAATGAAATATCTGGTGTGGTTTTCTCAAACGTTGTATCAAAAGTTGTCATCCTTGGAGAGCTATCCATGGAAACATTTTTCCAGATTGTTCTAGGAGACACCGAGTTCCACTCAGGATCATTCAGTTTAGTAACGGTTTCTATTGCAAACATTTCTGACCGCTCCAGACATTGTTTTTGCTCCACGGTCGGCAACGCTGGCAAATGATGCTTCTTGTTTGATATTTTCTGACCTTTAAGACCATTGGTCGAATTCACGAACTGCAAATGTTTGTTCAGATCAAACATTCGTCTGTATCGCTTCTGGAATTCAATCTCATTGTGAACACTTCCGTACACCGATCGTTTGTCTTTGTCCTTCTCACCTCGTTTTGAATCAGAGGACGTCCTAGAATTAAGTAATTTGACCTTATCGTGACTTATGTTATGTCGTCTTCGTCGAAGTGTATCGCGCAGTGGATCGACAGTAGAAGATATTTCAGATTCTTGAGATACTATAGAAGTGTCATTCTGTGCTTTGTCATCTACATCGCTCACTTTACTTCTCCTAAATCGCCGTCGTCTGTGTTGCTCTCGCGGTAGAGGCCTCCCGATTGTCGGTGAATATGACACCCGTGGTGTAATAGAACACATAAAACCACCAGACATAGGTTTATTTTTCATCCAGTGGTCAACTTGTCGGACAATATCTCTATTTAGACGTTCACTGTGCTCGCTTCTCGACGTTTCAATCATCGTCTGCTTGGCATTGTTGTTCTGCAACTTTCGAGATGCGTTAACGTCATCAGATGAATACGTCATCTGCCTACAAGTACAAAATTATTCGTCACTTTTATTATGCCACAATCACAGATATGGTATGGTCCCTCTGGTTTACTATGCGAGTTTCCCCATACAAATAGCTCTATGTAGCCAAACCATGTCATCAGCTCTATTTACATAATTGCTCTTTCATTATAGTGAAGTCGTATTAAATGCAAACGATAAAGAAAATAGATTGGTAGAGTAATGTGTAATTATGGACTGACTTAATGTTACGTCTTGATTGTCAAGCTTTTACCCATTATATTATTGAACTAGTTGAATGGTGGCAAGAGAAACCGAATATCGTAATTATATTTATATTTAATTAATACGTATTTAACAATGGCAGTGCATTCAATGCACGATGTAAATAATATTGTTAAATAAATATTATCTAAAATTATTTCCTTTAATAGGTTTAATATTAATGCATTTAAGTGAAGAATGTTTTTATTAATTGTGTAAACCGAGTTAGAGAAATTATACGTCAAGCATTTGTACTAACTATATGTTATTTTTGTATAAAACCAACTTTCATTTTGAGTATTATATCTTACAGAATTAGTGATAAAACTATCCAATGACAACTCCTGTTGTATTAGTGAATTACCCATTTTTGTAAGAATAACGGTTAATCCTGTAGGCTTTTTCCATTTCACTACAAAAACGAACTACATGTACTTGTACATTAGCAAGACCTACGTTTAAATGTTTGAAAGAGTCAGAAACAAACATCTATTGGCTATGTTACTGGCTATATTATTTACTAAATCAACCAGTTTTTTTTTTATTCTCAAATGTCGGTTATTTTGTTCAGTTATTCCACGCTGTAGCGATTTTTGAAACTAATAGGCTACTTATCTTAAACGTTGAATTAACTCCAAGTATTGAACTGGGTATCGATAAGCCCTACAGATAAAATCCATATTGATTAACGACGGGTATAGAATGACGTCGTCATCAGAATTAGGTCATGCTGCTAATTATTTAGCTACCTTTTTAACACTGGATAATAATCTACCTGTGGAATGAAGTATTTATATAACTTAAATGTATCCACTGCTAATGTTTTTTTTATGACTGTAATAACCTTACTGATATTTTGCCTCTGTCATTCTTTCTTAGCTTTTTTATTTTGGCCCGGTGTGCTTTGGCAGGGGAAAAGGTGAGATGGGGGTAGGAGACTATTTCATTTATTTTTGTTGTCCCCAAATGGAAGGTTTATTTTTTAAAGTGACGTTATCTTCATGGTCAGTAAAACATGAGGTAGCAATCGCACTTCCTAAGAATCGGCATATAATATCATATACGTAAATTGTAGGTTTTTTGTTCAAAATAATTTACTAAGTGAATAATTATAACTTAATATTTACAATGCTAATCTAATTCCTTCGATGAACCATGCTAAACAGACTCCGTTCATCAGCCCATGAACTTGGGTCATGGAAGTAGTACCCGGCGTATGGCAAATCACATGCGTAGTAATATAAAATTTATCTTTTCTCGCATAATTGAATTACTTAAATATAAGAATTGTAATAACGAAATTAATGCATCTGTTAATTTTGAGCAATTAAAGAAATTACCTGGATAGATAGAGTATTTTTAGCATTCTAGACACGCACTATATATTGCGTGGCGGGAGTACTTTTCCACTTCAGGAAAAATTCGGTCCTTGCCAGTTTGATAACGGGGAATTTGATATTTTGTTTTCAAAAAAGAACCTTTTAAAATGCATTGTAAATACATGTATAAGGAATGACTGTCTTTTTTTTCTAGGTTCATGAACTTGGGTGAGAAACATTCGGTTCTCGAATGATTCGTTTGTTTCTCACCCAAGTTCATTCCCCATGAACCTAGAAAAAAGACAGTCATTCCTTAATTAACTTATTTTTACACTATCCCATGTTTTGATAAAATTTAAGACATACGATTGCTACAATGTCCTTATCAATGGTCAGACAAGCGTAAAAATGAATATGTCCATCAGATACGTTAACTGACGCAAATAAACCCACCCACCCGACAACTTCGAAATTAAAAAAAAAGTCAGAGAAACGAGAAAAAATCTGATTGTAATGTCTAAATTTTCAGAACTAAATCCTCACGTGTCTAAATAAACGTAATCTAAAAACGATGTGAAATACTTTTGCTCCTATATATGTAGCATTACCCAGCAGACAGTTTGATATAATGACTCGATGGTTTGTGGAACATTTGAAAAGAATATTGGAACCATTAATATAACAGGCCCGTAGGAACCCCTCCCTAATTTTTTGGCCGATCATGGAACAATTTTTATAACGTTGCCAAACGAAACGAGATTTAAGGTTTGGCCTCCTCACTTTCGAAATCCTATCTGCGGATCCCGAAATTTTGTTGAGCGGGAATCCACCCCAATGAATTTTCAAAGAGAGTGTCCATCCATAATTTTGATTGAAAATTACATGTTTTACATAGAAAAGTAACAAGAAATGTTTTTTTTTTGGGGGGGGGGGGATCTCAGGGTGGATCTAGACCACCCGGTCCACCCCTCTGGATCGGGGCATGGGCCCTGTATGCCTAATGGGAGGTGCCGTCCGTTAGGCGGAGCTTGGGTACTATCAGTTAGTACTTAACATCGATTAGAGTAAGCAACCTTTTGACGTCACAATAACTTACCATTGTTCTTTACGTCAATTTTGCGGGAATATGTTTTATTTCCTCCCTAAATATTAGGACCGCAGTTAATGGCGGTGAATGGAGATGTGAAAAGTATAGTACAGACACATTTAGGGAGTTGTTATGTTCTGGGCCAACACTTTATACTGTCTCGTCTGGAAGATGTAGGGGCAGGCTTGATGTAGTGGTTAAGCGCTTGGCTTGCGGCGCCGACGATCCGGGTTCGATTCCCGGGTTGCGCCACTATGTTTAAAAGGTTGGTGACCTCCTGCTTCCATGTCGCGATATAACTGAAATATTGTTGAAAGCGACCTAAAACACCAATCAACCAACCAAATGGAAGATGTAATACCAACTAACACTAGTAACAGTCACAAGGACAACTCTAACCTCTCGCCAGCCAACCGCCCACGTTACCAATTGAGCTATGATGTTGAAGTTGTAATCGTACACAGAACTTATAAGACATTTTTCAACAAATGTCGAACTATTGAGTGTACATATCGGTTTTTAATCTTCATCTCGATGCAGTCAGCGAGTCCTTTTGTCATAGCACGTATAAATATTTCATATCACAAATATGAACTGATTATAAACTAAACTCAAAGAAAGGATCCCAAGGAAACGTCCTATTAAATTTTCATTCACAAACCTTATCTAAAATTCTTAAGCTATAACAATTGTTTATTTGTTTTCGTCAATCCTGGAATTAGGGCAAATAATAGAACATGAATATTACTTCGTATCTGTGAGGTGATGGGATGTGATATATTCTAAGTATATACTTGTATATATGTTAGGAGTGTACGTAATACCCCGTCTTCTGGCGGACAGTAAATATGATACAGCAGTTTCCTGCTGTTTGGCTGTGCTTCAGACAATCAGACTTCTCCGAGCTTCCCTCTAGCAACAAGATATGTAGAAATCAGCTATTGCATTTTTAATCATGGGGGATATCAGTTAAAACAATAACAGCAGTGGCGCAACCGATAAGAAAAATGGAGGATCACAACTTGCTACAGTCAATTAAAATAAATCAAAATGAAAAAAGAATGCAACAATTTGTGGAAAGCATGGTTTATGCAACGAAAGGGGTTTTCTCTGAAAATAGGAGACGATGTGCATTTACATGTGTATAACATTTATATAACAATATCATAAATCAAAGAAGATGTATTCTGATTTCATCTTCTAGTGTCTTCATCAATATAACGCAATCTGTGTAATTATGATTTCTGAACAGTGGGACCACTTTGTGGTTGCTTGCCCGATTCGTTTGGAGTTTACTTTATTGTGACGGGAATGACAACAAAAAATTTCTCATTTGTAAACAGTTACACTAGAAAATAATTGAACCAAGGTAGCTGATGTTTGACTTGAAGCGCTAAATACTTGGATCATACTTCATTTGCTGTCATTGTAGATCTCTAAACATGGGGTCTCAGCGACCAAGTGTACTACAGGTGATTGTAACCTTTCATTCTAGGTTCGATACCTAATCAGGACATTGTGGATTGTGTGCCTGTACAAGGCATGTAGGATTGTATGCCTGTATAGATTATGTTGGATAGTGTGTAGACCTGCACATGCCATGCGGGATTGTATGCCTTAGGACTGCGTGTCTGTACAAGGCATATGTGGTTGTATGCATGTACGGACCATGTGGGATTGTGTCTGTACATGTCATTTGGTATTGTATGTCTATACAGACAATGTGATATATTGCGTTTATACAGGACATGTGGTACTGGGTGTCTGTACAGACCATGTGGTCGAGTTTCTATATAGGCCATGTATTTTGTGTTTGGTGTTTGTACAGGCTACGGTATGTGGTATTGTGTGTCCCTATAGGCCAAGTGGTATTGTGTGTCAGTACAGACCATGTGGTACTGTGTGTCCCTATAGGCCAAGTGGTATTGTGTGTCAGTAGAGAGCATCGCACGGATTCTCCAGTTCATGCACAACTAAAACCGCTACAAATAGGTTATATGATAACATCGTGTGACTGTACCGAAAGGTCGGTGTAGCTCAGTGGATTAGGTGCTCGACCCGCGACCGAGATGTCCTAGGTTCGATTCCCGCCTGGACACACCAGTGTTCTCTCGGACGAGACAGTAAACACCTTGGTCCCGTGTCACTGTACGTGGGACAAGCAAAAGATCACTACCTCGGGTGGGCCCGTTGCAAAAGTATAAATTTATATACGATGCATCAAGCACATACCGTCGTATACGTAAAAGAATTGTGGAATGATGTAAAACAATAATTAATAAATCAATTAATAAACTATAACGAGACAGAAATTAGACA
Organism: Pteria penguin; assembly: GCA_035048485.1. NCBI lineage: Eukaryota > Metazoa > Mollusca > Bivalvia > Pterioida > Pteriidae > Pteria > Pteria penguin. The sequence goes on along the minus strand of CM068588.1, from coordinate 46,222,245 downwards.
CATGATTCCAAACAGTAAGATTTAAAACCGGCTAATTTCTTGGTAGGACACAGAAAGCCATTTTCCCTATACATGTACCTGTTAATGTTATACACGGTACGCTGTCGATCGCTGACACCCCCCCCCCCCCCCCCCGGTCTTTCAATCACCTTCGTCCTATATCTTTCAAATTGCTGCTTTAATGTGGATTAACCCATTTTCAAATAATATACCATACTTTCACATTTAAACATGTTGGTATATGGTATACTTGCCATAATTGAAACTTGATTCCTGGCAGCTTGAGATCCATTTAAGGTCAATTAACTTGTCTGTATAATACTAATGTTGTTAAATTCCGTCACAATTTACAAAATGTCAAACAACAAGCGCAGGTAAGGATATAATACATTCCTCTGACACAGAATCTAATCTCAGACTGCTCTGAAAAAATATCCCAAGACTTCCCATTCCTCGTTTATATCGCATTAGTTCAGTAGGGCCTAAGTCCCTTTCAAATAAGTAAACACTCTCGTATTTATCGGAACAAATAACACTCGATATAGTATACAATTAATTCCTAATATAAATCTATGTGATTTAACATTTATAATTCAGCTCGTAAATAGCGGTAAATATCACATTTTAGAAGTCCTTTGTCGCAGTCCCGTCAGTGTTAGTCCATTCTCGAGTTCCATTCCCAGTATTATTTCGGATCTTTTATAGCAATAGATATTTTACCCACGCTTATCAAATCGGAACATCATTTTGAACAAAGGATCAGTTTATTTTATACTCCATTCGTTCTTGTTGAATTGTTTTTGCCTTGCTCTACGAGTAATACCCCCAAGATAAGGTTTAAATCTGCCATCAGTGTTGTATATTTATACTGGAATGTAACGTAATAATTTTTATGAATGTAGGTATAGAATGATGCAGCTAATTACCATGCACGATATGTCATTGGCTTGAATAGTTCAATCAATTTGCATGTCATGAGGTCTATGTTGCTTATATGTGGGTATAAATAATGTTAATGCATGACTGTAAACTAAATGACATCGTCACCGATATTCTTGTGCAAGTGCAAATTAAAGGCAATTCAAGAGATCAATAAATCACGGTAATTAAGTTAATTACATATGGCTTCTCATAAAGGGAAAATGGATTTCAATTTATTGATTTTCCGAAAGGAAATGGATTCTGGTGATACATTTCATAACCCATTTTGTATTTATAATTTAATTTTCAGTTTCAAACAAAAAGCCTGACAATAACTAACACCCACCAATCACTCTAACCAGACCTTCTGCTACAAGCCCTTTCTACATGAAAGATAAAGAGAAACTTAAAAACAAACAGAAACTCAACAATCTACAAAACAAACTCAAAAATCTATTAAAAAGTACTAATAAAAAATCTACAAAAACAAACTATGAGTAAAAAAAATCTACAAAAAAATGTTTTAAAATCTACAAATAAAACCCCTCAATCTCAAAAACCTTAAAAAAAATCAAAATCTACAAAACACAACACAAACTCAGAAAATCTACAAAACAAACCCCAAACCCAAAATTAAAAATCTACGATATAGTGTGTAGTAGTCGGAGGTACGCATTAGTTGTCTGGTGTTATATAAAGAAATATGATCTTAAACTTAAAGTACAGTAACGGATCACAACAGAGACAAATCAAATTTTTAAAGACAGAAAGACAAAAGCGAAAAGAAATGACAAATCAACCCCCCCCCCTCTTTCCCTAAAAAAAGAGGCCCAAGTGAGCCTATATCGCTCACCTGAGTACAATTTGCTCATTCACAAACAATTGACTGCTTGAGGAATTAGACCGTTACATATATTCTTCTACTGTAATTTGCTTCTCTACAATGAGCAAATCAAGACAATGATAAGAAACAATGATAAGAAGCAATTATAAGAAAAAATGATCAGAAATATGTAAAAACAAATATTGTCAGGATTTCTTTTTTTTTTCTTTCTTTTTTTTTTTCTTAAGTAATAATTTAAATTTTTGTCTTTGCCTTAAGCGGGCCACAGTCGCCGCGTTACGCTAATAAAAGAATATAACCTTTGACAGTGTTTGTTTTCTATTTTCTCCAACGATAAGTAGAGAAAATAGAATACAAACACTGTCAAAGGTTATATTCTTTTGTTAGCGTAATTGGGCCACTGAGAGTGGGCTTTGAATCGTTTCCCTTCAGCATGGAACGACCAGAACTGGCCTTTATCAAAACCAGAATAAAAGGTAATATAAAACATGAAATTTTGACAAGACACTCTCAAATAACCCTTCAAATAGACATTTTCATACAAAAGTTACTAAATAAATGCTTTATATATTGAATGAATCAAGACAATGACAAAAATGTGTGGATAAAGACTAAGTCAGCAGTGTTTTAATATGACTAATTGAGTGATGCAAAGCACATAAAACTTGTTTTGGTGTAAAATGAAATAAAAAAGGAGTCTGTCTCAAGCGGGCTTTGAACCACCAACCTTTAGCATACCAGTACTGAAATGATGGAGAAAAAATCATAAAAATTAAAAATATCTACATTTTAACAACAACGTTAGATGTCAATCAAAGTTCATCATTCATGCTAACGGTACATCCCCTTTTTTAAATCTTTGAAACAAAAAATGCAAAAAAAAAAAAAAAAAATATCTACAAACTAATTTTGTAATCCAAAACAGAAACATAAAAAGTGTCAACTGAACACATGTACTTCTAAGGCAGTCTGATGCATTCAGCTTGTTGATCTAGGCAGCCGATCTGAATACAAACATTGTCAATGAAGGATACCATCTAAGGCCTAGGTTGCCCATCCTGGATCCACCCCTTGATGGATCTGGTCGAAAAACAGCAATATTTGTAGGGAACCTTGCATACTGCATACATACCAAATTCCACAAAAAATCTTTTAATCAGTTCTGAAGGAAAGTACATCAAAGCTTAATGTTACATATTACATGTATTGTATAAGTATATACAACCTTTCTTTAATCTTAAAAAATTACATAAAATCCTATTAATTAAATTGTATTCCACATTTTTTCAATTAAATTTATTCCAAAAAAAATCTGTTAAAATATATAAAATCGATACATTACAAGCAACATATAAGGAAAAATCTGAAAATTACATGAAAACAGTAGAGACAAAAGTCGAAAATTTGATTTCGGAATGGAACCAAAAACGACAACACTTCTAAGACACTCTATTAAATCACTCCCATGCCTTTGGTTTTATTATCTGAACACAGCTAGTTTGAAGAAGGGGTTTGTAGAAGGAGGATACCTCTGGGGCCTATGTTGTCCCCCATGGATCCACCCCTGGATGGATTTGGTCGAAAATCAGCCACATTAGTAGGGAACCTTCAGTACAAGAACTTCATACATACCAACTTTCAGCAATATCCTTTTTTATTGATTCTGAAGGAAAATTCATCAAAGCTTATTATTACATACTTATAATATATTCACCTCCCACTTCTAATGTTAAGATATCGCAAAAAATCTTGGGAATTATTTTATACTCCATTTTTCCAATTGCATGTATATTCATTACAATAGAATCAGTTAAACATTAAAAACCAATGCATTATAAACAACCTAAATGGAGAAAATGTAAGAAATTATCTGAAAATAATAAAAAATAACGAAGATAATAAAAGACGTCAAAGACTTCTTTTTCACCAAAACAACAACATTTTTTACGACACCCTTCTAGATCACTCTGATCTAAGCAGTCGGTCTGAAGAAGTTTGTCAAAGAAGAGTAAACGCGGGGCTTTTTGTTGCCTTGATTGATCTGGCCAAAAACAATAACACTTGTACGGTACCTTCAGCACTTCATCCCTACCACGTTTGATCCAAATTCCTCCAGCAATTCTGAAGAAGTCTGAAGTATGAAAAGTTGAAAGACGAATAGACGGATGGACGGCGTGCTTTTTTATTTCTCGACTCTTCGGCTCAGGTGTGTTAAAACACCCAAACAAGCAAACAAAAAAACAAACAAAACAAAAACGAATAAACGGTAATAAAAGATTTAGAGCAGGTGTCCTTTAATTATTTGATTAAAATACACCTACAAATCCTGTGTTATTTTACTTACTCTGAGTCGCGCCTATAAATGAACACATGTCCTGTGTACACAGAATACTGAACTACGCCGTCAAATCAAACATTAGATGGAGTTTCGTGTACGAAACCCTGATCAAATTCGTAGGTCTGAAAAACTGAAACTCTCTTTTATTAAGTTCATATCCAATTAAATAATTTCCGTAAAAGAAATCTTACAAAAGTGGTCATGCTTGTCGCACATCAGAATAGAAAAAGTTCATGTCACAATCCGATGGATGTATACAAAGCTGACCTTGTATGAATATTCACACTGTGCTGGCTAACGATAAGTAAAATCATATACAGTTAGTAATATAAAGGAATCCGCTCAATCCTTTTGCGAAGTCATGGTTTAATTTCATAAGCAATCTATAGGAATCCGTTAAAACCATTGGCGAATTAAGATTTAACCAATAGAACTTGTCATATACTTACTGCTGGACACCATTTATCACAAGACGCAAATTATTGTACTCTGTGTTTATGTACTACCACAGTTATGTTTGCTTTTGTGCAAATGAGTTAATAAATCAGAATAAAGAACTGGAAACAGTAAATAAATTTCTGTCGGACATTTGCTAGCTCTGTGCGGACGTCATTGTTGTTTATTGTAATAAATAGAAGGGACGTTATTTAAATTTTCACACAATAGTGTAGATGTACCAAATGATCTGTCTGGTTTATTAATCATTTCTCTTATATGGTGGTGGTTTCTACCCGAAACTTTTATGTGGCAAAGTCTACCACACACTGGCCTTGTTTTATACTGTCTATTACAGAAGGGCCTCGGTTTATACTGTGTATCACACACAAGCCTAGGTTTATACTGTGTATCACACACGAGCCTCGCTTTATATTGTGTACCACACACAAGCCTCGGTTTATACTGTGAATCACGCACGAGCCACGGTTTATACTGCGTATCACACACGAGCCTCGGTTTATACTGTGTACTACACACAAGAGCCTCGGTTTATACTGTGTATCGCACATGCACGAGCCTCGTTTCTACTGTGTACCACACATGAGCCTCGGTATATACTGTATACCACACACGAGCCTCGGTTTATACTGTGTACCGCAGACGAGCCTCGATTTCTACCGTGTACCACACAAGAGCCTCGGTTTATACTGTCTATCACAGACTGGCCTCGGTTTATACTGTGTACCACACACGAGCCTCGGTTTATACTGTGTACTACACACGAGCCACGGTTTATACTGTCTATCACAGACGGGCTTCAGTTCATACTATCTATCGCAGACAGGCCACGGTTTATACTATCACATATAAGCCTCAGTTTATACTGTGTACTAGATATACTGCGTACCACGCACACGCCTCGGTTTATACTGTGTATGACACACGAGCCTCGGTTTATAATACTGTGTACCGTCCACGAGCCTCGGTTTATACTGTGTACCTCCCACGAGCCTCGGTTTATACTGTGTACTGCACACAAGCCTCGGATTATACAGTCTATTACAGACGGGCATCGGTTTATACTGTGCACCACACGCGAGCCTCGGTTTACACCGTCTATCACAGACGGGCCTCGGATTACTGTGTACCAAACACGAGCCTCGGTTTATACCGTTTATCACAGGTGGGCCTCGGTTTATACTGTGTATGACACACGGGCCTCGGTTTATACTGTGTTCCACACACAAGCCTCGGTTTATATATAACAGTATACTGTCTATCACAGACGGACCTTGGTTTATACTATCACACACGAGCCTCGGCTTATACTGTTGCCCTGGCAGATAAAAAGGCAAAAGATGGTAGATCACATAACAGAAACCCGAACACACATCCAGGTTAGGTTCCTGATCATCGGATTAGAATTCAAAAGTGATACACTAAACCCTATTAATATTTCCCCATTTACTATAGGCCATGTCAATAAGTTGATTTGTCTCCCCTGATAAGAACTCTCTTACTTTCTGCATTTCTCGGTGAGGTATATAAAGCTGACAACTACTTTTGATCGACCTTTTCTCACTATCAGGCATGGTCAATTGATCATACAAACGAGAAAAATCATTGTACAACTTTTATACCACTTCCGCAAACTACCTTAATAAACAAGAGCAGAAAACTCGCCTTAATGAAATGGCAAACAACTTATATCGAGTTTGTTCTTATATATGTTTTATATTGTCAGTCAATTAGATTATTTTGATACAGAACCGTATTATCTATTAATAAAGTAAACGTAGCTTGTTATGAGATTTCTAAACAACAAAATTCGATTTGTACTGACATAGACGAAATTTGTCATCTCCCACTAAAACATAAGACCCAACCCTTGAATATATAATATATTAATTTTTGATATAAAATTCAAAATCATATGTTTTTTGTTTTGTTTGGGATACTTAATTAACATGTTAATTTCTAATTGCTGTATATATATATATATATATATATATATATATATATATATATATATATATATATATATACTGATAAATGACTATAAACATTTCTTTGTCACAAGTTGCATCCGTCGTTGATTCATATTCAAAAAGGCACATGAAATTATTTTCATTACTTTTTATTTATTATTGAGAGTATATATGTCTCTGATTACTGTTATTATTATTATTTATTTATTATTTTTTCTATAAAAATTTCAAACCTTACCGCAGACTTAAATTAGCTGATTCCCTCATTTCAGGGATTCGAAAATCCCACATATATTCAGCCATTACTATAGACAGTTCCAGGAAAACAAAATGAAGTTTATTGTCAACCCTGACAGCACGTCATCCTCCGATCATTGTAAAGTCATCACCCCGTACTCTGTCCACTGTATGACTTTCTTTTCGTCTGATCACAGGTTTATCACAGATTACTCCACTTATCCCATTCAGTACACTTGCTCATATTTACTTTTCAATTTTACAAATGTCAATATCAGTAACGTCGCTTTACTAATGTACTCAAATGTTTCTAAACATAGGGAACGAGACGGACTTTGATATAACTAGGTAGGGATGAAATTCCTTTACAATAGTCATCTACATGTGTTATAGGAATTCGATAGTATTTTGCCTTAATGTCCAGAGATAAAAATCTGCCTTTCTAGTTTAGCTGAATGTTTGAATCATTGAATGAACATATATCCTTTAATGAACGATTACTGTTTCTCAACACGTACAGCCGGTCATTTATTTCCCCAAACGGCATATTCAACGCCAGAACAACGCAAATGAGGAGATTAAGATACAAAAGCTTTATGTCATCCGGTCTCCAATTTTTTTTTTTTCTTATGACTGTTTGTGTAAATAATGAGGGAATAGTGCGAAACGCTTTAAATAAATCTGGGATAAGATAACACGGTGTTTTCATACCATTCATTGTTTGTATTGTTGATTGTTGTCATTAGACAACGGGCGAGATATTTGGACATTTAATGATGTTATAGCGCCCAAAATATTGGCAGTCAAAACACAAAATTAAGAACTACATATTGTGCCTCATACATTGTTGGTTGAATAGGATTTGGTGACGTGAGCTGTCCCAATGGACCAACCACGAGGAAAATCTTATTATTATCAGTATGCAATCTGTGGAACGCGTAACTGACAATACAACCTTCTTTGATAATAAGATAAAATGATAAGATATAATATAACAAAGCATCCGGAATTCGACTCTATATTTGAATGAAGGTGTAAATTTTCACACGGGGAACGATTTTACCGCCAATAAATCATTATGATTTTACTGATGAACCATATGTATAAATTCGCCTATTAACATTAGAATAACCTGAACGGGATAGAGACCTCATTTAAATCGCACCATATACTTGTTTAGATAGGTTTCACAAAAAGAATGTTTCTTTGACATAATTGTCTCCGAAAACATAAATACAAAATGTATGCGTGCGGCATTCTGGATACTTTAACAATCGTCGGATTTATATAGATTGTATTTCATTCATTTAAGGAATGAATATATATATATATATATATATATATATATATATATATATATATATATATATATATATATATATATATATACGTCACAGTTCAGGAAACGCCGGAAATTACGTCGTCAAAGATTGATTGATTATTGTTTTACGTCACTCCACGATTATTTTACGTATGTGGTGACGGCATAACGGACCCACCCGAAGCAGTGAGGGATCTTTTACGTGCCACGTCTGTTGTGACACGGGACCTCGGTTTTTACTGTCTCATCCGAAAGTAGCCGCAAGTAGTAAAGGGCCACTATTTGCGGCTGATCCGAAAGACAGAACACCGGTGTGCTCATGGCGGGAGCAAGTCGTCAGAGATAAAAAAAAAATCGTGGATGAGATATACTATATTTTTAAACCAATCAAAATGCGTGTTACATATAAAATCAAATGATACTGTCATTATGTTGGGTGTTCATGCGATATAACACTGAAAGGCATTTCTAAATTTAGAACCAGTTTGTAGTAATAATAATAAATTAGTTTACTAGAGTGTCACATATGTGATCATACATGTACAATAAATATCAATAAAACAAACATATTATACTAATAAAGGATCAAAATATCCAGCCATTTCTGACTTACGAGACACTACAAAATATACATACACAGGTAAAAATCTATATATAGCACTATAACATTAGTAACTATTATAAATATGAAAAAAAGAAAACTATAGACATAATTTGAATAAAAACTATAAAATATTTATATGTTTTGAGATGTAAAAAAAAAAAACAATTACGTCTAATCATAATATATCAGTAATATGATATTTAAAACTATATTTTATATTTGTAAAAAATTTTAAAGATTGGACTGTAAAAATTTATATACCGGTAAATATCTTTCTTCTATAGAAAGCTTTATAGATAAATTTAGCTAAATTCTCTTGTATTTCTTGACATGTCATTATACTGGTGAATTTTGTATTTGAGACAATAATGTCAAAATTAGGTATTAAATGGGGAATGCAAGACTGATAGAATTCCGATCTCAAATCACTATATAAATTACAGTCAATAAGAAAGTGCTACTACTGTATCTGATTATTATTATTATTATTATTATTATTATTATTATTATTATTATTATTATTATTATTATTAATTATTTTATTTAATCTATGAGTGGGTTGGGGTGTGGGGGGTGACCTATTATACAATGTAAGTGATATTGTAATTCAATGTGCTACACCCCACGTTGGCTATACAGTCTAACCTGTATTAAGCAGTTACCCAAAGGATATCATGAAATTTTGAGCATTTTAGAACAATGACTGCGATGTTTACTATTGTTAATTACGTGCGCAATAAATATTTGGATCCCAAGCGACCGGTACATTCAAATTTGAATGGCCGTTTAACTGGATTAACTAGGTGACTTTGAATGGTGAAAAGGGTGACCGCTGACTGCGTTACGAAGGTGACTGCTTATTGCGGTAAAACTATGTAAGGAAACGCCTGGGAGGAATTAAAACTGACCGCTTCATGGAGTAGACTGTTTAATAAAGGTGACCGCATGTATAGGTTAGACTGTAGGTGCAATATTGTGCCAAGGTCCCGACATGATTCCATTTTGATGGTTATGGTGCCATGAGAAGAATTGAATTATATCAGTATGAAGTCAGAAATTATTTTATCGCTGTTTACTTGTATGATATATTACTACATATTATAATCAAAACGGATTTTACATAGATTATGCATAAACATCGTCGATTCCACTTGAGAGAGGCCAAGTGGTAGAATGGTCGAAAAATTAGGAATGGAATGTACAATATTTTCATTTATATGTGCTGTCCTTTGGAAGATTTACTTGTGTGATTATTCATAGTTTTACTTTTTTTAACAATGAGGCACCGTTATTGGAAATACCACATTCCTTACCTAATACCGGTATGTAATACCTACTTGATCTGGAAAGGGAAATGCCCGAGATTACTGTAGAAGGTACCAGTCAGGTATTTAGGGGAGTCAGTCGGTGTGATCTGAACTTCTTCTATCTTCTTAGTCAGAGTAGGAGACTTTGTATCGCGATGTGGATCCGAGACCAGATGAACAGGAGGGACAAACGAGTAGCTAGCCACAGAGGGCGCTCCGGGGGTGATCACACTGCCGACCTCCAGGTTGGAGGATGACAATCTCTCATTTTCCATCATGATTTGGAATCTGCAAATTATGAGGAAACTGATGTAGACAATGAAATCAGGCGACGCAGGTCATCCTGGTCCGTATCACATACATGCATTCTGCCACAATGTACAAGAGGACAATACACTCCCGACTTGGTGTTACATTGATATAAAACTAAAAGCATAATAAATCAAACACGGCATATTATAAGAGTTATTTCTCTTTTAATATAAGAAAATTGAGAGCTGAGAATAGAATTTCTACTTACATTTTGGCCATCCGGAATGAAGACACAATATAAATAAAATCATTCCCATAATGCATTTTTTACCATTATGAGTTATTCCTAACATTCCTAACATATCAAAGTATCATCAAAACTAAGTAAACCTTATGTTATAATACCAGATTCCAACAGATCGGATCAGCTGTACACATATAACCCTACACTCTTATTGCTTAGTACAACACATCAAATCAAAATCAAGTCATTATCCAATGTACTCCATCTATAGTCGTCAATTAACATAACTGCCCTCCTGCTGTGTCCCATGGTAGTGGTACACAACCTTATTCATGTTTTACACTTTTTAATTTCATCTTCTTTCAGCGAGTAATAAAGCCACTAATGTAGGAATGTTGTTTCAGCCTTCCAGTTACCGCTGTTAACGACGCAGTTGGACTGCCATTTCTTCATACCATTAGAAAAAGATACCAGACAAAAATAAAACGCTGAGACCAATCAATGATGCTTTACTGGATTTCTTTGATGGTGAATTTATTCGTTTTGATGAGAGAAAAAAAAAAACATGCAGAAACGAATGGAAACAAATTTAAATTCTGATTTTTTATTCCGTTGAATTTTGTTTATTAGAAGGACTGGGTATTATAGCATCTTAAATGCAAGATGCAATTAGCCGACATGATTAAAAAGACGAAGGCTGTGTTTTTCAAACATAGTTTCGGTGTAATTTTGGAGCTCAAATATACAAGTATTAAGTGACAATCACTTTAAAGCCTTATAGATCTAAACATATTTGATGAAATTTTACAGGAATGATAACTTTATTTACCATTCTGATTATTTATTTACCATTCTGATTATTTATTTCAGGGACAGGAAGAGGCATGAGATGGCTTTCTAATCATGTCTGTTTAGAACTTAATAATTAATGCTGTCGGAAACGGTAACATTTCAACATGACTTTCCATTGCCGATTTATAAAATGTTACGATAGTATATTATTCTAATCATAATCTTCTAATGTACCTACAATTCATCTTCTCTGAATCAGTATTTCATTTAGACCCATTATAAAGCATGTAGTGTAACCAACTAAAGAAATCGTAACCGCTATACATTATTTATTTGTGCTGAGTTGAATTTGGACAGATCTTAAATTTACATGAAACCGTAATCAGACCACATGTACGTGGCAATAATTGACATAGAAATGTACGTGGAAATAATTAACATAGAGATGTAATTAAGATGGAAATGTACGTGGCAATAAGTAACGTAAAGGTGTACATGGCAATAAGTAGCTTACTAAGTAGAGATGTACATGGCAATAAGTTACATACAGATGCACGTGGCAATAAGTAACGTAAAGATGTACGTGGCAATAAGTAACGTAAAGAAGTACTTGGAAATAAGTAACGAAGAAATGCTAAACTTTGTCCACTTCTAATCCGAATATCTGTACGCTCAGATTTTGAAACACTATATAAATACCCACTACGAGGCTAAGTCAACTTCTATCACAATGTCGCATGTCTCTGTCATTTACATGAAAACTTGGTGACGTACAACTCAAATACACATGCTGTGCAGCATGTACCACAATCCACATCTCCAAAGACACGTACTACACAGCATGTACGATGATCCACATCCCCATAGACACGCACTTCACAGCATGTACCATGATCCACATCCCCTTAGACACGTACTACACAGCATGTACCATGATCCACATCTCCATAGACACGTACTACACAGCATGTACCATGATCGACATCTAGAAAGACACGTACTACACAGCATGTACCATGATAGACATCTCCAAAGACACGTACTACACAGCATGTACCATGATAGACATCTCCAAAGACACGTACTACACAGCATGTACCATGATGGACATCTCCATAGACACGTACTACACAGCATGTGCCCTGATCGACATCTCCAAAGACACGTAATACACAGCATGTACCATGATAGACATCTACAAAGACACGTACTACACAGTATGTACCATGATAAACATCTCCATAGACACGTACTACACAGCATGTACCATGATCGACATCTCCAAAGACACATACTACACAGTATGTACCATGAAAGACATCTCCAAAGACACGTACTACACAGCATGTACCATGATCGACATCTCCATAGACACGTACTACACAGCATGTACCATGATCGACATCTCCATAGACACGTACTACACAGCATGTACCATGATCCACATCTACAAAGACACGTACTACACAGTATGTACCATGATCGACATCCCCATAGACACGTACTACACAGCATGTACCATGATCGACATCTCCATAGACACGTACTACACAGTCTGTACCATGATAGACATCTCCATAGACACGTACTACACAGCATGTACCATGATCGACATCTACAAAGACACGTACTACACAGCATGTACCCTGACACACATCTCCAAAGACACATACTACACAGTATGTACCATGATCGACATCTCCATAGACACGTACTACACAGCATGTATCATGATCGACATCTCCAAAGACACGTACTACACAGCATGTACCATGATCGACATCTACAAAGACACGTACTACACAGCATGTACCATGATAGACATCTCCATAGACACGTACTACACAGCATGTACCATGATGAACATCTACAAAGACACGTACTACACAGCATGTACCATGATCGACATTTACAAAGACACGTACTACACAACATGTACCATGATCCATATCCCCATAGACACGTACTACACAGCATGTACCATGATCGACATCTACAAAGACACGTACTACACAACATGTACCATGATCCACATCCCCATAGACACGTACTACACAGCATGTACCATGATGAACATCTACAAAGACACGTACTACACAGCATGTACCATGATCGATATCTACAAAGACACGTACTACACATCATGTACCATGATCCACATCCCCATAGACACGTACTACACAGCATGTACCATGATGAACATCTACAAAGACACGTACTACACAGCATGTACCATGATGGACATCTCTAAAGACACGTACTACACAGCATGTACCATAATCGACATCCCCATAGACACGTACCACACAGCATGTACCATGATAGACATCTACAAAGACAAGTACAACACAGCATGTACCATGATAGACATCTCCAAAGACACGTACTATACAGCATGTACAATGATGGACATCTCCAAAGACACATACTACACATCATGTACCATGATCGACATCTACAAAGACACATACTACACAGCATGTACCATGATAGACATCTCCATAGACACGTACTACACAGCATGTACCATGATCGACATCTCCAAAGACACATACTACACACCATGTACCATGATCGACATCTACAAAGACACGTACTACACAGCATGTACCATGATCGACATCTCCATAGACACGTACTACAGAGCATGTACCATGATAGACATCCCCATAGACACGTACTACACAGCATGTACCATGATCGACATCTCCATAGGCACGTACTACACAGCATGTACCATGATCCACATCCCCATAGACAGGTACTGCACAGCATGTACCATGATCGACATCTCCATTGACACGTACTACACAGCATGTACCATGATCGAAATCTCCAAAGACACATACTACACAGCATGTACCATGATACACATCTCCATAGACACGTACTACACAGCATGTACCATGATCCACATCCCCATAGACACGTACTGCACAGCATGTACCATGATCGACATCTCCATGGACACGTACTACACAGCATGTACCATGATCGACATCTCCAAAGACACATACTACACAGCATGTACCATGATCGACATCTCCATAGACACGTACTACACAGCATGTACCATGATCGACATCTCCATAGACACGTACTACACAGCATGTACCATGATACACATCTCCATAGACACGTACTACACAGCATGTACCATGATCCACAACATCCCCATAGACACGTACTGCACAGCATGTACCATGATCGACATCTCCATTGACACGTACTACACAGCATGTACCATGATCGACATCTCCAAAGACACGTACTACACAGCATGTACCATGATAGACATCTCCAAAGACACATACTACACAGCATGTACCATGATCGACATCTCCATAGACACGTACTACACAGCATGTGCCATGATCGATATATCCATAGACACGTACTACACAGCATGTACCATGATAGACATCCTCAACAACACGTACTACACAGTATGTACCATGATAAACATCTCCATAGACACGTACTACACAGCATGTACCATGATCGACATCTCCAAAGACACATACTACACAGTATGTACCATGAAAGACATCTCCAAAGACACGTACTACACAGCATGTACCATGATCCACATCCCCATAGACAGGTACTGCACAGCATGTACCATGATCGACATCTCCATTGACACGTACTACACAGCATGTACCATGATCGAAATCTCCAAAGACACATACTACACAGCATGTACCATGATACACATCTCCATAGACACGTACTACACAGCATGTACCATGATCCACATCCCCATAGACACGTACTGCACAGCATGTACCATGATCGACATCTCCATGGACACGTACTACACAGCATGTACCATGATCGACATCTCCAAAGACACATACTACACAACATGTACCATGATCGACATCTCCATAGACACGTACTACACAGCATGTACCATGATCGACATCTCCATAGACACGTACTACACAGCATGTACCATGATACACATCTCCATAGACACGTACTACACAGCATGTACCATGATCCACAACATCCCCATAGACACGTACTGCACAGCATGTACCATGATCGACATCTCCATTGACACGTACTACACAGCATGTACCATGATCGACATCTCCAAAGACACGTACTACACAGCATGTACCATGATAGACATCTCCAAAGACACATACTACACAGCATGTACCATGATCGACATCTCCATAGACACGTACTACACAGCATGTGCCATGATCGATATATCCATATACACGTACTACACAGCATGTACCATGATAGACATCCTCAACAACACGTACTACACAGTATGTACCATGATAAACATCTCCATAGACACGTACTACACAGCATGTACCATGATCGACATCTCCAAAGACACATACTACACAGTATGTACCATGAAAGACATCTCCAAAGACACGTACTACACAGCATGTACCATGATCGACAGCTCCATAGACACGTACTACACAGCATGTACCATGATCGACATCTCCATAGACACGTACTACACAGTCTGTACCATGATAGACATCTCCATAGACACGTACTACACAGCATGTACCATGATCGACATCTACAAAGACACGTACTACACAGCATGTACCCTTACACACATCTCCAAAGACACATACTACACAGTATGTACCATGATCGACATCTCCATAGACACGTACTACACAGCATGTATCATGATCGACATCTCCAAAGACACGTACTACACAGCATGTACCATGATCGACATGTCTAAAGACACGTACTACACAGCATGTACCATGATAGACATCTCCAAAGACACGTACTACACAGCATGTACCATGATAGACATCTACAAAAACACGTACTACACAGCATGTACCATGATCGACATGTCTAAAGACACGTACTACACAACATGTACCATGATCGACATCCCCATAGACACGTACTACACAGCATGTACCATGATAGACATCTCCAAAGACACGTACTACACAGCATGTACCATGATCCACATCCCCATAGACACGTACTACACAGCATGTACCATGATGAACATCTACAAAGACACGTACTACACAGCATGTACCATGATCGATATCTACAAAGACACGTACTACACAACATGTACCATGATCCACATCCCCATAGACACGTACTACACAGCATGTACCATGATGAACATCTACAAAGACACGTACTACACAGCATGTACCATGATGGACATCTCTAAAGACACGTACTACACAGCATGTACCATAATCGACATCCCCATAGACACGTACCACACAGCATGTACCATGATAGACATCTACAAAGACAAGTACAACACAGCATGTACCATGATAGACATCTCCAAAGACACGTACTATACAGCATGTACAATGATGGACATCTCCAAAGACACATACTACACATCATGTACCATGATCGACATCTACAAAGACACATACTACACAGCATGTACCATGATAGACATCTCCATAGACACGTACTACACAGCATGTACCATGATCGACATCTCCAAAGACACATACTACACACCATGTACCATGATCGACATCTACAAAGACACGTACTACACAGCATGTACCATGATCGACATCTCCATAGGCACGTACTACACAGCATGTACCATGATCCACATCCCCATAGACAGGTACTGCACAGCATGTACCATGATCGACATCTCCATTGACACGTACTACACAGCATGTACCATGATCGAAATCTCCAAAGACACATACTACACAGCATGTACCATGATACACATCTCCATAGACACCTACTACACAGCATGTACCATGATCCACATCCCCATAGACACGTACTGCACAGCATGTACCATGATCGACATCTCCATGGACACGTACTACACAGCATGTACCATGATCGACATCTCCAAAGACACATACTACACAGCATGTACCATGATCGACATCTCCATAGACACGTACTACACAGCATGCACCATGATCGACATCTCCATAGACACGTACTACACAGCATGTACCATGATACACATCTCCATAGACACGTACTACACAGCATGTACCATGATCCACATCCCCATAGACACGTACTGCACAGCATGTACCATGATCGACATCTCCATTGACACGTACTACACAGCATGTACCATGATCGACATCTCCAAAGACACATACTACACAGCATGTACCATGATCGACATCTCCAAAGACACATACTACACAGCATATACCATGATCGACATCTCCGAAGACACGTACTACACAGCATGTTCCATGATGGATATCTCCGATGACACGTACTACACAGCATGTACCATGATGGACATCTCCATAGACACGTACTACACAGCATGTACCATGATCGACATCTCCAAAGACACGTACTACACAGTATGTACCATGATCGACATCTCCATAGACACGTACTACACAGCATGTACCATGATCGACATCTCCATAGAGACGTACTACACAGCATGTACCATGATCGACATCTCCAAAGACACGTACTACACAGCATGTACCATGATGGACATCTCCATAGACACATACTACACAGCATGTACTCTGATCGACATCTACAAAGACACATACTACACAGTATGTACCATGATCGACATTTCCATAGACACGTACTACACAGCATGTACCATGATAGACATCTCCAAAGACACGTACTACACAGTATGTACCATGATCGACATCTACAAAGACACGTACTACACAGTATGTACCATGATCGACATCTACAAAGACACGTACTACACAGCATGTACCATGAAAGACATCTCCATAGGCACGTACTACACAGCATGTACCATGATCGACATCTCCATAGACACGTACTACACAGCATGTACCATGATCGACATCTCCATAGACACGCACTACACAACATGTACCATGATCCACATCTACAAAGACACGTACTACACAGCATGTACCATGATCGACATCTCCATAGACACGTACTACACAGTATGTACCATGATAGACATCTCCATAGACACGTACTACACAGCATGTACCATGATCGACATCTACAAAGACACGTACTACACAGCATGTACCCTGACACACATCTCCAAAGACACATACTACACAGTATGTACCATGATCGACATCTCCATAGACACGTACTACACAGCATGTATCATGATCGACATCTCCAAAGACACGTACTACACAGCATGTACCATGATAGACATCTCCAAAGACACGTACTATACAGCATGTACAATGATGGACATCTCCAAAGACACAAACTACACATCATGTACCATGATCGACATCTACAAAGACACATACTACACAGCATGTACCATGATCGACATCCCCATACACACGTACTACACAGCATGTACCATGATCGACATCTACAAAGACACATACTACACAGCATGTACCATGATCGACATCTACAAAGACACGTACCACACAGCATGTACCATGATCGACATCTCCATAGACACGTACTACAGAGCATGTACCATGATAGACATCTCCATAAACACGTACTACACAGCATGTACCATGATCGACATCTCCATAGGCACGTACTACACAGCATGTACCATGATCCACATCCCCATAGACACATACTACACAGCATGTACCATGATCGACATCTCCATAGACACGTACTACACAGCATGTACCATGATCGACATCTCCAAAGACACATACTACACAGCAAGTACCATGATCGACATCTCCGAAGACACGTACTACACAGCATGTTCCATGATGGATATCTCCGAAGACACGTACTACACAGCATGTACCATGATGGACATTTCCATAGACACGTACTACACAGCATGTACCATGATCGACATCTCCAAAGACACATACTACACAGCATGTACCCTGATCGACATCTACAAAGACACATACTACACAGCATGTACTCAGATCGACATCTACAAAGACACATACTACACAGCATGTACCATGATCGACATTTCCATAGACACGTACTACACAGCACGTACCATGATAGACATCTCCAAAGACACGTACTACACAGTATGTACCATGATCGACATCTCCATAGACATGTACCATGATCCACATCCCCATAGACACGTAAAACACAGCATGTACCATGATCGACATCCCCATAGACACGTACTACAAAGCATGTACCATGATAGACATCTTTATAGCCACGTACTACACAGCATGTACCATGATCGACATCTCCAAAGACACATACTACACAGCATGTACCATGATCGACATCTCCATAGACACGTATTACACAGTATGTACCATGATCGACATCTCCATAGACACGAACTACACAGCATGTACAATGATGGACATCTCCAAACACACATACTACACAGCATGTACCATGATCGACATCTACAAAGACACATACTACACAGCATGTACCATGATCGACATCTCCAAAGACACGTACTACACAGCATGTACCATGATCGACATCTCCATAGGCACGTACAACTCAGCATGTACCATGATCGACATCTACAAAGACACGTACTACACAGTATGTACCATGATCGACATCTACAAAGACACGTACTACACAGCATGTACCATGATAGACATCTCCAAAGACACGTACTACACAGCATGTACCATGATCGACATCTCCATAGGCACGTACAACTCAGCATGTACCATGATCCACATCTCCAAAGACACATACTACACAGCATGTACCATGATCGACATCTCCATAGACACGTATTACACAGTATGTACCATGATCGACATCTCCATAGACACATATACAGCATGTACCATGATGGACATCTCCAAAGACACATACTACACAGCATGTACCATGATCGACATCTACAAAGACACATACTACTTAGCATGTACCATGATGGACATTTCCAAAGACACATACTAAACAGCATGTACCATGATCGACATCTCCAAAGACACATACTACACAGCATGTACCATGATCGACATCTACAAAGACACGTACTACACAGTATGTACCATGATCGACATCTACAAAGACACGTACTACACAGCATGTACCATGATCCACATCCCCATAGACACGTACTACACAGCATGTACCATGATCGACATCTCCATTGAAACGTACTACACAGCATGTACCATGATCGACATCTCCAAAGACACATACTACACAGCATGTACGATGATCGACATCTCCATAGACACGTACTACACAGCATGTACCATGATCGACATCTCCATAGACACGTACTACACAGCATGTACCATGATCGACATCTCCAAAGACACATACTACACAGCAAGTACCATGATCGACATCTCCGAAGACACGTACTACACAGCATGTTCCATGATGGATATCTCCGAAGACACGTACTACACAGCATGTACCATGATGGACATTTCCATAGACACGTACTACACAGCATGTACCATGATCGACATCTCCAAAGACACATACTACACAGCATGTACCCTGATCGACATCTACAAAGACACATACTACACAGCATGTACTCAGATCGACATCTACAAAGACACATACTACACAGCATGTACCATGATCGACATTTCCATAGACACGTACTACACAGCACGTACCATGATAGACATCTCCAAAGACACGTACTACACAGTATGTACCATGATCGACATCTCCATAGACATGTACCATGATCCACATCCCCATAGACACGTAATACACAGCATGTACCATGATCGACATCCCCATAGACACGTACTACAAAGCATGTACCATGATAGACATCTTTATAGCCACGTACTACACAGCATGTACCATGATCGACATCTCCAAAGACACATACTACACAGCATGTACCATGATCGACATCTCCATAGACACGTATTACACAGTATGTACCATGATCGACATCTCCATAGACACGAACTACACAGCATGTACAATGATCGACATCTCCAAACACACATACTACACAGCATGTACCATGATCGACATCTACAAAGACACATACTACACAGCATGTACCATGATCGACATCTCCAAAGACACGTACTACACAGCATGTACCATGATCGACATCTCCATAGGCACGTACAACTCAGCATGTACCATGATCGACATCTACAAAGACACGTACTACACAGTATGTACCATGATCGACATCTACAAAGACACGTACTACACAGCATGTACCATGATAGACATCTCCAAAGACACGTACTACACAGCATGTACCATGATCGACATCTCCATAGGCACGTACAACTCAGCATGTACCATGATCCACATCTCCAAAGACACATACTACACAGCATGTACCATGATCGACATCTCCATAGACACGTATTACACAGTATGTACCATGATCGACATCTCCATAGACACATATACAGCATGTACCATGATGGACATCTCCAAAGACACATACTACACAGCATGTACCATGATCGACATCTACAAAGACACATACTACTTAGCATGTACCATGATGGACATTTCCAAAGACACATACTAAACAGCATGTACCATGATCGACATCTCCAAAGACACATACTACACAGCATGTACCATGATCGACATCTACAAAGACACGTACTACACAGTATGTACCATGATCGACATCTACAAAGACACGTACTACACAACATGTACCATGATCCACATCCCCATAGACACGTACTACACAGCATGTACCATGATGAACATCTACAAAGACACGTACTACACAGCATTAACCATGATGGACATCTCCAAAGACACGTACTACACAGCATGTACAATGATGGACATCTCCAAAGACACATACTACACAGCATGTACCATGATCGACATCTACAAAGACACATACTACACAGCATGTACCATGATCGACATCTCCAAAGACACATACTACACAGCATTTACCATGATAGACATCTCCATAGACACGTACTACACAGCATGTACCATGATCGACATCTACAACGACACATACTACACAGCATGTACCATGACCGACATCTCCATAGACACGTACTACACAGCATGTACCATGATCGACATCTCCATAGACACGTACTACACAGCATGTACCATGATCCACATCCCCATAGACACGTACTACACAGCATGTACCATGATCCTCATCCCCATAGACACGTACTACACAGCATGTACCATGATCGACATCTCCATTGACACGTACTACACAGCATGTACCATGATCGACATCTCCGAAGACACGTACTACACAGCATGTACCATGATGGATATCTCCGAAGACACGTACTACACAGCATGTACCATGATCGACATCTCCAAAGACACATACTACACAGCATGTACCCTGATCGACATCTACAAAGACACATACTACATAGCATGTACTCTGATCGACATCTACAAAGACACATACTACACAGCATGTATCATAATCGACATTTCCATAGATACGTACTACATAGCATGTACCATGATAGACATCTCCAAAGACACGTACTACACAGTATGTACCATGATCGACATCTCCATAGACATGTACCATGATCCACATCCCCATAGACACGTACTACACAGCATGTACCATGATCGACATCCCCATAGACACGTACTACATAGCATGTACCATGATAGACATCTCCATAGCCACGTACTACACAGCATGTACCATGATCGACATCTACAAAGACACGTACTACACAGTATGTACCATGATCGACATCTACAAAGACACGTACTACACAGTATGTACCATGATCGACATCTCCATAGACACGTACTTCACAACATTTACCATGATCGACATCTACAAAGACACATACTACACAGCATGTACCCTGATCGACATCTACAAAGACACATACTACACAGCATGTACTCTGATCGACATCTACAAAGACACATACTACACAGCATGTACCATGATCGACATTTCCATAGACACGTACTACACAGCATGTACCATGATCGACATCTCCAAAGACACATACTACACAGCATGTACCATGATCGACATCTACAAAGACACATACTACACAGTATGTACCATGATCGACATCTCCATAGACATGTACCATGATCGACATCCCCATAGACACGTACTACACAGCATGTACCATGATCGACATCCCCATAGACACGTACTACAAAGCATGTACCATGATAGACATCTCCATAGCCACGTACTATACACCATGTACCATGATCCACATCCCCATAGACACGTACTACAAAGCATGTACCATGATCGACATCCCCATAGACACGTACTACATAGCATGTACCATGATAGACATCTCCATAGCCACGTACTACACAGCATGTACCATGATCGACATCTACAAAGACACGTACTACACAGTATGTACCATGATCGACATCTACAAAGACACGTACTACACAGTATGTACCATGATCGACATCTCCATAGACACGTACTTCACAGCATGTACCATGATCGACA